>CM060943.1:674945671-676195671 GCA_030765085.1 Allium cepa | reverse complement strand
AAGTGAAGAATGACCAATCTCTGAGACGGACTGTCCTTTTTTTCGATCGATCTTTTGCTATCACGGCTTTGCCAAAAAGTGGGATAGCATTTGACCCCCAAAGTACGTCTTGTGGAAACATGACGTGCTTTGAAAAGCTGCGATTTCTCTCTGAACAATCATTGCTCTTTTGTCGAAGGTTGTAACCTTGCTTTGATATGATTGATTGTTGTAGAATGGTGCTTAGCCGTTGGTTGTTGTATTTGTAACAAGATGAGTATTCGATCCCTGTAAGTGTTTAAAACCGAATGTTAGTCCGACATATATGCACATATGTTAGTTTGACTCTTGCTAACGTCGTGCGTCCACGAGCCGTTGTAAGTTTTGTCTGTTGTTGAATTTCGTATCGATTCTCTCCCGAACCGATTTGGAAATTTGAATTGAAACGACGCTTGATGGTTGTTTTTTGACTATCCTCTTGTATCGATCCTCTCCTGAATCGATGTAAAAGGTTAAAAAGTAGTTTTTTCACATCGATGCGAGTCGAAATGATGGATACGAAATGGCGGTTCGTATCGATGAGCTTGGATGAGTACGAAACGTCCATTCGTACCGATGAGAAAGGATGGATACGAAATTGTTGTTCGTATCGACGAGAAATGATGGATACGAAATTTTTGTTCGTATCGGTAGGTTATGGATGGAGTTGTGAATTTGTTGATGTGAACGTGGGCTTTGAGCCGATGGAGTTCACAATCTTTGGTTGTCCCTGCCGCTTGCTTCGTATCGAAGGATCTGCTGTTTATTTCGATTTCATAGAAGTTTTTTATGATGGATTCGAAACTATCGTTCGACTCGAACGTTGGGGGTGACCAGTGGTGACTGGTCACATGGACTGGGAGACGAATCGACCTGGTTCTCCTATGGCTCAGTATAAATATCGTGGACTTAGCCATTTTCACCTTTTTTCACTTTTACTGTTACCTTGTACTCTCTGTGTCCTTGCATCGACTCGAAGCTTTCGAGAGTAGTTTGTCACGTCTTCGAATCGATCCAATTCTTTAATCCTTCGAAGTTAAACATTAAAATTAGGCAATTTAATGAGTAGTATCGTGTTTAGAACGATGAAACTCGAAGTTTCAATCCATCCCTCTTGCTGTTATGATCGGTATTGATGAATTTAAGGTCTGTGTGAGTGATAGCAAGTTTGGGGACGACCATGGAGTCGAGGTCTGTTTTGGAGAAGAAAGAGTTGTGGAGCTTTCGAATCGAAGGAAAGCATGCGATTTCGTATCGATATGAATATGAGAGTGGCGATTGATGCGAAGCCGGTGTTCTCGGATCGATGAGAAACTCATCGTTTTGAACTGGATCGATACGAAACTCAACGTTTCAAACTGATTGATATGAATCGTATCGAGTCGAACCCGATCGATACGAAGCGTATCGATTCGAAAATGGTCGATACGAAACGTATCAATTCGAACATGGATGATGATATTTCTTCGATTTGTTACGAATTTGAACTGCAGCGACCGATTCCAAGTTGAAACTGAATGAACTTAGAGAATTTTTTGCACATAAAAATACTTGACTCGGACGAGCTTCTGCTTTACATGATTGACCTTGACCGTAGAACTGCATATTGGACTACCCTTCGAAGCTCGCCGATGGAACTGTAACTTAACAAAAGTGTAACGAACTTCAACTCGGGTCGATTGTTTGCAAGTCGATGGCACGGTTGTGACGGTCAGTGATGGCGGTCATTTCCGGTTTGATTTTCTGGGTTTTTTCGTTCATACATTACAGTTTATTCTGTAGAATTTGTTCAAGTAATGCACTGCACTGCACGACACATGCACTTTACACCGGGGAATGCACGGGATTTTTAGCATCTAATGATGGTTTCTCATGAGTTAGCTAGTTATGGAAACTTCAAGTTCATAGCCGCAAGAAACTCAGAGTTCAGTCCCTCCCATGCTCGAAGTACTAGAGATTGAGATTGAAGTTATTGGTCCAGCTCCGGACGAGTTACCTGACGCATCCTTCATTAATAACCCATCAGATTCTGTTCCGTCCAATATTTCGGAAGACATGCTAGGAAGAATATGCTTAAGGCATGGTTTGTTGATGGATGACGTGCTACTGCCGGGACCAAATGATGGACCGCACAATCCACCGGAGGGATATACCGCATTCAATCGCCACTCGTGCGCAGCTGGGACACTCCCTCCGTTTAACCAGTATATAAGAGAAGTATTGTCGTTTTTGAGGATCTCCCCCTCTCAAATGCACCCGAACAGATACGCGTCGCTCAATAGCTTGTTCATTGCATTTATGGAATATCTCCATCAACCGCCACTTCCGATCGAGATCAGTTACTTGTTTAACTTCAAGAGTCGGGCCGATAGTCCATCTTTCACATTCTTGGAGGCGGTAAGAAATTGCCAAGTGATTACGGGGGCTTGGAATAGACTGAGCTACTTCAGAACGGAATGGTTTTATGTCAGATGCCCCACAGGGTTCGCTCGACGATGGCTATTTAGACGTAAGTATTGCTATCTTTTTGGGTAGTTGATAGAACCGATGTATTTGAAGTCGAACTCACATCTATTTTCTTTTTCAGCCGTAATTCAGCGACTTGAAGGTGAATGTTTCAAAGAGATAGTTCAGGTATTTCAGGAAATCCCGAGTGAAGAGAGTAATATCGAGCTGCTATTGACAGATAGGAATCTTAGGATTCTCGGACTGATTGAAAGAAGACAAAGCATAATGCTCGATGGTGTCTTAAGGACTTCCTCGAAAGAACGAGTCAAACGGAGAAAGCCTAAAGTTATCGTGATTGAGGAGGCTGACTTGGAGAGAACTCATACTGATGATGAGCCATTGGGTGAATCTGCGGACGTAGCCCAAGATACCGAAGAACAAGGAAAAGGCAAGGCAACCGTTATTGAGTCATCTAAAAAGAGAAGATGGAAATCAGTTGTTATGGCTCGATCCGCTCCTGGAGTTAGAATTTCGGAGATGTCTCCTCCGAGAACGGAGGATCTTTATGAAGGGCTCGCCAATATTCCAATTCCGGACGATGTGTCTTTGCAGCAAGATACCAGATTGGTAGAAATCTCAGAAGCCTTAGTTTTGAGCGAGCCTCTGCCTACTAGTGCAGTTGACACATCTGGTCGGTCAGGGGGTTGCACCCACATTCACACTTCACGGCACTACATGATTTCTAAGTGTAATACGTTCGCTGTGAGAGATTATTAATTTTGCTCTATGTTTTTGCTTTGCAGGTGCTATGTTTGGCATAGGTTCGATGCTCGACAGTCTCCGTAAGAAACGCCAGTCTTCTTCATATTATGAAGCGTATAGGAGGGAAGGAGATAGAGATTATGACTATGGATGCTCGAGTCATGAGCGCTCTGACAGAGAAAAATATTATAGGCGGCGGTCTCGATCTCGCACGCCACCTCCTAAAAATCATGCACCGCCTCCAGTTCATGTCTCGAGGCCTCCAGAAACTTCACGGCCCAAGACGTCTTCCCGACCGCCGAGGTTTGATACTCACCGCAGAACGGAAATCGCGGCCTCCCCGTCAACAGAGCAGACATTGACGGAGCCTTCGGGGGAAGGAGCGGTTAGGCTTGCTCAACTGAGGAAGGAATTTCTCGAAATTTGCTTTGACGGGTTTGTTTTTCCCCCGCATCTAAAGAGGATACCGTCGACAGTTGCCCCTATGATGCACGATTATCTCTCGGACGTATTCTTCCAGTATCAAGAGTGGTCGAAGACCGCTAAGAAAGCATCAAAAGTGGCCTTTGATCGAGCGGCTACGATCGAGAAGTTGGAGAAAGAACTTGGTCAAAAGGACCGCATCATTCAAGTGCTCGGCAGCGAGGCCGAGTCTTCTCGAAATTCGGAGATTGAAGCTCTCAGAAGAGCAGATGAAGCTCAGGCAGCGATGGATAGGATGAAGCGTGAACATTACGCTACGGTGGAGGACATGAGCCACCGAAATACCATCGTGACTGCCGAGCGGGATGCGGCCTTGAAAGAGCTAAACGGGCTCAAGTCCAAAGTTGTAGAGATTGTGAAGGAAAGAGACACCGCTAACGTTTCCGCACAGGAAGCGTGTGACCAGGTGGTGGAATTCCGAAAAGAGAGAGATGTGGCCTTGGAGAAGGTCCACGAGATAGAAGCCGAAGTCGATGAGAAAGTTCGTCAAGCAGAGACTAAGCTAGAGACAGAGATAGAAGAACTTCTCATCACTTATAATGCTAATGTGCTGAGGCACAGAAATTTGACATGGCTTGATGACTGTCCGACGCATCTGTTCAACGCCTGGAATTTATTAGTTGAAGAAGAGAAAGCATCACATCGAGGCGATGTTTTTGATGAATTCAAGTTGGAGAACCGTATACTGACTGTGATGAAAACAAGGTTCTCCACGATTTCATGATCTCTCACGCAAAAGAGAGACTGGGTGCCCAACACTTGGAAGTTGGTGAAGGGTCTGGCGTTGCGCATCCATCTACAAGTTCAGAGATGATCACTTAATTTGGATCGGAGCCGACACCAACGACTGAGCCACAGTTGGTCCTAGGCTACGACCCGGAGCAGCCATGCTTATCTCCCATCAGGGAGCACTCTTCTGAAGCTGCTCGGTTAGGTACGAGTCAAGTTAAGGAAGGTAATCTGCACAAATCTACCATGTTTTTGAACTGAAGTACTTGTATTGAAGCGTGTTCTGACAACTTCTTTTCTTTCTTGTCCAGTGAGTACAGTAACATCGACAGCGCCTCCTGCAGTCCAAGAGCCACATCAAAAACAGAAGGCCATTATTACTGAAGCGATCACCACGACGACAGCCGCGCCGACTGAGGTGACACAAGGGGGTTCAATTGCTTTTGACGAAAAAATGATGAATGAACTCTTGAGCCAGCACAGTGAACCCTTTGTTGACATGTCATTTGTTCTCAATAGGTTCCCACCTGCTTATATTGCATCGTCACAGTCCACCACTACCTATCGTGAGTCTCGTGCTGCTCGTGAGACTGAGATACTTGCTCAAATCGAAGCAGAGATGGAAGGGCAGCGCACCGCGGTAATTCTGAGTGTGCTACGATGGCGGTTGACCCCACTCCTCTTGTGGTGACATCTTCTGGGGACACGCTAGTCAGAACCAGCGCGTCCGTTCCTCCCCCGGTGGTAGACCCGAATCCTCCGACTCCTCGAGAAGAGAATATTCCTTTAAGTCCAAGTTCGGAGGAGTATATTGATATCATGCCTTTGTCAGAGGAAGATCGGCTAAAGGGTACGGGGTCGAACCGAAAGATTGCTAGCGGTTCCAGTGGTCCCGCGCTGAAGAGGAAACCGAAGAAGAAGAAGTACATGATTCTCTCTAGTGCATTTTTGGCAGCTAGGAAGTCATTTTAATTTTCCTTTCATAGGCTATGTATAGATGCTGGCTTAGCCACCTGCTAGTAGGAATTTTTTGGAAGAACTTGTACATTTATCTTCACATACAGTTAGTTGAAATAAAATTCAATTTCTTTGTTTCAATTCTCATTTCTTTTGTGCTTAAGTACTTGCAGTGTTTGGCTTTTAATTCGGTGTACTTGTGGCATTTTTACCATCAAGTAGAGTTTATTTTATTTGCCATATCTGAAAATCTTGATCACATGTTGTGATTGATGAGTAAGTTGAACTTTGGATGTTATATCACTTTGGTTAGTGATTAACACTTAGCTTTTTGCCCCCCGGTTTCAGGGAACAACATTTGTACTTCGGTGGTCGATCACACTTATTGCAAATCTTAATCACATGTCCACACACTGGGGACTTTTGATAATTTGCGATCGATAATCTGGTTCGCACTCTGGGAATTTGAGAGTTATCGATGTTCGCAATACGGTTCGCGCTCCGAGGACCTGGAATTGATGTTTATACTCCACCTCACGCTCTGGGAACTTGGAGTTAGTATTGGTATTTCGGTTCGCACTCCGGGAACTTTGACTTGGTATTTGTGCTGCAATTCGCACTTTGGGAACTTGGAGATAGCTTGTATTGTTCGGGTTCGCACTCCAGGAACCTGTAATTTTATCCTCCGGTTCACGCTCTGGGAACTTGGAGTTGGCACGGATGCTTCGGTTCATGCTCCGGGAACCTGTAATTTATATTTATACTCCAATTCACGCTATGGGAAATTGGAGTTTGCACGGATGCTTCGGTTCATACTCGGGAACCTGTAATCTATATTTATACTCCAATTCATGCTCTGGGAAGTTGGAGTTAGCACGGATGCTTCATTTCGCGCTCTGGGAACCTGTAATCTATATTAATACTCCAATTCACGCTCTGGGAAGTTGGAGTTAGCACGGATGCTTCGGTTCGCGCTCCGGGAACCTGTAATCTATATTTATACTCCAATTCACGCTCTGGGAAGTTGGAGTTAGCACGGATGCTTCGGTTTGCGCTCCGGGAACCTATAATTTATGTTTATACTCCAATTCACACTTTGGGAATTCGGAGTCCGTTCGCACTCTGGGAAC
This sequence comes from Allium cepa, assembly GCA_030765085.1. Lineage (NCBI taxonomy): Eukaryota > Viridiplantae > Streptophyta > Magnoliopsida > Asparagales > Amaryllidaceae > Allium > Allium cepa. Next base: position 676,189,144 of record CM060943.1, on the reverse strand, counting down.
GATTTATTTGATGTTTACACTCCAATTCGCACTCTCGGAATTTGGAGTCCGTTCGCACTCTGGGAACGAGTTATTTGATGTTTATACTCCAATTCGCACTCTGGGAATTTGGAGTCCGTTCGCACTCTGGGAACGATTTATTTGATGTTTACACTCCAATTCGCATTCTTGGAATTTGGAGTCCGTTCGCACTCTGGGAACGATTTATTTGATGTTTACACTCCAATTCGCACTCTGGGAATTTGGAGTCCGTTCGCACTCTGGGAACGAGTTATTTGATGTTTATACTCCAATTCGCACTCTGGGAATTTGGAGTCCGTTCGCACTCTGGGAACGATTTATTTGATGTTTATACTCCAATTCGCACTCTGGGAATTTGGAGTCCGTTCGCTCTCTGGGAACGAGTTATTTGATGTTTATACTCCAATTCACACTCTAGGAATTTGGAGTCCGTTCGCGCTCTAGGAACGATTTATTGGATGTTTATACTCGAATTCGTACTCTGTGAATTTGGAGTCCGTTCGCACTCTGGGAACGAGTTATTTGATGTTTATACTCCAATTCGCACTTTGGGAATTTGGAGTCCGTTCGCACTCTGGGAACGATTTATATGATGTTTATACTCCAATTCGCATTCTGGGAATTTGGAGTCCGTTTGCACTCTGGGAACGAGTTATTTGATGTTTATACTCCAATTCGGACTCTGGGAAGTTGGAGTTAGTTGTTGGACTTTCGTGTGTCGGTCCAGTGCAGCCTTTGATGTGATGGCTTGCTCCCGAGCTGAGGTTTCACTTAGCGAGTGACCGGTCATATCGCAGTCACTCGCTATTTGAATAAATTCCATTGTTCGATGGAACTTAGCTCTTCGTGTGTCGTGATCGTTGAATGTTGCATTCGGTGAATCACAGCTCTAGCTTGAAGAGATAGTATTTTATTGCTGAAATAAGAAAATATAGCGAAGTCAGTGCCTTATTACAAATTCAAATTTCATAATGTAAAGGAAATTGCAAAGTATTTGTAGATTGAATGAGCATGTCATGTATGACAGTGACAAAGATCTTCGTCGTTCCAGGCTCCCGAGAAAGTTGGTCCGCCACTGATGGCGTTTATCACCAATCTTCCGCGGGGACAAGTGGAGTCCTCCTGTCTCGGTCGATTGGGTTCATTGTTTTGATTTGATGGGCCTGCTTCTCTGGGTTGCGGTGCCCGCACAAACTGTTCCAGCTTCCTTTCTCTGATCAGTTTTTCAACGAGATCTTGTAAGTGACGACACTCGTTCGTGTTATGCCCGTAGCTTTCATGGAACCTGCAAAACTTTCCCGTTTGGATTTGCCACTCTGACGACGGTTTTGATGCAGGTTTTTGGTACTGAATTTTATTACAGGTTTGTAAGTATAAGTCCTCTATTGATGTATTCAAAGGAGTGTAACTGTCAAACATAGGATTCTTGCACTGCAGGCCACGATTTTGATCTCGTTTTCTAGTTTGATTCACGCTCTCTCTTCGCCGAGCTTGTTTATTTTTAACGTTCAACTGAACTTTTTAGGAGCTCTCACCAGAATGTTTGATTGCGACATTGCTTTGGATTCCTTCCGTGCTTGGCCCTGCATCGGTTTGCTTCCTAAACTGTTTTGCATCTTCCCTTCTCGGGAATTGAGCCGCCTTGGCGTGGAAACGGTCCAATGATGCGGGTGGTTTTCCAGCTAACCAGTTGCCAAACTCAGAATTGGGGTTAATCCCCTTAGTTAAATCCATAAGGATGGAGTTATCGTTCGGGTTGCTGATCTCCGCACATGCAGTATGAAATCTCTCTAAGTAGTGCCTGAGCGTTTCCCTAGGAGCTTGGGTGACGCTAGACAGCGTGTTGACATCCCTTGGCCATGCGACGTGCATGCGAAATTGTTCAACAAATTTCATGGCCAATTGGTCGAATGAAGAGATGGATCGAGGTGGCAGTTGAGTGAACCACATGGCAGCGATGCCCTCCAAGGATATGGGGAAACTACGACACTTCACTGCATCGTTGGCTCTGGCAGCGGTCATCGACCATTCATATTTCGGAATATGCGTGTTGGGGTCGGAGTTTCCCTCATACATGGGTAGAGCTGGCATCCTGAATCGTCGTGGGGGTTCAGCAGTAAGAATATCATCCGTAAAAGGAGTGTGACTTCGTGAAATCCCCCAATCGTTGTTTGTGAGTCCCTGGCTCTCGCGGATCAACTGACGTATCATAGTTGGAAGATCCGGCATTTGCGCGTTTTGTGTGACTTGCGTCAGAGTATGATCACGTCCCATACTTTGGGGTTGGACCGGATGTTGTCCATGGTCCAAGTCTTGCCTTCTTGGCTCATAGTCTTCTGGGACGTATGGTTCAGGAGTACGTCCACTACGACAACGGTCCAGGTTTGACTGATCTTGGGCATCGACCCCTGGTTCAGCCACGACGTTAGTGGTGCGGTATTCTGTGGGGTGGTGAGGAGCGGCACCTCCTCGGGAGGAGGGTCCGGTTTGAAAACTGACTGATGGGCCAACTCTTAGTTGTCCAACGGTCATTGCCGGTTGATCTTCAGCGGCTGGCATGTGACTTCCATCCAGTTAGGGTCGTGGAGATCGATTGTGATAATCAGAAGATGAAGAACTTTCGCTGGAGGAGCAAGAAGCATGGTCTCTCTTTGATCTCTTTCGCTTCTGGCGATCCAGTTGGTTGATCAGCTCGGCGTTAGCCCGTAGCTGTTCTGCTAGTTGTTGTCGACTCTGGGTCAGCTCTTGGAGTAGCAACTGCAACTCCTATCGGGTAACCAGACCTGATGACTCCGAATGTCCTGTAGCATCTTGATTAGATGGAGGTAGTGGCGTAGGATTCTGTGACGCCCCACCTCTATACCCACGCTAGCCAAGAACACTCCGGAGAAGTGCTGTCAACTAGCACGGAGAATAAGGCTGTTGAGGAGCGACCATCCATGTAATTGCTTATCACACGGTGGCTATAAATAATCTTCGGAAACAAACATAGAAATAATCATATCACAAATCAGTCACAGATATCCATATCACAAAGGCGGAAGAAGATATGAATATATAACTAACACATGAAAGTGTACATCAGAGTAGTGGTCAATAAGATCCACGATAATACAAAAGAATAGCAACACGTGCTATACAAAAGAATACAACTATGAGTCTATATCTCAAGTGTATACAACAAAAACTGCTAATCTAAACAGTTAGCCAAAAGTCAGAGTGATGAATCCCTGGGAAGAAGTCAAGCAGAAGCACCTGTAACATCTCGGTCTGATCCGAGTATTATTTAAGAAAATAATAAACGGATCAGTCTAGCTATAAATATCAGATGACATGATATAACATAAAAGATATGGCATAAACATAAACATCCATAACGACATACCGCTATAAGTATGTAAATAATGATCAACAGAAGATCAATCAATAAGAGATAATCAATATCACAAGAATCTTCTCAAAGATTTGAAGGGGGCATCATACCCTAAACTTGTACTCATAACAAGTCAATGACATAAATTCCAGAAATCAACACGAGAAATCCAGAAATCATAAAAAGGGAAAGAGGCCTATCACATGACGGTCCGAAGACCATGGGGAGCTACCCTACATGTGTGAGTGGAATCACACAGAATGAGGTCAAGACTAACCAAAAAGCAGAAAGGTATGTGTGAATGGAATCACACAAGTGGTGTCTAGTCTGACCTTGCAATGAAAGAGACATCGCGCAATTGCTAGTCTAATTCATAAAGCGATCATCAAGATCAACGAGAAGTGTCAATTACACTAAGCTAGTAAATATAGAAGTTTAGCTTCATGTCCCATAACCACTTGCTTAACTTAAATATTTACGAACAAACTGTAAATCTTCACTAATAAAATTGTCACAAGAGGTTCAATCGAACAAGTCCAAGAATTAACCGACGAAGTGAACGCAAGCGTTTCATACCACTTGTTTTACTAAGTCGTTTAATTAGATTTCTCATCCGAGTGAGGTAAAGGCTTGTATATACTAATAGATTGGAAAACGGTTTAAGAAAAGAGCTTTGTTATTAAAAATAGAGTTGAAATTGTTTGTTAAAAGAGTTTTGATATTTACTACTAGTATTGAAACCTTTATATTATAAAGTGACAAAACACATAAGCAATTGTAGAAACAATCAGTCACAAAAATCGCATACGGAGATGTGAATAAAATCCAAGGAAATCAGCTCAATGTTTTTCAGATAAGATCCCCTACTACGGGGGGGTCCAGGGGGGTGGCAACCCCCCAAGGTGGGGGTGCGGGGGCAACGCCACCGCTTACGGGGTTCGACCTGCCCGGTCAGGTCGCGGGGGTCCAGGGGGCAGCGCCCCCGGCGGGGTGCGGGGCAGCGCCCCGTCCAAAACGGTACGACCTAAGTGAAGACAAGCGGCCTACGACCTAAAGAAAAGTGAGGTCTAACGACCTAAGGGTTCACGCGGCCTAACACAATGGCCGAGCGACCTAACTGGAGTTAAGGGAGGCAAGCGACTTAAGGTCCAACGACCTACGACTCAAGCAAGCCGAGCGACCTAGTGTGGAGGGGTCGAGCGACTTAAGGAATGCGAACGACCTAGGGTCTAACGACCTACAACTTAACAGAGTCGAGCGACCTAAGGTCTAACGACCTACGACTTAACAGAGTCGAGCGACCTAAGGTCTAACGACCTACGACTTAACAGAGTCGAGCGACCTAAGGTCTAACGACCTACGACTTAACAGAGTCGAGCGACCTAAGGTCTAACGACCTACGACTTAACAGAGTCGAGCGACCTAAGGTAAATGGTCCAACGACCTAACTCGAACGACTTATCAGGAGCTTAGGTCGGAGACGACCTACGAGATAAACCAGGGCGAGCGACTTAACGTTTGCCTAGAGATTATAGGTCGGAAACGACCTAAGACTTAAAGCTTAACTCGCGAGCGACCTACGGCTTAAGGCCTAACTCGTGAGCGACCTACGACTTAAGGCTTAACTCGTGAGCGACCTAATTCCGAAGTGCCAATTCTTCCAGAACGACCTAAAGTTAACTCGTGAACGACTCACGACCCATGGACGAACGACTTAACTCCGAACGACCTAAAAATGGCCAGAACGACCTAAATGCAGAAAATTCACCAAAACGCTAAAAATTGGAGTTTTTCGCCAATCCAATCCAAACCAAATGCTAACATGCATGCAAAAATGATAGGGAATCATTCCCAACAGTCCAATATAGTTATAGGCTAGAATTGTGAGATAAAAATCTCACCTTTGCACTAAAATTTATGAAGATGAAGCTTGAAAGCAAGGAGAAGCAATCCAAAGCTTGAATCCAATATCTTCTACTTGAATTTGGAGTTGAATGATGGAGTTGCAATTGAATTTGAGCTTGGAGTTTTAATTTCCCATTCTCTTCACCATTAATGCTAAAGCTTGAGTTAGTTAGGAAATTTATGAAGAGTGAGGAGAAGAGGGTTGGAACTTGGGCTTAATAGGCTAAACTAACCCAAAGTCCAAAGCGGGAAAAGTTAGTGAAATTTCACTAACTCCAAACCTATCGATGTTTATACTTAAAAAGTTGTAAACGACATTTCGAACTCAATGGAAGTGGTCTCGAGTCCTAATTTGACCGTTTGCAAAAAGTAGTTTTTCGGACCAAAATCCGATTAACGATTTAATATTTAAATAAAAATATTTAAATGTAAACTCGATAAATATGCGGGTTGTTACAGATTCTGTCTATCCTGTTCTTCTTGATTGATAGTGTTAGAGGTAGTTCTTGTGCTATCCATCTTGAAAGTTGAATTCCTTTCTCTTGACTTTATGCAAATCTAAAAAGAAGAGAAGGAATTTTAATTCGATGATCTGGATCTCTCTCTTAGATTTATTCAATCCGATATCGATGATAGATCCAAAGAGTCCGAGAAAATATGGGTTCTCAGTAAAAGCACCAAAGTTTTGCACCAAAATTGGGCAACACTCTTCGAAAGTTTTTGAAGAGATAATAAATGAAAAAAACAAATTGAAAATGAGGATTATCTAACAAAAACTCCAAGTCACAGAAAAGTAAATTGCATGGAAGACAGTAATTTAGAGTGGTTCGGCAATTTGCCTACGTCCACTATGAAGTTTTATCACTTTATTGCTTGATACTTAAAGATTACAAGTTTTCTTGAGCGAAGTACAGCAGATAATAAGCTTAAATTCGAGATTAGTAGCAGTGACGACGATATGGAATGATTCTGGCAGCGTTCGGGCGTGCTTTATCTCTAAAATTCTCCCATCCCCTTTCTGAATGACCAGGGGCTCTATTTATAGGCGTAGGATGCTGATATTTCGCTGAAAATTCGGAAGACCACTTCTTGCACGTGAGGGGGCCCATAAGCCCAAACTCAGGAAATTTGGGCCCACTTTGGGATCGATTTGAACTCCATTCGAATCGATCAGAAAATCATCCAATCGAGGTGAAATTTGTTGTGGACATTCTTCAATATGTATGCAAGCTTCTGTGAAAATTTCGTGGCATTTGGATCATTAGATTGAGAGATATGGTCGATATGAAATGGGGTTCCTCGCGTGGCTGTTTGATTCGAATCGATTCGTTCGAATCGATCGCTTCGAACCGATGGTGGCACGTGTCTTCGTGTTGACGTGGAGCGCACACTTCGCCTTGATCCGGATTTTGCTCCGAGTTGACCTCTTCGACTCCATACATTTCGGCACGTTCGCATCGATGAATGACAGGTCACCATGGCTAGTTGACCCGATGGGTTCAAATGGTGCCTTATTCATGGATACGAACTGTAACTATTGGTGGATATGAATCAGGGTAACTTGATGGATACGAAGTGCTTCGACCTGATGGATTCGAACACGGCCGAATCGAACCGGGGTTCTTCTTTGGATTCGAACTGATCGATACGAACCGAGGTACTTTGATGGTTTCGAAGTTGATCGATACGAGGGGCGGCACTTCGATGGATACGATGTCATTGGAGCCTGATCGATACGAAAGTGATGGATACGAAACCGGTGCTTTTCCCTTCAAATTGAATCGATCATAACTTGAGCGTATGAACTCGGATGGACTTGAAATTTGAGATGCTGACTTCTAGGATCTTTCTTGTCATGTCCTGCCAATTGCAGCTCAAACTGGACTTGGACAAAATTCAGCGATATCCATTGTGAAGTGAAGAATGACCAATCTCTGAGACGAACTGTCCTTTGTTTTCGATCGATCTTTTGCTATCACGGCTTTGCCAAAAAGTGGGATAACATGGTTATTTTAAAGATTTAACTAGTATTTGATTTAAAAGATGGTTATTGAAATAATTATACTCTTTCTAAGAATTTTATTTAAGGAATTAGTTTGGGCTTAAGTTTTACATGATATATTAGTATAAAATTTCATAACTAATATTTTAAAGAAAGTGTTTGAAAAAGTTTTATTATAAGTGTTTCCAAGTACATATTTTTGGATAAGTGATTTAAATTATTTTAAAATATGCTGACTTGGCAAATTTTCAGTGGAAATAAACAATATTTGGAAACTTATTCCGCGAGAGAAAAGTAGTTTGAATTTTTTTTTTCAAAGTGTTGAAGTGTGGAAATATATCTTGCGGAGATATTTATAAATAAATAAATAATTTTGGGAAATTATTTAATTCTGATGGTTATTTATGAATGTTATTTGATAGTTAAATAACTGACTATCAATATTGGCCTTTAAGATGGCATTTGGATTTCAATAAGACCGAGGGTCAGATTCCAGTTCTGAATTCGAAAAACACATCGAATCTTTAAGGTGGATCTTTTATTTAAAAGATCAAAATGGAAATTTGTTTTTGACTTAATTTAGATCTGAATGTATCCACTTGTTTGTGTTTTAAAAATGTAAGCGCACATTATTCGATAAGCCGAGAGAGAACATTGAGTCATAAAACCCATTCCGAATAATGATACGACGAAATGGGATTGCAATTGTAGATAGTGGTTGAAGACTGGGTATTTTCGAGAACGAAAGGACTATCTGTTGATTAGATCTCCATCGAGCTGCTTCAGTATAGAGATTTCCCTATGTGATGGGGAGTCTGATCGGGATTGGAGATATCCGGATTTGAAAGGACTTCTTTCCTTAATTGGACGAAGTGCCTTCGGTTCCATTCAAACCCAGGATGGACTTGTATGGATGTATGTCTGATATTACACTTTCAGATATAAAGCCGGTATCTATTAAGTGTATTTCAGTTGGGGGCGGAGAATTTATTCTCTTAGCTTAACACCCATCTCTGAGATGTACGAGCTCAGAGGTTATGTAGTTGATGGTTACTAGTGATATATCCCCAATTTGGTAATGTGGCATGCTAAGTGCTGATCATTGGCTGATCGAAGCATGGCTTTTGTGAAAAGCGTAGCTTTGTCGGACGAGACTTCATCGAACCTCACACCTCAGAAATGGTCGAAACAGGAAGGATGCGGCAAGGTTATGAGGGTCGCGCCCATTAGGGTATGTGCATTTCCTTCTTGATAAAAAGTGGTATTCTGGTATGGAGCCCAGATATTTAACTTGTATGGATAAAAAGTGGTATTCCGATATGGAGCCCAGATATTTACTTATGTGGTTGTTGGAATTGAGGCGCCTCGGTAAAGGTCGGTTACGACCGGAGGATGGAAGTGACAGTTACTTACCGAGTTACAGAAGTAACCCGGCCTTGTGTTGGCGGAGATCCAGCTAGGTTCTCGAAGCATCCCTCCAGAGGCTTACCCTTTGAATAAAGGAAGTTCCTTAGCCTTGACCATTTGCGGGAAATCGAAACAATCAGTACGAGCCCTGTAAGGTTTTAGTCGTAGAACCTGCCATTTAACATGGTAGCTATAGTAGGCATACTATAATGGTGTGTATGCTGGCTAAGATTAATATTATACTTTCGAAATGTTTTCCACACTATGCACTAATAATAATATCAAAAGGATTTTCGCGTATCAAGCATGTTTGACTACTATAAGGAGAAACCTTCCCCAAATGTGCGATTGCATTGTGTGTGTGCCGAGAGACCTTTGGTAGTTTCATTTTCCAAAAGCATGAACGGATTTCAAAAATAGTTTGATTTTGAAAAAGTTTGATTTTGGATATAATTGATTTCAAAAATGATTTAAAATGCTTAAGTGATTATTTAAACTCTGGAATCTTATTTAAAAATGGTTATGAAATATTTATAAGTTTAAAAAAATCGAATGGAAATGGAACGTAATCGAATTGAGTTAAATAAAGTAAATGGAATTCAAGCTGTACATAGGAATTGAATTTGAATTGTGTTAAATAAGGTGGAGTAGAAGAATTAATCAAGTTGGACTAAATAAAACCAAAGTATTGAAAATAAAGTAATGAACTGAAGTTGAATATTGGAATGATACTTGGTTTAGATTGTGTAAAGTAAAGTGAAATTTGAGAATTTGTTCGAAAGAACTAAAAGAAATAAAAAGTTTAGAAATGAAGTGAAGTGATAAATAAATTAGTAAGTTAAATAGATTTGAAATTAAGTTTGAATTGGAAATAAATTAAGAATAGAAGATTAAAAAATTGAATTCAGAATGGGATTGAAAATTTGAGTCAAATAAAATAATGATATGGATTAGACGTGAATGAAGGATAGTTGAAAAAAATTCAGTATTCGGAATTTTAAGATAAACTAGATTCAAATGAAATTGAAATGCCAGTGAATATAAATGGACATAAAACCAAAGTGATGAAGTAGAAAATAAATATAAGAAGTGCATAAAAAAAGTTATATTGAACTTAAGAAATGAATGGTGAAATTTCGTAAGTAAATTTGGTTTTAGGAAATTATGCTAAGTTGATATTTGAATGAAGCTTAAATCATAGAAGTGTGGGAAATGAAAATTTTGGATAGAAATCAATATAAATGTGAATAAAAGAGAATTGGTATAGCTAATAATCAATTAGAATAAATACGTGGGATGTACGTATATTACTTTATTCGCATAGCAATTTGATCCAGAATTGGAGCATAGAATTTTGACATAATTATATCGATTCGAGTTAGGATTTTTCACTCGATTTTCGACGGCGAACCCTGGATTTGGATATTTGGTTGATTCTGGAAATTCTCTATCATAGTTTACGGCTATGCAAGGAGATTGACAGTTTTTGATCAAGCAACCAGATCTAAGTCCGCACTAGGAAGTCGGGTGGACGATACTAGTTCGGAAATGAAATTGTACGATCGAGTGAGAGATCGAATTTGGTATTGCGTACGGATAATATATGTGCATCGTACGGACTTGAATGAAATAGATATTGAAATTTTTGTAAATAAGTGAATAAAATGATTTTGAATTCTATGGTTGGATATTATTGTTAAGTAGGATATACAGGTGTTATAAAGGAGAAGGAAACTGGATTTTTGATTCCAGAAGATAAATTGAATTACCCAACGAAAGGTATGTATTTAAATTTCTGTATGAAATTTGATGATTTTCTCGTCTAACCACTTGGATTTTTGTTTTCTTTTGGAATTTGGGGGCCCATTGAGGCATTTTGTAGTTGTACTAAGCTAGGCATGCAAAGGAGACGCTGGCCAAATTTTTCAGAAATTTAGGGAGTTAGAAAAAATTTTGAAAAAAATTGATAATTTACAATTTGGATTTAAATTTAAATTTGAATTAAAGAAAAAAAATTGTTTGGAACTTATGGTTGAGTTTGGGAAGTTAGTAAGAATGATAGTGTCTTTAATAAAAAATTGTTTTGGAAAGTTGATAAAACTATTTGGTTGGGAAAATAGTGAATGGGTTATGGATCATTCTCCTTAACTAGTAATTTCGGGACGAAATTTTTTTAAGGGGGGAAGAATGTGACTACTCGGATTCATATTTGAATTTGGAATATTTAATTGATTTTAAATATTTGAAAGTTGTTCAACTTGAATTTCAAATATCAAAGTTTATTTGGGTAATTAAATTATTAAATTTAATAAATGGAAATTGGGTAAATTATTTAATCTTGATATTTTTATTAATTTATTCATTCAATTCATTTCAAATAAGTCATATCTTGTTCAATCCAATGGAATCATAAAAATGATTTAAGAGCAATAACCGCGCCAAGTGCCATTTTTTCTCAAGGTTTCGCTACATCTGGTCTTTCAAGTAAAATGCATCAATCACCAAAAGGGCTTGAATAATTATATTTATAATACTAAAGATAATAGAAGTTTTAAAATCGAATTTAAAAACAGTTTGTTTAGTTTTGAAAATATATTGTTTAAATCGATATTTAAAAATAGCCTTCCAAGGCAAGGTCTCGGACTTCGACGAAACCAGTTCCATTGGATCCGTAATAGTGTTTTATTATTGGATTTCAATTTTCGGAGTAGTTGGAGTTATCGTTTGGCTATACGGTAAATAAATGCGTTGAAATTTAAATCGAAAATTCAGTATACTAATAAGGTCCAAAAAGCTATCTTCTCCTTACGATCGAATTTGGACTCAAACCCTTTTCTGTTGCGTACGGAATAGGGGTTTAACATTACAAATGCCTAACGGCACGTCTCGATAAGAGGTCAAAATTTTGAATGGTGATTTCGAGATGATTCAAATTCAAATTTTAATAAGTTGACTTGTTAAAATTGTTTTGTTTTTCTCCATTTTTATTTTTGTAACACTATATCACTCTTTCCAACACCTATACACTCAAAAACGAAGATCTCTAGCATTTTTCAAACACATAAGATTGTTTGAAACACGTATCTTCTTTTAAAAAATATATATATAATTGATCTTCGTTAAGAAAAAAATCAAAAGAAAAAAATATGCAGTTTCAAAAGAAAAATAAATCATGGCCGAAGCCTGAGAATTAAAATCTCCTTCTTCCTAATTCAAACACAAATTAATTCGATCGTTCGAAATTACAAAAAATGTTGTTCTTCCTCTTCTTCTATTCCAGTTCAATCGAAGTGAATCCCCCCTCTTCTCTAATCTATTTGAAGCTAATCCACAAATTTATCACGACTACTATTCCGTGATTCCATTTTCTATTTGACCGAGACTCGAATCTCGTTGAATAAAGGAAGCTTTGGGAGCGTCGCATGTAGAAAAGAGGGTCACGAGTTCAAAAATCTTAGGTGCGAGTGGAATTAGGGTGCGCATCGATTAGAGTCGTATCGAAGGAGGGGAGTAGAATTGTCGATGAGGTTGCATTGTCGATTTCATTATCAATGAGGGTCGCGATTTCGATTAAGGGTTTAAGGGTCGATCGTAGTGACGACGATGGCGACAATTGAGGTTTGGGGATAGTGTCGGTGGAGCGCTCGATCCACGTAGGTGGGCTGCGACGATGTTCGTCCCGAGGCTGTGAGGTACGATCCATTGTTTTTTACTTTTTAATCTAAAATTAATTGATATGTTATATATACAGAAAGAAATATCTACACAGTGAAAAATATATATCCAGTTTTCAATTATATATATATATATATGTATATATGCATGCAGGAAAATATAATTTATATGGTGAAGTACAACAGTCAGTAAAATATATATATAGGTGGGATTTTGGTAGAAGTTTTGTAATGACCTACTATTATGGACCATTCAACTCGACAATAATCCACACATATCAGACATGAATAATTCAAAATAATATATTGTAATAAAATTTGGAGCAAATAAAATCATTCACATAATCACAGACAAAGAAATATCAGAATACTCGCAGCTGAGATAATATACCATAGTAGTTCATGAAGCTACAATATACATACTCTCAAAACATATACAAAGTCTCATAGTAAAATAGAAGTCAGGATACATAAACAACAATACCGAGACAGGTACCGAATAGGAACTAACTGGAAGAAGTAGACGAATAGATAGACAGATAAGCTCCAACAAATCTCTAGCTCCGGAAGCTGAATCCAAAGCTGTGACTCTCAGGCTGACCCGAGCGTAAAGTAATACACAAAACACTCGAGTCAGGACATACATACTTATGCAATGTAAACTAACTCAAATGAACTGTAATAGCAATGCATAAGAATTGTGACGCCCCACCTCTATACCCACGCTAGCCAAGGACTCTACGGGGTAATGCCGTCAACTAGCACGGAGAATAAGGCTGTTAAGGAGCGACCCTCCGCGTAATTACTTTGTGTGAGCACCGATATGTCAGTTATTACAACATGCATCTGGTTTCAGGAGGAAATCCGACATACCGATACAAACTCAAAGCTACTACCCGGTGGCTATACATATTCTTCGAAAACAAATATAGAAATAAACATAACACAAATCAGATATAGACATCCATATCACAAAGGCAGAAATAGATATGAATATATAACACATGAAAGAGTACATCAGAGTAGTGGTCAGACATGATCCACAATGTCGCAAAAGAATACCTACAAGTGCTAGACAAAATAATATGGATACATCAATGAGTCTATATCTTAAATGTATACAACAAAAACTACTAATCTAAGTAGTTAGCCAAAAGTCAGGGTGATAATCCCAGATGTGAAGTCAAGCAGAAGCACCTGTAACATCTCGGTCTGACCCGAGTATTATTTAATAAGAAAATAATAAACGGATCAGTCTAGCTATAAATATCAGATAAAATGATATAGAATAAGAGATACGACATAAACATATGATAACCATAAAGTCATACTGTGATAAGTATGTAATTGAAAATCAACTAGGGATTAATCAATATCACAAGAATCTTCGTAAAGATAAAGAGGAATGTCATACTCTTTATTTATATTCACAAAACCATAAATATGGACAATAATATCAATGTCAATCACAAAAGTTAATGACACCCAAATTCACCAATGCACAAATATTGATAAAACTTATCAATGTAAATCACGAAAATTGGTGAAACACAAATTCTAGAAATCATCAATGGAAATCCAGAAATCACAAAAAGGGCGAGGCCTATCACAAAACAGGAGCATGAAAACTCACCAACACGTGTATCAAAAAATGGAACGCTATTCCATGGTTGCTAACCATTAATTTTGAGCCGAAGCTCCACAAAACGGCCCGAAGACCATGGGTCGCTACCCCACCAAATTTCACCGAAGCACCACAGAAACGGGGTTTAGTCTCCCTCGTAGACAAAGAGACATCGCACAATTGCTAGTATAAATCACAAAAATGATCATCAACAATCATCAAGAAGTGCCAATTACAGTAAGCTAGTAAATATACAAGCCTAGCGTGATGTCCCATAAGCACTAGCTTAACTTAAATATTTACAAACAAATTGTAGATCTCCACTTGAAAATTATCACAAGAGATTTAATCAAACAAGTCCAAGAATTAACCAATGAAGTAAACGCAAGCGTTTCATACCACTTGTTTTACTAAGCCGTTTAATTAGATTTCTCGTACGAGTGAGATAAAGTTTTATATATACTAGTAGATTGGAAAACAGTTTAAGAATCGAGATTTGTAATAAAATAGTGTTGAAATTGTTTTAATGGAAGAGTTTTGATATTTATTACTAGTATAGAAAACCTTTATATTTTTAAAGCTATAAATCACAAAAATGATCGTAGAAACAATACGTCACAAAAATTCACATTCGAAGATGTGAATAAAATCCAAAGAATTCAATTCCAAATTCATCAGTGGAAAAACCCTTGCGACTTAACAGCCACGACTTACAACTTAACCTAAGTCAACACAAGAAATCAGCGGCTCAAGAGATAGCATACGGCCTAACAGAGTAGCGTAATACGGCGCGACCTACATCCTGGCGCGACCTATAGGATGGCGCGACCCAAGTAACGAGCGACCTAAGGAGTGGCGCGTCCTATAAAAGCAGGCCGAGGGACCTAAATTGGAAGCGACTTAAGGGTCAAAAACGACCTAAGATGCAAGCAGCTTAAGGACCGAAATCGACCTAAGTCGAAAAGCAGGCCGAGCGACTTAGGAAATGGTGCGACCCAACATGGCGCGACCTAAGGAACGAGCGACCTAAGAGATGCGAGCAACCTAAGAGATGGGAGCAAACATATAGCTGACCTAAGTGGTTGCGACCTAAGTTTGGCACGACCAAGCCGAGCGACTTAAGTAAGAAGGCCGAGCGACCTAAGGGGGGAAACGACCTAACATCTGAGCGACTTAAGTGATACGGCGCGACAAACATGGCCGAGTGACCGAAGGGGTTGCGTGTTATAATGGGTGAGACAATTGGCGCGACCTAAGAGAGCAAGCGACCTAGGTGGAACGACCTAATGGCCGAGCGACCTAAGTTGGCGCGACCTAAGCAAGGCGCGACCTATATGCAGGCCGAGCAATTCGAATTTTGTAGGCCGAACGACCTAAGGGATTGAAGTGCAAAACTCTCTCAATTTGCAACCAATCGAGCATGGACGCTAGGGGATTATGCCCATCGGGTATCCTGTCCTATTGGCTCCTCGATGCATCACCAAAAACGTGTTCAGTCATCAAAGTTGGGATTTTTAAAGATTTGAACCCAAAACACTAAAAATTGGGATTTTTACCAATTTAATCCAAACCAAGAGCAAATGCATATGAAAAAGTGTTAGGAAATCATACCCAACAATCAAAGATAGTTATAGACAAAGATGTGAGATAAAAATCTCACCTTTACACAAATTCAATGAAGAAGAAGCTTGAAAGCAAAGGAAGAATCAATGGCTTCTCTTTGAATTTGGAGTTAGATGTTGGATTTGCAAATGAAATAGGACTTGGAGTTTTAATTTCCCATTCCTTCCTCCATTTTTGATGAAGCTTGAGTGTTAGGAAATGAAAGTGAAGTTATGAAGGGAAGGGGGTTAAGCTAGAATTAATAGTTTAGGCTAATGGGCTAAACCAACCCAAAGCCCAAAGTGAATAAGTGGCAGAATTCCACTAACTCTAATCATATCCAAGTTTATACTCAAAAAGATCGCAAACGGTGTTTTGAACTCAATAGGAGTGGTCCCGAGTCCTAATTCGACCGTATGCAAAAAGTAACTTTTTGGACTAAAATCCGACTAACGATAAAATAAATATTAAAATAAAATATTTAAATATTAAATCGTAAAATATGCGGGTTGTTACAGACTACCCTCCTTAAAGAAATTGCATCCTTGCAATATTTAAGAAGAAAATATAAGGTAACAACCATGAAAGCATATCAACACAAAAGGAATTTGAAATAAGAAATTCACCTCAAAGAGCACGAGAAAGTAAGTCCGGATGTGTTCGCTCGATGGATTCTCTAGATTCCCAAGAGCAATCCTTAGGATTTGAGGACCATTGAACTTTAACAAGCAGAACATCTTTATTTCGAAGGCGCTTGACCTCCGAAGCAATAATACGAATAGGATGTTGCTCATAAGTTAAATTAGGCGAAACTTCAATTTCTTCCACAACACCGGGCTCAAGAATAGAATCGGAATCTCGAAGGCATTTTCGTAATTGAGAAGCGTGAAACACGTCATGAATAGCAGAAAACTGAGCCGGTAATAAAAGGCGATAAGCTACGGACCAATACGTTTGGTGATGGAAAATGGACCAATATATCGAGGTGCTTACTTTCCCGATCGACTGAAACGTACAACACCCTTCATAGGTGAAACACGAATAAACACAAGATCTCCTACAGAAAATTATAATTTCCTTCTTCAGTTATCGGCATAGGATTTTTGTCTACTCTGAGCTTCTTTCATCCTATGACGAATAAGGTCAATTTTCTCTGTGGAATCACGAATAAAATCTGGACCTAAAACCAGCCTCAAGCCAACAAGAAGGAGATCGGCATGGTCTTCCATAGAGTGCCTCAAAAGGTGCCATAGCAATACTAGATTGGAAGCTATTATTATAGGAAAACTCAACAGGAGAAATATGATCTTCCCGACTTCCACCAAAATCAAGAACACATACACGAAGAAGATCTTCAAGAGTTTGGTTCACACGCTCAGTTTGTCCATCGGACTGGGGATGATAAGCGGTGCTAAAATTAAGCTTCGTTACCAAAGATTTTTGAAGACTCTTCCAAAATCCACTAGTAAACAATGGATCACGATCACTAACAATAGAAGAAGGAACTCCATGCAATTTTACAATTTCTTTAATAAAGAGTTTGACCAAGAGAGGTATTCGATTGGACGTTCGACCGAACGGGAATAAAATGGGCGGATTTAGTAAGTCTATCAACTATCACCCATAAGCTATCATGACCCGAACGGGAACGGGGAAGGCCGTCAATAAAATCCATGGAAATTTGGTACCACTTCCAAATTGAAATTTCTAAAGGTTGCAATAACCCACCGGGCCTTTGATGTTTGGCCTTGACAAGTTGGCAAGTCATGCAACACTTAACAAAGTTAGCAACATCAGATTTCATTCCCTCCCAATAATAAAGTCGCTTCATATCCGCGTACATTTTACTACTACCGGGGTGAATGTTAAATTTAGAACGATAAGAATCTTCTAAAATGTCTTTACGAAGATTACTAATATTTGGCACGATAAGTCTACCAAATTTTCAAATACCTCCACGGGAATCAATATCAAAGTCTTTCAAAACTTCAATATTAATTTTATCCCTAAAATTTTGGCCAAGAAGAGCCAATTCGGGATCTAGCTTTTGAGCTTCAAGAATGCGGTCTAAAAGGGAAGGATAAGCCTCAAGACTACATAAAACAAGAGATGAACACAAATCGAAAACATGATCTCAAATATCACAAGTGGATAAAACCTCGAGATCATTCCATTCAAATATCATCATGGAAACAACCGCTTGTTGCTTTCGACTAAGTGCATCGGCAACATGATTTCCTTTTCCAGGAGTATAAAGAATATCAAGATCATAATTGCAAGAAATTCGAGCCAATGTTGTTGATGCAAATTAAGTTCCTTTTGGGAAAATAGATACTTCAAAGATTTATGATCGGTGTAAAGAATAAACTTTTCTCCCAAAAGATAATGACGCCAAGTACGAAGGGCGAAAACAATAGCCGCGAAATCTAAATCAGGAGTGGCATACCTAGTGTCGGCTCGCTTCAATTGCCTAGAAGCATAAGCAATAACACGTTCTCTTTGCATAAGAACGACACCCAAACCAATGCGACTAGCATCGGTATAAACAATAGAATCTTGGTTTCCCTCGGGAATCACAAGAATAGGAGCATCGGAAAGGAGTTCTTTTAATTTCTAAAAAGAAGCTTTACATTTGTCCGACCAAATGTATTTAACACCTTTCTTTGTCAAGCTAGTAAGTGGCACGGAAATTTTTGAAAAGTCTTTTATAAAACGACGGTAATAGCCCGCCAATCCAAGGAAGCTACGGATCTCCGTCACACTCTCCGATCTCTTCCAATTTTGAATCGCTTCAATCTTTGAAGGATCCATGGAAATTCCGGATTCAGAAATAATATGACCGAGAAACTTCACACGAGATTTCCAAAAGTGGCATTTAGGAAATTTTTCTTTTAATTGGTTACTCCTAAGAGTTTCCAACACAATCCGAAGATGTTTTTCATGCTTCTCCTCGGTTTTAGAATACACAAGAATATCACCAATGAAGATGAGAACAAATCGATCGAGGAAATCTTTGAAAACTCGATTCATAAGGTCAACGAAATAAGCCGGAGCATTCGTTAAACCAAATGGCATAACAAGCCATTCATAAGATCCATAACGAGTACGGAACGATGTCAAAGGAATGCTATCCTCTGCAATACGAAGCTGATGAAAATCGGTAGCTAGGTCTAATTGTGAAAAGACTCTAGCACCACTAAGCTGATCAAATAAATCATCAATCTGAGGTAAAGTATACTTATTCTTGATAGTAAGAACATTAAACTTGCGGTAGTCAACGCAAAGCCTAAGTGTACCATCAGATTTCTTCACAAAAATAGCCGAAGCTCCCTAAGGCGAGGAACTAGAGCGTATAAATTGCTTCGTCTCCAATTCGGATAATTGTTTGTGCATCTCCTCATTTTCCTTATTGGACATGCGATAAGGAGGACGAGTGATAGTTTGAGCTCCAGGGATGAGATTAATTTTGAACTCAATTGCTCGCTTAGGTGGCAATCCTAAAATGGGCTCAAATATGTCGGAAAATTCACGAACAACGTGAATAAGAGAAATAATATCTTCCTCATCATCATTATCATCATCATGAGGAATATAAAGATGCAACCAAGCTGGAATTCGAATCTTTAAGGTTAATAGAAATCTGCTTAACAGATTGAGGATGTCGAAGATAAATAGTCCACTCGGGACATAGGATTTGGGCTTCATAGCGGTTAAGCTAATCCATTCCCAAAATCATTCCAAAGCCCAAGTAGCGCATAACATGCAAATTGGCTCAGAAAGAAAAATCACACAAAATAATCTCGACATCTTTACATAATAAACTGATTGTTGCGGATCCACCAACCGGATTCGCAATTCTCAAAGAAGTCGTTAAAGCGACAACACTCAAAGAAAAAGTATCAACTAGTTCTTTTGAAATAAAAGAGTGGGACGCACCCGTATCAAAAAGAACTCGAATAGGATGACCACGAAATAAAATAATGCCATCAAGGAGAGAATGAGAAATACCTTTATCACGAGATGTGTTTCCATGGGCTTGAGCAACATTAAGCTTTCCCTCCTTGTTGCCTTGAAGTTTGGGACAAGAAGATAACTAATGATCCAGGCTTTTGCAATAGCGACAAGCATGAGGCTTTGAAAACTTGTTCGCATAATGGTCTCTAGAACCACAATTGTAGCATTGCCCACTACCAGAGATAAAAGTCTTTGCCACCGAAGTTGCTTGCTTCCCTTTCTTGTTGGGATAAGGACCTTTGAACTTACTAGGCCTTTTCTTGTTGTTGAAGTTTGATTTGGCACCCATAACTTCAACATCACTTTCTTTATCTGCCTCTTCAAGTCGAAGAGCGATATCAACGAGTTGATCAAAAGATACTTCTAACTTTAGAAGTAATGGCTTTTTGAGATTTTTATTCAAGCCATAGACAAATATTTGGTTTTTCTTCAATGGGGTGTTTATGTAATCGACCCCATATTTAGAAAGTGACTCGAATGACCGACATAGTCTGTCACCGAAGATTCTCCTTGAACAAGGTCTATGAAACGACGAGCCAAAGTCGCCTTCTCATCTTCTGGCAAAAATTTTAATTCGAAGCGTTTCTGGAATTTCTCCCAAGTAAGATCCGCTTCATTTACTTCAGAAATCAGAAGCTCATACCAATCTAATGCTCGTTCTTGGAGCATACTAGAGGCCATCTGAACACGGTGAAGATCAATAAGATTCATGCGAGAAAAGATTCGATCGCACGTTCTTAGCCAAGCCTGGACTTCAATAATAGTTTCAGAACCTTTGAATGGCTTCCCATCCAAATTGCTATAATCGCTGCACAAACATGCAAATCCAGACTTAGGGTGAGTAGATTCCAGATTTGAACCGGCTGCCTGAGCATTCCTTACGAGATCAAGAAGTTGCTGGGAAGACATAAATACTCCATCTTGGGGGGTAGCACTAGATTGACCGGCGCTGGGATGGCCAGGTCTAACCATTTCTCTTCCTTTAGAAAGAAAGAAGGAAGAAGAAAAAGATTATTCACAAAATGAATATCAAACAATAATGATTGATAAAACAAGGAATCACAAAAGAAATTAGGATAGAACGGTTCGAAGACCCGAATAAAATCCTAAGGCACGACTCCTAAGATGGACTTAGGACGATGATCCTTGTTAAATTATTCTGCATTGTTCCGAAATTTGGCTCTGATACCAAGCTGTGACGCCCCACCTCTATACCCATGCTAGCCAGGGACACTACGGGGTAATGTCGTCAACTAGCACGGAGAATAAGGCTGTTGAGGAGCGACCCTCCGCGTAATTACTTTGTGCGAGCACCGATATGTCAGATAGCACAACATGCATCTGGTTTCAGGAGGAAATCTGACATACCGATACAAACTCAAAGGTACTACCCGGTGGCTATATATATTCTTCGAAAACAAAAATAGAAATAAACATAACACAAAACAGATACAGACATCCATAACACAAAGGCGGAAATAGATATCAATATATAACACATGAAAGTGTACATCAGAGTAGTGGTCAGACATGATCCACAATGTCACAAAAGAATAGCTACAAGTGCTAGACAAAAGAATATGGATACATCAATGAGTCTATATCTCAAATGTATACAACAAAAACTAATAATCTAAGTAGTTAGCCAAAAGTCAGGGTGATAATCCCAGATGTGAAGTCAAGCGGAAGCACATGTAACATCTCGGTCTGACCCGAGTATTATTTAATAAGAAAATAATAAACGGACCAGTCTAGCTATAAATATTAGATAAAATGATATAGAATAAGAGATATGACATAAACATATGATAACCATAAAGCCATACTGTGATAAGTATGTAATTGAAAATCAACTAGGGATTAATCAATATCACAAGAATCTTCTCAAAGATAAAGAGGAATGTCATACTCTTTATTTATATTCACAAAACCATAAATATGGACAACAATATCAATGCCAATCACAAAAGTTAATGACACACAAATTCACCGATGCACAAATATTGATAAAACTTATTAATGTAAATCAAAAAAATTGGTGAAACACAAATCCTAGAAATCATCAATGGAAATCCACAAATCACAAAAAGGGGGAGGCCTATCACAAAACGGGAGCATGAAAACTCACCAACATGTGTATCACAAAATGGAACGCTATTCCATGGTTGCTAACCATTAATTTTGAGCCGAAGCTCCACAAAACGGCCCGAAGACCATGGGTCGCTACCCCACCAAATTGAGCCGAAGCTTCACAGAAACGGGGTTTAGTCTCCCTCGTAGACAAAGAGACATCGCACATACTCTAGTCTAAATCACGAAAATGATCGTCAACGATCATCAAGAAGTATCAATTACAGTAAGCTAGTAAATATATAAGTCTAGCCTCATGTCCCATAACCACTGGCTTAACTTAAATATTTACGAACAAATTGTAGATCTCCACTCGAAAATTATCACAAGAGATTCAATCGAACACGTCCAAGAATTAACCAGTGAAGTAAATGCAAGCGTTTCATACCACTTGTTTTACTAAGCCGTTTAATTAGATTTCCCGTATGAGTGAGATAAAGGTTTATATATACTAGTAGATTGGAAAACGGTTTAAGAATCGAGCTTTGTAATAAAATAGCGTTGAAATCGTTTCAATGGAAGAGTTTTGATATTTACTACTAGTATAGAAACCTTTTTATATTTAAAGCTACAAATCACAAAAATGATTGTAGAAACAATACGTCACAAAAATTCACATTCGAAGACGTGAATAAAATCCAAAGAATTCGATTCTAAATCCATCAGTGGAAATACCCTTGCGACTTAACAGCCACGACTTACAACTTAAGCTAAGTCAACACAAGAAATCAGCGGCTCAAGAGATAGCATACGGCCTAATAGAGCAGCTTAATATGGAGCGACCTATAGCCTGGCGCGACCCAAAGGATGGCACGACCCAAGTAACGAGGGACCAAAGGAGTGGCACGCCCTATAAAAGCAGGCCGAGCGACCTAAATTGGAAGCGACTTAAGGGTCGAAAACGACCTAAGATGCAAGCGGCTTAAGGACCGAAATCGACCTAAGTCGAAAAGCAGGCCGAGCGACTTAGGAAATGGTGCGACCCAACATGGCGCGACCCAAGGAACGAGCAACCTAAGAGATAGGAGCAAACATATGGCCGACCAAAGTGGTTGCGACCTAAGTTTGGCGCGACCAAGCCGAGCGACTTAAGTAAGAAGGTCGAGCGACCTAAGGGGGGAAACGACCTAACATCTGAGCGACTTAAGTGATATGGCGCGACAAACAGGCCGAGCGACCTAAGGGGTTGCATGTTATAGCTGGTGAGACAATTGGCGCGACCTAAGAGAGCAAGCGACCTAGGGTGGAACGACCTGATGGCCGAGCGAACTAAGTTGGCGCTTCCTAAGCAAGGCGCGACCTATATGCAGGCCGAGTAATTCGAATTGTGCAGGCCGAACGACCTAAGGGATTGAAGTGCAAAACTCTCTCAATTTGCAACCAATCGAGTACGGATGCTAGGGGATTATGCCCATCGGCTACCCTGTCCTATTGGCTCCTCGATGCATCACTAAAAACGTGTTCAATCATCAAAGTTGGGATTTTTAAAGATTTGAACCCAAAACACTAAAAATAGGGATTTTTACCAATTTAATCCAAACCAAAGCAAATGCATATGAAAAAGTGTTAGGAAATCATACCCAACAATCAAAGATAGTTATAGAAAAAGATGTGAGATAAAAATATCACCTTTACACAAATTCAATAAAGAAGAAGCTTGAAAGCATAGCAAGAATCAATGGCTTCTCTTTGAATTTGGAGTTAAATGTTGGATTTGCAAATGAACTAGGACATGGAGTTTTAATTTCCCATTCCTTCCTCCATTTTTGATGAATCTTGAGTGTTAGGAAATGAAAGTGAAGTTATGAAGGGAAGGGGGTTGAGCTAGAATTAATAGTTTAGGCTAGTGGGCTAAACCAAACCCAAATCCCAAAGTGAATAAGTGGAAGAATTCCACTAACTCCAATCATATCCAAGTTTATACTCAAAAAGATCACAAACGGTGTTTTGAACTCGATGGGAGTGGTCCCAAGTCCTAATTCGACCGTATGAAAAAAGTAACTTTTTGGACTAAAATCCGACTAACGATAAAATATTAAAATATTCAATAGTAAAATATGCGGGTTGTTACAATAACTTAAAGGATGCTTGGGATTGTCCATCCTTTAAGGATCCATTAAACCATCACTTAAACAGAAATAAACGCTATCATAGAAATGTCCATTTTAAAGTAAACCATGCATCAAAACCATCGCTCACCCGTAGTCACACTATAAAATTGAAGGTGTGCATTAAAACAATCACTAGGCAATCAAATGGCACCCAAGGAAGTGTACCCGTGGTTATAGATTACAAAATCGTTTATAATTTCGAATTAAAATCATTCATTTAACCAATTAAAAATGATGTCATTATACTTACAAATATTCAATTCTTAAAAATTTAGCCTTTTCAGAGTTCATTTATTCACTTAGATACAAAAAAACTATGAAATTTCATCTTTCGCAGCGCTTAGAAAATGCTACGATAAGTTACATTTGAAAACAATTCAATTTGGCAAAGACAGCATTTAAAACTGATGTAATAGTTCAGTTTTATTTTAAAAATAGTTCAATTCAGCCAACTACAGCACTTAACAAGTGCTACAATAGCCCTTAGTTAATTTTAACCATTTAGTTCACTTCTGCAACTACATCGCTTACAAAGTGCTGTAATATCCTTTACTTCGGATTTTAAGTTAACTTCAGAAATGATAACATTTCTAAAGTGTTGTTATTTAATTTCCAGGTTTTCAATGTAATTCCAGCAACAAATAAACTTTGATTTTAACCCTTTAAATATTATAAAAATCATATTTTAACACTCAAAAATGTTCATTAAAATACCTTTAACTTTTGATTTTTATAAAGTAAATTTCACAAATAAATACCAATAATTTCACTTATTAGATTCAAGTGTACAAATTTCCCATTCTTTACCTATTAACAATTATTTATCACTTAAATTTCAAATTTCCATTGCATACATTAAACTAAATTTCCATTTTTTTAGTTTACTTAAACCTCCATTTTGAAACCAAATCTCACAATTCCAACTCAAGTTAAATTCCAAATTTCCATTTAACTATCCATTTATTTTACATTTAAACTAATTTCATGAATTCAAAATTGATGCAGCGCAATCTCCAAATTCAACAAAGGAGTTAAGTTGGTCCAGACCCTTAGGTCGTTCACGGCCTAAGGAAGGCGAGTTACGACCTGTAGATGATGCAGAGCTAGCTGATGAAGGTGCCACGTGACCTAATAATGCAACGCAAGCTAAAGTACTACTAGGTCGCAAGCGACTTAACGGGTCACGGGATAGGAAGTTGCGACCTAACGAGTTGGGGAGTAGCACGTTCAAACGACCTAGTTTGAAGACAGGTCGGCAACGACCTAGTGGAGATGTGTCGTCCAAGCAATCAAGCGAGTTAACGACCTATGAGTTAGGTCGCGGAAAGATAAGTCGCTCAATCTTAAGTCGCGGGAAGATAGGTCGTGAGAAGAGTCTTGTTGCTGTGTTGAAGATAGGTCGCTCCATGGCAAAGCCGCATGAAGAGTAGTCGTTGAGTCGTGTAAAGGAATGTAATTGCATTTCTCTTAAGTCGCTGAGTTTTAAGTCGCGACCTTTCTTAAGTCGTAAGTCTTCCGAGATTCTTAAGTCATTGTAATTCTGTGTTGTATAAATTCTTAAGTCGTTACTGTTTAGGTCGTGGCTTGCCTAAGTCGTATGTCGCTATGTTCTTAAGTCGTTCGTGTTTTAGGTCGTTTGTTTTAAGTGCCGCTGTTTTGAGTCGTGTGTGTTGTATATATGTGCTGGTATGTCGTGATGGTTTGTTAAGTCGCTAGGGGGTGTTAAGTCGCTGCCGACTTATGATGTATGCCGAGTTGTAAACTGCCTATAAATATGGGCATTGCGTCATTGTAATGGTTGGTTATTGTTGAATAAAATTCTTGTTTGTTAGCTTTGTGCTTTCATTAAATCGGTAGTTGAGTGTGATCTCCTATCTCCACCTACGGTATTCGAGTGCACTCGAATCAACGTTCGTTGAAGCCAATTCGCGGAATCAAGTGCGCTTGATCAACGCTCAAGAATTGTAGATCTCTTCCACGGTATCGTGCGCGATCAACGTGTCAGAGGTAGCTAGAATTCGGTATCTTCGGATCAACGAATTTGGGCATTTCATTATTCATCAATCCACCGATTGTTACTTTCACCGTTCCATCTAATTTTTGTATATTCCGTCGCGTCAGTTTTTGGTATCAGAGCGAGATTTAGCCAATCATAGCTAAGCCGAGCCTTGGAGCCGTGTATTGTTGAAGTTTATCGTTCATCGTGTTCATCGCAAAGTTGCAACAAGATTGGATTGTTTGATCCATATTCTTTTGGATCAAAGGGTGGAAATTATTTGAAATTGCGCGGGAAAGTTTTTGCGCGCCAAGGTGTTTGAAGTATTTGTGATTTGTATTGAAGATTATTTTATTCAATCATTATGTCGAGAAGAGCTAATCGTCATCAAAATGTTGAAGCGTTGTATAGAAGGGAAGAATCCAAGCAGATGGAACAACGCATTAATGAGAAATTTGATGAAGGCATAGGAAAGTTAGAGAAATTGATGAATGACTTGAATCAAAGTCAAAGGAGAAGGTCGCCAGTCTCGAACCATGGAGGAAACAGAGTTTCGCCATCGGTTACGGAAGCGAGGAGGGTGTCACCACAATCTTTTAGAGAAAGAAGAGAAACATCAATTTCATCGAGGAGAGATCACCATGACTATAGAAATGAAGAGAGAAGAACTCCACGTGAGTTCGAAAATGAATCACATCCCGATATGGATAGACAACGTAGAAGGACCATGCATGATCATAGAGATGAAGAAAGACGGAATCGGTATCGACGTATATTTGATTTTGATGAAGATGGTGATAGAGCTAGTTTTCGTTATCGAGATCGAGACCAAGTTCGAAATTTATATAGGGATGTAGATGATGATCGACGATGGGAGTCGGGTATGAAGATGGAAATTCCTGAATTTAAAGGTGGAATGGTAGCAGAAGAATTTTTGGATTGGTTGTCTAATGTTGAAGAGATCTTTGATTTCAAGGAGGTTCCTGAGCATAGAAGAGTGAAGTTGGTTGCTACTAGGTTGAGAGGTAGAGCTTTGGCATGGTCGCAGCAACCCAAACTTACATGAGAACGGATGGGAAAATCAAAGGTTGAGTCTTGGGATAAGATGAAGAAGTTGATGAGAGCTACATTTTTACCTTACAACTATCAATCACTTATGTACCAGAGATTATAGAATCTAAGGCAGGGGACGAAGTCAGTTAATGATTATGCAGATGAATTTTACCAACTCATTGCTAGAAATGATATTATGGAGATGGAAGAACAACTAACTGCTAGGTTTGTTGGAGGGTTGAGAATACAGATCCAGGATATGGTGAACATGTTCGATCCTAGATCAGTTGCAGAAGCACATCAGAAGGCGTTGGCTTGGGAGAAGCAGGGAAGGCGTGGAGGTGGTGTGCTTACAAATTCCAACAATCAAGCGAAGGGTGTTAGTGGAAGTTCTAATGTTTCTACATCTATCAGTAAAATAGTTGTGAATGAAGTTGTGAAGGCAAAGGTCAATAACAGTTTCAAATGTTACAATTGTTAGGAAGCGGGTCACAAGAGTAATGAATGTCCAAAGCCGAAGAAACGAACTATGATTGCTGAAGTTGAAGGTGAGGATGTTGGGGAAGGTTATTCTAGTCCAGTTGAGGAGGATGAACAGGATATTGCGTCAGAGATGAAGGATGTAATCTAATGATGAGGAGGTCTTGTTTAATACCGAAGCAGGAAGAAGAGGCTAGTTGGTTGAGGAGTAACATCTTTCAGTCAACATGCACTATTCTGGGAAAGGTTTGTAAATTTGTGATTGACGCAGGAAGTTGTGACAATATTATTTCTACCGAAGTCGTGAGAAAGTTGAAGCTGAAAACAGAGAAGCATCCAAATCCTTACAAGTTAGCATGGCTAAGAAAAGGAGGAGAGGTGAAGGTGGACAGGCGAGTTCAAGTTCCATTTTCTATTGGGAAGAAGTAAAAAGACAAGATTTGGTGTGATGTTGTGGAAATGGATGTTTATCGCTTGCTTTTGGGAAGACCATGGCAGTATGATCGAGCAGTGCAGCATGACAGTCGGACCAATAGCTACAGCTTTATGTTTGAAGGTGTTAAGATCATTTTAGCTCCAAAGAAGAGACAACAAGGAGAAAGCAAGTCGGAAGAGATTGAGGAGCTCAAGACTTTGTTGACTTTGAAAGAATTTGTTGAAGAAGTAGAAGAGAGTCCAGAGGTATTTTTGTTGATTGGACGTGAAGTAACTGAATCTTTTGAAGTCCCAGAGGAAGTAAAGCCGGTGTTAGAGGAATTCAGTGATGTGTTTCCTGAAGAGTTGCCAACGGAGTTACCACCGTTGAGGGATATTCAGCATCAGATTGATCTTGTGCCAGGGCCAGTGTTACCTCACAGGTCACATTACCGAATGAGTCCCAAGGAGCATGAAGAACTAAGGAGGCAAGTGGAGGAGTTGTTAGAACAGGGGCGTATTCAGGAGAGTTTGAGTCCATGTGCTGTGCCAGCTTTATTGGTGCCAAAGAAGGATGGTTCGTGGAGGATGTGTACGGACAGTCGGGCTTTAAACAAGATCACTGTGAGATACAAATTTCCTATGCCGAGGTTCGATGATTTAATTGATCAGTTGAGTGGAGCTGTTGTGTTTTCAAAGATTGACTTGATGAGTGAATACCATCATATTCGTATTAGACCGGGTGACGAGTGGAAGACTGCTTTTAAAACGAGGAAAGGTTTATACGAATGGCTGGTTATGCCATTTGGCCTATCAAATGCTCCGAGTACTTTTATGAGAGTGATGAACCAGATTTTCAGACCATTCATTGGGAAGTTCGTGGTTGTTTACTTTGATGATATTTTAATCTATAGTGGCAGTATGGAAGAACACATCCAGCATTTGCGAGAAGTACTGTTGATTCTACGACAAGAGCAGTTCTATGCAGCAGCAAAGAAGTGCGTGTTTATGACGGACAGTGTTTTATTTCTGGGGTATGTTTTGTCAAAGGAAGGTATTCAAGTGGATGAAAATAAAGTGGAAGCTGTCAGGATTGGCCACAACCCAAGACAATTACTGAAGTGAGGAGCTTTCATGGATTAGCATCTTTCTATCGAAGATTCATTCCGCACTTCAGTAGTGTAATAGCACTTGTAACCGATTGCATGAAGGGAAAGAAGTTTGAGTGGTCAGAGGAAGCAGGGGTTGCTTTTGAGAAGATCAAGACACTATTGACGACAGCACCAATTCTAGTTTTACCGGATTTTCAGTTGTTGTTTGAATTACATACTGATGCATCGAAGGTTGGGGTTGGTGGAGTTTTGAGTCAGAAGGGAAGACCAGTTGCTTATTTCAGTGAGAAGTTGTCTGGAGACAAGTTGTGATATAGCACTTATGATGTGGAGTTTTATGCGATTGTCCAAGCTGTGAAGCACTGGAGACATTATCTGTTTCAGAAGGAGTTTGTTCTTTATACGGACCATGAAGCTTTGAAGCATTTGCAAGGGCAGGACAAAATTTCAGCTAGACACGCTTTATGGGTCGCATATCTACAACAGTTTACTTTTGTTGTGAAACACAAGTCAGGAGTGACGAATCGTGTCGCTGATGCTTTGAGCAGGAGGAATCATTTGTTGACAACAATGAAGGTTGAGGTGACAGGGTTTGAATTATTATCAGAGTTGATTAAAGAAGATCCTTACTTTACGAAGTTCATTGAGAAAGTCAAGGATGGGAGTACTGATGAATTTGTGTTGATGGATGGGTTCTTATTCAAAGGGAATCAATTATGCGTACCAGATTGCAGCTTGAGAATGAAAATTGTGAAAGAGTTGCATGAAGAAGGGCATGTGGGTAGAGATCGAACATTGCAGTTGATTTCTCAGTCTTATTATTGGCCGTCAATGAGAAGGGAAGTTGAAAGGTTTGTGCGTAGATGTCATGTTTGTCAGATTTCGAAAGGGACAGCTACAAATGCGGGATTGTATATGCCATTACCTGTTCCTACAAAACCATGGATAGACATTAGCATGGATTTCGTGTTGGGTTTTCCGAGAACTCAAAGGGGGAATGACTCTATATATGTTGTGGTGGATCGTTTCTCGAAGATGGTACATTTTGTTGCTTGTAAGAAGACGGCGGATGCAGTTCATGTAGCATAGTTGTTCTTCAAAGAGATCTATCGTTTACATGGTTTACTAGAATCTATAGTTTCAGACAGGGATACTAGATTTCTGAGTCATTTTTGGCTGAGTTTGTGGAAGATGGTGGGAACAAAGCTGAATTTTAGTAGCGCTTATCATCCGCAAACAGATGGGCAAACAGAGGTGGTGAATAGATCGTTGGGAAATTTATTACAGTGTCTTGTGAAAGACAATTTGAAGAGCTCGGATTCGAAATTGTGTCAAGCGGAGTTTGCTCACAACCATGCGGTTAATCGAAGCACAGCTTTCTGTCCATTTCAGATTGTTTATTCAAACTTGCCAAAGGGGCCGTTGGATTTAACGACAATACCACAACCGAAGGGAATAGTTAAACGAGCTGCAGACTTTGTAGATGGTTTGACGGATTGTCATAAAATCGTTCAGGAACGATTGGAAAAGTCAAATGAAAAGTATAAACGACTGGCGGATAAGAAGCGGAGAAGTGTGAATTTCGTGGAGGGTGATTTGGTTTATGCAGCATTGACAAAAGATCGTTTTCCGGTGGGAACGTATAATAAATTGAAAGCGCGGAAAATTGGTCCAGTTGAAATCTTGAAGAAATTCAATGAGAATGCGTATCAATTGAAGTTACCAGATGATGTTTATACTTCTGATGTTTTCAATGTCAAATATTTAATTCCGTATCATGGAAATGAATTTGTTGTGGAAGGAGATAGTGAAAATTCGAGGTCGAATTTCTGTCAACCGGGGGAGGATGATGCAGCGCAATCTCCAAATTCAACAAAGGAGTTAAGTTGGTCCAGACCCTTAGGTCGTTCACGACCTAAGGAAGGCGAGTCACGACCTATAGATGATGCAGAGCTAGCTGATGAAGGTGCCACGCGACCTAATAATGCAATGCAAGCTAAAGTACTACTAGGTCGCAAGCGACTTAACGGGTCACGGGATAGGAAGTTGCGACCTAACGAGTTGGGGAGTAGCACATTCAAACGACCTAGTTTGAAGATAGGTCGGCAACGACCTATTGGAGATGTTTCGTCCAAGCAATCAAGCGAGTTAACGACCTATGAGTTAGGTCGCGGAAAGATAAGTCGCTCAATCTTAAGTCGCGGGAAGATAGGTCGTGAGAAGTGTCCTGTTGCTGTGTTGAAGATAGGTCGCTCCATGGCAAAGCCGCATGAAGACTAGGTCGTTGAGTCATGTAAAGGTATGTAATTGCATTTCTCTTAAGTCGTTGAGTTTTAAGTCGTGACCTTTCTTAAATCGTAAGTCGTCCGAGATTCTTAAGTCGTTGTAATTCTGTGTTGTATAAATTCTTAAGTCGTTACTGTTTAGGTCGTGGCTTGCCTAAGTCGTATGTCGCTATGTTCTTAAGTCGTTCGTGTTTTAGGTCGTTTGTTTTAAGTGCCGCTGTTTTGAGTCGTGTGTGTTGTATATATGTGCTGGTATGTCGTGATGGTTTGTTAAGTCGCTAGGGGGTGTTAAGTCGCTGCCGACTTATGATGTATGCCGAGTTGTAAACTGCCTATAAATATGGGAATTGCGTCATTGTAATGGTTGGTTATTGTTGAATAAAATTCTTGTTTGTTAGCTTTGTGCTTTCATTAAATCGGTAGTTGAGTGTGATCTCCTATATCCACCTACGGTATTCGAGTGCGCTTGAATCAACGTTCGTTGAAGCCAATTCGCGGAATCAAGTGCGCTTGATCAACGCTCAAGAATTGTAGATCTCTTCTACGGTATCGTGCGCGATCAACGTGTCAAAGGTAGCTAGAATTCGGTATCTTCGGATCAACGAATTTGGCCATTTCAGTATTCATCAATCCACCGGTTGTTACTTTCACCGTTCCATCTAATTTTCGTATATTCCGCTGCGTCAAAAATACATTGTAAGTTGCTTAACTTTATTTTACAAATAACTTGATATTTTCTTTTACTTTATATTTATCCAATTCATACATAAATTACATTAATTACCAAGTTAAGCTTATAATTCCATTTTTACTTAAATTCCCATTATTAAGTTAAATCACACTTTCACACTACAACTCAAACCTTCTATTAACTTATACCTTTTAACCTATTAGAAAATCACTGCTTGACCATTTTAAATCCAATATAAGTCAAATTTCATTTTTTTTTTCTTTCATTTACAATACATGAATTTTTATAAGAAATTATATTTTGAAATCAACCACGGGTCCGGATAATATTTCACACCTAAATCGAGTGATACAGAAATCATCATTCAAATCCGTAATCAGTAAAGTTTCTGGGTTTTCATTAATTCAAACCCGCAATCCTAAGACAAATACAAATAAATAAAAATCACCCAGGCCTATCATTTCAGCCCGTAATGATTTTTCCTATTCTAAAGTCCGTTCGGGTATGTATCATTTCAACCCATAGTGATTCTATTCTACATGGAACATGCAGTATGAGAACAAAATAAACTAAACAGTATAACAACATAAAACATAACAGACGATGAGACAAGTTTATAACAGGGTTTAACAATATATAATTAACATCACAGGCATGTATAACTTGATATAACAATTCTACACATTCACTTGTTGTCACTTCACTAATTATATAAGTATAAATGTTATGAGTTAAAACTCACCTCTTTAAAGCTAAAATTCACAAATCAAACACACACAAACAAAGATGTAGAAAGCACGATAGCACGACTTGATTTGAGTGGAGAGAGAGTGAAACGACCCAACTTTCTCACTACAGAAAGTCGCATCATCTTGAAGAAAGAAAGGGATAGGAAAGAGAAAAGAAAGAAGAGAAAGAAGAAACAACACAGAATCTTAACAGCGGAATGAATAAATTATATTAATAACATAAATATTACATAGTTTACAACCATCATCAGAGTTACACAGATTTCACATCACATACTAGACAGTTATAAACATCTATCTAGTTATACAACTCAATACAGTACAAGGAAACTACTCAGAGAAACCAACACAGTGGAATACTATATATCTACACGCTGAAGTCGCCTGATCCATTGCTCCTCCATACTTCGTCAAAGCTAACCTGAATCCCTTGGCTACTCGTAAAAATTTGAGTACCCAAGAGTTTAAGAAAACTGAAGATAAACTCCAGGTCAGACATGGGTCTGGTGTGAGTAACAGGTTTAGGTTGCTTAACTTTCAAAAACCTTTTGAAAAGAAAGTTATCACGTAAGACTTCCCACACATAAACATGGAAAAGTTTTTACCTTACGCTAACCAAAGCATATGATAGGAAATCCAGTGATACTATAATAGTTTCTAGGGTTTTCAAGTAAAATACAGAAATAGCTGGAATGCTTACATCTCAGTTACAACATAGTTGGGCACAACTAATACGTACGGAACTTATTGGATTTTGGATTCCATACAATGGCAGGGCTACCGGGGTACCGCCTGTCACAACATATGGCCTAGATCAACGTACCGAGCATCACTCCCAATCTCCTGCAACACAAGGCCGGAACCATTCCTTACTGAACAGTTCCGAACAAGACAACCCCGCGGTTGTAGCTAGCAACCGCCCACACAGCCAAATAAAAAGGGACTCTAGATAGGGGTTCATCTCGTCCTATTTGGGCATGACCAACTTAGCTTTGCTGCAACTCCCATGTTTTAGCCATTCCCGGTTGATGAGGCTTGAGGTTACAATTACCTTTAGTGAACACATCACTTAGAATGCTCATCGTCCACCTGACGATGTTCTGAAAGCATTCAATCCATACAAGTTCGTTCCGGGTTCGAACGAAACCGAAGGCATTACCTCGTTGCACTCATTTTGGAATCACTCTCAGAGTTAACGACAATGACCCTTGCACTCTGAATCTTCATCTTCACTTGAGATTCACGACCTATCGTTAATTTGGATCGATGTGGTTTTCGGATATCCAAATATGGAAACCCGATCCGAGACTCATCGAAATCCAAAACGTGTCTTTTAAGGCCAAGTTGTTTTAAAGTTTAAATCAATTCAATACAATTTCTATATACACACGATAGATAATTCACAAATCACAATGGATAATCAACATTATCATAATAAATAGATAATCCACATTATCATTATAAACAGATAATCCATACTATTATCAAAATAGATAATGCATATTACAATGCAACCAAAGCATTCATATCACATAACATCACTTATCTCATTTCTGAGATCACAAAGCATTCAACGCAATCAATATCACCCATTCATACATAAGTAAGGATTTACTTCATCATACTATAATTAATTTAAAATGAATTAAATTATTTACTACCATATCTAATTAATTTAAAGTGAATTAAATTAATTACTTCATCTTTAATTAATTTAAATAAATTAAATTAATTACTTCATCTTTTAAAAATCTTGCTTACATAACCATTTAATTGATTACAATCAATTAATCATCATCAAATTAATTACCTTAATTAATCACCCTTGATTAATTATCCTTAATTACATTCATGTAATTAATTTCACAAATTAATTATGCTTTACAAAAACAGTAATTAACCTTTAATTACTTCAATTAATTAATTAACTAAAATTAATTACATTAATCCTTAATTAATTACATTAATTAATTACCTTAAATTGCTTACCATTTATTAATTAATCTTAATTAATTAATCCTTAAGTACATCATTAGTTGTATGAATTAATGATCCCTTATTATATTTTAATTAATTACTTTATTTAAATTAATTACATTAAGTAATTAATTTAAATTAAACCACAATGATTAATTCTCCTTGATTAACCACAATCAGTAATTAACTAACTTTAATTACATCATTAGAATAAATTAATTACTCCTTAATTAATTATCCTTAATTAATCCCTCGATTAATTACTAAGTAATTATACTCAAATTACTTCCATTCTTAAAACATCTTCAATTAATGACATTCAGTAATTACCAATCAATTACTTCACTAAGTAATTCCAATCCATTAATTACATTAAGTAATTATCATCAAATCATTCAGTATTTAAAATTAATTAAACTTATTAATTAATTCAAACTAATCCCATTAAACTAAATTAATTACATTAAGTAATTAATTTCTTAATTACTTCCATTAAGTAATTATACTCAACAATTAATAAATGATTATTATTAAATTAATTAATCTAATTATTTATTAAAAATTAACCACATTAACTAATTATTAAATAATCTTAGTTAATGACCTTCATTAACCATTCTTTAATTACCTCCATTAAGTAATTAACTTAGATTAACCATTGTTAATTACAAATTAATTTATCTTTAATTATCCATTAATTAATCTCTAATTATTTAATTAATTAAGAGTTAACTGAAACTTAATTAATCTTCAATTTTTTAAATAGATTAACCTTGATTTTAACTTAATTGCTTGATTAATAATTCTTTAATCATTAATTAATATTCTAATTAATAATCTTTAATAACCAATTGATTAATTCTTAATCAATTACTTATTAATCCCTAATCATTAATTAATTAAATTAACTAATTATTCCTTAATTACCTCATTAATTTAATTAATTTCAAATTATTAGATCTTAATTTAACTTTAAGATAAAAACATTTATTAATTATGACTAATATGTCATTAAAAAATATATTTGAAAACAATTTTACCTTTAAACTTACATTAAAATTTCATTTCAAACATGAAATTTAAAATGAATATAATTTAAACTTAAACAAAGTTTTAAACAAATTTAAAAAATCTTTTTAAATTACATGGCAAACAAATGCTTGCCTTATAAAAGAAATTCATAAGAGTTTAAAACTAAATTCATTTTAAAATTCAATAATTTAAATTTACATTTTGTTTAAATCTTTCAAATTTAAAATTTTCTTTTATTTACAAAACAAATACATTTTTAAATCTTTGATTTCCAGATTTAAACTTAACTTTAAAACTTACTCATATTTTTTAAAACTTTATTTATTTATATTTTTTTAAATTTGAACTACTTAACCATTTTTAAAGTAGTTAACAATTCAAGTTTTAAAACTTTATTTTTATATTTTTATTTAAATCTGAGATTATAAATTTAAAATTAAATTCCAAAATTTTAAACTTGAATTTAAAACTTAGTTTAAACTCAAGCTTTACATTTAAAAACTGCATTTTTAAAAAATAATTAAAACAACAATACAGGTTACTGTGAAAAACCTATAACATCTATAAACCCGAGGCCAACCCCAAAATATTTCGAGTCGTAACCTCTTCTGCTTCGAGTCAAGTATTCGAATAACTCGAGTCTTCCTCGAGTTCAAAATTATGCACACCACTAAAGTTCATCTGAACTTCAAACTGCACGATGCACGTGCACCATGGCTTTGGCCATCTCCGGCTATCCACCAGCACTTCAACCCATCAGCGACCATCCCCTGACGACATCACGACCCTCCAAAGCCACCACGCTTGCTCGATTCAAAATCGAGCACCAATTCTAAAACCTGGAAACACAATCAGGTTTTCCCCCTTCAAAACCTGTCAACACCTCAACCTCGCCGCTCCGACCACCTGAAGATCTACAGCCTCGCTTCATCTACTACCCAACTACCACTACCCAAAATATCATATCACTCGATCAACAATACAAGCTGTGGTGATCAATATTTTAAACACGGTTAAAACTAGGGTTTAAAGAGAAATCTCACTGCTGCAACCTCAATGTTGAAATCCATCACCATTACTCATTTTTCCACCAATCCCCAATCATTCCCCCACCTCTAGGAGGAAACTCGATCCCCATATCCAAGTAGATCACCAGAAAATCAAGAATTTCCATATTATGTTAAAACCAGAGCTGCACCTTAACCTCTTTACTAAAAATTATAGTTTTTGCTTTAAAAATCATATTATGTTTCTAGCATTCAATTTATGTTCATGAATCCAGAAAACAGGATGATTAAATTTTCAGTTAACTTTGAACTTGCTCAATTATTTGGCTTTCCAGAGCCAATCCCAGTTTATTATTAACTTAATTCTATTTTAAACTTACTTTTTAACTTAAACAAACAATTATTGTCTGTAGTCTAAATCCTAACAGAGATTGGATCAAAAAGAATATGTATTTAAAACAAACAGGGTTACTGGAAAAACATAAACAAAGGACATTCAAATATCATGCATACAAATACAATTTCACATCAACATTCACACATGCAATACTTATTTATTTCAGTATACAAGCATGCAACCAATATTTATAATTTCAAAATTTTTAAAGTTACTCACAAATTTTGTTTGAAGATGCAGAATAGAGCTTCCCAGATTTTGAAAAAGCTTTGAATTTGCTTTTGTTTTCAGGTGGCATGCAGAGCTAATTACCAGATTGTAGAAAAATGAATGATGCAGGCTTGGTTTGAAGATGTACAGATTTGCATTTGAACTTGAACTACAGGTTTTACTTTTTGCATGCAACATCAATTTCCAGATTTAAGAAACAAAATGCAGTTTTGCTTTTGTTTGAAATGTAAGGCTACAGATTTAAAATTTGCATATTTTCATTTTGAAGATGATACCGGGATTTAGAATTTTGATCTGAAGAGTTTTGCAAACTGATTTTGTTTTGAATTGGATTTCTGGATTTTGGGTTGAAGAGTTGTTTACAGGGTTTTGATCATTGATATGAGGAGTTTAAATTTGGATTTGTAAACGGATTTCTAGCTTGGTCTTGAATCAGAAAATGGTTTTCAGGTTTTCAGATTTGTTTTGAGTTTATGCTTTTAAATTTCTTAATTTTGATTTTGAAAAAGAAATAGAAATTGAAGAGAAGAGGTATTTTTATAAGATGAAGGTATGATTTAATAAAAATAAAAGAAAATACAAATTTAAAAATGACACTTGTATAAATTTCAACATTTGTCAATTTAGGGTGTTTATCTTTTAACATTTGTTAAAAGATGCTTAGGAAAACAACACTTGTCCCTTTAAAAGTAATTAGTATTTTAATTTAAATTAATATATATATATGTTATGCCTAATTAATTTGTTAATTAGAATTTAATATATATAAAAAAAATTAAAAGAAATAAAAACAAATTATGCTTATAAATAAAAGCTTATGCATATAAAAATCAAAACAATTAAAAATCTATACTTTGGTTTTTAAAACTTTATATTCAAATTCAAATTAAATTCTAAAATCTAATATTTTAAAAATCAAGTTATATATACAAATTAAATTTGAAATAACAATGCTATTTTTATTCAGAATCCAATTGTAAACTAATACATTATTAATATTGTTTTTTTATAGAAATGACTCATTATTAAATTAAAATAATTATAAAAGAAATTATGCCTTTATAAATAAATTACTTATTTTATTAAGCTATGTTTTAAAAAGAAAACAAAACAAATCTTTTTGCTAATTTATTTTAATTTAAAACTTAAGCCAAAATCATTTTAAACATCTTTCTTAACAATTTTAAAATCATATATTTATTTATTTAATAACTTTGAAAAACTTAATATTAAATTAAATCATAATTTCCAAATTATTAAATATATATTAGAATTTTAAATCAAGATTCATTTATTAAATTCAGACCAATATTATTTATTTAATAACTGTCCAGCGTGAACAAGTTATCATAACTGCCCAGTGTTGTGTTTTGTTGATGTTGTACTATGATGATGTAATGTTCAAACAGATATAGTTCTTTTGTTTTAAAGATTAATCATTTATCTATTATATATTGTTCCGCTGCGATTTTGAAATTCTTATATTGTCTCTATTTCTTCTTCTACCTTCTTTTTCTTTAACCCTAACGGTTAGGTTTTTCGGCATTCGATTGTTCGGCATACGATTGTTCGGCATTCGGTACAATGTATGTATTGATGTCGGTTTTTGGGCGTCGAAAAATCGGGTCACTACAATTTGGTATCAGAGCTGAAGGTTAAGGGAGAACCTTGGTTTTGGTAGAGGAATTACTTATTAGAGATAGAGTCAGTAGTACTCTAGAATGAATTTGAGCGTATTAATAGATATGAGCGCGTATTTATTAGTGAATATAAAAGTTGTTTTTATGTTGTGTTGACTTATCGGTTGAGTGTTTATAGGTTCTGGTCGATATGTAGGACGCCATTTTATCGATAGGGGTTTCTAAAGTCTTAAGCAAGAAAAACTGACACAATATTGTTTTAAAATAGGGTAAATGAAATAATTTTACACAAATTATTTTTGTATATAAAAGAAATAATTTTTTGAAAATTATTATAGTTTCATATGGTTACTTAGTTGTTAGGAAGTGATAATATTAAATTATTATCATGTAAGTGAAATTGAATAAGAAATGAAATTATAACCAGCTGCTAAGAAAAAATTCAAATAACAAAATGGAATTTGAAATGTCAATTGTAAATGTGATTTATAATTTGAAATAGAATTCCAGAGAAATATTTGAAAATAAATTAAAAGGATTTGAAATTTTGAGATTGGGAAATTTAAATTCCTTTGATTTAAAAATGGTTTTCAAAGGTTTTGGAAAAATAATGGTGAAATTATTTGGGAAATATTTTTGAATTAGATATGAAATCTGGTGGGGTTTGCAATAAAAAATATTTGGAAAAATATTTTTTTGAAGGGATAAAAGCAATAAACTCTTTTCGGTCGCTGGAAAATAATTCCGATGATGATCGTGACATCATTAGTGTTCATTTTCGAGTTTCCAAGGGAGGAATTGCTACCCGAATGTTTTGAATTGGGAATACTTACGAAACTGAGTTTGATTTTGAAATAGTTTGATTTTGGATATAATTGATTTCAAAAATGATTTTAAAATGCTTAAGTGATTATTTAAACTCTGGAATCTTATTTAAAAATGGTTATGAAATATTTATAAGTTTAAAAAAATTCGAATGGAAATGGAACGTAATTGAATTGAGTTAAATAAAGTAAATGGAATTCAAGCTGTACATAGGAATTGAATTTGAATTGTGTTAAATAAGGTGGAGTAGAAGATTTAATCAAGTTGGACTAAATAAAACCAAAGTATTGAAAATAAAGTAATGAACTGAAGTTGAATATTGGAATGATACTTGGTTTAGATTGTGTAAAGTAAAGTGAAATTTGAGAATTTGTTCGAAAGAACTAAGAGAAATAAAAAGTTTAGAAATGAAGTGAAGTGATAAATAAATTAGTAAGTTAAATAGATTTGAAATTGAGTTTGAAATAAATTAAGAATAGAAGATAAAAAAAATTGAATTCAGAATGGGATTGAAAATTTGAGTCAAATAAAATAATGATATGGATTAGATATGAATGAAGGATAGTTGATAAAAATTCAATATTCAGAATTTTATGATAAACTAGATTCAAATGAAATTGAAATGCCAGTGAATATAAATGGACATAAAACCAAAGTGATGAAGTAGAAAATAAATATAAGAAGTGCATAAAAAAAGTTATATTGAACTTAAGAAATGAATGGTGAAATTTCGTAAGTAAATATGGTTTTAGGAAATTATTCTAAGTTGATATTTGAATGAAGCTTAAATCATAGAAGTGTGGGAAATGAAAATTTTGGATAGAAATCAATATAAATGTGAATAAAAGAGAATTGATATAGCTAATAATCAATTAGAATAAATATGTAGGATGTACGTATATTACTTTATTCGCATAGCAATTTGATCCAGAATTGGAGCATAGAATTTCGATATAATTATATCGATTCGAGTTAGGATTTTTTCACTCGATTTTCGACGGCGAACCCTGGATTTGGATATTTGGTTGATTCTGGAAATTCTCTATCATAGTTTACGGCTATGCAAGGAAAATGACGGTTTCTGGTTAAGCAACCAGATCTAAGTCCGCACTAGGAAGTCGGGTGGATGATACTAGTTCGGAAATGAAATTGTACGATCGAATGAGAGATCGAATTTGGTATTGCGTATGGATAATATATGTGCATCGTACGGACTTGAATGAAATAGATATTGAAATTTTTGTAAATAAGTGAATAAAATGATTTTGAATTCTATGGTTGGATATTATTGTTAAGTAGGATATACAGGTGTTATAAAGGAGAAGGAAATTGGATTTTTGATTTCAGAAGATAAATTGAATTACTCAAAGAAAGGTATATATTTAAATTTCTGTATGAAATTTGATGATTTTCTGGTCTAACCACTTGGGTTTTTGTTTTCTTTTGGAATTTGGGGGCCCGTTGAGGCATTTTGTAGTTGTACTAAGCTAGCTGCGCAAAGGAGACGCTAGCCAAATTTTATAAATTTAGAGAGTTAGAAAGAAATTTGAAAAAAATCGATAATTTAAAATTTGGATTTAAATTTAAATCTGAATTGAAGAAAAAAAATATTGTTTGGAACTTATGGTTGAGTTTGGGAAGTTAGTAAGGATGATAGTGCCTTTAATAAAAAAAATTATTTTCAAAAGTTGATAAAACTATTTGGTTGGGAAAATAGTGAACGGGTTATGGATCATTCTCCTTAACTAGTAATTTCGGGACGAATTTTTTTTAAGGGGGGAAGAATGTGACAAGCCGGAATTTTTCATATTTGAATTTGGAATATTTAATTGATTTTAAATATTTGAAAGTTAGTTCAACTTGAATTTCAAATATCAAAGTTTATTTGGGTAATTAAATTATTGAATTTAATAAATGGAAATTGGGTATTTTATTTAATCTTGATATTTTTGTTAATTTATTCATTCAATTCATTTCAAATAAGTCATATCTTGTTCAATCCAACGGAATCATAAAAATGATTTAAGCACAATAACCGAGCCAATTGCCATTTTTTCTCAAGGTTTCGCTGTAACAACCCGCATATTTAACGATTATATATTTAAATGTTTTATTTAAATATAGCGTCGTTAGTCAGATTTTTGGGTCCGAAATGCTACTTTTTGCAAATGGCCGAATTGGGACTCGAAACCACTTCCATTGAGTCCAAAATGACGTTTGCGATCTTTTTAAGTATAAACTTTGATATGTTTGGAGTAAGTTGAATTTTGCTACTTTTTCTAGTTGGGTTTTAGGTTTGGGTTCAGCCCACTAGCCAACTAAATACCCTAACTCAGTCCCTCTCCTTCCATTCACTCATTTTCACTTATAACTCAAGCTAAAACTGAAAAATGGGGGAAAGAAAGAGGAATTAGAAATTCCAAGCCCTAGTTTACTTTGCAAACTTGAATTCTTGCTCCAAAATCAACGAAAAGCTATTGGTAAGCCTCTTCTTCGTCTTCTCCAACACTTTTCCTCTTCAATTTCAGAAAGTTTCCTAAACCTAACTTAGGAAATACTTATTTTGATCTTAGATTGAAGCTTGTTGGGTTGAAGTAGAGATTGGTTGATCTTATCCTTGTGATTGAGCTCCTTCTTCTTTGTTTTGGGTTAAAGGTGAGATTTTTATCTCACATCTATGACTATAATTATCTTTGGTTGTTAGGTATGAATTCCTAACACTATTTCATGTGCATTTGCTTTTGGTTTGGGTTGAATTGGTGAATATTCCAATTTTTAGTGTTTTGGGTTCAAATCTTTGAAATCCTAACTTCGATGTTTTGATCATGTTTTGGTGATGCATCGAGGAGCATATAGGGTCGGGTTGTTGATTGGCATAAACCCTTAGAGCCAATGTTAGTCCGGTTGCATTTTCGAAGAGTTTGCTCTTCATTTGAATAGACTGAAAAACAGCCCAGGCATGGTTTAGTCGACTGAATTCTCTGTTCTGTCGACTGAACTTGGAAACATAAAGTTTCCAGGCAAGATTCAGTCGACTGAATTCTCTGTTCAGTCGACTGAACCTGGAAACAGAAAGTTTCCAGGCAGAATTCAGTCAACTGAAAATCTCTGTTCAGTTAACTGAATTTACTGTTTAGTCAACTGAATTCTCTGTTTAGTCAACTGAATTTGCTATTTCAGCCCACTTTGCCTTTTGAGATTGAATTTCCAATTTGGATCGATTCGTGATGATCCTATTTGTTGTTATCATTTATTTTGACTTTGATGATTCCTTTTTAATTTTAATCCACGGGTTTTTATAAAAGAATCTTTTAAATTGTATTAAAAGCTTGCTTCTCTAGTTTATAAATTATATTTAAACGCACACACACAATTTCGCACTTCGAGCGGAGTGGAAAGGAGATTAAATGGTTAAGTAAAACACGGACTATGAATCCGTGCGTTTATCTTTCCGATTAATCCCCGGCCTATTCGATTGATTGTTTTGATCTTTTGGTCTGGTTTACCAATGAGATGAGGTGAACTTTGTACTGCTTTGAGTGTGAAATTAACTAACGGATAGTAAACTATTTAGTGCGAGCGGGTGGTTATGGGACTCACGTTACCACTTTTTAGATTCCTTTTCGAGAGTTGTGACACATTCTGCCAGTTAGTGGTGTCCAGTACTGGGCCTTCGGACCTTCACCACTACGGTTTGCTGCCTTCAGGTGTGTTGCCTTCGGGTTTGCACCTTCAGGTTTGTTGCCTTCGGGCAATGTTGCCTTCGGGTATGTTGCCTTCGGGTTTGTACCTTCGGGTTTGTGCCTTTGGGTTTTTTGCCCTATTGTATCGCTTTCCGAGTTGGTCTTTATGAGTCGCTCGAGTGATATTTGGGTTTGGAGCCTTCGGGCTTATGGATCCTTGTTTATACAGTACTGAGCTCGTGCAATCTTTTGTTTTCGTTGATATGTATATTCCCCAGGTATCGCTCTTCGGTGTTGGTCTTTTTGAGCCGCACGATATATCGTTGTTACCTTGTGGAACTTGTGTTACCTTCAATGGTATTTGTTATTGCCTTTTTGGCTTGTTTTAGGATATTCATATCCTTTGTTTATTTGAATTGCCAATGAGATGAGGCTTGTTCTGTTATGATTCATCTTTTGTTAGATGATTGTGTTATCTCCTGCAGAGATAGTTGTTATACTTTATGATCTTGCTGGTTATTGTTATTCAGTTTATCTAACTGATTTGTTTAGCTAGACTGACCCGTGTATTTCGTACTCGGGTCAAACCGAGTTATTTCAGGTTAGGTGCTTTTGGGCTTAGCCTATTTTGCTTCCGCATGGACTATTCAGCTTGTTCCTTTTTGTTATAGCTTTTGTGTAGTCCTATTTTGTTGTAACTCTGATATGTATTCTTTTGGATTCATCTGTATATTGTGGTTTGCTATACCACTTGACGTGTATCAGTTTGTAAACTCTGTTATGTATCAATATATGTGTATACGATGATCTATTGTTCTGTGATGTATATTACATTTGAGTTGTTATATTCTGTTCTGATAGATTCTCCAACCACCTATGGTTTTGTTTTAAGTATTCATTGGGTATGTCGACCTGCTTGGTATGTCTATTGTCGATGTATTCAATAGATAGTTAGAGCAAGGCTATAGATGGTCGCTCCTAACCAGCCTTATTCTCCGTGTTAGTTGACGGCATTACCCTGTAGTGTCCTTAGCTAGCGTGGGTATAGAGGTGGGGCGTCACAGCTTGGTATCGGAGCTGATTTCAGAACAAAACATGATAAACACGGAATAGAAGCACATGTTACGATACATCAAAGTGTATAAGTGATACAAATCTTTGAATCATCGTGTCTCTCTATTCCTTCTACCATCAAAGGTTAGATAGAAATTGGGAATACGTCTAGGAATGCATTTCATTCCGTAAGATTCCACAATTGTATTAATGACATCTACCTTGTGAATAATCTTGTTCTTATCTTAACTTTCAGCATATGGCTGGATGAGGCAGGTGACGACGTTCGGATGCTGGGCAATCTAGTGGCTCACATTCGGATGGCGTTTATATGTCTGCTGAGCAGTTTTTGGAATTTTTTAGGAGCACTCAGCCTCCAGTTCCTCCTCGAGTATCTCCACCTTGCAAGTCTGCCTTTGCACATCAGTGTAGTGATTTTGCTCATCTTAGAGGAAGCCGTTTAAGGGC
Organism: Allium cepa; assembly: GCA_030765085.1. NCBI lineage: Eukaryota > Viridiplantae > Streptophyta > Magnoliopsida > Asparagales > Amaryllidaceae > Allium > Allium cepa. Next base: position 676,144,188 of record CM060943.1, on the reverse strand, counting down.
TCCGAGTCTGTTCTTGAAGTCCAAGCTTGGCTTCGCACGTGCGAGCGTATCTTCTCTCGCATGGATCTTTCGGATCATGATAGAGTTCTTGTAACTTCTAGTTTATTGCAAGAGCGTGCTCTTAATTGGTATGAGCTTCTTGTAGCCGAAATTGATGAATCTACTCTTTCTTGGACTCAGTTTCGGGAACGATTCGAACTCAAGTTCATTCCTGAACCTGAAAAAAAAATTATTGACCCGTCGCTTCCTTGAGTTGAAGCAAGGGAAATCTTCTGTTTCTGAGTATGTTGCATCATTCGAGGCTTTATCTCAGTATGGTCCTGAATTCATTAGCACTTCTTATAAGAAGAATCTGAAGTTTGTCTCTAGTCTTAAGAAATATCTTAAGAAGTCTTTGTTGCTCCAGCTTAAGCTCTCTTTTGAGGAGTTGGTTGATTCTGCACTTCATCTTGAAACCGTTGAGAAGGGGTGTGATAGTGGTGAGGATGTTGAGATTTCCAAGAACCCCAACAAGAAGCAGTTTCCATTTCAGAAGTCCAGGTCTTTTCCTTCTAAGAAGAAGAAGACTGGTGGTTCTAATTCTCATCCTCAGTCTTCTGGAACACCTTTCATTCGGAAGTGTTTCAATTGTGGAGACTGATCATATGATTCGAGCTTGTTCCAAGCCTCTCTTCTGTCTCTATTGCAAGAAGGAAGGTCATCATGTTTCCACTTGCCCTACTGTTCCGGCTGGTGCCAAGTCTAGCAAGCTTTATGCTGCTAAGGCTTCTGAAGGTCCTTCTCAACCCAAAGTTATATCTCCATCTATTTTGAAAGGTTCTATTTTATTTCATGATCATAGTATTCGAGTTCTTTTCGATACGGGTGCTTCACATTCTTTCGTATCTAAAAAGCTCGTTGATGATTTATCTTTGGATGTTCCTTGTATGGTTACTTCTTTAAGGATTGCAAATCCTTTTAGGGGATCCGCGACCCTTAGCATGCTTTGTGATGATATTGAGATTATTTTATGTGGCTTTTCTTTTCGTGTGAATCTGCACGTTATTTCTTGTCTGGGATTTGATATGATTTTGGGAATGGGCTGGCTAGTGAGATATGATGCCAGGATTATTTGTTCTGAGAGAATTTTGTATCTTCGACATCCGGATTCGCCTACTCAACTATTACTTGGTCTTCGGAATGTGGATAATTCCGAAATGGCTTTACATTCTCTTGATTCGCGAGATGATGATGATGATATATCTCGTATTCCTGTTGCTTGTGACTTTTCTGATGTTTTCGAACCTGTTTCGGGTTTGCCACCCAAACGGGAAATTGAGTTCCGCATTGATCTCATTCCAGGCGCGCAGCCAGTTAGTCATCCTCCCACGAGGATGTCTACAAAGGAAAATGAGGAACTCAAGAAGCATCTTTTAGAGCTTGAGTCCAAGCAGTTGATTCAGTCCAGTTTTTCTCCATGGGGATCCGCGGTCGTCTTCGTGAAGAAGTCTGATGGAACTCTTAGGCTTTGTATTGACTATTGTAAACTTAACGAGTTAACCATCAGGAATAGGTATCCATTGCCTAGGATCGATGATATGTTCGATCTATTGAGTGGTGCTAAGGTCTTTTCTCAGCTTGACCTTGCCAAGGGTTTTCACCAGTTGCGAGTCGCAGAGGATAGCATACCGCTTACCGCTTTCCGCACTCGTTATGGTTCTTTTGAGTGGCTCGTTATGCCGTTCGGTTTGACGAACGCTCCTGCTTTCTTTGTTGATCTCATGAATCGAGTATTCCAGGAATATCTCGATAAGTTCGTTCTTGTGTTCATTGATGATATCCTTATTTATTCTAAGTCTGAAGCTGAGCATGCTAATCACTTGAGAATTGTCTTGAGTACCCTCCGTCATCATCAGCTTAGAGCCGAATTCTCTAAATGCCACTTTTGGGAGAATAAGGTTAAGTTCTTAGGCCATTTTGTATCTTCCGATGGCATTTCTGTCGATCCCTCGAAGATCGAAGCCATCCAGAATTGGAAGAGGCCTGAGAATGTGCATGAGATTCGTAGTTCCCTTAGATTGGCGGGTTATTACCGTCGGTTCATTAAGGATTTTTCCCGCGTTGTGCTTCCTCTCACCAGCCTTACTCGGAAAGGCATTCGTTTTATTTGATTCGACAAGTGTGAAGCTTCCTTTCTGACATTAAAGGAACTTCTCACTAATGCTCCTATTTTGTTGGTTCCCGAGGGGAATCATGATCTTGTTGTCTACACCGATGCGTGTGGTAGTGGTCTCGGTGCTGTTCTTATGCAGATGGATCGGGTAGTTGCTTATGCTTCTAGGCAACTGCGTCCGAATGAAGTTCGCTATGCCACTCATGATCTTGAGTTAGCCGCCATTGTCTTTGCCTTGAAGATTTGGCGACACTATTTATTGGGCGAGCGCTTCATTCTTTATACTGATCATAAATCCTTGAAGTATTTGTTCACTCAGAAGGAACTCAATATGAGACAACAGCGTTGGCTCGAGTTTCTTGCTTCCTATGATTTTGATATCCAGTATACCCCTAGAAAGGGTAATCATGTTGTTGATGCGCTTAGTCGCAAACATTCGGCTGTTGTTTCTATGATGCTTGCCAAATGGGATATTCTTGAGACTCTATCTTTTTGTGAAATTCGTAATCGAGGTTCATCTTCTGATACTCCTATTCTATTATTTAGTTTGGGAGCTCGACCCATTTTATTGGATCGTATTGCCGAAGCTTAGTGGCGTGATCCTGATTTGTTGCATCTTATTCAGCTTTGTGAGTCTGGATCCTGTAATGAGACGATGCGGAATTTCAACATTGATTCTCATGGGTGTCTTTGCAAGAAGAACTGTCATTTTGTGCCTTCTGATTTTGCGTTTAGGCATGACATTCTTGATGATTGTCACCGTTCTAAATATACCATTCATCCTGGTAGTAGTAAGACGTATGCCGATATGCATCGTCTTTATTATTGGGAAGGCATGAAACGTGATGTGGCGAGTTATGTGAGTAATTGCATAACTTGTCAGCGTATTAAGGTCGAACATCAGCATCCTTCGGGTCTTCTTCAGCCTCTAGAGATTCCATTATGGAAATGGGATCAGATTTCTATGGATTTCATTGACGGCCTACCTCATTCGAGATCGGGCCATTCTAGTATCTGGGTTATTTTTGATCGCCTCACTAAATCTGCTCATTTTGTTCCTATTAAGTTCAATAGGACTGCTTCTCATTTAGCTAAGTTGTATGTCAAGGAAATCGTGAGACTTCACGGTGTTCCTAGTTCTATTGTGAGTGACCGTGATCCTTTATTCACGAGTCTTTTTTGGGAGAGTCTTTAGCAAGCTTTGGGAACAAAGCTTAATTTTAGCACAGCTTATCATCCGCAGTCTGACGGACAGACTGAACGGGTGAATCGTATCTTGGAAGATCTCCTCCGTATTTGTATTTGTATTTTTGATTTTGGTGGAAGTTGGGAGGATCACCTACCTCTTGTAGAGTTCTCCTACGACAATACTTTTCAGTCTAGTATCGGTATGGCTCCTATCGAAGCTTTATACGGAAGGCCATGTCGATCACCTTCTTGTTGGTTGGAATCTGGGGAGAAGATTATTCTTGGTCCAGATTTTGTTCGTAACTCTTCTGAAAAGATTGATCTTATTCGTTTGAGAATGAAAGAGGCACAGAGCCGCCAGAAATCCTACGCGGACAACTATAGGAAGCCTCTTGAATTCTCGATTGGTGATCTTGTTTTTATTCGTGTTTCTCCTTTGAAAGGGGTGATGCGCTTCAGTACGACTGGGAAATTGGCTCCTCGCTTTATAGGACCATTTTCTATTACTGAACGTATCGGCCCTGTGGCTTATAGAGTTTCACTTCTAGCTCATTTATCTGGCATTCATGACGTGTTTCACGTCTCTCAACTTCGAAAGTGCCTTTGAGAGTCGGATTCTGTCATCGATTCTCCTGATTTGTAAGAGCTTGAGATCTCACCGGACTTATCTATTGTACAACAGCCTATTCGCATACTTGACACGGAGGTGCGACACCTTCGGAACAAGGACGTGCCGTTCGATAAAGTTTAATGGTCCGCTAACCCCAATGACTGTACTTGGGAAACCAGAGAGTTTATCGAGCGAACTTATCTGGTTTTCTATCCTTGCTTGGCAATGGTGAGAATATCTTTTCATCTCAAGCTTATTTCCTTTTCTTTTTGGGATGATGTATGTACGTAGTTGTTACAAATATCGTCTCTGGGAATTGCGAGGACGCAATTTTGTAAGGAGAGGAGATATGTAACAACCCGCATATTTAACGATTGTATATTTAAATGTTTTATCTAAATATAGCGTCGTTAGTCGGATTTTTAGGTCCGAAAAGCTACTTTTTGCAAACGGCCGAAATGGGACTCGAAATCACTTCCATTGAGTCCAAAATGGCGTTTGCAATCTTTTTGAGAATAAACTTTGATATGTTTGGAGTAAGATGAATTTTGCTACTTTTTCTAATTGGGTTTTGGGTTTGGGTTCAGCCCACTAGTCAACTAAATACCCTAACTCAGTCCCTCTCCTTCCATTCACTCATTTTCACTTCTAAACTCAAGCTAAAACTGAAAAAGGGGGAAAGGAAGAAGAATTGAAAATTCCAAGCCCTAGTTTACTTTGCAAACTTGAATTCTTGCTCCAAAATCAAACAGAAGCTACTGGTAAGTCTCCTCTTCATCTTCTCCAACTCTTTTCCTCTTCAATTTCAGAAAGTTTCCTAAACCTAACTGTAACGACCCAGAATTTTTATTAATTTAAATTTGAATATTTAATTAATTTTAAATATTAATAAGTGAATTTATAAGTCAAATAAATTTTTATTTGAATTATTGAATTTAATTGAATAATTAAATCGATAATTTAATATGTTAAATTATGGAAATAATTGAAAATTGAGTTAAATATGATTGAAAATGATTCGTAAAATTTTATTTTATCATATTGAAGTTAGAATAATATTTTAGAACTTTTAAAATCGAATTAAAAGTAAATTTGTGAAAATTGAATATTTTAATATTTAATAATCGACTGTAAAATAGCCAATTTTTGAACAGTCTCAGAATTGAACGAAACCAGTTCCATTGGATCCGTAATAGTTAGTTATTATCGGATTTCAATTTTCGTATCAATCGGAGCTATCGTTTGATCGTGGCAGCTCGAAACGCATCGAATTATTTTTAATTTAAATTTGGCGAGTCAAAATAGCCATTTTTCAAAAAGTCTCGGATTTCGACGAAACCAGTTTCATCGGATCCGTAATGTGATATTATTGTAAGGTTTCAAATTTCAAGTCAATTGGATTTACCGTTTGTCCGGTACGAATTAAAACGCCTAGAAATCGATTTAAATCGGTTTAATTCAAATTGAGCGTTTACAGCCATAACTCGCACATACTTCCGAATTAGCTTCCGAAACCTATTCCATTGTGTCCGGAACGCGGGGTAAACCTTAGAAACGCTGGTTACGGCGTCTAAATCGGAGTTCGGAATTCCCGGGATGAATAGTGTTTACGCTTGCTTTTCTTATAAATAGCACCACACACAAATAAAAATAAAAATAAAAACTAAACCCTAATTTATAATAGCCAGCCGCCACCTCCTAGTTGAATGGCCAGAAATGCTCCAACTTCATCCCTCTAGATCTTCCAATCCGTCAACAATTAGAGGAAGTTGTCAACATGAAAGTTGGAGAGGGGAGTGAGAGCTACGATGTGAACGGTGGTGATCGGAAACGGAGTCGTGTGGAGGGAGCTAGAGGGGGCCGTTCGTGGGCTGTTCTCATGCGTGCGCGCGTGTCATAGGGGGGCCGAGTTGGCCATGGTGGCAGGTGGAGGTAGCTTGCGACGAGAGCTTCGCGTTGGCGTTGGTTTGATCAAGTTTCATCGAGTATTGAGCGAGCAAAATCAAACCCTAGTTCTAATTTTTGGGTTCGGCCTCTACGTGTATTTCCTGGAGATGATAACGTGAAAGGGGGAAGATGAAGGAGAGGCATAGGATCTGGAATGGATGGTGGATGTTGAGATGTGGGTTTAAATTAGTTAAGTTTATGTTGAAATTATGTTATATAAATACGTGTAACTTCAAAAATGCATAACTTTTTCATACGAGGTCGAAAAAATGCAAACTCAGTTGCGTTGGAATCGTATGGACGAGCACTACGCGATGGAGTTGGTTTGGAGTCGTTTGGAGTTAGTGAGAATTTTGGGTAAAATTAAACGCGCGTTTAATTTTATTCGAAATAAATCGCTAAAACGGAAATTAAAACCAAGGTGAGAACTTCTCACTCAATCGAATCGGTTTCGATTTTATTTTAAATAGTTAGATTTAAAATATTTGAATGCATGTTTGAATGTTGATTGTATCTATTGATTGTTAAAATAGACATTATGCGCCGTTAGTAAGCGGATGTTATTTAGTAAAAACATATACCACGAATATTTCATAAACAGTGAAATTGTTATTATATATAATAGCAATATATATATATTGGCATATGTATATATTGGAGTTGTTGATTTCCCGCATTTTTTGTTTAGCGGATGAGACCCTATTACGCCGTTATTAAGCGGATAATATTTATTAAGAACATATACCGCGATAATTTCGTACTGGAGCGAAATTGGTATTGTGCTAATGTTTTTGGATGCAGGAAAACAGGTTGGAGGGATCCAACTGGATTCCTCAACAGTTTTATTTGATTTCAGATATTTTGATATTTGATTGATTATCATATACGATATATGATGGATCGTGTAGTCGTGATTGACTATTTGGTGTGTAGCATCATTGGACCCAAATTTTGGGATTTTAAAATGATTTTAAAGTGATTTTTGAAAATATACTTTATTTTTGGAATTGATCCATTTTAAATAATTAAACGTTATAATTTTTAAAGTTATAAAAATTATGATTTTGTGAAATATAGTTAAAAAGCTGATTTTTAGAAATACGGTTAAAAGTTGATTTTTGAGAAATATGGATCAATGATTTTATAAAGTAGTTAAATTGGATTTTTGAATTTATTATAAAAGTTTGAATATAAGATTTATAAAATTTGATTATTTTATAAATCAGAATGGTGAAATTATAAAGGAAATTAAAGACATTTTGAAAAGAATAATATAAATTGATTTATATTAAGAGATTTATAAATGGATGTTTATAAATCGAAATATTGACATTATAAAACGAGTTTTTATAAGTGTTTGAATGAAGTGAAAATGAATTTCATAAATGAATGAAATTTATAGAATTATAAACTGTGAAGTTATAAATAAAATTTATAAATAGTAAGATTTATAAATTTGTGGAGTTAATTGAAGAATAGATTTGGTTAAATAAATGAATCTTATAAGTTATAAGATTTATAATTATGAGGTTAAAAAGAACGATTTTGTAAAATAATCGTTTATAAGTAGTTAACTTATAATATGAACTTTTAGTCTGTATTTTAGTTATAAACTGAAATATGTTAATAAAGGAATTTATAAAAAAAAAAAGGAAGTTTTTATAAATAAATAGAAATAGAATTTATAAACGTTGTTTTATAAATTCGCAAACGACTTATTTTGATAAGTTAATTTTTGTAACTTATTTAATGGAGTTATATTCACGTTTTTGAATAGTGAATAACACGTTAAAGAAATTGTTTTGAATGTGATGTTTTAAATAGAATTAAAACAATCTAACGATGTTTTTAAACATGTTGAGATTCGAAACCATAGATTTCAACATTTATTGTTGAAATAGATGTTTCGAGAAATAAAAGGAAATGTGGACTATAACACTGTTGTTATAGTAAATGATTTCCGAAAGGAAATGTTTTGTATAGTATTGGGATTTATATATCTATTTAATTTCGAATCCCTATACTAGTGATTTTGGGTTGTTGTAACGATGTTTTACGTAACATTCGTTTTGGCCCAAACAAATATGTTTAAGTGAATGATTTCCTTAAAGAATGAAATATATACTTAATTCGATTTAAGTATATTGAATATTTTCTAAGTGTTGAAAATAAAAGAGATTTGTGAATTACTTATGAATAAATAAGTATGGAAATGTTTTCCAATATGAAGTGAATAATTAGAATTTATCTTTTTGAAGATAAATTGAAATGGATAATTGAAATCGTATATGCATGGATATTTTGAAATATAAATTCATTATGGAATTTATAATGAAAGTGGGATTGGTTTAGAAAAATAAATATTGATTTATTTTTGAAGTGTTGAAATTTTATATCTTGTAAAGATATTTTGGAAAATAAATAATTTGGAAAATTATTTGGAATCTGGTGATGTGTGCATATCCAGTGATAGTTCAATAACCGACTATCAATATTTCCCTTTGAATGGGTATTTGATGTGATTTGATTGAATTTGAATGCACACTTATTTTTTGAATAAGCGCTCACTATTCGGGTTAACTGGGAAAGGACCATGGGGTCGTATAACCCATTCCGAATATGTGATACGTCGTTGTGAATTGCAATTGAAGATCGGTGTTGAAGACCGGATATTTGCAAGAGCGATAGGATGACCTATCGATTGTTTCTGCACCGAGTCGCGCCGGTATAGAAACTCCATATGTGATGGTGAATCCGATCAGGATTGTGAATATCCGGATTGCAAGGACTTCTTTGTAAGTGCCTTCGGTTCTGTTCGATCCCGGAACAGACTTGTATGGATTGTATGCCTGACATTACAAGTTGAGATATAAAGCCGATTTCTTTCAAATATATTTCTGTTGGTGGCGGAGAATTTATTCTTTGCTTAACACCCTTCTTTGAGACGTATGTGCTCAAAGGTTATATAGTTGAAGTTATCAGCGATGTATTCCCAATTTGGTAATGTGACATGCTGAGTGATGCTGAAATGATCATTGTGTTGATTATTTGTGATAGGATCATTTATTTGATCGTCTATCTTAGTGATCATTGTGTTGATCATTTGTTGACCCAAAGCATGGCTTTTGTATAAAGTATGTTTTGTGGACGTGAATTCGTCGAGCCTCATATCCCGGAAATGGTCAAAACAGGAAAGAAGCAGCAAGGTTATGAGGGGTAGCGCCCTTTAGGATATGTGCATTTCCTTCTGGAAAAGGGTGGTATCATGGTATGGAGCCCAGATACTTACTCATGTTGAAACACTTTGTTTTTATGATTGTGTGAATTGATTAGAGAGCGCTCTCGGAAAAAGGTCCCAAAGGACCGGGGGATGGCATATTCGGTCAGTTGTTGCTCAGTTAGGAGTAACCCGGCCTTGTGTTGGTAGAGATCCGGTTTGGTTCTCGGGGATGTCCATCCAGAGGCATTCTCATGTGGCAATGGGAAGTTCCTTGGCCTGACCATTTGTTGGAAATCCAATTCCCAATACGAAACTTGTACGGTATTAGTTGTAGAACCTGCTATTCACTTATGGTGGTCACCACTGTTTGGATAGTAGCTATAGTAGGCATACGATAATGGTCGTATGTTGGCTAAGATTTATATTCTACTTTCGAAATGAATTTGTTATACACTATGCACTAATAATAATATCAAATGTTATTTTAAATGCGTATCAAGCATCTTTGACTATCATAAGGAGAAATCTCCTCCGATTCTGCGTTTGCATGTGTGTGTGTGCGGGAGGCCTTATGGTAGTCTCATTTTTAAAAGCATTGCGAATTGAATTTAAAAATATTCCTCTATTTTGATTTTAAAGATAAATAAACTGTTTTGAGTTCTCACACCAGTCACATGACTGACTCGGAGTTTATTGTTTTCCTTCCTAAACTCTGGGTGCCCACCAATTTTCCACACGGGCAGTTAAGAGTTAGGTTTATCAGGATATTTTGGATATTCTGGAGTTGCTGGAGGCAAGCTGGATGGCATGGCGTATTACTAGTTTATATAGTATTTCTTTTCCGCTGCACTGTTTATTGTTGTATGTTGTTGTACACTCTGATGATATGATATGATGTAATGAAATATAATGTGATGTAATAACTGATATAGTTCTTTATTTAAAGATTATTCATTTATTATTATATGTTGTTCCGCTGCGAATTGTGAGATTCTGTTGTTGTTCTGTTTTGTTTCCTTTCTGTCCGTTCTATTTTTAAATGTTCTATCTTCTGTTTCTATTTTAAAATAAAAAAAAAATTGTCTATCTTCTTTCTTTTCTCTATTTTCTCTCTTCTTTCTTTTTCTCTTCTAAAATTCTTTTTAAAACCCATAACTATTCGGTTTTTCGGCAACGAAAATCCGCGTACGTTACATTTGGTATCAGAGCTGATGGTTAAGCGACAACCATGGTTCTGTAGGGTAGTACTCATTAGAGATAGAGTCAGTAGTACTCTAGAATGAGTTTGAGTGTAATAATAGCTATGAGAGCGTATTTGTTAGTGAATATAAAAATTGTTTTATATTGTGATGATTGGTTTATTGAGTGGCATATGAACTTTCGTCAGCGTGGTCCGCAAGACTATGCCGAAGGGGTTTCTAAACACTTGAATAGAACAATTCAGCACGATATTGATTTTAAATTGGGTAAATGAAATGATTTTACCTTGATTATATTTTATATATAAAGGAATAATTTTTCAAAATTATTAAAGTGTATATAAGTGATTGTTTAGTTGTTGAATAATCTAAATTAAAGAATAATTGTATAAGCAAAAGAATTATAAGAATTGAATTATAATTAAAGTGTTTACAATTGTGAAATAAACTTATATATCTAAGAAGTGAAACTATATGAATATATTTATGAATATGAGTTGTGAATAAAAGTGATGGTGTTAAACCAAATTGAATGAATATAAGCAAAGGAATTTGGTTGTATTATATATACTTTGGTTGTTATTTGATTGTTAGTTGATTGTTGATTGATTGTATATAAGTTCATTAAGTGTTAATGAAATTGAAAGCTATGTAATTGAATTCAAATGGAAAGTAAATAAATTTGAATAGAATTGAATGTGAATTGGATTTAATTAGTAAATGTAAACTAATTGAATTGAGAATGAATGTTAGTAAATCCAATGTAAATAAATCAAATGTGATTTAAATTGAAAACCATTTCATTGAACATATAATGAGAATAAGAATATGAATGAATGTTTATTTGGATATGGATGATAGCTGGTTGATGGTTTCATTTGTTGTTTAGTTGCATTTCTATGTGACATATATAGTTGTTGTGTTGATATATGTTGTATATTGATACTATTTACATATATGCATGGTTATCATGTTGTTTGTTGAGTTTAGTAGGTGCGGATCGCGTTTGCTTCGCATTTGGAGTTCGCTTTAGCGCTATATTAGCCGTATATGCTTGCTAATAAAATATAAGGTACATATCTCGGATTAAATATCGTACTTTTACACTTTTTTCCCTTCGGGATGCCTCATTACTTGATGAGATGTATATTTGTGATATATATACTGTCATTTTTTTTCGGATCGAGCCGCGCAAAGGAGACTATGGCGAATTTTTCCGAAAATTTAAGGCGTTAGAAAAATTTGAGAAAATTTGGAAATTTTTTTGAAAACTTTAACTTTGATTTTGGAATTGAAAATTAAATGATATAGTTTGTTTTTGAAAAGATAACTAAGTATGATTTGAAAACTTAGTAAAGATTTATAAGAAGTTTAATTATAAATTTTGGAAAGTTAATAGATTCTGTAACTTTTCTTACTTGTAATTTCGAGGACGAAATTCTTTTAAGGGGGAAAGATTGTAACGACCCAGAATTTTTATTAATTTAAATTTGAATATTTAATTAATTTTAAATATTAATAAGTGAATTTATAAGTCAAATAAATTTTTATTTGAATTATTGAATTTAATTGAATAATTAAATCGATAATTTAATATGTTAAATTATGGAAATAATTGAAAATTGAGTTAAATATGATTGAAAATGATTCGTAAAATTTTATTTTATCATATTGAAGTTAGAATAACATTTTAGAACTTTTAAAATCGAATTAAAAGTAAATTTGTGAAAATTGAATATTTTAATATTTAATAATCGACTGTAAAATAGCCAATTTTTGAACAGTCTCAGAATTGAACGAAACCAGTTCCATTGGATCCGTAATAGTTAGTTATTATCGGATTTCAATTTTCGTATCAATCGGAGCTATCGTTTGATCGTGGCAGCTCGAAACGCATCGAATTATTTTTAATTTAAATTTGGCGAGTCAAAATAGCCATTTTTCAAAAAGTCTCGGATTTCGACGAAACCAGTTTCATCGGATCCGTAATGTGATATTATTGTAAGGTTTCAAATTTCAAGTCAATTGGATTTACCGTTTGTCCGGTACGAATTAAAACGCCTAGAAATCGATTTAAATCGGTTTAATTCAAATTGAGCGTTTACAGCCATAACTCGCACATACTTCCGAATTAGCTTCCGAAACCCGTTCCATTGTGTCCGGAACGCGGGGTAAACCTTAGAAACGCTGGTTACGGCGTCTAAATCGGAGTTCGGAATTCCCGGGATGAATAGTGTTTACGCTTGCTTTTCTTATAAATAGCACCACACACAAATAAAAATAAAAATAAAAACTAAACCCTAATTTATAATAGCCAGCCGCCACCTCCTAGTTGAATGGCCAGAAATGCTCCAACTTCATCCCTCTAGATCTTCCAATCCGTCAACAATTAGAGGAAGTTGTCAACATGAAAGTTGGAGAGGGGAGTGAGAGCTACGATGTGAACGGTGGTGATCGGAAACAGAGTCGTGTGGAGGGAGCTAGAGGGGGCCGTTCGTGGGCTGTTCTCATGCGTGCGCGCGCGTCATAGGGGGGCCGAGTTGGCCATGGTGGCAGGTGGAGGTAGCTTGCGACGAGAGCTTCGCGTTGGCGTTGGTTTGATCAAGTTTCATCGAGTATTGAGCGAGCAAAATCAAACCCTAGTTCTAATTTTTGGGTTCGGCCTCTACGTGTATTTCCTGGAGATGATAACGTGAAAGGGGGAAGATGAAGGAGAGGCATAGGATCTGGAATGGATGGTGGATGTTGAGATGTGGGTTTAAATTAGTTAAGTTTATGTTGAAATTATGTTATATAAATACGTGTAACTTCAAAAATGCATAACTTTTTCATACGAGGTCGAAAAAATGCAAACTCAGTTGCGTTGGAATCGTATGGACGAGCACTACGCGATGGAGTTGGTTTAGAGTCGTTTGGAGTTAGTGAGAATTTTGGGTAAAATTAAACGCGCGTTTAATTTTATTCGAAATAAATCGCTAAAACGGAAATTAAAACCAAGGTGAGAACTTCTCACTCAATCGAATTGGTTTCGATTTTATTTTAAATAGTTAGATTTAAAATATTTGAATGCATGTTTGAATGTTGATTGTATCTATTGATTGTTAAAATAGACATTATGCGCCGTTAGTAAGCGGATGTTATTTAGTAAAAACATATACCGCGAATATTTCATAAACAGTGAAATTGGTATTATATATAATAGCAATATATATATATTGGCATATGTATATATTGGAGTTGTTGATTTCCCGCATTTTTTGTTTAGCGGATGAGACCCTATTACGCCGTTATTAAGCGGATAATATTTATTAAGAACATATACCGCGATAATTTCGTACTGGAGCGAAATTGGTATTGTGCTAATGTTTTTGGATGCAGGAAAACAGGTTGGAGGGATCCAACTGGATTCCTCAACAGTTTTATTTGGTTTCAGATATTTTGATATTTGATTGATTATCATATACGATATATGATGGATCGTGTAGTCGTGATTGACTATTTGGTGTGTAGCATCATTGGACCCAAATTTTGGGATTTTAAAATGATTTTAAAGTGATTTTTGAAAATATACTTTATTTTTGGAATTGATCCATTTTAAATAATTAAACGTTATAATTTTTAAAGTTATAAAAATTATGATTTTGTGAAATATAGTTAAAAAGCTGATTTTTAGAAATACGGTTAAAAGTTGATTTTTGAGAAATATGGATCAATGATTTTATAAAGTAGTTAAATTGGATTTTTGAATTTATTATAAAAGTTTGAATATAAGATTTATAAAATTTGATTATTTTATAAATCAGAATGGTGAAATTATAAAGGAAATTAAAGACATTTTGAAAAGAATAATATAAATTGATTTATATTAAGAGATTTATAAATGGATGTTTATAAATCGAAATATTGACATTATAAAACGAGTTTTTATAAGTGTTTGAATGAAGTGAAAATGAATTTCATAAATGAATGAAATTTATAGAATTATAAACTGTGAAGTTATAAATAAAATTTATAAATAGTAAGATTTATAAATTTGTGGAGTTAATTGAAGAATAGATTTGGTTAAATAAATGAATCTTATAAGTTATAAGATTTATAATTATGAGGTTAAAAAGAACGATTTTGTAAAATAATCGTTTATAAGTAGTTAACTTATAATATGAACTTTTAGTCTGTATTTTAGTTATAAACTGAAATATGTTAATAAAGGAATTTATAAAAAAAAAAGGAAGTTTTTATAAATAAATAGAAATAGAATTTATAAACGTTGTTTTATAAATTCGCAAACGACTTATTTTGATAAGTTAATTTTTGTAACTTATTTAATGGAGTTATATTCACGTTTTTGAATAGTGAATAACACGTTAAAGAAATTGTTTTGAATGTGATGTTTTAAATAGAATTAAAACAATCTAACGATGTTTTTAAACATGTTGAGATTCGAAACCATAGATTTCAACATTTATTGTTGAAATAGATGTTTCGAGAAATAAAAGGAAATGTGGACTATAACACTGTTGTTATAGTAAATGATTTCCGAAAGGAAATGTTTTGTATAGTATTGGGATTTATATATCTATTTAATTTCGAATCCCTATACTAGTGATTTTGGGTTGTTGTAACGATGTTTTACGTAACATTCGTTTTGGCCCAAACAAATATGTTTAAGTGAATGGTTTCCTTAAAGAATGAAATATATACTTAATTCGATTTAAGTATATTGAATATTTTCTAAGTGTTGAAAATAAAAGAGATTTGTGAATTACTTATGAATAAATAAGTATGGAAATGTTTTCCAATATGAAGTGAATAATTAGAATTTATCTTTTTGAAGATAAATTGAAATGGATAATTGAAATCGTATATGCATGGATATTTTGAAATATAAATTCATTATGGAATTTATAATGAAAGTGGGATTGGTTTAGAAAAATAAATATTGATTTATTTTTGAAGTGTTGAAATTTTATATCTTGTAAAGATATTTTGGAAAATAAATAATTTGGAAAATTATTTGGAATCTGGTGATGTGTGCATATCCAGTGATAGTTCAATAACCGACTATTAATATTTCCCTTTGAATGGGTATTTGATGTGATTTGATTGAATTTGAATGCACACTTATTTTTTGAATAAGCGCTCACTATTCGGGTTAACCGGGAAAGGACCATGGGGTCGTATAACCCATTCCGAATATGTGATACGTCGTTGTGAATTGCAATTGAAGATCGGTGTTGAAGACCGGATATTTGCAAGAGCGATAGGATGACCTATCGATTGTTTCTGCACCGAGTCGCGCCGGTATAGAAACTCCATATGTGATGGTGAATCCGATCAGGATTGTGAATATCCGGATTGCAAGGACTTCTTTGTAAGTGCCTTCGGTTCTGTTCGATCCCGGAACAGACTTGTATGGATTGTATGCCTGACATTAAAAGTTGAGATATAAAGCCGATTTCTTTCAAATATATTTCTGTTGGTGGCGGAGAATTTATTCTTTGCTTAACACCCTTCTTTGAGATGTATGTGCTCAAAGGTTATATAGTTGAAGTTATCAGCGATGTATTCCCAATTTGGTAATGTGACATGCTGAGTGATGCTGAAATGATCATTGTGTTGATTATTTGTGATAGGATCATTTATTTGATCGTCTATCTTAGTGATCATTGTGTTGATCATTTGTTGACCCAAAGCATGGCTTTTGTATAAAGTATGTTTTGTGGACGTGAATTCGTCGAGCCTCACATCCCGGAAATGGTCAAAACAGGAAAGAAGCAGCAAGGTTATGAGGGGTAGCGCCCTTTAGGATATGTGCATTTCCTTCTGGAAAAGGGTGGTATCATGGTATGGAGCCCAGATACTTACTCATGTTGAAACACTTTGTTTTTATGATTGTGTGAATTGATTAGAGAGCGCTCTCGGAAAAAGGTCCCAAAGGACCGGGGGATGGCATATTCGGTCAGTTGTTGCTCAGTTAGGAGTAACCCGGCCTTGTGTTGGTAGAGATCCGGTTTGGTTCTCGGGGATGTCCATCCATAGGCATTCTCATGTGGCAATGGGAAGTTCCTTGGCCTGACCATTTGTTGGAAATCCAATTCCCAATACGAAACTTGTACGGTATTAGTTGTAGAACCTGCTATTCACTTATGGTGGTCACCACTGTTTGGATAGTAGCTATAGTAGGCATACGATAATGGTCGTATGTTGGCTAAGATTTATATTCTACTTTCGAAATGAATTTGTTATACACTATGCACTAATAATAATATCAAATGTTATTTTAAATGCGTATCAAGCATCTTTGACTATCATAAGGAGAAATCTCCTCCGATTCTGCGTTTGCATGTGTGTGTGTGCGGGAGGCCTTATGGTAGTCTCATTTTTAAAAGCATTGCGAATTGAATTTAAAAATATTCCTCTATTTTGATTTTAAAGATAAATAAACTGTTTTGAGTTCTCACACCAGTCACATGACTGACTCGGAGTTTATTGTTTTCCTTCCTAAACTCTGGGTGCCCACCAATTTTCCACACGGGCAGTTAAGAGTTAGGTTTATCAGGATATTTTGGATATTCTGGAGTTGCTGGAGGCAAGCTGGATGGCATGGCGTATTACTAGTTTATATAGTATTTCTTTTCCGCTGCACTGTTTATTGTTGTATGTTGTTGTACACTCTGATGATATGATATGATGTAATGAAATATAATGTGATGTAATAACTGATATAGTTCTTTATTTAAAGATTATTCATTTATTATTATATGTTGTTCCGCTGCGAATTGTGAGATTCTGTTGTTGTTCTGTTTTGTTTCCTTTCTGTCCGTTCTATTTTTAAATGTTCTATCTTCTGTTTCTATTTTAAAATAAAAAAAAATTGTCTATCTTCTTTCTTTTCTCTATTTTCTCTCTTCTTTCTTTTTCTCTTCTAAAATTCTTTTTAAAACCCATAACTATTCGGTTTTTCGGCAACGAAAATCCGCGTACGTTACACTAACTTAGGAAATACTTATTTTGATCTTAGATTGAAGCTTTTTGGGTTGAAGTAGAGATTGGTTGGTCTTCTCCTTGTGATTAAGGTCCTTCTTCTTTGTTTTGGGTTAAAGGTGAGATTTTTATCTCACATCTATGACTATAATTATCTTTGGTTGTTACGTATGAATTCCTAACACTATTTCATATGCATTTGCTTTTGGTTTGGGTTGAATTGGTGAATATTCCAATTTTTAGTGTTTTGGGTTCAAATCTTTGAAATCCTAACTTTGATGTTTTGACCATGTTTTGGTGATGCATCGAGGAGCATATAGGGCCGGGTTGTCGATAGACCCAAACCCTTAGAGCCAATGTTCGTCCGGTTGCATTTTGGAAGAGTTTGCTCTTCATTTGAATAGACTGAAAAATAGCCCAGGCATGGTTTAGTCGACTGAATTCTCTGTTCAGTCGACTGAACCTTGAAATAGAAAGTTTCCAGGCAAGATTCAGTCGACTGAATTCTCTGTTCAGTCGACTGAACCTGGAAACAGAAAGTTTCCAGGCAGAATTCAGTCAACTGAAAATCTATGTTCAATCAACTGAATTTGCTGTTTAGTCAACTGAATTCTCTGTTTAGTCAACTGAATTTGCTATTCAGCCCACTTTGCCTTTTGAGATTGAATTTCCAATTTGGATCGATTCGTGATGATCCTATTTGTTGTTATCATTTATTTTGACTTTGATGATTCCTTTTTAATTTTAATCCACGGGATGTTATAAAATAATCTTTTAAATTGTATTAAAAGCTTGCTTCTCTAATTTATAAATTCTATTTAAATGCACACACACAATTTCGCACTTCTAGCGGAGTGGAAAGGAGATTAAATGGTTAAGTAAAACACGGACTATGAATCCGTGCGTTTATCTTTCTGATTAATCCCCGGCCTATTCGATTGATTGTTTTGACCTTTTGGTCTGGTTTACCAATGAGATGAGGTGAACTTTGTACTGCTATGAGTGTGAAATTAACTAACGGATAGTAAACCGTTTAGTGCGAACGGGTGGTTATGGGACTCACGTTACCACTTTTCGGATTCCTTTTCGAGAGTTGTGACACATTTTTTCAGTTAGTGGTGTCCAGTACTGGGCCTTCGGACCTTCACCAGTACGGTTTGTTGCCTTTGGGTGTGTTGCTTTCAGGTTTGCACCTTCAGGTTTGTTGCCTTCGGGTATGTTGCCTTCGGGTATGTTGCCTTCGGGTTTGTTGCCCTATTGTATTGCTTTTGGAGTTTGTCTTTATGAGCCGCTCGAGTGATATTTGGGTTTGGAGCCTTCGGGCTTATGGATCCTTGTTTATACAGTACTGAGCTCGAGCAATCTTTTGTTTTCGTTGATATGTATATTCCCTAGGTATCGCTCTTTGATGTTGGTCTTTTTGAGCCGCACGATATATCACTGTTACCTTGTGGAATTTGTGTTAGCTTAAATGGTATTTGTTATTGCCTTTTTTACTTGTTTTTGGGGATATTCATATCCTTTGTTTATTTGAATTGCCAATGAGATGAGGCTTGTTCTGTTATGATTCATCTTTTGTTAGATGATTGTGTTATCTCCTGTAGAGATATTTGTTATACTTTGTGATCTTGTAGGTTATTGTTGTTCAATTTATCTAACTGATTTTTTTAGCTAGACTGACCCATGTATTTCGTACTCGGGTCAGACCGAGTTGTTTCTGGTTAGGTGCTTTTGGACTTAGCCTATTTTGCTTCCGCATGGACTATTCAGCTTGTTCCTTTTTGTTATAGCTTTTGTGTAGTCCTATTTTGTTGTAACTCTGATATGTATTCTTTTGGATTCATCTGTATGTTGTGGTTTGCTATACCACTTGACGTGTATCAGTTTGTAAACTCTGTTATGTATCAATATATGTGTATATGATGATCTACTGTTCTGTGATGTATATTACATTTGAGTTGTTATATTCTATTCTGATAGATTCTCCAACCACCTAAGGTTTTGTTTTGAGTATTCATTGGTTATGTCATCCTGCTTGGTATGTCTATTGTCGATGTATTCAATAGATAGTTGGAGCAAGGCTATAGATGGTCGCTCCTAACCAGCCTTATTCTCAATGTTAGTTGATGGCATTACCCTGTAGTGTCCTTGGCTAGCGTGGGTATAGAGGTGGGGCGTCACAAGCGCTACATCTGGTCTTTCAAGTAAAATGCATCAATCACCAAAAGGGCTTGAAAAATTATATTTATAATACTGAAGATAATAGAAGTTTTAAAATCGAATTTAAAAACATTTTGTTCAGTTTTGAAAATATATTGTTTAAATCAATATTTAAAAATAGCCTTCCAAGGCAATGTGTCGGATTTCGACGAAACCAGTTCTGTTGGATCCGTAATAGTGTTTTATTATTAGAATTCAATTTTCGTAGTAGTTGGAGTTATCGTTTGGCTATACGGTAAATAAATGCGTTGAAATTTAAATCGAAAATTTAGTATAATAATAAGGTCCAAAAAGCTATCTTCTCCGTACGATCGAATTTGGACTCAAAACCTTTTCCGTTGCGTTCGGAATAGGGGTTTAACATTACAAATGCCTAGCGGCACGTCTCGATAGGAGGTCAAAATTTTGATTGGTGATTTCGAGACGATTCAATTCAAATTTAAATAAGTTGACTTGTCAAATTTGTTTTTTTTTCTCCAGTTTTGTTTTTGTAACACTATATCACTCTTTCCAACACCTATACACTCAAAAAAGCAGATCTCTTCCATTTTTCAAACGTATAAGATTGTTTGAAACACGTATCTTCTTTTAATATATATATATATATATATATATATATATATATATATATATATATATATATATAATTGATCTTCGTTAAGAAAAAAATCAAACGAAAAAAATATGCAATTTCAAAAGAAAAATAAATCATGGCTAATGCCTGAGAATTAAAATCTCCTACTTCCTGATTCAAACAGAAATTAATTCGATCGTTTGAAATTAAAAAAAATGTTGTTCTTCCTCTTCTCCTATTCCAGTTCAATCGAAGTGAATCCTCCCTCTTCTCCAATCTATTTGAAGCAAATCCACAAATTTATCACGACTATTATTCCGTGATTCCATTTTCTATTCGACTGAGACTCGAATCTCGTTCAAAAGAATAAAGGAAGCTTTGGGAGTGTCGCATGTAGAAAAGAGGGTCGCGAGTTCGAAAACCTTAGGTGCGAGTGGAATTAGGGTGCGCATCGATCAGAGTCATATCGAAGGAGGGGAGTAGCGTCGTCGATGAGGTTGCATTATCGATTTCATCATCAATGAGGGTCGCGATTTCGATTAAGGGTTTAGGGGTCGATCGTAGTGGCGACGATGGCGACAATTGAGGTTTGGGGATGGTGTCGGTGGAGCGCTCGATCGACGTAGGTAGGCTGGGGCGATGTTCGTCCCGAGGCTGTGAGGTACGATCCATTGTTTTTACTTTTTAATCTAAATTTAATTGATATATTATGTATACAGAAAGAAATATCTATACGGTGAAAAATATATATGCAGTTTTCAATTTTTTTTATATATGTATATATGCATGCAGGAAAATATAATTTATATGGTGAAGTACAGCAGTCAGTAATATAAATATATATATATATATATATATATATAGATATATATATATATATATATATATATATAGGCGGGATTTTGGTAGAAGTTTTGTAATGACCCACTATCATGGACCATTCAAATCGACAATAATCCACACATGTCAGATTTGAATAATTCAAAATAATATATTGTAATAAAATTTGGAGCAAATAAAATCATTCACAGAATCATAGACACAGCAATATCAGAATACTCACAGCTGAGATAAAATACCATAGTAGTTCATGAAGCTACAATATACATACTCTCAAAACATATACAAAATCTCATAGTAAAATAGATACAATAGAAGTCAGGATACATAAACAACAATACCGAGACAGGTACCGAATAGGAACTAACTGGAAGAAGTAGACGAATAGATAGACAGATAAGCTCCAACAAATCTCTAGCTCCAGAAGCTGAATCCAAAGCTGTGACTCTCAGGTTGACCCGAGCGTAAAGTAAAACACAAAACACTCGAGTCAGGACATACATACTTATACAATGTAAACCAACTCAAATGAACTGTAATAGCAATGCATAATAACTTAAAGGATGTTTGGGATTGTCCATCCTTTAAGGATCCATTAAACCATCGATTAAACAGAAATAAACGCTATCATAGAAATGTCCATATTAAAGTATACCCTGCGACTAACGGTGTAAATGTGACTAGGGTAGCGCAGAGCTGCATTAATCGCTCACCCATAGTCACACTATCAAATTGAAGGTGTGCATCAAAAAAATCACTAGGCAATCAAATGGCACCCATGGAAGTGTACCTGTGGTTATAGATTTCAAAATCGTTTATAATTTAGAATTAAAATCATTCATTTATACCATTAAAAATGATGTCATTATACTTACAAATTAAATATTCAATTCCTAAAAATTTAGCCTTTTCGGAGTTCATTTATTCACTTAAATACAATAAAACTATGAAATTTCAGCTTTCGCGGCGCTTAGAAAATGCTAGATAAGTTACATTTGAAAACAATTCAATTTGGCAAAGGCAGCATTTAAAACTGCTGTAATAGTTTAGTTTTAGTTTAAAAATAGTTCAGTTCAACCAACTGCAACACTTAACAAGTGCTACAATAGCCTTTAGTTAATTTTAACCATTTAGTTCACTTCTGCAACTACATCACTTACAAAGTGTTGTAATATCCTTTACTTCAGATTTTAAGTTAACTTCAGAAACGATAACATTTCTAAAGTGTTGTTATTTAATTTCCAGATTTTCAATGTAATTCCAGCAACAAATAAACTTTGATTTTAACCCTTTAAATATTATAAAAATCATATTTTAACACTCAAAAATGTTCATTAGAATACCTTTAACTTGTGATTTTTATAAAGTAAATTTCACAAATAAATATCAATAATTTCACTTATTAAATTCAAGTGTATAGATTTCCCATTCTTTACCTTTTAACAATTATTTATCACTTGCATACATTAAACTATATTTCCATTTTTTTAGTTTACTTAAACTTCCATTTTGAAACCAAATCTCACAATTCCAACTCAAGTTAAATTCCAAATTTCCATTTAAATATCCATTTATTTTACATTTAAACTAATTTCATGAATTCCAAATACATTGTAAGTTGGTTAACTTTATTTTACAAATAACTTGATATTTTATTTTACTTTTTTATTTATCCAATTCATACATAAATTACATTAATTACCAAGTTAAGCTTATAATTCCATTTTTACTTAAATTCCCATTATTAAGTTAAATCACGCTTTCACACTACAACTCAAACCATCTATTAACCTACACCTTTTAACCTATTAGAAAATCACCGCTTAACCATTTTAAATCCAATATAAGTCAAATTTCATATTTTTTTCTTTCATTTGCAATACATGAATTTTTATAAGAAATTATATTTTGAAATCAACCACGGGTCCGGATAATATTTCACACCTAAATCGAGTGATACAGAAATTATCATTCAAATCCGTAATCAGTAAAATTTCCGAGTTTTCATTATTTCAAACCCGCAATCCCAAGACAAATACAAATAAATAAAAATCACCCAGGCCTATCATTTCAGCCCGTAATGATTTTTCCTATTTTAAAGTCCGTTCGGGTATGTATCATTTCAACCCATAGTGATTCTATTCTATAGGGAACATGCAGTATGAGAACAAAATAAAATAAACAGTATAACAACATAAAACATAACAGATGATGAGACAAGTTTATAACAAGGTTTAACATTATATAATTAACATCATAGGCAGGTATAACTTGATATAACAATTCTACACATTCACTTGTTGTCACTTCACTAATTATATAAGTACAAATGTTATGAGTGAAAACTCACCTCTTTAAAGCTGGAATTCGCAAATCAAACACACATAAACAAAGATGCAGAAGCACGATAGCATGACTTGATTCGAGTGGAGAGAGAGTGTAACGACTCAACTTTCTCACCACAGAAATTCGCATCATCTTAAAGAAAGAAAGGGATAGAAAAGAGAAAAGAAAGAAGAGAAAGAAGAAACAACACAAAATTTTAACAGCGGAACGAATAAATTATATTAATAACATAAATATTACATAGTTTACAACCATCATAAGAGTTACACAGATTTCACATCACATACTAGACAGTTATAAACATCTGTCTAGTTATACAATTAAATACAGTAAAAGGAAACTACTCAGAGAAACCAACACAGCGGAATACTATATAACTACACGCTGAAGCCTCCTGATCCATTGCTCCTCCACGATTCGTCAAAGCTAACCTAAATCCCTTGGCTACTCGTAAAAATTTGAGTACCCAAGAGTTTAGGAAAACTGAAGATAAACTCCGGGTCAGACATGGGTCTGGTGTGAGTAACAGGTTAAGGTTGCTTAACTTTCAAAAACCTTTTGAAAAGAAAGGTATCACGTAAGACTTCCCACACATAAACATGGAAAAGTTTTTACCTTACGCTAACCAAAACATTTGATAGGAAATCCAGTGATATTGTAATAATGTCTAGGGTTTTCAAGTAAAATACAGAAATAGCTGGAATGCTTACATCTCAGTTCCAACATAGTTGGGCACAACTAATACGTACGAGACTTATTGGATTTTGGATTCCATACAATAGCAGGGCTACCGGGGTACCGCCCGTCACAGTACGTGGCCTAGATCAACGTACCGAGGATCACTCCCAATCCCCTGCAACACAAGGCCGGAACCATTCCTTACTGAACAGTTCTGAACAAGACAACCCCGCGGTTTTAGCTAGCAACCGCCCACATAGCCGAATAAAAAGGGACTCTAGACAGGGGTTCGTCTCGTCCTACTTGGGCATGACCCACTTAGCTTTGCTGCACCTCCCATGTTTTAGCCATTCCCGGTTGATGAGGCTTGAGGTTAAGATTACCTTTAGTGAACACATCACTTAAAATGCTCATCGTCCACCTGACGATGTTCTGAAAGCATTCAATCCATACAAGTTCGTTCTGGATTCGCACGAAACCGAAGGCATTATCTCGTTACACTCATTTGGAATCACCCTCAGAGTTAACGACAATAACCCTTGCACTCTGAATCTTCATCTTCACTTGAGATTCACGACCTATCTATAATTTGGATCGATGTGGTTTTCGGATATCCAAATATGGAAACCCGATCCTAGTCTCATCGAAATCCAAAACGTGTCTTTTAAGGCCAAGTTGTTTTAAAGTTTAAATCAATTCAATACAATTTCTATATACAGATAGATAGATAATTCACAAATGACAATAGATAATCAACATTATCATAATAAACAGATAATCCACATTATCATTATAAACAGATAATCCATATTATTATTAAAATAGATAATGCATATTACAATGCAACCAAAGCATTCATATCACACAACATCACTTATCTCATTTCTTAGATCACAAAGCATTCAAGGCAATCAATATCACCCATTCATAAATAAGCAAGGATTTACTTCATCATACTATAATTAATTTAAAATGAATTAAGTTAATTACTACCATCTCTAATTAATTTAAAGTGAATTAAATTAATTACTTCATCTTTAATTAATTTAAATAAATTAAATTAATTACTTCATCTTTTAAAAATATTGCTTACATAACCATTTAATTGATTACAATCAATTAATCATCATCAAATTAATTACCTTAATTAATCACCCTTGATTAATTATCCTCAATTACATTCATGTAATTAATTTCACAAATTAATTATCCTTAAACAAAAACAGTAATTAACCTTTAATTACTTCAATTAATTAATTAACTAAAATTAATTACATTAATCCTTAATTAATTACATTAGTTAATTACCTTAAATTGCTTACCGTTTATTAATTAATCTTAATTAATTAATCCTTAAGTACATCATTAATTGTATTAATTAATGATCCTTAATTATATTTTAATTAATTACTTTATTTAAATTAATTACATTAAGTAATTAATTTAAATTAAACCACAATGATTCATCCTTCTTGATTGACCACATCTTCAATTACTAAGTAATTATACTGAAATTACTTCTATTCCTAAAACATCTTCAATTAATTACATTCAGTAATTACCAATCAATTACTTCACTAAGTAATTCCAATCCATTAATTACATTAAGTAATTATCATCAAATCATTCAGTATTTAAAATTAATTAAACTTAATTAATTAATTCAAACTAATCCCATTAAACTAAATTAATTACATTAAGTAATTAATTTCTTAATTACTTCCATTAAGTAATTATACTCAACAATACACAAATGATTATTATTAAATTAATTAATCTAATTATTTATAAAAAAATAACCACATTAATTAATTATTAAATAATCCTAGTTAATGACCTTCATTAACCATTCTTTAATTATCTCCATTAAGTAATTAACTTAGATTAACCATTGTTAATCACAAATTAATTTATCTTTAATTATCCATTAATTAATCTCTAATTATTTAATTAATTAAGAATTAACTGAAACTTAATTAATCTTTAATTTTTTAAATAAATTAACCTTGATTTTAACTTAATTGCTTGATTTATATTCTTTAATCAATAATTAATATTATAATTAATGATCTTTAATAACCAATTGATTAATTCTTAATCAATTATTTATTAAGCCCTAATCATTAATTAATTAAATTAAATAATTATTCCTTAATTACCTCATTAATTTAATTAATTTCAAATTATTAAATCTTAATTTAACTTAAGATAAAAACATTTATTAATTATGACTAATATGTCATTAACAATTATATTTGAAAACTATTTTACATTTAAACTTACTTTAAAATTTCATTTCAAATATGAAATTTAAAATGAATATAATTTAAACTTAAACAAAGTTTAAACAAATTTAAAAAATCTTTTTAAATTACATGGCAAACAAATGCTTGTCTTATAAAAGAAATTCATAAGAGTTTAAAACTAAATTCATTTTTAAATTCAATAATTTAAATTTACATTTTGTTTACATCTTTCAAATTTAAAAACTTCTTTTATTTCAAAAACTGAAATACATTTTTAAATCTTTAATTTCCAGATTTAAACTTAACTTTAAAACTTACTCATATTTTTTAAAACTTTATTTTTTTTTATTTTTTTTTAAATTTAAACTACTTTACCATTTTTAAAGTAGTTAACAATTTAAGTTTTAAAACTTTATTCTTATATTTTTATTTAAATATGAGATTATAAATTTAAACTTAAATTCCAAAATTTTAAACTTGAATTTAAAACTTAGTTTAAACTCAAGCTTTACATTTAAAAACTTCAATTTTTAAAAAAAATTAAAACAACAATGCAGGTTACTGTGAAAAACCTGTAACATCCATAAACCCTAGGCCAACCCCAAAATACTTCGAGTCATTGCCTCTTCTGCTTCGAGTCAAGTATTTGAATAACTCGAGTCTTCCCCGAGTTCAAAATTATGCACACCACTAAAGTTGATCTGAATTTCAAACTGCACGGTGCACGTGCACCATGGCTCTGGCCATCTTCGGCTATCCACCAGCACTTCAACCCATCAGCGACCATCCCCTAACGACATCACGACCCTCCAAAGCCACCACACTTGCTCGAATCAAAATCGAGCACCAATTTTAAAACCTAGAAACACAATCTGGTTTTCCCCATTCAAAACCTATCAACACCTCAACCTCGCCGCTCCGACCACCTGAAGGTCTGCAACTCCGGCCTCGACTTCATCTACTACCCAACCACCACTACCCAAAATATCATATCACTCGATCAACAATACAAGTTGTGGTGATCAATATTTTAAACACGGTTAAAACTAGGGTTTAAAAAGAAATCTCACTGCTGCAACCTCCATGTTGAAATCCATCACCATTACTCATTTTTCCACCAATCCCCAATCATCCCCCCACCTCTAGGAGGAAACCCGATCCCCATATCCACGTAGATCACCAGAAAATCAAGAATTTCCATATTATGTTCAAACCAGAGCTGCACCTTAACCTCTTTACTAAAAATTATAGTTTTTCTTTTAAAAATCATATTATGTTTCTAGTATTCAATTTATATTCATGAATCCAGAAAACAGGATGATTAAATTTTCAGTTAACATTGAACTTGCTCAATTGTTTGGTTTTCCAAAGCCAATCCCAGTTTATTATTAACTTAATTCTATTTTAAACTTACTTTATAACTTAAACAAACAATTATTGTTTGTAATCTAAATCCTAACAGAGATTGGATCAAAAAGAATATGTATTTAAAAAAAACAGGGTTACTGGAAAAACATAAACAAAGGACATTCAAATATCATGCATACAAATACAATTTCACATCAACATTCACACATGCAATACTTATTTATTTCAGTATACAAGCATGCAACCAATATTTATAATTTTAAAATTTTTAAAGTTACTCACAAATTTTGTTTGAAGATGCAGAACAGAGCTTCCCACATTTTGAAAAAGCTTTGAATTTGCTTTCGTTTTCAGGTGGCATGCAGAGCTAATTACCAAATTACAGAAAAATGAATGATGCAGGCTTGGTTTGAAGATGTACAGATTTGCATTTGATCTTGAACTACAGGTTTTACTTTTTGCATGCTACATAAATTTCCAGATTTAAGAAAAAAAATGCAGTTTTGCTTTTGTTTGAAATGTAAGGCTACAGATTTAAAATTTGTAGATTTTCATTTTTAAGATGATACTAGGATTTGGAATTTTGATCTGAAGAGTTTTGCAAACAAATTTTGTTTTGAATTGGATTTCTGGATTTTGGGTTGAAGAGTTGTTTATAGGGTTTTGATCATTGATATGAGGAGTTTAAATTTGGATTTGTAAACTGATTTCTAGCTTGATCTTGAATCTGAAAATGGTTTTCAGGTTTTCAAATTTGTTTTGAGTTTATGCTTTTAAATTTCTTAATTTTGATTTTGAAAAAGAAATAGAAATTGAAGAGAAGAGGCATTTTTATAAGATGAAGGTATGATTAAATAAAAATAAAAGAAAATACAAATTTAAAAATGACACTTGTATAAATTTCAACATTTGTCAATTTAGGGTGTTTATCTTTTACCATTTGTTAAATGATGCTTAGGAAAACAACACTTGTCCCTTTAAAAGTTATTAGTATTTTAATTTAAATGTTAATATATATATGTTATTCCTAATTAATTTGTTAATTACAATTTAATATGTATAGAATTTTTTAAAAGAAATAAAAACAAATTATGCTTATAAATAAAAGCTTATGCATATAAAAATCAAAACAATTAAAAATCTATACTTTGGTTTTTAAAACTTTATATTCAAATTCAAATTAAGTTATAAAATCGAATATTTTAAAAAACAAGTTATATATACAAATTAAATTTGAAATAACAATGCTATTTTTATTTAGAATCCAATTGTAAAATAATACATTATTAATAATGTTTTTTATAGAAATGACTCATTATTAAATTAAAATAATTATAAAAGAAATTATGTCTTTATAAATAAATTACTTATTTTATTAAGATGTGTTTTAAAAAAACAAAACAATTCTTTTTGTTAATTCATTTAAATTTAAAACTTAAGCCAAAATCATTTTAAACATCTTTCTTAACAATTTTAAAATCATATATTTATTTATTTAATAACTTTGAAAAACTTAATATTAAATTAAATCATAATTTCCAAATTATTAAATATATATTAGAATTTTAAATCAAGATTCATTTATTAAATTCAAACCAATATTATTTATTTAATAACTATGAAAAGCTTTATATTAAATAAAAGCAAATTTCCAAATTACTAAAAATATTAGAATTAGAAAATATGCTATATTTATTAAATTTAAAACAAGGCTAATCTATTTACAATATAAAATATATATTTATATTATAAATAGAAACCACTTTATTAGCTGTAAAAGATATAATCTACCAATTAAATATTTATTAAAGGAAAATTATTAAATCAATTTGAATTATTATTAACAAAATTATCAATATCAATTTAATTTTTAATACAGATTATTAAATTGATATTGTCAAAAATTCCGGGATATTACGATCCTTCCCCCTTAAAAGAATTTCGTCCTCGAAATTTAAAAAAAAGGTAATTTAACAATCTCATTGAAGATTTAATTTTAAAACACAAGCATATATCAAACATATGCTAACAACCATAGCAACCAAATCATTCAATCAAACAAATCTAATTATGCAGACAAAATTCTGGATAGAATTTCCTCGAGTTTCCCTGAGTGTGTGTGTGTGTGTGTGTGTGTGTATACCGGGATACTCGCTCTATAGAATCCAAACAATCAATACTACTAAGCTACAGAGCTCCTATTTATCTAGATCTACAACACTAGACAGGATATCGGACTACAAACGAGTCTGACTCAACAACCAAAACTCCTGTACTCCTGGTTCCAAAACCATAGATAAATCATACACGTACTCCCTTAGAGATACGTGAAACTCATTGAATCCTAGTTATCCAAACTGGCAATTCAATCCTGCAAACCAAACACTTATCCTTACAAGAAAGATCCAAAACACTTCAGAGCTAGCTTCCCAGCCTTATCTGTAACGACCCAGAATTTTATTTAATTAAAATTTGAATATTTAATTAATTTTGAATATTAATAAGTGAATTTATAAGTCAAATAAATTTTAATTTGAATTATTGGATTTAATTGAATATTTAAATCGATAATTTAATACGTTAGATTATGGAAATAATTGAAAATATAGTTAAATATGATTGAAAATGATTTGTAAAATTTTATTTTATCATATGGAAGTTAGAATGATATTTTAGAACTTTTAAAATCGAATTTAAAGTTAATTTGTGAAAATTGAATATTTTAATATTTAAATCGACTAGTGAAAATAGTCAATTTTTGAACAGTCTCAGAATTGAACGAAACCAGTTCCATTGGATCCGTAATAGTTAGTTATTACCGGATTTCAAATTTCGTGTCAATCGGAGCTATCGTTTGATCGTGGCAGCTCGAAACGCATCGATTTATTTTTAATTTAAATTTGGCGAGCTAAAATAGCCATTTTTCAAAAAGTCTCGGATTTCGACGAAACTAGTTTCATCGGATCCGTAATGTGATATTATTGTAAGGTTTCAAATTTCAAGTCAATTGGATTTACCGTTTGTCCGGTACGAATTAAAACGCCTAGAAAATCGCTTAAATCGGTTTAATTCAAATCGAGCGTTTATAGCCATAACTTGCACAGATATCCGAATTAGCTTCCGAAACCTGTTCCATTGTGTCCGGAACGCGGGATAAACCCTAGGTACGTCAGTTTCGGCGCCTAAATCGGAGTTCGGAATTTCCGGAATGAATAGTGTTTCGGTTTTCTCTATAAATAGCCCCCCACTTAAAAAACAAAAAAAAAAACTAAAAACCCTAATACTAAAACCCTAGCCGCCACCCACATAACCTACGATCAGAAACGATCTTCCTTTCCCCCTCAATTTCTTCCAATCCATCAGCAATTAGACGAAGCTTCCAACTAGAAAGTCGTAGAGCACATCGAGATCTTGAAGTTCAACGGTGGAGATGTGATTTGGAGCATCGGAGGGGGAGATTAGGGGCTGCGTTTGCTTCGACTTGCGCACGCCATACGAGGCCGTGGGTGAGGCCGAGTTCACCCTTGCTTTGGCCGAAGTTAGAGCATGTTGAGGCCTTTGATTTGCAACTCCCTGATCGAAGTTTCATGAAGTAAAAATGGTGCAAGATTAAACCCTAATTCTATGTGTTGGGTTCGGTTTTTAGCTTGAACGGCCTGTAGGTGATTTGCGTGAGCTTGGGGATGAAACAAAGGAGCGGTCATGATGAGGTTGGAGGGATCATGCGGCTGAGATGAGTTGTAAGTTTTAATTATAAATTAATGTTGTGATTTTAGTTATAAAAATCGTGTACAAACTTTAAAAATTCATAACTTTTTCATACGAGGTCGAAAAAATGCAAACTCAGTTGCGTTGGAATCGTATGGACGAGCACTACGCGATGGAGTTGGTTTGGAGTCATTTGGAGTTAGTGAGAATTTTGGGTAAAATTAAACGCACGTTTAATTTTATTCGAAATAAATCGCTAAAACGGAATTTAAATCAAGGTGAGAATTTCTCACTCAATCGAATTAGTTTCGATTTTATTTTAAATAGTTAGATTTAAAATATTTGAATGCATGTTTGAATGTTGATTAATATCTATTGATTGTTAAAATAGACATTATACGCCGTTAGTAAGCGGATGTTATTTAATAAAAACATATACCGCGAATATTTCATAAACAGTGAAATTGGTATTATATATAATAGCAATATATATATATTGGCATATGTATATATTGCAGTTGTTGATTTTCCGTATTTTTTAGCGGATGAGACCCTATTACGCCGTTATTAAGCGGATAATATTTATTAAAAACATATACCGCGATAATTTCGTACTGGAGCGAAATTGGTATTGTGCTAATGTTTGTGGATGCAGGAAAACAGGTTGGAGGGATCCAACTGGATTCCTCAACAGTTTTTAATTGATTTCAGATATTTTGATATTTGATGGATTATCATATCGATATATGATATCGTTGTTGTCGTGATTGACTATTTGGTGTGTAGCATCATTGGACCAAATTTTGAAACTTTACAATGATTTTTAAAGTGATTCTTGAGAAATATACGTTTTATAAAATAATTTTGGAATTGATCCATTTTAAATAAATAAACGTTATAATTTTTAAAGCTATAAAATTATGATTTTTGAGAAATATAGTAAAAAACTGATTTTTGAGAATATGATGCTATTGAGTTTATAAAATAGTTTAATCGAGATATTTTAGAATTTATTGTGAAAAGTTTAAATATAGAATTCATGAAATTTAATTATTTTATGAATCAAAATGGTGAAATAATAAAGGAGATTAAAGACGTTTTAAAGAATAATATAAATTGATTTATATTAAGAGATTTATAAATGGATATTTATAAATTGAAATGTTGACATTATAAAACGAGTTTTTATAAGTGTTTGAATGAAGTGAAAATGAATTTCATAATTGAATGGAATTTATAGAATTTTATACGGTGAAGTTATAAATGGAATTTTATAAGCAGTAGGTTTATAAAATTTATTAAGTTATTAAAATAATGATTTTGGATAAATGAATGAATCTTATAAGTTATAAGACTTATAATTTGGGAAGTTAAAAAGAACGATTTCGTAAAATAATCGTTTTATAAGTATTTAACTTATAATATGAACTTTTAGTTTATAATTGAGTTATAAACTGGAATAGGTTAATAAGAGAATTTATAAAAAGGAAGTTTTTATAAATAAATAGAAATGGAATTTATAAACGTTGTTTTATAAATTCGCAAATGACTTATTTTGATAAGCTAATTGTTGAAACCTATAAATGGAGTTATATTCACATTTTTGAATAGTGAATAATCCTTTGAAATAAAATGAAAAAAAGGATGAAATTGTTAATGAAGTTTATTCACGTTTTTGAATAGTGAATAACACGTTAAAGAAATTGTTTTAGATTTGGTGTTTTAAACAGAATTAAAACGATCTAATGATGTTTTAAAAGATGTTGAGATTCGAAACCATAGATTTCAACATTTATTGTTGAAATAGACGTTTTCGAGAAATAAAAGGAAATGATGGACTATAACACTGTTGTTATAGTAAATGATTTCCGAAAGGAAATGTTTTGTATAGTATTGGAATTTATATATCTATTTAATTTCGAATCCCTATACTAGTGAATTTGGGACGTCGTAACGATGTTTTATGTAACATTCGTTTTGGCCCAAATAAATATGTTTAAGAGAATGATTTCCTTAAAGAATGAAATATATACTTAATTTCGATTTAAGTATATTGAATATTTTCCAAGTGTTGAAAATAAATAGGGTTTGTGAATTACTTATGAATAAATAAGTATGGAAATGTTTTTCCAATGTGAAATGAAACGTTTAGAGAATTTATCTTTTTTGAAGATAAATTGAAATGAATAATTGAAACCGAATATTCATTGATATTTTGGGAATTATAAATTCACTAAGGAATTTATAATGGAAGTGGAATTTGTTTAAAAATAAATACTGATTTATTTTTGAAGTGTTGAAATAATATATCTAGTAAAGATATTTTGGAAAATAAATAATTTGGAAAATTATTTGGAAACTGGTGATGTGTGCATATCTATTGATAGTTCAACAACCGACTATCAATATTTCCCTTTGAATGGGTAATTGATGTGATTTGTTTGAATGTAAATGCCACACTTATTTTTGAATAAGCGCTCACTATTCGGGTTAACCGGGAAAGGACCATGGGGTCGTATAACCCATTCCGAATATGTGATACGTCGTTATAATTGCATTGAAGATCGGTGTTGAAGACCCGGTATTTGCGAGAGCGATAGGATGACCTATCGATTGTCTCTGCACTGAGTTGCAACGGTATAGAGACTCCCTAAGTGATGGGAAATCCGATCAGGATTGTGAATATCCGGATTGCAAGGACTTCTTTGTAAGTGCCTTCGGTTTTGTTCGATCCCGGAACAGACTTGTATGGATTGTGTGTCTGACATTACAAGTTGAGATATAAAGCCGATTTCTTTCAAATATATTTCTGTGGTGGCGGAGAATTTATTCTTTTAGCTTAACACCCTTCTCTGAGACGTACGAGCTCAGAGGTTATATAGTTGAAGTTATCAGCGATATATTCCCAATTTGGTAATGTGACATGCTGAGTGTTGCTGAAATGATCATTGTGTTGATTATTGTGGTAGGATCGTTTATTTGATCGTCTATCTTGGTGATCATTGTGTTGATCATTTGTTGACCCAAAGCACGGCTTTTGTATAAAGTATATTTTTGTGGACGTGACTTCGTCGAACCTCACACCCCGGAAATGGTCAAAACAGGAAAGATGCGGCAAGGTTATGAGGGGTAGCACCCTTTAGGGTATGTACATTTCCTTCTGGATAGAGGTTGTATCATGGTATGGAGCCCAGATATTTAACCTATGTGGTTACTACGAATTTATTACTTTGTGGTTGTTGGTTTTCGGGATCCCGTGAGAAAGGTCGTTTACGATCGGGGAATGGCGTGCTCGTGTCAGTAGTTACCCAGTTAGGGGTAACCCGGCCTTGTGTTGGCAGAGTTCCGGTTTGGTTCTCGGGGATGTCTTTCCAGAGGCATTCTCATGTGGCAATGGGAAGTTCCTTGGCCTGACCATTTGTTGGAAATCCAAAGAAACAATACGTGACTTGTACGGTTTTAGTTGTAGAACCTGCTTCCTCAGGAAGTAGCTATAGTAGGCATAATATAATGGTACCTATGCTGGCTAAGATTTATATTCTACTTTCGAAATGATTTTTTTCTACACTATGCACTAATAATAATATGAAATGTTCTTTTTAAACGCGTATCAAGCATGTTTGACTATCATAAGGAGAAATCTTCTCCAAGTCTGCGTTTGCATTGTGTGTGTGGCAGGAGGCCTTATGGTAGTCTCATTTTTAAAAGCATTGCGAATTGAAATAAAAATATTCCTCTATTTTGATTTTAAAGATAAATAAACTGTTTTGAGTTCTCACACCAGTCACATGACTGACTTGGAGTTTATTGTTTTCCTTCCTAAACTCTGGGTGCCCACCAATTTTCACACGGGCAGTCAAGAGTAAGGTTTATCAGGATATTTTGGATATTCTGGAGTTGCTGGAGGCAAGCTGGATGGCATGGCGTATTACTAGCTATATAGTATTTCTTTTTCCGCTGCACTATTTGTTTGTTGTTGTTGTACACTCTGATGATATGATGTAATGTAATGTGACGTAATGTAATAACTGATATAGTTCTTTGTTTAAAGATTATTCATTTATTATTATATGTTGTTCCGCTGCGAATTGTGAGATTCTGATGTTGTTTTGTTGTTTTCTATCCCGTTCTATTTTCTTCTGTGTTCCGTTTCCTTTCTCTTCTCTTTTCTTTCTATTTTAAAATTTTCTACCTTCTATTCTGTTTTCTATTCTCTCTAATTTTCTATTTCCTTCTTTCCCTCTACCTTCTTCTTTTCTTAAATTTTTCTTAAAACCCCTAAGGGTTCGTATTTTCGTTCATCTTGAATTAAACAAAGGAGATTATTGTCTATTCAAGGAGTACGGATTTACGGGTCTTTACATTATCCAATCTTATAAATCCCTTGATCGGAGAAAAACTTATCTAAAATCAAATCTCCGACTCCAGAACTCCAAATTCCTCCATCTCTTATCCATATAAGTCTTTGGACGATCCTGGGCTGCCTACACCCTTACTGATCAACTCAACCTTCACTGATTCCTCTAGGAACAAACAAAACCAATCAACTCAACAAAATGATCTCCTCAAGATCAACCAAGATTAAGAATAATTCCTACTTCTCGAACAACAGAAGACTGAACTTACTTCTCCCTATTCGGAAAAGAAAAGCAGATGCACTCTCCAAACTGCTTCCGCTGCACAACTCTGATCCGAAGTAGAAGAAAATGCTGATGAAGAACACGAGCACAACTAAACAACACATCCAGAGATATGGTTCAACAGATCCATAAAAGAAAATCTCAGAAGTTTCTTCAAAACCCTGAGCTGCTACACCACCTCAATCTCAAAGAACCATCCTTCTACTAAGCTGAACCACCGGTAACACTCCTGGAATCCTAGTCGATAAGGAAACTCAATCTCCATATGCGGACAAACCTCTGACTTCCCTGAAGACATCCGAAAAAACTCTAATAACCCAAGAAAACATTCAAACAATCGCAAGTCACTTTTGCGAACAATCCAGGCCAAGTATCCAAAGAAAAATGTTCTCCCTTTACCAAACAGAATAGCTTACTCTTATCTAGCCAATCCACCGTAGAAACGAATCCACTCTGCTGCTTCTGAACGCCACTTCCAGAAAAACTGCTAATCCAGGAGACTCCCTGCCGACATACAGAACACTCCAAGCTGCAATGCTGCCACAGATGCCAAAGATCTCCTAACCCAAAGCTCTTCGAGAACTCGGACTCAAACCAAACAGAATCACCCTGCTAGACCCAACCACAACACCGAAACAGACACACTTCCTTAAACTTGCTCCAAAGAAATCATCTTCGGAGACAATCCATAGTTACTGCATCTCATCTCCCAGCTACTACTTCCATAGGTATCAAGATACCATCACTCGCTTCTGCCCAACCGACAGATCCAAACTCTACTCATCCAACTTCAAAAATAGACTCTGAACCTTAACAGGTTTCCTTCAGTGATTGATGAAATCCTTCATCACTACAAAGCTCACTCAAAATAGTATTGGGTCTACAGTCTTGACAGATACACTTCCAACCTCAAACATTCAAATTCCAACCAATGATAGTCGTGTTACACACACCACTACCCAATCTAGCTTTATAACTTATATTGGAAAACCCGAACAGGTAACACAACAAATAGGTAGAATAAATAAATATTATATAAATATATTAAAATTACAAATACGCTCTTTCAAGATAGACACCACTCCAGAGCCTAGTATTCACTCAACCTAATGCTCTGATACCAAATGAAACAACCCGACTTTCTCACCATAAAAAGTCGCATCATCTTGAAGAAAGAAAGGGATATAAAAGAGAAAAGAAAGAAGAGAAAGAAGAAACAACACAGAATCTTAACAGCGGAACGAATATAACATAAATATTACATAGTTTACAACCATCATCAGAGTTACACAGATTTCACATCACATACTAGATAGTTATAAACATATGTCTAGTTATACAACTCAATACAGTACAAGGAAACTACTCAAAGAAATCAACACGGTGGAATATTATATATTTACATGCTGAAGTCTCCTGCTCCATTGCTCCTCCACAATTCGTCAAAACTAACCTGAATCCCTTGGCTACTCGTAAAATTTTGAGTACCCAAGAGTTTAAGAAAATGGAAGATAAACTCCGGGTCAGACATGGGTCTGGTGTGAGTAACAGGTTAAGGTTGCTTAACTTTCAAAAACCTTGAAAGGTATCACGTAAGACTTCCCACATATAAATATGAAAAAAAAATTACCTTATGCTAACCAGAACATTTGATAGGAAATGCAGTGATATTATAATAGTGTCTAGGGTTTTCAAGTAAAATACGGAAATAGCTAGAATGCTTACATCTCACGTTCCAACATAGTTGGGCACAACTAATACGTACGGCACTTATTGGATTTTGGATTCCATACAATGGCAGGGGCTACCGGGGTACCGCCCGTCACCGTACGTGGCCTAGATCAACGTACCGAGGATCACTCCCAATCCCCTACAACAAAAGGCCAGAACCATTCCCTACTGAACAGTTCCGAACAAGACAACCCCTCGGTTGTAGCTAGCAACCGCCCACACAGCCGAATAAAAAGGGACTCTAGACAGGGGTTCATCTCGTCCTACTTGGGCATGAACCACTTAGCCTTGTTGCACCTCCCCTCGTTTAGCTATTCCTGATTGATGAGGCTTGAGGCTACGATTATCTTTAGTGAACACATCACTTAGAATGCTCATCGTCCACCTGACGATGTTCTCAAAGCATTCAATCTATACAAGTTCGTTCCGGGTTTGACAGAAACCGAAGGCATTATCTCATTACACTCATTTTGGAATCACCCTCAGAGTTAATGACAGTAACCCTTGCACTCTGAATCTTCATCTTCACTTGAGATTCACGACCTATCGTTAATTTGGATCGATGTTGTTTTTGTATATCCAA
The DNA here is from genome assembly GCA_030765085.1 of Allium cepa. Lineage (NCBI taxonomy): Eukaryota > Viridiplantae > Streptophyta > Magnoliopsida > Asparagales > Amaryllidaceae > Allium > Allium cepa. The sequence continues at coordinate 676,105,954 of CM060943.1, read as the reverse complement.
ATATGGAAACCCGATCCCGGTCTCATCGAAATCCAAAACGTGTCTTTTAAGGCCAAGTTGTTTTAAAGTTTAAATCAATTCAATACAATTTCTATGTACACACGGATAGATAATTCACAAATTAGATAATCAACATTATCAAAATTAACAGATAATCCACATTATCATTATAAACAGATAATCCATACTATTATCAAAATAGATAATCCATATTACAATGCAACCAAAGCATTCATATCACACAACATCACTTATCTCATTTCTGAGATCACAAATCATTCAAGGCAATCAATATCACCCATTTATACATAAGCAAGGATTAACTTCATCATACTATAATTAATTTAAAATGAATTAAATTAATTACTACCATCTCTAATTAATTTAAAGTGAATTAAAAATTAATTACTTCATCTTTAATTAATTTAAATAAATTAAATTAATTACGTCTTGTTTTAAAAATCTTGCTTACATAACCATTTAATTGATTACAATCAATTAATCATCATCAAATTAATTACCTTAATTAATCACCTTGATTAATTATCCTTAATTACATTCATGTAATTAATTTCACAAATTAATTATCCTTAACCAAAAACAGTAATTAACCTTTAATTACTTCAATTAATTAATTAACTAAAATTAATTACATTAATCCTTAATTAATTACATTAATTAATTACCTTAAATTGCTTACCATTTATTAATTAATCTTAATTAATTAATCCTTAATTACATCATTAATTGTATTAATTAATGATCTCTAATTATATATTAATTAATTACTTTATTTAAATTAATTATATTAAGTAATTAATCTAAATTAAACCACAATGATTAATCCTTCTTGATTAACCACAATCAGTAATTAACTAACTTTAATTGCTTCATTAAAATAAATAAATTACTCCTTAATTAATTATCTTTAATTAATCTCTCGATTAATTACTAAGTAATTGTACTCAAATTACTTCCATTCTTAAAACATCTTCAATTAATTACATTCAGTAATTACCAATCAATTACTTCACTAAGTAACTCCAATCCATTAATTACATTAAGTAATTATCATCAAATCTATCAGTATTTAAAATTAACTAAACTTAATTAATTAATTCAAACTAATCTCATTAAACTAAATTAATTACATTAAGTAATTAATTTCTTAATTACTTCCATTAAATAATTATACTCAACAATTCACAAATTATTATTATTAAATTAATTAATCTAATTATTTATTAAAAATTAACCACATTAATTAATTATTAAATAATCCTAGTTAATGACCTTCATTAACCATTCTTTAATTACCTCCATTAAGTAATTAACTTAGATTAACCATTGTTAATTACAAATTAATTTATATTTAATTATCCATTAATTAATCTCTAATTATTTAATTAATTAAGAATTAATTGAAACTTAATTAATCCTTAATTTTTTAAATAAATTAACCTTGATTTTAGCTTAATTGCTTAATTAATAATTCTTTAATCAATAATTAATATTCTAATTAATGATCTTTAATAACCAATTGATTAATTCTTAATCAATTATTTATTAATCCCTAATCATTAATTAATTAAGTTAAATAATTATTCCTTAATTACCTCATTAATTTAATTAATTTCAAATTATTAAATCTTAATTTAACTTTAAGATAAAAACATTTATTAATTATGACTAATATGTCATTAACAAATATATTTGAGAATAATTTTACCTTTGAACTTACTTTAAAATTTCATTTCAAATATGAAATTTAAAATGAATATAATTTAAACTTAAACAAAGTTTTAAAAAAATTTAAAAAATCTTTTTAAATTACATGGCAAACAAATGCTTGTCTTATAAAAGAAATTCGTAAGAGTTTAAAACTAAATTCATTTTAAAATTCAATAATTTAAATTTACACTTTGTTTAAATCTTTCAAATTTAAAAACATCTTTTATTTCAAAAACTGAAATACAATTTTAAATCTTTGATTTCCAGATTTAAACTTAACTTTAAAACTTACTCATATTTTTTAAAACTTTATTTATTTTATTTTTTAAATTTAAACTACTTAACCATTTTTAAAGTAGTTAACAATTCAAGTTTTAAAACTTTATTTTTATATTTTTATTTAAATATGAGATTTTAAATTTAAACTTAAATTCCAAAATTTTAAACTTGATTTTAAAACTTAGTTTAAACTCAATCTTTACATTTTAAAACTTCAGTTTTTAAAAAAAATTAAAACAACAATACAGGTTACTGTGAAAAACCTGTAATATCTATAAACCCGAGGCCAACCCTAAAATACTTCGAGTCATTACCTCTTCTGCTTCGAGTCAAGTATTCGAATAACTCGAGTCTTCCCCAAGTTCAAAATTATGCACACCACTAAAGTTCATCTGAACTTCAAACTGCACGGTGCACGTGCACCGTGGCTTTGGCCATCTACGGCTATCCACCAGCACTTCAACCCATCAGCAACCATCCCCTGACGACATCATGACCCTCCAAAGCCACCACACTTGCTCGAATCAAAATCGAGCACCAATTCTAAAACCTGGAAACACAATCAGGTTTTCCCCCTTCAGAACCTGTGAACACCTCAACCTCGCCGCTCCAACCACCTGAAGGTCTGCAACTCTGATCTCGACTTCATCTACTACCCAACTACCACTACCCAAAATATCATATCACTCGATCAACAATACTAGTTGTGGTGATCAATATTTTAAACACGGTTAAAACTAGGGTTTAAAAAGAAATCTCACTGCTGCAACCTCCATGTTGAAATCCATCACCATTACTCATTTTTCCACCAATCCGCAATCATTCCCCCACCTCTAGGAGGAAACCCGATCCCATATCCAAGTAGATCGCCATAAAATCAAGAATTTCCATATTATGTTCAAACCAGAGCCGCACCTTAACCGCTTTACTAAAAATTAGAGTTTTTGTTTTAAAAATCATATTATGTTTTTAGTATTCAATTTATATTCATGAATCCAGAAAACGGGATGATAAATTTTCAGTTAACTTTGAACTTGCTCAATTGTTTGGTTTTCCAGAGCCAATCCCAGTTTATTATTAACTTAATTCTATTTTAAACTTACTTTATAACTTAAACAAACAATTATTGTCTGTAATCTAAATCCTAACAGAGATTGGATCAAAAAGAATATGTATTTAAAACAAACAGGGTTACTGGAAAAACAAAAACAGAGGACATTCAAATATCATGCATACAAATACAATTTCACATCAACATTCACACATGCAATACTTATTTATTTCAGTATACAAGCATGCAACCAATATTTATAATTTTAAAACTTTTAAAGTTACTCACAAATTTTGTTTGACGATGCAGAACAGAGCTTACCAGATTTTGAAAAAGCTTTGAATTTGCTTTGGTTTTCAGGTGGCATGCAGAGCTAATTACCAGATTGCAGAAAAATGAATGATGCAGGCTTGGTTTGAAGATGTACAGATTTGCATTTGATCTTGAGTATAGGTTTTACTTTTTGCATGCAACATCAATTTCCAGATTTAAGAAAAAAAATGCAGTTTTTCTTTTGTTTGAAATGGAAGGCTACATATTTAAAATTTGCAGATTTTCATTCTGAAGATGATTACTGGGAATTAGAATTTTGAGCTGAAGAGTTTTACAAACTGATTTTGTTTTGAATTGGATTTCTGGATTTTGGGTTGAAGAGTTGTTTACAGGGTTTTGATCATTGATATGAGGAGTTTAAATTTGGATTTGTAAACTGATTTCTAGCTTGATCTTGAATCTGAAAATGGTTTTCAGGTTTTCAGATTTGTTTTGAGTTTATGCTTTTAAATTTCCTAACTTTGATTTTGAAAAGAAAAACAAATTGAAGAGAAGAGGCATTTTTATAAGATGAAGGTATGATTTAATAAAAATAAAAGAAAATACAAATTTAAAAATGAAATTTGTATAAATTTCAACATTTGTCAATTTAGGGTGTTTATCTTTTAGCATTTTTTAAATGATGCTTAGGAAAACAACACTTGTCCCTTTAAAAGTAATTATTGTTTTAATTTAAATGTTAATATATCTATGTTATGCCTAATTAATCTGTTAATTAGAATTTAATATGTATAGAAATTTTTTAAAACAAATAAAAACAAATTATGCTTATAAATAAAAGCTTATGCATATAAAAATCAAAACAATTAAAAATCTATACTTTGGTTTTTAAAACTTTATATTCAAATTAAATTCTAAAATCTAATATTTTAAAAATCAAGTTAAATATACGAATTAAATTTGAAATAACAATGCTATTTTTATTCAGAATCCAATTGTAAAATAATACATTAATAATATTGTTTTTTTAGAAATGACTATTATTAAATTAAAATAATTATAAAATAAATTATGTCTTTATGAATAAATTACTTATTTTATTAAGCTATGTTTTAATAAGAAAACAAAACAAATCTTTTTGTTAATTCATTTAAATTTAAAACTTAAGCCAAAATCATTTTAAACATCTTTCTTAACAATTTTAAAATCATATATTTATTTATTTAATAACTTTGAAAAACTTAATATTAAACTAAATCATAATTTCCAAATTATTAAATATATATATATATATATTAGAATTTTGAATCAAGATTCATTTATTAAATTCAAACCAAGATTGTTTATTTAATATCTGTGAAAAGCTTTATATTAAATAAAATCAAATTTCTAAATTACTAAAAATATTAGAATTAGAAAATATGCTTTATTTATTAAATTTAAAACAAGGCTAATATATTTACAATATAAACTACATATTTATATTATAATAGAAACCAATTTATTAGCTGTAAAAGATAAAATCTACCAATTAAATATTTATTAAAGGAAAATTATTAAATCAATTTGAATTATTATTATTAACAAAATTATCGATATCAATTTAATTTTGAATACAGATTATTAAATTGATATTGTCAAAAATTCCGGGATATTAAAGAGAGCCAAGATATAAATCTTATATTCAACAATGAAACAAACCATATATAAATATTTTTAAAATACCAAAAATCTGTTGAAACAAAATTGAAATAGAAATAACAAGAGACATCGCCAAGCTTTCCCATCAAATTTGCTTGACCTTTACCCACATAGGCTTAGCCACAAGGTATATTGGTTCGGCCTTGGATGTGTTCAGGTGGTTATGGCTAGGTTTGGATCTGTAAATAACAAGGATTGGTCAAGAAGGCGAAGGGTTTGGAGGATACAACATGAGGAAGGTAAAAAGGCAAGCAAAAAAGAGGTGGTTTGTTCAACATTTTGGGCTCGGCCTTGGCACATTTGGGCTTGGCCAGGGGATAATTCAGGTCAGGTCAGATGTTAGTAGTAGTGTTCAGGAGTGGTGCTTTCTGGTGGTGGAGGCTAAGGAGGTGGCCGCGGCAAGGAAATGAAGTGGATGTGAATATAAGCTTGGCTAGGTATAAATTCAAGGAGTTTGGCATTGCTTTTGTGGAGTTTTGTGCAAGGGATGATCAAGGAACTTTCAGTTCAGAGGAGAATGATGTTTGTCCATGGGATATATAGGGAAGGAAGTGGTGGTGGTCGGTGGAGGAGATGGTAGGGGTATGGGCCGAGCAACATAGGTGAAGATCAAGGAAAATTCAAGTGAAAAACAAGGTAAAACAAAGAAGAAAAATTGGAAAAAAAGGAGCCATTACCACAATCTTTTTGCTGCCGTGAGAAAATAAAGATGGAAAGAAGTTTTCTCACGTGAAAAAAAAAGATATAGGCGGCTAGGAATCAAGGAATAAACGGCAACAAATGTGGAGGAGTTATGGTATGAAATTAATGGAAGGAAAGATAAAGAGGTAATAAATCAAAACGTAACGTATGTCTTTAATTGAAAATAGGTAACGTATCTTAATTTATTCGTTTCCTATATATTAAAGAAACGTGTATACAAGAAGCTATCACAAACAAATAAATACAATAACGTTAACTTAACTACATTTAAAGGTATGCCTTTAAAAACAATAACGTGTGTGTGTGTGTGTGTATTTGAAATTTCTTTCCAAGAAATAAATAGGGATCTAAATACTTATCCATTTAATTACTAAATGAATGTATAAATAGTTAAAATAGAAAAATAAGGTAGAGACAGATATTATAAAGAATAAATAAATAGTTTTACGAAAAGACGGAAATAAATAAAGAAAATACTTTATTAAATGGAAACTAGAATTTAAAATCGAAAACAATATACAATCAACATTTGAAAATTATAATTATACTTTAAAAATGTTTTAAAAATAAAATATATGCATAACATATCATGTTACACAAATTAGGATATGATTTTACAAAAAAATATTGTTTATATAGATTTAAAATAAACAAATTTGTTAAATAAAACAATTTAGACACAATATTGTAAAAAGCATTACTTCCACAATATTAATCCGATTTCAAAGAAACGAAAAGAAGTATTCTTGAAATTAAATCTATTTTAATAATAAAAGATAAAATTTCAAAAATTCAAATTTTTAAATTTTTAAATTTTAAATTTAAAAGTCAAAGTTTGACCATTTTGACCAAAAATCCACCTTTTTGGAAATATTCCATTTACTCAGGTTTGGAATTAAAATTCAAAAAAATCAATATTTATATTTAAAATAACAAAATTTATCCATTATAATAAATAAAATAAAGTTTTTAAATCAGGAATTTCAGTTAAAATAATTAAAAATATAAAATTAAAATAATCACAAAATACAGGGTTGTTAGACTCTCCCCCACTCAAATCCTTTCGTCCTCGAAAAAGAACGAGGTATGGAAAATACAGAAAAAGATAGAATGAAATAGAATTAAGACAAGATGACAAGAAGTTTAAATTTTTACCTGATAACTGTTGTTATAGGCAAGTTTAACAAGGTGGAAAGTAGGAATGGCTAGAAGGGAAAATAGGTTGAAAGACAAGGATAAACCATTATTCTAAAGCTATATAAATTTCAATTATTTGGAAGGGTAAAATAAATGATCAAAATATCCTTTATATAATACTTTATCAAAATACTTTTATAACTCGATGTCTTAACAAGTTTATCCTTATTCCTGTAGAATCTGGCAGTGCGTTGATCAGGCGCAAAGCTAGAATTCTCCAGGTACTTAGTAGACTTGTTTCAACACCTAGTGAAAATACTTGAAAAACTTTTAAAAATAGATATGGAAAGTAAAATCCAAACAAAACAACCAAACCAAAACATTTACCTAACCATGGTTCGCAGATACACAATGGTTATGACTAGATCCCCCAGGAAACAATCCATATCCATAAGCTTTCTCAGCCCTGCGAGTTACGCCATGATGACTAGTAGACCGCAGGATACACAATGATTAAGCCTGGATCCCCCAGGAAACAATCCGTACCCCTAGCCCTTCTCAGCCAGACAGATTTAGCTACTAATGAGACCTACATAGTTCAAGGATACACAATGATTATGCCTGGATCCCCAGAACACAATCCGTACACATAGGCTATCTTAGCCAGGCGAATTAAGCTATGTAGTCGCGCTCGAAAAAAAACCATGGGTTACGCCATGGTGATACACTTGAGTATCACATCCGGAAAACCAAAAATCAGAGAGAATAATATCGATAGAATGAATCCACAATGTGGTCACAAAGCGGATATCAAGCAGAAGGCACTTTCAATATATTTACTTCGAAAATATGTATCATATAGTACCTTTCCAAATCACTTTCAAATATCATACTTATACAAAGCCCATCATATATAAGATCCCATTTGCAAATCAAATATTTCCCAAATCAATACTATATCAAATCATACATATATAGACTTTGATTATATAAGATTTCTCTTTACAAATTGAGTACCTTTTCCAAATCAACAATTTCAAATCAACTTCATACTTATACAAATCAATTTTATATAAGTTCGATAACCCCAAATCAAGTATTTTATAAAGCAAGGTTCTCAAATTTCAATTCCTTTCAATAACGTTTTAGTTTCAAAATCATATATGATTTCGCCAAATCATTTCTTCCAAATTACATATATTCAGTCTCAATGTTTCCAAAATAATAAGTTTAGAAAATAATCCGAAATTCTAAATCAATAAAATTTAGATAAAACAAATTCATTTCCAAAACATCATATAAATACTGGATCTTAGTATCAATTATACCCAAAGTAAATTCCAAGTTTAATCCCTTTAAAACAATTAAACTGTTTATTTCTATTCAAAAGTTCTATTTAGCTTTTTCAAACTATTTAAAACTAAATTTTATTTAAAACATTCCAAAACTAAATTCCATATCAGTATAATTCAAAATAGTCTTATTCATTTACTTCACAAAATAGTTTCAAACTCATTTACTTAATCGAATGATTTATATTCTTCCTACTTAGCTTTGAAATTTTAACCTTGATTTGGAAGTGTTCGAACTTTAAAATAGTCGAAGAAATTATACTTAAAATCCAAAAGTTGGGAATCACCAACAAATCAGTAAATCAATTCCAATAGATAAGGTTATATCAAAACAATCTGAAACATGAGGACTGAACACCGGCTTATTTTAAATCATTTCAAATATATATATATATATATATGTATATATATATATATATATATATATATCTTTTGAATATCATATCATACTTCGTGATCTGAAATAAAAATTGGTTTCGCAAAATCACTCGCATAGCAAAGCGACTAGAGTGGCCTCTCCCCCACTCAAAAACTCGAAAATCAATGTCGACGATGCATGCATTCATCACCGAAATTATTTTCCAGCGACATAAGTGGGTTTTGGACTTTTATTTTCTTGAAACTTCTTTGAAATCTCTTCAAAATCATTGGAATCCATTCGAATACATTTGAAACATTTTTATTCAGAGAAATATCTTTAAATCATATTATTATTATATATATTTTCCAAAATCTCAAAACCAATTTCAAAATGACGAAGTTCGATTCCTCGAAATTCAAATTCAAAAACCCTTCAGTTATAAATCATTTTTATATAAGTCAAATTTCTTATAAATTTTCAAAATTTCAAATCCTTTCAAAACTTCAAATTCTCATTTTAGAAGGTATATAATCCTCATCGAAAACACTTCACTTTTAAATACGAATGTGGTCATCCTAATAATTTCGATGTATGCACAATTTCAAAATACAACCAAACATAAATTTCCAAAGAATAATTCAAGGTTAGATTTCAAACAAACTGTAACAACCCACATATTTTACGATTGAATATTTAAATATTTTATTTAAAATAATTCATCGTTAGTCGGATTAGTGTCTTAAAAGCTAGTTTTTGCAGACAGTCGAATTAGGACTCGAGACCACCCCCATTGAGTTCAAAATGACGTTTGTGACCTTTTTGAGTATAAACTTTGATATGTTTGGTGTTAGTGGAATTTTGCTACTTTTTCACTTAGGGCTTTGGTTTTGTTTCAGCCCATTAGACCCAAGCTTCACCCCTCTTCTCTTCATTACTTCATTTCTATTTCCTAATACTCAAGCTTTAGCAACAATGGAGAGAGGAATGGGAAATTAAAACTCCAAGCCCTAGTTTCCATTTGCAAATCAAGTTCTAGCTCCAAATTTATAGAAGAAGCTTTGGTAAGCCTCCTTTTCTTCTTCTCCTACTCATTCTCTTGCCAATTTCAGAAATTCCTAAACCTAATTTAGGTAAAAAAATTCTTTTAAGCTTAGATTCAAGCTCTTTAGGTTAGAATTGAAGAGTGATTGTTCTTTCCATTGCTCTATAGCTTCTTCTTTATAGTTTTGGGTTTAAAGGTGTGATTTTTATCTCACATCTATGTCTATATCTATCCTTGTTGTTAGGTATGGATTCCTAACACTTATTTATGTGCATTTGATTTTGGGTTTGGATTGCTTTGGTGAATTTTCCAATTTTTGGTGTTTTGAAAGCAAATTTATGAAAAATCCTTATATGGATATTTGGACATTGATATTCGAGGCGTATCGAAGATCCTTTAAGGCTAGGTTGTTGCTTGACATAAATCCTTAGTCGTTGTTGCTCGTCCGATCGCTCCCGATAATCATTTTGGCCATCATTGGCCTAGGTTCAGGGAATGACCTGAACTTCAGTTTCAGACGTCTGAAACGGAGGATTCAGAAGTCTGAATATTATACTGTGGATTTTTATCCCCCAGTATTCATACGTCTGAATCCAAACTTCCAGATGTCTGAATTGGCTCAAATGCAACCAGAAAGAAAATAGGCTTGAAATGCCATTTTCAGACGTCTGAAATCTATGTTCAGACGTCTGAATACTGTTTTGGAAAACATTTAATTTTCCAGATTCAGACGTCTGAATCCTTGATTTCAGACGTCTGAATCCATGATTTCAGGCGTCTGAATCTGCTGTCTAGGCTCTATTTTGCCTATTTAGCTTGAGTTTCCAAATTTAATCGATTCGTGTTGTTTTCCTTTTGTTGTTATCACTTATTATTGACTTGGATGACATTAGCGATATGTTATGTTTCATTGTCCACATAGGGGACAGTACCTCGTTTTATTGAGTTTCGTCTCATTTCTTTTATAGGCTAACGACCTATGTATTGTTTGGAGTTTCGACTCAATTTTTGTGGGCTAGCGACCCATGTTTTTTTATGGAGTTCGGTCTAACGGACGTACCTTTGTACTACGTTGCTGCACCAGCTTATCAGGATCATCGGGTGTACCGTTGCACTACGTCGTTATTTCGAATTATTCGAGTTTCAGGTTCCTCGGGCGTACCGATATTGTACTATGTCGTTGCACCGACTCTATGGTTAGCGACCATGGGATAGCGTCCCGTTTGTGATACACGTGTTGGTGAGTTTTCATGCTCCCGTTTGTGATAGGCCTCCCCCCTCTTGTGATTTCTGGATTTCTAATTAATGATTCCTAGAATTTGTGTTTCACCAGCATTTATGATTGGCAGCGATATGATGTCAATATTTGTGATTTGGTGAATAGAGTGAAGAATATGACATTCTTTTTGATGTTATGAGATTTCTTGAGATATTGTGTGATTTTTGTTGTTATCAAATGTCTACCTTTCATAGTATGGCATTATTCTTATTATATGTTTTGTTATATCTCTTATTCCATCTCATTTTATCTGATATTTATAGCTAGACTGATCCGTTTATTATTTTCTTATTAAATAATACCCGAGTCTGACCGAGATGTTACAGGTGCTTCTGCTTGACTCCGCATCTTAGATTATTATCCTGACTTTTGGCTAACTACTTAGATTAGTAGTTTTTGGTTGTATACATTTGAGATATAGACTCATTGATGTATACTTATTCTTTTGTGTTGCACTTGTAACTATTCTTTTGTGATATTGTGGATCTTGTCTAACCACTACTCTGATATTCACTTTCATGTGTAATATTCATATCTATTTCCACCTTTGAGATATGAACTTCTGTGACTGATTTGTGTTATGATATTTCTATATTTGTTTCCGAAGATATTATATCCACTGTGTAGTAGCTTTGAGTTTGCATCGGTTTGTTGGATTCCCTCTTGAAATGCAAGATATATTTTTATCTAGCATATCGGTACTCGCACAAAGCAATTACACGGATGGTCGCTCCTCAACAACCTTATTCTCCGTGCTAGTTCACAGCATTACCATGTAGTGTCCTTGGCTAGGGTGGGTATAGAGGTGGGGCGTCATAGCTTGGTATCAGAGCCAAACTTTGGAACAATGTAGAATACTTTAACAAGGATCATCGTCCTAAGTCCATCTTAGGAGTCGTGCCTTAGGATTTTATTCGGGTCTTCGAACTGTTCTATCCTATTTTCTTTGTGACGCCTTGTTTTATCAATCATGATTGTTTGATAATTATTTTGTGAATAACCTTTTTCTTCTTTCTTTCTTTCTTAAAGAAAAGAAATGGTTAGACCTGGCCGTCCCAGCGCTGGTCAATCTAGTGCTACTCCCCAGGATGGAGTATTTATGTCTGCCCAACAGCTTTTAGATCTCGTGAAGAATGCCCAGGCGGCCGGACCCAATCTAGAGCCTACTCACCCTAAGTCTGGATTTGCACGTTTGTGCAGTGACTGTGCCAACTTGGGTGGGAAGCCATTTAAGGGTCCGAAAGCGTCATTCAGGGTCAGGCTTGGCTCAAAACATGCGATCGAATCTATACTCGCATGAACCTAATTGATCTTCACCGTGTCCAATTGGCTTCAAGTATGCTCCAAGAAAGAGCATTATATTGGTATGAGCTTCTTATTTCTGAAATTATTGAAGCGGATCTTACTTGGGAGAAATTCTGGGAACGATTCGAGTTAAAATTTGTGCCAGAAGCTGAGAAAGTGACTTTGGCTCGTCGTTTCATTGACTTTGTTCAAGGTAAATCCTCTATGGCAGACTATGTCGCATCATTCGAGTCACTTTCTAAATATGGGGTCGAATATATAAACACCCCATTGAAGAAGAACCAAAGATTTGTCTATGGCTTGAACAAAATTCTCAAGAAGCCATTACTTCTAAAGTTAGAAGTTTCTTTTGATCAACTTGTTGATATCGCTCTTTGACCTTAAGTGGCAGATAAAGAAAGTGATGTTAAAGTTGTGGGTGCCAAACCAAAATTCAACAACAACAAGAAAAGGCCTATTAAATTCAAAGGTCCTTATCCCAATAAGAAAGGGAAGCAAGCAACTCTGGTGGCAAAGACTTCTGCCCCTAGTTGTGGGCAATGCTACAATTGTGGTTCTAAAGACCATTATGCCAATAGATGTCTGAAACCTCTCTTTTGTCGCTGTTGCAAAAGTTCGAGTCATCTTTTATCTTCATGTCCCAAACTTCAAGGCAAGAAGGAGGGAAAGTTAAATGTTGCACAAGCCCTTAGCAACACATCTCCTGGTCAAGGTATTTCTCATTCTATCCTTGATGGCATTATTTTATTTTGTGACCAACCTATTTGAGTTCTTTTTGATACGGGTGCGTCCCATTCTTTTATATCAAAAGAACTTGTTGAAACTTTTTCTTTAAGTGGTGTTTCTTTAATGACTTCTTTGAGAATCGTGAATCTGGTTGGTGGATCCGCAACTATTAGTTTGCTTTGTGAAGATGTCGAGATTATTTTGTGTGATTTTTCTTTCCGAGCCGATTTGCATGTTATGCGCTACTTAGGCTTTGGAATAATTTTAGGAATGGATTGGCTTAACCGCTATGAAGCTTATATCCTATGTCCTGAGCGGACTATTCAACTTCGACATCCTCAATCTGTCAAGCAGATTTCTATTGTTCTTAAAGATTCGGATTCCAACTCCACAACATATTTATATTCTTTAAATCCTCATGATGACGATAATGATGATGAGGAAGATGTCATTTCTCTTATTCACGTTGTCTGTGAATTTTCCGACATATTTGAGCCCGTTTTAGGATTACCTCCTAAGCGAGCAATTAAATTCAGAATTAATCTAATTCCAGGAGCTTTACCTATTACTCGTCCTCCTTATCGTATGTCCAATAAAGAAAGTGAGGAGATGCGCAAACAATTATCCGAATTGGAGACGAAGCAATTTATTCGTTCTAGTTCCTCTCCTTGGGGAGCTTCTGCTATTTTTGTGAAGAAATCCGATGGTACACTTAGGCTTTGCGTTGACTACCGTAAGCTTAATGATCTTACTATCAAGAATAAATATCCTTTACTGCGGATTGATGATCTATTCGACCAACTTAGTGGTGCTAGAGTCTTTTCACAATTAGACTTAGCAACCGGTTTTTATCAACTTCGTATTGCAGAGGATAGAATTCCTTTGACATTGTTCCCTACGCATTATGGATCTTACGAATGGCTTGTTATGCCATTTGGTTTAACGAATGCTCCGGCTTATTTCGTTGACCTTATGAATAGAGTTTTCAAACACTTCCTCGATCGATTTGTTCTCATCTTTATTGATGATATTCTTGTGTATTCTAAAACTGAGGAGGAGCATGAAAAGCATCTCCAGATTGTGTTGGAACTCTTAGAAGCAATCAATTGGAAGCAAAATTTTCTAAATGCCACTTTTGGCAATCTCGTGTGAAATTTCTTGGTCATATTATTTCTGAATCTAGAATTTCAGTGGATCCTTCAAAGATTGAAGCGATTCAAAATTGGAAGAGACCGGAGACTGTGACGGAGATCCGTAGTTTTCTTGGATTGGCAGGTTATTACCGCCGTTTCATAAAAGACTTCTCCAAAATTTTCATGCCTCTTACTAGTTTGACAAAGAAGGGAGTTAAATACATTTGGTCGAACAAATGTGAAGCTTCTTTTCAGAAATTAAAAGAACTCCTTTCCGATGCTCCTATTCTTGTTATTCCCGAAGGGAATCAAGATTTTATTGTTTATACCGATGCTAGTCGCGTTGGTTTAGGTGTCGTTCTTATGCAAAGAGAATGTGTTATTGCTTATGCTTCTAGTCAATTGAAGCCAGCCGAGGCTAGATATGCCACTCATGATTTAGAGCTCGCAGCAATTTTTTTCGCCCTTCGAATTTGGCATCATTATCTTTTGGGAGAAAATATTTATTCTTTACACCGATCATAAATCTTTGAAGTATTTTTTTCTCAAAAGGAACTTAATTTGCGTCAACAATGTTGGCTCGAGTTCCATGCATCATATGATCTTGATATTCTTTATACTCCCGGAAAGGGGAATCGAGTTGCCAATGCACTTAGTCGTAAGCAACAAGTGGTTGTTTCCATGATGATATCCGAATGGAATGATCTCGAGACTTTATCCACTTGTGAGATTCGAGATCGTGAATCCAATTTGTGTGCATCTCTTGTTTTATGTAGCCTTGAGGCTCATCCTTCTTTCTTGGACCGCATTCTTGAAGCTCAAAAGCTAGATCCTGAATTGGCTCTTCTTAGCCAAAGTTGTAGGGATAAAATTGGTATTGAAAGTTTGAAAGACTTTGATATTGATTCTCATGGCGGTATTCAAAAATTTGGTAGAATTATTGTGTCATATTAGTGATCTTCGTAAAGATATTTTAGAAGATTCTCATCATTCTAAATTTACCATTCATCCTGGTAATAGTAAAATGTATGCGGACATGAAGCGAATTTATTATTGGGATGGAATGAAATCTAATATTGCTAACTTTGCTAAGCGTTGCATGACTTGCCAACTTGTCAAGGCCGAGCATCAAAGGCCCGGTGGGTTATTGCAACCTTTAGAAATTCCAATTTGGAAGTAGGATCAGATTTCCAAGGACATTATTGTCGGCCTTCCCTGTTCTCGTTCGGGTCATGATAGCTTATGGGTGATTGTTGATAGAATTACTAAATCCACCCATTTTATTCCCGTTCGGCCTAATCGAACCGTTCTTCTTTTCGCCAAACTCTTTATCAAAGAAATTGTTAAATTGCATGGAGTTCGTACTTCTATTGTTAGTGATCGTGATCTATTGTTTACTAGTGGATTTTGGAAGAGTCTTCAAAAAGCTTTGGGAACGAAGCTTAATTTTAGCACCGCTTATCATCCTCAGTCCGATGGACAAACCGAGCGTGTGAACCAAACTCTTAAAGATCATCTTCGTGCACGTGTTCTTGATTTTGGTGGAAGTTGGAAAGATCATATTTCTCTTGTTAAGTTTTCCTATAATAATAGCTTCCAATCTAGTATAGGTATGGCACCTTTCGAGGCACTCTATGGAAGGCCATGCCGATCTCCTTCTTGTTGGCTTGAGGCCGGTGCGAAGCTAGTTTTAGATCCAGATTTCATTCATGATTCCACAGAAAAGATAGACCTTATTCATCATAGGATGAAAGAAGCCCAGAGTAGACAAAAATCCTATGCTGATAACCGAAGAAGGAAATAAGAATTTTCTGTGGGAGATTTTGTGTTTATTCGTGTTTCACCTATGAAGGGTGTTGTGCATTTCAGTCGATCGGAAAAGTTAGCACCTCGATATATTGGTCCATTTTCCATCACCGAACGTATTGGTTCCGTGGCTTATCGCCACTTATTACCGGCTTAGTTTTCTGCTATTCATGACGTGTTTCACATTTCTCAACTACGTAAACGCCTTCGAGACTCCGATTCTATTCTTGAGCCCGGTATTGTGGAAGAAATTGAAGTTTAACCTAATTTGACTTATGAGCAACATCATGTTCGTATCATTGCTTCGGAGGTAAAACGCCTTCGAAATAAAGATGTTCCTCTTGTGAAAGTTCAGTGGTCCTCAAATCCCAAGGATTGCTCTTGGGAATCCAGAGAATTCATCGAGCGAACATATCTGGACTTACTTTCTCGTACTCTTTGAGGTGAACTTTTTATTTTCAAATTTCTTTTGTGTTGAATATGCTTATGGTTGTTACTTTTTGGTTCAGTTATTCCTTATGATTGCAAGGACGCAATTTCTTTAAGGAGGGGAGTCTGTAACAACCCGCATATTTTACGATTGAATATTTAAATATTTTATTTAAAATAATTAATCGTTAGTCGGATTAGTGTCCGAAAAGCTACTTTTTGCAAAAAGAACGTCGATTTAGGACTCGAGACTACCCCCATTGAGTTCAAAATGGCGTTTGCGACCTTTTTGAGTATAAACTTTGATATGTTTGGTGTAAGTGGAATTTTTGCTTTTTTTTCACTTAGGGCTTTGGTTTTGTTTCAGCCCATTGGACCCAAGCTTCACCCCTCTTCTCTTCAATACTTCAGTTCTATTTCCTAATACTCAAGCTTTAGCAACAATGGAGAGAGGAATGGGAAATTAAAACTCCAAGCCCTAGTTTTCATTTGCAAATTAAGTTCTAGCCCCAAATTTATAGAAGAAGCTTTGGTAAGCCTCCTCTTCTTCTTCTCCAACTCATTCTCTTACCAATTTCAAAAATTCCTAAACCTGATTTAGGAAAAGTTTTTCTTTTAAGCTTAGATTCAAGTTCTTTAGGTTGGAATTGAAGAGTGATTGTTCTTGCCATTTCTCTATAGCTTCTTCTTCATAGTTTTGGGTTTAAAGGTGAGATTTTTATCTCACATCTATGTCTATATCTATCCTTGTTGTTAGGTATGGATTTTTAACACTTATTTATGTGCATTTGCTTTTGGGTTTGGATTGCTTTGGTGAATATTCCAATTTTTGGTGTTTTGAAAGCAAATTTATGAAAAATCCTTATATGGATATTTGGACATTGATATTCGAGGCGTATCGAAGAGCCTTTAAGGCTGGGTTGTCGCCTGGCATAAATCCTTAGTCGTTGTTGCTCGTCCGATCGCTCCCGATAATCATTTTGGCCATCATTGGCCTAGGTTCAGGGAATGCCCTGAACTTCAGTTTCAGACATCTGAAACGTAGGATTCAGACGTCTGAATATTATACTGTGAATTTTTGTTCCCCAGTATTCAGACGTCTGAATCCAAACTTCCAGACGTCTGAATTGGCTCGAATGCAACCAGAAAGAAAATAGGCTTGAAATACCATTTTCAGAAGTCTGAAATCAATGGTTCAGACGTCTGAATACTACTCTGGAAAACATTTAATTTCCAGATTCAGACGTATGAATCCTTGATTTCAGACGTCTGAATCTGCTGTCTAGGCTCTATTTTGCCTATTTAGCTTGAGTTTCCAAATTTAATCGATTCATGTTGTTTCTCTTTTGTTGTTATCACTTATTATCGACTTGGATGACATTTTCTTCAGGATTTTTTTGGAACATCCACTTTGATGGATTTGGTATCGATTTCTTTGGATCTTATTCACGTCTTCGAATGTGAATTTTGGTGATTGATTGTTTCTACAATCATTCTTGTGATTTTTCACTTTAAAAATATAAAGGTTTTAATACTAGTAGTAAATGTCAAAACTCTTTTATCAAAATGATTTCAACACTATTTTATTACAAAGCTCATTTCTTAAACCATTTTCTAATCTACTAGCATATACAAACCTTTACCTCACTCGTATGAGAAATCTAATTAAACGGCTTAGTAAAACAAGTGGTATGAAAGGCTTGCGTTTACGTCGTCGGTTAATTCTTGGACTTATTCGATTGAATCTCTTGTGACAATTTTTGAGTGGAGATCTATAATTTGTTCGTAAATACTTAAGTCAAGCCAGTGGTTATGGGACATGAAGCTAAACTCATTTATTTACTAATTTAATGTAGTTGACACTTCTCGATGATCGTTGATGATCATTTTATGTGATTTCTACCATCGATATGCTATGTTTCATTGTCCAAGTAGGGGACGGTACCTCGTTTTATTGAGTTTCTTCTCATTTCTTTTATAGGCTAACGACCTATGTATTATTTCGAGTTTCGACTCAATTTTTGTGGGCTAGCGGCACGTTTTCTTTTATGGAGTTCGGTCCATTGGACGTACCTTCGTACTACGTTATTGCACCAGCTTATCAGGATCATCAGACGTACGGTTGTACTACGTCGTTGTTCCGAATTATTCGAGTTTCAAGTTCCTCGGACGTATCGAATTGTACTACGTCGTTGCACCGGCTCTATGGTTAGCGACCATGGGATCGTCTCGTTTGTGATACACGTGTTGGTGAGTTTTCATGCTCCCGTTTGTGATAGGCCTCCCCCCTCTTGTGATTTTTGGATTTCTAATTGATGATTTCTAGAATTTGTGTTTCACTAGCATTTATGATTGGCAGCGATATGATGTTAATATTTCTGGTTTGGTGAATAGAGTAAGTAAAATGACATTCTTTTTGATGTTATGAGATTTCTTGAGATATTGTATGATTTTTGCTGTTGTCAAATGTATACTTTTCATAGTATGGCACTATTGTTATCATACGTTTTGTTATATCTCTTATTCCATCTCATTTTATCTGATATTGATAGCTAGACTGATCCGTTTATTATTTTCTTATTAAATAATACTCGGGTCAGACCGAGATGTTACAGGTGCTTCTGCTTGACTTCGCATCTTAGATTATTATCCTTACTTTTGGCTAACTACTTAGATTAGTAGTTTTTGGCTGTATACATTTGAGATATAGACTTATTGATGTATACTTATTCTTTTGTGTTGCACTTGTAACTATTCTTTTGTGATATTGTGGATCTTGTTTGACCACTACTCTGATATACACTTTCATGTGTAATATTCATATCTGTTTCCGCCTTTGAGATATGAACTTCTGTGACTGATTTGTGTTATGATATTTCTATATTTGTTTCGGAAAATATTATAGCCACTATGTAGTAGATTTGAGTTTGCATCGGTATGTCAGATTCCCTCTTGAAATGCAAGTTATATTTTTTTCTGGCATATCGGTACTCGCACAAAGCAATTACACGGATGGTCGCTCCTCAACAGCCTTATTCTCCGCGCTTGCTGACGGCATTACCATGTAGTGTCCTTGGCTAGTGTGGGTATAGAGGTGGGGCATCGTACAAACAGAGATTCAAATTTAGAGGAACTTTAATCAAATAGAATCCTGGTTTGAAGATAAGCTTGAACGAAGATAAGATACTTTAACTACCAAATAGAAGATGGATAAACCTTTATAAATCGCGGGCGACCATAACCGGGTCAACCGTGACTTCAGGAAAATAATCAATTCGAAAACCTAAGGCAAATCGATAGTCGATCGCCATAGATATTAGAATCCAGGTAAAGCAGGAGATAGATAGCATCCAAATCCGAGGATATAGAAATCTTCGGTGGATCAACGCCAATTGTAAAGGAGTTTCACCCCTCTACAAATCATTCAAAGATTTGCAGAATCACCGATCTTTATAGAGGTCATTCAAAGTGGAGTCATGGAGCGCCCCAAATAAAAAGGAAAAAATAGGGGAGACAAGACTCGATTTTAGAACAATTGGGAGCGTTCCAAAGTTCAAGGAATCCTAATCGATAAAAATCCTAACCAAGGTAATTACTAAGAAGGTGGATACCGAAGGGATGAAGTTTAGAATATCCTGATTTCAAAATAAGAAAATTTATACCAAAATAATCTTTAAAAATCCTTCAAAATCATTTGAAAATCGTTTTAAACTTCAAAAATACGTTCTCTCACAAAGAAATGATTTTGAGATTGATTTCACTCATTTAGGGTATTTCAACACTATCTCTAATGAGTTTTTGCTCCTCAGGCTAAGATTTGACTAAAACCAAAGCTCTGATACCAAATGTAACAACCCACTATTTTGGACCATTCAAATCCACAATATTCCACACATGTCAGATTTGAATAATTCAAAATAACAAATTGTAATAAAATTTGGAGCAAATAAAATCATTCACGGAACTAGGACACAGAAATATCACAATACTCGCAGCGGAGATAAAATACCATTGTAGTTCATGAAGCTACTATATACATACTCTCAAAACATATACAAAATCTCATAGTAAAATAGATAATATAGAAGTCAGGATACATAAACAAGAATACTGAGACAGATGCCAAATAGGAACTAACTGGAAGAAGTAGACGAATAGATAGACAGATAAGCTCCAATAAATCTCTAGCTCCAGAAGGTGAATCCAAAGCTGTGACTCTCAGGCTGACCCGAGCGTAAAGTAAAACACAAAACACTCGAAATCAGGACATACATATTTATACAATGTAAACCAACTCAAATGAACTGTAATAGCAATGCATAATAACTAAAAGGATGCTTGGGATCGCCCATCCTTTAAGGATCCATTAAACCATCGATTAAACAGAAATAAACATTATCGTAGAAATGTCCATATTAAAGTAACCCATGCGACTAACAGTGTAAATGTGACTAGGGTAGCGCAGAGCCGCAGTAATCGCTCACCTCTAGTCACACTATCAAATTGAAGGTGTGCATCAAAACAATCACTAGGAAATCAAATGGCACCCAAGGAAGTGTACCCGTGGTTATAGATTTCAAAATGGTTTACAATTTCGAATTAAAATCATTCATTTAACCCATTAAAAATGATGTCATTATACTTACAAATTAAATATTCAATTCCCAAAAATTTAGCCTTTTTAGAGTTCATTTATTCACTTAAATACAATAAAATAGTGAAATTTCAGCTTTCGCAGCGCTTAGAAAATGCTAGATAAGTTACATTTGAAAACAATTCAATTTGGCAAAGACAGCATTTAAAACTGCTGCCATAGTTCAGATTTAGTTGAAAAATAGTTCAATTCAGCCAACTATAGCACTTAACAAGTGCTACAATTGCCCTTAGTTAATTTTAACCATTTAGTTCACTTCTGCAAGTACAGCACTTACAAAATGTTGTAATATCCTTTACTTCAAATTTTAAGTTAACTTTAGAAATGATAGCATTTCTTAAGTGCTGTTATTTAATTTTTATATTTTCAATGTAATCCCAGCAACAAATAAACTTTGATTTTAACCATTTAAATATTATAAAAATCATATTTTAACACTCAAAAATGTTCGCTAAAATACTGTTAACTTATGATTTTTATAAAGTAAATTTCACAAATAAATATCAATAATTTCACTTATTAAATTCAAGTGTACAAATTTCCCATTCTTTACCTTTTAACAATTATTTATCACTTAAATTTCAAATTTCCATTTCATACATTGAACTAAATTTCCATTTTTTTAATTTACTTAAACTTCCATTTTAAAACCAAATCTCACAATTCCAAGTCAAGTTAAATTCCAAATTTCCATTAACTATCCATTTATTTTACATTTAAACTAATTTCATAAATTCAAAATACATTGTAAGTTGCTTAACTTTATTTTACAAATAACTTGATATTTTCTTTTAATTTATATTTATCCAATTCATATATAAATTATATTAATTACCTAATTAAGCTTATAATTCCCATTTTACTTAAATTCCCATTATTAAGTTAAATCAAAGTTTCACACTATAACTCAAACCATCTATTAACTTATACCTTTTAACCTTTTAGAAAATCACTGCTTAACAGTTTTAAATCCAACATAAGTCAAATTTCATATTATTTTTTCTTTCATTTACAATACATGAATTTTTATGAGAAATCATATTTTGAAATCAACCGCGGGATTGGATAATATTTCACACCTAAATCAAGTGATACGGAAATTATCATTTAAACCCATAATCAGTAAAATTTCTGGGTTTTGATTAATTCAAACACATAATCCCAAGACAAATATAGATAAGTAAAAATCACCTAGGCCTATCATTTAAGCCCGTAATGATTTTTCCTATTCTAAAGTCCGTTTCGGGTATGTATCATTTCAACCCATAGTGATTCTATTCTACAGGGAACTTATAGTGTGAGAGCAGAATAAAATAAACAGTATAACAACATTAAACATAACAGATGATGAGACAAGTTTATAACAGGGTTTAACATCATATAATTAATATCACAGGTAGGTATAACATGATATAACAATTCTACACATTCACTTGTTGTCACTTCACTAATTATATAAGTATAAATGTCATGAGTGAAAACTCACCTCTTTAAAGCTGGAATTCACAAATCAAACACACACAAACAAAGATCCAGAAAGCACATAGCATGACTTGATTTGAGTGGAGAGAGAGCCAAGATATAAATCTTGTATTCAATAATGAAACAAACTGTATATAAATATTTTTACAATACCAAAAATCTATTGAAACAAAATGGAAATAGAAATAACAAGAGACATCGCCAAGCTTTCCCATCAAATTTGCTTTACCTTTACCTACATAGGCTCGGCCAAAAGGCTATATTGGTTCGGCCTTGGATATTTTTAGGTGGTTATGGTCAGGTTTGGATCTAAAAATAACAAGGCTTTGTCAAGAAGGCAAAGGGTTTGGAGGTTACAACATAAGGAAGGTAAAAAGGCAAGCAAAAGGGAGGTGGTTTGTTCATCATTTTGGGCTCGGCCTTGGCACATTTGGGATTGGCCAGGGGCTAATTCATGTTAGGTCAGATGTTAGTAGTGGTTTTGAGGTGTAGCTTGCTGGTGGTGGTGGCTAAGGAGGTGGGCGTGACAAGGAAAGGAAGCGGATGTGAATATAGGCTTGGCTAGGTATAAATTCAAGGAGTTTGGCATTGTTTTTGTGGAGTTTTGTGCAAGGGATAATCAAGGCACTTTCAAGTCAGAGGAGAATGATGTTAGGCTACGGGTTATATGGGGAAGGAAGTGGTAGTGGTCATTAGAAGAGATGGTAGGGGTATGGGCCGAGCAACATAGGTGAAGATCAAAGCAAATTCAAGTGAAAAAAAGGCAAAACAAAGAAGAAAAATTAGAAGAAAAAAAAGAAGCCATTACCTCAGTCTTTTTGCTGCCATGAGAAAATGAAGATGGAAAGAAGTTTTCTCATGTGTAAAAAGATATAGGCGGCTAGGAAATCAAGGAATTAACGGCAAA
The DNA here is from genome assembly GCA_030765085.1 of Allium cepa. Classification (NCBI taxonomy): domain Eukaryota; kingdom Viridiplantae; phylum Streptophyta; class Magnoliopsida; order Asparagales; family Amaryllidaceae; genus Allium; species Allium cepa. The sequence goes on along the minus strand of CM060943.1, from coordinate 676,082,604 downwards.
AAATTTGGAGGAGTTATGGTATGAAATCAATGGATTGAAAGATAAAGAGGTAATAAATCAAAATGTAACGTATGCCTTTAATTAAAAATAGGTAACGTATCTTAATTTATGCGTTTCCTATATATTAAAGAAATGTATATACAAGAAGCTATCACAAACAAATAAATACAATAACGTTAACTTAACTACATTTAAATGTATGCCTTTTAAAACAATAACACACACACACACACACACACACACACACACACACACACACACACATATATATATATTTGAAATTTCTTTCCAAGAAAAAATAGGGATCTAAATATTTATCCATTTAATTACTAAATGAATGTATAAATAATTAAAATAGAAAAATAAGGTACAAATAAATATTATGAAGAATAAATAAATAGTTTTAGGAAAAGAAGGAAATAAATAAAGAAAATACTTTACTAAATGGAAACTAGAATTTAAAATCGAAAACAATATACAATCAACATTTGAAAATTATAACTATACTTTAAAAATGTTTTAAAAATAAAATATATGCATAACATATCATGTTACACAAATTAGGATATGATTTTACAAAAAAATATTGTTTATATAGATTTAAAATAAACAAATTTGTTAAATAAAACAATTTAGACACAATATTGTAAAAAGCATAACTTCCACAATATTAATCCGATTTCAAAGAAACGAAAAGCAGTATTCTTAAAATTAAATCTATTTTCATAATAAAAGATAAAATTTCAAATATTTAAATTTTAAATTTAAAAGTCAAAGTTTGACCATTTTGACCAAAAATCCACCCTTTTGGAAATATTCCATTTATTCAGGTTTGGAATTATAATTCACAAAAAATCAATATTTATATTTAAAATAACAAAATTATCCATTTTAATAAATAAAATAAAAATTTTAAATATGGAATTTCAATTAAAATGATAAAAATATAAAATTAAAATAATCACAAAATACAGGTTAGTTACAAGTTTTAAAATATTGTTTTTTAAAACAAAAAGTTTAATTTATATAGATAATTTTGAAAATCAAAAGGGGTTTTGAAATGTTGAATCAGCTAGGCATATATATACATTTACGTAGATAGCTAGGTAATTTTATAATATATGGAAACAGTTAACTTTATCGTTAATTAATATATTTATGTGGGTAATTAAAAGATATGTATATATATAAGGTTTTGGAAAATATAAAAGAAAAGTAAATATACAAATATCCATTTTAAATTACTAGTTTATTTTTGAAATAATGGATTGGGTGATGAATTTGTTCAATTAACCTATTTATTTAATTTAGTTACCAAAGATTTTTAAAAGGAAAGTTATTAGTTTGAAATAAATCATTAGTTAATTAAAATTATCAAATGAAAATTTAATTTGTTCAATTGGTTCGAATATTAATAAAACCGTATAAATGTTTGTACAAGGTCAAAAATCATGAAAACAAGCTGGAATGGAAATGGGTGGCATGCATAGTCAAAGGTGAGATCTTCTCACTCAATCGAAATAGTTAGAATTTAAATTATTGATTTATTGTTTGGATGTGATATTATATATGATAGCATGTGTGTATATTATTGTGATTGATTTCCCGCATTATATAGCGGATGAGACCCTATGCGCCCCGCATAATAGCAGATGACCTTATATACCGCGATATTCCACCTCGAAGTGGAATTGGTATTTTATATTGTGCAAACATCTATGGATGCAGGGAAACAAGTTGGAGGGATCCAACTGGATTCCTTAAATGTTTGAACTTATTGCATATGTTGTGATATGAATTATCGATAAATCTGTGATTGATTGTATTAGTAATTGAAATTATTAAAGGCTATAATTTAGTCGAATATATTGTGGTATTTTAAGATACCAGAAATATAAAAATTGGACTTTTGTAAGGAAATTAAAATAGAGAGTTTCAAGTAAAATAATTTTAGAGAACTGGATAAATTAAAAGAAGGAATTTGCAAAGGATAAAGTTAGATTTTGAAATCTTATTGAATAAATTCCAAGTATAGGAAAAAAGATTTTTTTATAAATGGAAATGAATGAATTTTGAGAAATTAAGTAGTATTGTTTAAAAGTTGAAGAATTTATTTAAAATTCGAATTTTAAATGGTTTGGGAGAAATAAAGGAATTTATTTTAAAAATGGAGTTAGTTTTGGGAAATTGATTTGAAAACTGATTAAATGTTTGAAACTATGTTTTGAAAGAAGGATGAGACTATCGAATTTATAAACTGGATTTATAAGTGGAATAAGATATCGGTGGATATTTGAAAATATAAATTCACAATGGAATTTATAATGGAATGGGTAATTTATTTTCAAATTAAATATTGGTTTATTTTCAAAATGTGTGGAAAGAAAATTTACGAATGTCAAGTACTTGTGGTCCAGTGGTTTACGACATGAGGTGAGTTGCTGCATCTTGTTGTGGTGGCACAGGTTCGATTCCCAGCGGCCACAAGTATGAGACATGAGTGTCTGGGCACTATAAATCTCAGTCTAACCAAAGGTCAGGGCGACATAGTCTCCCTGTCCCCAAAGTTTAGTCTTCAATGTCTGCTCCCCTTGTCCTTCCCCTAGCCCCTAACGTACCTTCCTTCTTACCCAATTGTACTGCTCCCATCTCCATCAACCCCATCAACTCTGTCCTTCCATTGTCCTCTTCTGATCATTCGCCCCCTTGTCCCTTCAATCCTGACCAACCCTCCTTGGACTCCTCGTCATGTCCTTCTTCAGTTGTACCATCCTCTTCTGTTCCTACTCCTCCTGTACCTCCGCCTCCAGTCCCTCCTGATCCACTCCCTTCTTGGCCTACTCCGCTGCCCCCTCCAGCCCAAACCGCTGTCCCTTCTCTTCCGTCTCAAGGTGAACAGACATGGTCTTCTTTATTTAAGCATAAGCCAAAAAATGCAGGGAAGTACGTCCCTGTCGAACTGTTTCCTCAGTATGAAGATAATATGTTAGTGCCACCGAAGGAAGTCCTAGAAGCTGGTGCAAAGATCTGGAATGACACCTTAGTTGGCTTCTTCTTAGATAAACCACTATCGTACACGGCAGTTATTCAGAAGCTAAAGATTATCTGGAAGCTTAAAGGCTCTGTCAAAGTTAAATCTGATGGTATAATATTCTTGTTTAACTTCACCTGTGATGAAGATAGATGTAAAATCCTTCAAAGTGACCCTGTAATTATAAAAAACAAAATGTTCATCATAAAACCTTATGACGCTGCTGTCAGTAACATTACTGGCTCAGTCACTGCAGTTCCTGTATGGGTACACCTGTATAATCTTCCCTTATTTGCGTGGTCACCACTAGGGATTAACTGGCTGAGTAGTCATCTAGGAAAACTACTGTGTATGGATGAAATGACAGAGAAGTAAAATAGACTGAGCTACGCTAAATGCTTAATAGAAGTAAAACCGAATAAGGAGCTACCAGATGAATTCTTGGTCAAACTTGTTGAAGGAGGCTTTCAGAAAATTTATGTGCAGTATCAATGGAGGCCAGATGTATGTGTGCTGTGCAAAATGTTTGGGCATGCAACTGAATGCTGTGATGTAAAAGATAAAAGTGAAATAGACAAAGTGATTGAAATAAAGAAGAATGGCAGGAAAGTAAACAAGGAGGATACTGAAGTCAATGGCCGCGGCAATGAAAAGTTCAAACCATTACAAAAACAGAATGCCAAGAGCTGGCAACAAGTGAATAAAAAGAAAATAGATAAAATAATAAAGGAGACAGAAAAGGAACTAAGTAGAGGGGATAATGAAATAGAGGTGAATGAAATGGAGATTAAAAAAGTTGATGATGAACATAAGAATGAAAAGAGTGATGAGATAGAGCAGGAAATAGAGCAAGGTGAAATCATAAAAGATAATGGAGAATGTAACAATGGAAGTGCAGACAATTGTCATTCTCCATCAGTGGATTTGGACAATGAAATAATAAAGAAGAAAACTGAGAAATCAGACTTTGAGGAGTTGGTTGATGATATCCTCATATCAAATAAATTTGATGCTCTCCTGGAATTAAATGATACTGAGATTATGAGAGAAGTGCAAGAAGAAAATGTCATGGTAAATGGAAAAAATGGTGAAGAACTGAGGAATTATGAAGGTAAAACAACAAGTGAAACACGAAAGAAAATTAAACAAGGGGAACAAAGCGACAGAAGTTTGAAACAAGTCAAGTTACCAAACACAATGCAAAAACAGCAGCAAGACCAAAATTCAGGAGACAAAACAGCAAACAACTATGGAAATAAAGAGGGTGGAGCAGAAATAGATAAGGAAATAGAAGAAAGTTCAAGCATGACGAGTTTGAAAAGCGAGAAGAGTAATAGCAAGAAAATCAGGCATACTGATGTAATAAATACTAACATGCACAATGTTCAGAAGACATGCACAACTGATTTAACCTATCAACCTGATATTGTTCCTCCTCACAATCATACTCAACCTCATTTTTACTCCAATATCAAGCCACCTATGGCCTACAAACCTCCTCCCATTTCCCCTACTCACTCCTCCCCACACATTCTACAATCCACTTCAACCTTTCCCGCACGGTCAGATCAGTCCTCCTCCCCTAAAAATGGCACAAGAAACAGTGAAGTAACCCCACTATCAGCAACTATTCCTAATTACTTGACCTCAAAGCATGCAGTAACTAGGAGAATGAAGATTGAAATGCTCAATGCCCGTGTACTATAATGCTGTCGACCAATGGAGCATGGTTCATTCGAGGGGGACACCATATTATTCAGCTTATTCAAAGTAAAGAACTCATTAAAACACAACAATTTGGGGAACTGGTGTTCTCCTTGCAACGAAAGATAGAAACATCCTCTACAAATTTCATGGGATTTGTTTGGGGAGAGAAGAAGGTAACATATAAACTTAGTGATGCTTTTGTATTCATGCTACAAAACAGAGCCAAACAAGCATGCAAATGGTGGATGTGTACTGCTGATAGTAGTAGTATGCGTCACAACTTACTATCGTGGAAGGTGCTGAAAAGAGCTATCCTAGCTAAGGAGAAACTAGCGAGTATGGGAACGAATATGAATGTTTTCTGCACTCTCTTCGGTGTGCTACCAGAGAATGCTGAGCATATATTTCTTGAATGTTCGACTACAAGACTAGTATGGACTAAACAGATGATAAAGTTACATAGAACTGGCCCTTCTCATGTCAATCTGACTAAGTGGGAGTGTATCCATGCAAAGATAGGAGGAAAGCAAAAACAAGAAGGAATATTTACAGTGGTGTTGAAGAGTTTCATCATCGCTGTTTGGAGAGATCGTAATACAAGAATTTTTGATGCCAACAGAGCTAAAACTGATGCATTGTTAAAGCCTTGGAAAGTGCACGAGATTAGATGTACCCTTGATATGCTCTTCACTTATGATCCGGGGATATACACGAGATATAACCTGTCGTAACTGCAGTGTTTCCTTTGTTCCTTTGTTTTTTTTCCTGTTGCTTCCTTTGTGTTTGCTGCACTTTGTTCCTTTGTATTCTTTGAGCATTTGCTCATGATGTTGTTTGTGTTTGTATTCTAAGTGTTGCAATAAAATGGTCGGGGTCCATTCAACCCCGTCGGCCTTGCCAAAAAAAAAAGAAAATTTACGAATTTGGGATCTAAATTGAGATAAAACGAGAAGGATTTATTAATTGATTTAAATGCACTATTTTGGAATGGAAAAGGTATTTTCCCTGGAAAGCCGAATATGTTTTCAAAGTAGCTTTTAAGTATAAATTAAAAGTTCTAAAGTTGGTTTTGAAAAGAATGTTTTGTATAAAATATTTTCTTAAAATGTTTTTAAAATTTTAAAGTAAATATTTACTACGTTAATTATAAAAGTGATTATTTTAAAGATTTAACTAGTATTTGATTTAGAAGATGGTTATTTAAATAATTATACTCTATCTAATAATTTTATTTAAGGAATTAGTTTGGGCTTAAGTTTAACATAAGATATTAGTATAAATTTTTATAACTAATATTTTAAATAAAGTGTTTGAAAATTTTTTATTGTAAGTGTTTCTAAGTATATATTTTTGGATAAGTGATTTAAATTATTTTAAAGTATTCGGACTTGGCAAATTTTCAGTGGAAATAAACAATAGTTGGAAACTTATTCCACGAGAGAAAAGTAGTTTGAAATTTTTTTCAAAGGGTTGAAGTATGGAAATATATCTTACGAAGATATTTATAAATAAATAAATATTTGGGGATTTTATTTAAATCTACTGGTTGTTTATGGATGTTATTTGATACTTAGATAACCGACTATCAATATTGGCCTTTAAGACGGCATTTGAATTTTGATGAGACCGGGGTCGGATTCCAGATGGTTATCCGAAAACCATATCGAATCTTTAAGGTAGATCTATTGTTTAAAAGATCAAAATGGAAATTTGTTGTCGACTTAATTTAGTTCTGAATGTATCCAGTTGTTTTTTTTGAATAAGCGCTCATTATTCGGATAAGCCGGGAGATGACATTGAGTCATAAAACCCATTCCTAATAATGATACGATGAAATGGAATTGCAATTGAAGACGATGGTTGAAGACGGGGTATTTTCGAGAACGAAAGGATTTCTTGTTGATTGTCTCTGCACCGAGTTGCTTTAGTATAGGGATTTTCCTGTGTGATGGGGAGTCCAGTCGGATTGGGGATATCCGGATTTGCAAGGACTTCTTTCCTTAATTGGACGAAGTGCCTTCGGTTCCATTCAGACCCAGGATGGACTTGTGTGGATGTATGTCTAACATTACGCTTTGAGATATAAAGTTGGTTTCTATCAAATATACTGGCGGAGAATTTATTCTCTTAGACTAACACCCTTCTCTGTGACGTATGAGGTCAGAGGTTACGTAGTTGTGGTTACTAGTGATATATTCCCAATTTGGTAATGTGTCATGCTAAGTGCTGATCATTGATTGATCGAAGCATAGCTTTTGTGAAAAGCGTAGCTTTATGGGAGGAGACTTCAACAAACCTCAAACCCCGGAAATGGTCGAAACAAGAATGATGCGGAAAAGTTATAGGGGTCGTGCCCCTCAGGTTATGTGCATTTCCTTCTGGATAAAAAGTGGTATTCTGGTATGGAGCCCTAATATTTAACTTGTGTGGATAAAAAGTGGTACTTTGGTATGGAGCCTAGATATTTACCTATGTGATTGTTGGAATTGAGGTACTTCGGTAAAGGTCGGTAACGACCGGGGATGGCATACTCGTGACAATTAGTTACCTAGTTACAGAGGTAACCCGGCCTTGTGTTGGTAGAGATCCGGTTAGGTTCTCAGGGCGTCACTCCAGAGGCGTACCCTTTGGATAAAGGAAGTTCCTTAGCCTTGACCATTTGTTGGAAATCCAAACAATCAATACGAGCCATGTATGATTTTAGTTGCAGAACCTACCATTTAACATGGTAGCTATATTAGGCATACTATAATGGTATGTATGCTAGCAAAGATTAATATTATACTTTCGAAATGTTTTGCACGCTATGCACTAATAATAATATCAAAAGGATTTTCGCATATCAAGCATGTTTGACTACTATAAGGAGAAACCTTCCCCAAGTGTACGATTGCATTGTGTATGTGCTGAGAGACCTTATGGTAGTTTCATTTTCCAAAAGCATGAACAGATTTCTTTTTATTTCTTTTGTACAAACAACTGTTTTTAGATCTCACACCAGTCCCATGACTGACTCGGAGTTTATAATTCCCTTTTCTAAACTCTGTGTGCCCCTAATTTTCCACACGGTCAGCCTAGAGTCACGTTATCATTGTTTTGGAGCGAAGTCAGGAAAGCATGCTGTGGAGATCAGGAGTGAAGCTGGACGGCGAGACATATCACATATATGATATATTATCCGCTGCGTATGGTTTGTTGCAAATTTAGTTTTCGTGTGAACAAGTTATCATAACTGCCCAGTGTTGTGTTTTTTTTGATGTTGTACTCTGATGATGTAATGCACAAACATATATAGTTCTTTTATTTTACAGATTAGTCATATATCTATTATATATTGTTCCGCTGCGATTATGAGATTCTGGTATTGTTTCTATTTCTTCTTCTACCTTTTTCTTTAACCCTAACGGTTTGGTTTTCCGGCATTTGATTGTTCGGCATTTGATACAGTGGACGTATTGAAGTCTATTTTTTGGCGTCGAAAAATCGGGTCGTTACAATTTGGTATCAGAGTTGAAGGTTAAGCGAGAACCTTGGCTTTGGTGGGAGAATTACTCATTAGAGATATAGTCAGTAGTACTCTAGAATGAGTTTGAGTGTATTAATAGACATGTGCACGTATTTGTTAGTGAATATAAAAATTGTTTTTATATTGTGTTGACTTATCGGTTGAGTGTTTATATATTTTAGTTGATGTGTGGGACGCCATTTTATCGATAAGGGTTTCTAAACTCTTAAGCAAGATAAATCGACATAATATTGTTTTAAAATAGGGTAATTGAAATAATTTTACCCAAATAATTTTTGTATATAAAAGAAATAATTTTTCAAAAATTATTATAGTTATATATGGTTGCTTGGTTGTTAGGAAGTGATAATATTAAATTATTATCATTTAAGTGTAAAATTGAATAAGAAATGAAATTATAACCAACAGCTAAGAAAAATATTCTAATAACAAAACGGAATTTGAAATGTGAATTGTAAATGTGATTTATAATTTGAAATAGAATTCCAGAGAAATATTTGAAAATAAATTGAAAGGATTTGAAATTTTGAGATTTGGGAAATTTAAATTAGTACATGATATGATTTTGGTATATAAATTAATTTTTTTGCATAATTAAATATTAGCCAAAACTAAAAATTGAATTAAAAATTGATTTAAGTTATAATATATATATAGTATTTAAATATTAAATAATACTTAAATTTTTATTGAAAATTTTAAATCTAAAATTTTCTTTAAAAATAATTTATATTAATTTTCTTATGGAAATTAATATATAAATATTTAAACTTTATAAATTAAAAAAACAACTTTTGAAGTGAGTAATATTATAGGCATATATTTATTTTATATACTTTTTAAATCTAGTTTATTTAAGTATATTTATACATACACATACACTATAACAAGCCACCCCAAACATGCCTAAATTTTGACCTAGAAAGGGCTTATCCAAATATAGATTCATTCTAAGGTTAGCTGTTAGTAGAACTAAGAAAATAATAGTATAGAGCCATAACCAAACTTTCAAAACTCACAGCGGATGGAATAAATTATGATAGCAAAGTGTACACATTTAATTAAAAATCATAAAATTATCAAATTACAAAGTGCCTTCAAATCGTATCATAAATCTATTACAACAATAGTCTAGATACATGGGTACACATAAAAGCAAGTGAAAATGATAAATACTTCCATAAGCAATCCACCTCCATCTCTAAGCGTCGTATTTGACATCAATGTCCTTTAACCTATGCTGTACTAAGAAAAGAGTTAGATTAACAAGTTTCTAGTAAATAAGAACCTCGAGTCTTACCTTTTCATAACTTGGGCAGTATATTTTAAAATAAGGATATATTTATAAACATAAAACTGTTAAAATCATTTAATGCTTCTTTATAATGAAGAAGATCTCCAAAATCTCATAATCCAATCCCAAGTTATAATTAATTAGCGATGCAAGAGATAGTACCCAAGCCACTTAGTACCATTTATTAGATGATAGGCAGACTCCGATCGTTTAATACCTTCATAAAGGTAGACCCTATAATTTAATACCCATTCCCAAGGCATGCTCCTCAATGGTACTATCTAGTTGGCATCATATGGAATTTCAAGTCACTTAATACTTCTTTATTTGATAAGGCGGACTCTTAATCAATCACTACCTTATCCAGAAGCGAACCCTTGAAGAGATACCACCTAGTCCCTTAGGTCCTTTAATACTTTATTTGGGAAAAAGTGGCGGACCCTCGAACAACAACTTAATACGTCAAGACCCCAAAGCAGGCCCTCTTACTATAGCCCATACTCATAATGACATCTCACATTAGTCCGCCTATTCGTAGGAACTGGTAGACATATTGCTGGGTAGATTTCCTCCATAGAATTTGGAGCTAACCTTGTGTCATTATAAATATTTATCATATGGATATCTCACCTCAATAGGAACTGTACACAACTACTGGTAGCCTCAAAGTGATCGACAGACTTCCATTATGTTACTATGTTGACCTCGCATCCTTATGACATAGCCATAAATTAACTACACCTCATTTATATAATAATACTCATCTCACCATTTTATAAATAAGGCATTATAAGGGATCTTCTTTATTCTGCCTTGGAATAATAATTAAACATTAGAAGAATTTCCTTTTATTTTAGCTTGACAATCAACTACATTCCTAATGGGGAAAATAAATGAAAATGGATACCTAAATAACCATGCCATATATGCAATAATTATATGTTAATTACGCTAGTAGAGATCAATAAATATTTGAGCCTAATAAATTTTGTACGCATAGATTTTTCATGTTAAACTTGTGTTAAATGTCTATTCACCAATCAATTACTATTACAAGTCATTTTTCTTCAAATTCTCACAATTTCAACATAACAAAATAAGGGACTCTAATATTCGAAACAGGAAATAAATATTCATAACCAAAACTGCAATAACAGACCTATAAATAAAATACAAACTCAATTTATTACACCAATTCAATGAAATATCCTATACAATTTGAATTTCAATCTAAACTTCATATTCTATTCAACTCTTCTTTTACAACGAAATATATAAGAAGTTAATTTGTGTGGAATAAGTGGAGTAAACTATGAATAAAATTCATAAAACCCCTTATTTCACTGAAGAATTACAAACTGAACCAAAGAAGAAGAAGAAGTGGAATAGACTATGAAATTATCAAAATTTTCATAAAGAAACAAATTCCATCAAATTAATGTAAATAATGGAGAATCTCAACATAAAATTGACATTTCGAAATAATAAATAATTTTAAGGGATATTATCTATTGTATTATCGCAATTCCAAAATCCCTTAGGCATATTCAAATCCATAGAGATAACCAAACAATTACTGAAAAAGAAATACCATGGTTTCCACTCACAAAAAAGTCTTAGCTTCGCTTTCTTTGGATTTGCACGTCTTTCAATCTCCTCCAGAATCTCTCTCTTTTAATATATACACGATAGGGAAGTTGTATATATTTTTATTAGGCTCGAAACAATTGGAAAAAGAACAAAAGAAGAATAGATTGGAGAAGAAGAAATAACTAGAAAAGGAATTGAGTTCTTTACCTGAATTCTCCATGGAGTTTTTGAATCCAATTTGGAGAGATAACAATGGCAGTGTTTCGTTGTATTCCACAAAATAATATAACAAAAAGTGGAGAGGGTAGGGTTCTATTTATAGGGGTTGAAAAGTACCAAAACCGTAGGATCAAATTGGAAGAGAAATGGACAAGTCTAAAGCGTTAAACAACGCAAAACCCTAGCCGCCACCATCAAGAGACGGTTAACCGCCTAAGCCCGACCGGTCAACCGCTACGATCGATTGGTTTCCCCATGTATGTCAACCTCTCCGCCTTATTTTGGGCCATAATGATTCATTTCCATTGCTTTTTTATTTTATTTAATATCTTACCCTATTTATTCTTAATGTGAAATGTTAATTAAAAAGTTTACTTAGCCACCAACCTGATTTACTAATTTAAATCCTAAATTTAAATTCTCATTTGAATTTGAGATCAAACTAAATTAATTTAAATCTGAAAACTTCAAATGCTCATGTCTTCTTCGTTTGAGCTCCGTTTTCAGCATATTATATTTAGAAACAGATCGGAATTTCACCATGGACGGAACAGAACAACTAATATAGTGAAATTCCAAATTTTATAAAATTTCCATGTTCTATCTTATTATATTTAATTAAATTTTATTTCATTTATTTATGGTTTATTTTACGGGGTATTACATTCACCCCCATTAGAAAGGATTTCGTCCCTAAATCTTCGAAGAGACGAACAACGTAACACGCACTAACATTCATGTTATACAACCAAATTATCTACAAAACCCTTTACTCAACCAATACTTCAATGCAATTATGAACTACAGATATGCTGAAATGAGCTCAATCCTAGCGTGAAGGTGCAATCGTGTTATGCAAGTATGTATGTAAACACCGTAAACATGCATAAAATTTCTATATAAGTGCAAAGTGACTGTGAAAAAGTTTAACAACCATCTCTTACCATCCAATCTAGCAATCACGATGTGAAAAAAATCTTGAAATTTGGAGAGAGAAATTGGCAGTGAAAAGCTCTAGGTGAGTGTTCTACATCTTCTCCTTGGTCTTTCACATGCTTTCCGTTGGATTGTCCCCTCATACCAAATGTAACCATATGTATGTTAGTGAGCCTAAATTTCGAAAGTAATCAAAACCCACGTCCACCAAAGCATGGATTGTTGAATTTGGTATTAACAAATAAGCATGAGCATTATAAGAGATTGATAAAAACCTAAATTAATTGCACAAACAGTAATAGGATAAGCATACTGACTATGACTACTACCTTGGAATTAATGGTATTCCTTGGATAACAGATTGCCACATCAGCATCGAGCATGAAAGAAAAGAAAGCTTCTCCAACAACCAAACATGCCCAGCTCCAGTTACATGTTCCTTCAAATCTACCATGTTGGTTGTAATGAGGAGTAGGTAAGAACAATATTTTGGTGACTGGAAAATCTTTAAACTGTCCATAACATAAATTTATACCAATTGATTTCCATTTATTTTGTATGTCTATTAAGGTTGGCAATTCTAATCTAACATTACTTTGCACACACGATTATTTACCTACCCACTCCTAACGTATGAAATACCGATGAAGCCTAATCAGTCACCCAATATTCACAAGTCCATTAGCCCATTGATACTTTTAAATATGAAGGCGGCTTCTACTATTGCCATATAATACTTTTAAAGGAGATATAGGCAGAGTTTACCATTTAAGCCTATTCATAACCAAATATATTCTAGTCATAAATATGTAACTAGCATATGCTTTCCATATTTAATTTGTCGGAATTAAATTCCTTTAGAATATTTTCCATTATGATTTCCATAAATTGGTTTAACACAAAGTGGAAAGGTTACTCCGTTTGAAATTACAAGGAATGAATTTCTTTTTAATTGGAATAGACAGTGTTAAACGATAGAGAGTGTAACGACCCAGAATTTTTATAAATTAAAATTTGAATATTTAATTAATTTTAAATATTAATAAGTGAATTTATAAGTCGAATAAATTTTTATTTGATTTATTAGATTTAATTAGATAATTAAATCAATAATTTAATATGTTAAATTATGAAAATAATTGAAAATTGAGTTAAAAATGATTGTAAATAATTTGTAAAATTTTATTTTATCATGTTGAAGTTAGAACGATATTTTAGAACTTTTAAAATCGAATTAAAAGTTAATTTGTGAAAATTGAATATTTTAATATTTAAATCGACTAGTAAAATAGTCAATTTTTGAACAGTCTCAGAATTGAACGGAACCAGTTCCATTGGATCCGTAATAGTTAGTTATTACCGGATTTCAATTTTCGTGTCAATTGGAGCTATCGTTTGATCGTGGCAGCTCGAAACGCATCGAATTATTTTTAATTTAAATTTGGCGAGTCAAAATAGCCATTTTTCAAAAAGTCTCAGATTTCGACGAAACCAGTTTCATCGGATCCGTAATGTGATATTATTGTAAGGTTTCAAATTTCAAGTCAATTGGATTTACCGTTTGTCCGGTACAAATTAAAACGCCTAGAAATCGATTTAAATCGGTTTAATTCAAAATGAGCGTTTATAGCCATAACTCGCACATACTTCCGAATTAGCTTCCGAAACCTATTCCATTGTGTCCGGAACGCGGGGTAAACCTTAGAAACGCTGGTTACGGCGCGTAAATCGGAGTTCGGAATTTCCGGGATGAATAGTGTCGCTCGTTCCTTATAAATAGCCCCTACCTTTCATAATTTTAAAAAAAATTAACAAACCCTAACCCTAATAATTGCTAGCCGCCACATTCATAACCTATGGCCAGAAATTAATCTCCTCTCCCCCTTGATTTCTCCAAATCCATCAAGAATTAGCAAGAAAGTTCAACTACAAAGTTGAAGATCTCCTCGAGTACTTCCTATCCAACGGTGGATTTGCACTATCGTCGTCGTATGGATGCGAAATATAGCCGCGTTCTCCACCATTCACGCACGCGTTTCGACAGGAATGAGGCAGCCGAGCTTCATGGGGGTCAGGCCGAACCTAGGGGGAGTTGGGGGCTTCGCAACGGCGCTTCCTGATCACGTTTTCGTTGAGAGATGAGATCCAATTTTTAAACCCTAGATTGTATTATGGGTTCGGCCTAAAACTTGGCAACCTGGAGATGAACGTGATTTGGGAAGAAAGGGGGAACGGCTGTGATGAGGGGGTTTGGATCCAAGGGCTCTGGTGTGATGTAGGTTTAGATTATTAAAGGAAATGTTGTTTTAAATATAGTTTAAATCGTGCAATCTTGTAAAATTAATAACTTTTTCATACGATGTCGAAAAAATGCAAAATCAGTTGCGTTGGAATCGTATGGACGAGCACTACGCGATGGAGTTGGTTTGGAGTCGTTTGGAGTTAGTGAGAATTTCGAGTAAAATTAAACGCGCGTTTAATTTTATTCGAAATAAGTCGCTAAAACGGAATTTAAAACCAAGGTGAGAACTTCTCACTCAATCGAATAGATTTCGATTTTATTTTAAATAGTTAGATTTAAAATATTTGAATGCATGTATGAATGATGAATTGTATATATTGATTGTTAAAATAGACATTATACGCCGTTAGTAAGCGGATGTTATTTATTAAAAACATATACCGCGAATATTTCATAAACAGTGAAATTGGTATTATATATAATATCAATATATATATATATATTGGCATATGTATATATTGCAGTTGTTGATTTCCCGCATTTTTTGTTTAGCGGATGAGACCCTATTACGCCGTTATTAAGCGGATAATATTTAATAAGAACATATACCGCGATAATTTCGTACTGGAGCGAAATTGGTATTGTGCTAATGTTTTTGGATGCAGGAAAACAGGTTGGAGGGAACCAACTGGATTCCTCAACAGTTTTATTTGATTTCAGATATTTTGATATTTGATGGATTATCATATCGATATATGATATTGTTGTAGTCGTGATTGACTATTTGGTGTGTAGCATCATTGGACCCAAATTTTGGGATTTAAAAATGATTTTTAAAAGTGATTTTGAGAATATACTATATTTTTGGAATTGATCCATTTCAAATAAATAAACGTTATAAGTTTTAAAGTTATAAAAATTATGATTTTTAAGAAATATAGTTAAAAAGCTGATTTTTGAAAATAAGGAATCAATGACTTTATAAAAGAGTTTAAATTGGGATTCTAAACTTGTTATAAAAGTTTAAATATAGGATTTATAAAATTTGATTATTTTATAAATCAGAATGATGAAATTATAAAGGAATTTAAAGACGTTTTAAAAGAAAAATATAAATTGATTTATATTAAAGATTTATAAATTGATAATTTATAAATTAGAACGTAGGAATTATAAAACGAGCTTTTATAAGTGTTAGAATAAATTGTGAATGAATTTCATAAATAGAATGAAATTTATAGAATTTTATACGGTGAAGTCATAAATGGAATTTTATAAGCAGTAGGTTTATAAAATTTATTATGTTGTTAAAATAATAGTTTTGGATAAATAAATGAATCTTATAAGTTATAAGATTTATAATTATGAAATTCTAAGGAACGATTTCGTGAAATAATCGTTTTATAAGTATTTGACTTATAATATGAACGTTTAGTTTATAATGACGTTATAAACTGGAATATGTTAATAAAGGAAATTATAAAAGAAAGTTTTTATAAAATAAATAGAAATGGAATTTATAAACGTTGTTTTATAAATTCGCAAACGACTTATTTTGATAAGTTAATTGTTATAACCTATTAATGGAGTTATGTTCACATTTTTGAATAGTGAATAATCCTTTAAAATAAATTTAATAAAAGGATGAAATTTGTTAACGAAGTATGTTCACGATTTTTGAATAGTGAATAACACGTTAAAGAAATTGTTTTGAATGTGATGTTTTAAATTGAATTAAAACGATCTAACGATGTTTTAAAATGTGTTGAGATTCGAAACCATAGATTTCAACATTTATTGTTGAAATAGATGTTTCGAGAAATAAAAGGAAATGGTGGACTATAACACTGTTGTTATAGTAAATGATTTCCGAAAGGAAATGTTTAGAATAATATTGGGATTTATATATCTATTTTAATTTCGAATTCCTATACTAGTGATTTTGGGTTGTTGTAACGATGTTTTACGCAACATTCGTTTTGGCCCAAATAAAAATGTTTAAGAGAATGATTTCCCTTAAAGAATGAAATATATACTTAATTCGATTTAAGTATATTGAATATTTTCAAAGGTTGAAAATAAAAAGATTTGTCGATTACTTATTTTTAATAAGTATGGAAATGTTTTCCAATATGAAGTGAATATTTAGAATTTATCTTTTGAAGATAAATTGAAATGGATAGTTGAAATTGTATATGCATGATATTTTGAAATATAAATTCATTATGGAATTTATATGTGAAAGTGGAACTTGTTAAAAATAAATATTGATTTATTTTTGAAGTGTTGAAATTATATATATCTTGTAAAGATATTTTGGAAAATAAATAATTTGGAAAATTATTTGGAATCTGGTGATGTGTGCATGTCCATTGATAGTTCAATAACCGACTATCAATATTTCCCTTTGAATGAGTATTTGATGTGATTTGTTTGAATTTGAATGCACACTTATTTTTGAATAAGCGCTCACTATTCGGGTTAACCGGGAAAGGACCATGGGGTCGTATAACCCATTCCGAATATGTGATACGTCGTTGTGAATTGCATTGAAGATCGGTGTTGAAGACCGGTATTTGCGAGAGCGATAGGATGACCTATCGATTGTCTCTGCACTGGGTAGCTCCTGGTATAGAGATTCCATAAGTGATGGTAAATCCGATCAGGATTGTGAATATCCGGATTGCAAGGACTTCTTTGTAAGTGCCTTCGGTTTTGTTCGATCCCGGAACAGACTTGTATGGATTGTATGCCTGACATTACAAGTTGAGATATAAAGCCGATTTCTTTCAAATATATTTCTGTTGGTGGCGGAGAATTTATTCTTTGCTTAACACCCTTCTCTGAGATGTACGTGCTCAGAGGTTATATAGTTGAAGTTATCAGCGATATATTCCCAGTTTGGTAATGTGACATGCTGAGTGATGCTGAAATGATCATTGTGTTGATTATTTATGATAGGATCATTTATTTGATCGTCTATCTTGGTGATCATTGTGTTGACCCAAAGCATGGCTTTTGTATAAAGTATGTTTTTGTGGACGTGAATTCGTCGAGCCTCACATCCCGGAAATGGTCAAAACAGGAAAGAAGCAGCAAGGTTATGAGGGGTAGCGCCCTTTAGGATATGTGCATTTCCTTCTGGAAAAGGGTGGTATCATGGTATGGAGCCCAGATACTTACTCATGTTGAAACACTTTGTTTTTATGATTGTGTGAATTGATTAGAGAGCGCTCTCGGATAAAGGTCCCAAAGGACCGGGGGATGGCATATTCGGTCAGTTGTTACTCAGTTAGGGGTAACCCGGCCTTGTGTTGGTAGAGATCCGGTTTGGTTCTCGGGGATGTCCATCCAGAGGCATTCTCATGTGGCAATGGGAAGTTCCTTGGCCTGACCATTTGTTGGAAATCCAATTCCCAATACGAAACTTGTACGGTATTAGTTGTAGAACCTGCTATTCACTTATGGTGGTCACCACTGTTTGGATAGTAGCTATAGTAGGCATACGACAATGGTCGTATGTTGGCTAAGATTTATATCTTTATTTTCGAAATGATTTTCCTCTACACTATGCACTAATAATAATATCAAATATTATTTTAAATGCGTATCAAGCATCTTTGACTATCATAAGGAGAAATCTCCTCCGATTCTGCGTTTGCATGTGTGTGTGTGCGGGAGGCCTTATGGTAGTCTCATTTTTAAAAGCATTGCGAATTGATTTAAAAATATTCCTCTATTTTGATTTTAAAGTAAATAAACTGTTTTGAGTTCTCACACCAGTCACATGACTGACTCGGAGTTTATTGTTTTCCTTCCTAAACTCTGGGTGCCCACCAATTTCCACACGGGCAGTTAAGAGTTAGGTTTATCAGGATATTCTGGATATTCTGGAGTTGCTGGAGGCAAGCTGGATTAGCATGGCGTATTACTAGTATATAGTACTTCTTTTTCCGCTGTTATGTTGTTGTATGTTGTTGTACACTCTGATGTGATGATATGATGTAATAAAATGTGATGTAATGTAATAACTGATATAGTTCTTTGTTTAAAGATTATTCATTTATTATTATATGTTGTTCCGCTGCGAATTGTGAGATTCTGTTGTTGTCCCGTTCTCTTTTAAAAAAAAATTCTTCTATCTTCTATTATCAAATTTTCTATTTTTCTATCTTCCTCTCTCTCTATTTTCTGTTATCTTCTTCTACTTCTCTCTTTTTCTTTTCTTAAAATTTTTGTTAAAACCCATAACATTCCGTGTTTCCGGCCTTCGATTTCTCGGCAGTCGATAAAGTGAGTATCGATGTTGAATTTTCGAAAGTCGAAAATTTTCGGGGCGTTACATTTGGTATCAGAGCTGATGGTTAAGCGACAACCATGGTTCTGTTGGGTATTACTCATTAGAGATAGAGTCAGTAGTACTCTAGAATGAGTTTGAGAGTAATAATAGATATGAGAGCGTATTTGTTAGTGAATATAAAATTGTTTTATATTGTGATGATTGGTTTATTGAGTGGCATATGAACTTTCGTCAGCATGGTCCGCAAGACTATGCCGAAAGGGTTTCTAAACACTTGAATAGAACAATTCGGCACAATATTGATTTTAAATTGGGTAAATGAAATAATTTTACCTTGATTATATTTTTAAATATAAAGGAATAATTTTTCAAAGTTATTAAAGTGTATATAAGTGATTGTTTAGTTGTTTGGATAATCTAAATAAAAGAGTAATTGTATAAGTAAAAGAATTATAAGCATTGAATTATAATTAAAGTGTTTACAATTGTGAAATAAACTTATATATATAAAAGTGAAATTATATGAATATGAGTTGTAAATAAAAATGAATTTAAAGTTAAATGAAAATTTACTTTAGAATTGGAATCTGAATTTATTTACAAGTGGGAACTTAAGTTATGTAATGAAATTCAACTTTAGAAATTGAATTGAATGAATGGATTGAATATAATCAATTAAATGTAAATTTAAGTTGATATGGAGTAATGAATGTAAGTGTTGATTCATTTAAAATCTAATGTTATTAGAAGTTGAATAAATTGGAATGGAAATCAATTTAATGTTAAACCAAATGGAATTAAATGTGTTGAACCAAATTTAATGTAAAGTGAAGGAATTTGGTTGTATTATATATACTTTGGTTGTTATTTGATTGTTAGTGGATTGTTGATTGATTGTATATAATTCATTAAGTGTTAATGAAATTGAAAGCTATGAAATTGAAATTCAAATTGAAAGTAAATAAATTTGAATAGAATTGAATGTGAATTAGATTTAATTAGTAAATGTAAACTAATTGAATTGAGAATGAATGTTAGTAAATCCAATGTAAATAAATCAAATATGATTTAAAGTGAAAACCAATTCATTGAATATTAATGAGAATATGAATGAATATTCATTGATTATGAGTGATAGTTGGTTGATGTTTGCATTTGCTGTTTTACTGCATTACTATGTTAGCATATATAGATATTATGATGTTATATGTTGTACATGGAGATTATTGTCTATATGCATGATTCTCATGTTGTTTGTTGAGTGTTTAGTAGGTGCGGATCGCGTTTGCTTCCCATTTGGAGTTCGCTTTAGCGCTATATTAGCCGTATATGCTTGCTAATAAAATATAAGGTACATATCTCGGATTAAATATCGTACTTTTACACTTTTTTCCCTTCGAGATGCCTCATTACTTGATGAGATGTATATTTGTGATATATATACTGTCATTTTTTTTTCGGATCGAGCCGCGCAAAGGAGACTATGGCGAATTTTTTCGAAAATTTAAGGCGTTAGAAAAATTTGAGAAAATTTGGAAAATTTTGAAAACTTTAACTTTGATTTTGAAGTTGAAAGTTAAACAATAGTAATTGTTTTTGAAAAGATAACTAAGTATGATTTTGAAAGCTTAGTAAAGTTATTGTAAGAAATTTAACTATGAATTTTGGGAAAATTAATAGATTCTGTAACTTTTCTTACTTGTAATTTCGAGGACGAAATTCTTTTAAGGGGGAAAGATTGTAACGACCCAGAATTTTTATAAATTAAAATTTGAATATTTAATTAATTTTAAATATTAATAAGTGAATTTATAAGTCGAATAAATTTTTATTTGATTTATTAGATTTAATTAAATAATTAAATCAATAATTTAATATGTTAAATTATGAAAATAATTGAAAATTGAGTTAAAAATGATTGTAAATAATTTGTAAAATTTTATTTTATCATGTTGAAGTTAGAACGATATTTTAGAACTTTTAAAATCGAATTAAAAGTTAATTTGTGAAAATTGAATATTTTAATATTTAAATCGACTAGTAAAATAGTCAATTTTTGAACAGTCTCATAATTGAACGAAACTAGTTCCATTGGATCCGTAATAGTTAGTTATTACCGGATTTCAATTTTCGTGTCAATTGGAGCTATCGTTTGATCGTGGCAGCTCGAAACGCATCGAATTATTTTTAATTTAAATTTGGCGAGTCAAAATAGCCATTTTTCAAAAAGTCTCAGATTTCGACGAAACCAGTTTCATCGGATCCGTAATGTATATTATTGTAAGGTTTCAAATTTCAAGTCAATTGGATTTACCGTTTGTCCGGTACAAATTAAAACGCCTAGAAATCGATTTAAATCGGTTTAATTCAAAATGAGCGTTTATAGCCATAACTCGCACATACTTCCGAATTAGCTTCCGAAACCTGTTCCATTGTGTCCGGAACGCGGGGTAAACCTTAGAAACGCTGGTTACGGCGCGTAAATCGGAGTTCGGAATTTCCGGGATGAATAGTGTCGCTCGTTCCTTATAAATAGCCCCTACCTTTCATAATTTTAAAAAAAATTAACAAACCCTAACCCTAATAATTGCTAGCCGCCACATTCATAACCTATGGCCAGAAATTAATCTCCTCTCCCCCTTGATTTCTCCAAATCCATCAAGAATTAGCAAGAAAGTTCAACTACAAAGTTGAAGATCTCCTCGAGTACTTCCTATCCAACGGTGGATTTGCACTATCGTCGTCGTATGGATGCGAAATATAGCCGCGTTCTCCACCATTCACGCACGCGTTTCGACAGGAATGAGGCAGCCGAGCTTCATGGGGGTCAGGCCGAACCTAGGGGGAGTTGGGGGCTTCGCAACGGCGCTTCCTGATCACGTTTTCGTTGAGAGATGAGATCCAATTTTTAAACCCTAGATTGTATTATGGGTTCGGCCTAAAACTTGGCAACCTGGAGATGAACGTGATTTGGGAAGAAAGGGGGAACGGCTGTGATGAGGGGGTTTGGATCCAAGGGCTCTGGTGTGATGTAGGTTTAGATTATTAAAGGAAATGTTGTTTTAAATATAGTTTAAATCGTGCAATCTTGTAAAATTAATAACTTTTTCATACGAGGTCGAAAAAATGCAAAATCAGTTGCGTTGGAATCGTATGGACGAGCACTACGCGATGGAGTTGGTTTGGAGTCGTTTGGAGTTAGTGAGAATTTCGGGTAAAATTAAACGCGCGTTTAATTTTATTCGAAATAAGTCGCTAAAACGGAATTTAAAACCAAGGTGAGAACTTCTCACTCAATCGAATAGATTTCGATTTTATTTTAAATAGTTAGATTTAAAATATTTGAATGCATGTATGAATGATGAATTGTATATATTGATTGTTAAAATAGACATTATACGCCGTTAGTAAGCGGATGTTATTTATTAAAAACATATACCGCGAATATTTCATAAACAGTGAAATTGGTATTATATATAATATCAATATATATATATTGGCATATGTATATATTGCAGTTGTTGATTTCCCACATTTTTTGTTTAGCGGATGAGACCCTATTACGCCGTTATTAAGCGGATAATATTTAATAAGAACATATACCGCGATAATTTCGTACTGGAGCGAAATTGGTATTGTGCTAATGTTTTTGGATGCAGGAAAACAGGTTGGAGGGATCCAACTAGATTCCTCAACAGTTTTATTTGATTTCAGATATTTTGATATTTGATGGATTATCATATCGATATATGATATTGTTGTAGTCGTGATTGACTATTTGGTGTGTAGCATCATTGGACCCAAATTTTGGGATTTAAAAATGATTTTTAAAAGTGATTTTGAGAATATACTATATTTTTGGAATTGATCCATTTCAAATAAATAAACGTTATAAGATTTAAAGTTATAAAAATTATGATTTTTAAGAAATATAGTTAAAAAGCTGATTTTTGAAAATAAGGAATCAATGACTTTATAAAAGAGTTTAAATTGGGATTCTAAACTTGTTATAAAAGTTTAAATATAGGATTTATAAAATTTGATTATTTTATAAATCAGAATGATGAAATTATAAAGGAATTTAAAGACGTTTTAAAAGAAAAATATAAATTGATTTATATTAAAGATTTATAAATTGATAATTTATAAATTAGAACGTAGGAATTATAAAACGAGCTTTTATAAGTGTTAGAATAAATTGTGAATGAATTTCATAAATAGAATGAAATTTATAGAATTTTATACGGTGAAGTCATAAATGGAATTTTATAAGCAGTAGGTTTATAAAATTTATTATGTTGTTAAAATAATAGTTTTGGATAAATAAATGAATCTTATAAGTTATAAGATTTATAATTATGAAATTCTAAGGAACGATTTCGTGAAATAATCGTTTTATAAGTATTTGACTTATAATATGAACGTTTAGTTTATAATGACGTTATAAACTGGAATATGTTAATAAAGGAAATTATAAAAGAAAGTTTTTATAAAATAAATAGAAATGGAATTTATAAACGTTGTTTTATAAATTCGCAAACGACTTATTTTGATAAGTTAATTGTTATAACCTATTAATGGAGTTATGTTCACATTTTTGAATAGTGAATAATCCTTTAAAATAAATTTAATAAAAGGATGAAATTTGTTAACGAAGTATGTTCACGATTTTTGAATAGTGAATAACACGTTAAAGAAATTGTTTTGAATGTGATGTTTTAAATTGAATTAAAACGATCTAACGATGTTTTAAAATGTGTTGAGATTCGAAACCATAGATTTCAACATTTATTGTTGAAATAGATGTTTCGAGAAATAAAAGGAAATGGTGGACTATAACACTGTTGTTATAGTAAATGATTTCCGAAAGGAAATGTTTAGAATAATATTGGGATTTATATATCTATTTTAATTTCGAATTCCTATACTAGTGATTTTGGGTTGTTGTAACGATGTTTTACGCAACATTCGTTTTGGCCCAAATAAAAATGTTTAAGAGAATGATTTCCCTTAAAGAATGAAATATATACTTAATTCGATTTAAGTATATTGAATATTTTCAAAGGTTGAAAATAAAAAGATTTGTCGATTACTTATTTTTAATAAGTATGGAAATGTTTTCCAATATGAAGTGAATATTTAGAATTTATCTTTTGAAGATAAATTGAAATGGATAGTTGAAATTGTATATGCATGATATTTTGAAATATAAATTCATTATGGAATTTATATGTGAAAGTGGAACTTGTTAAAAATAAATATTGATTTATTTTTGAAGTGTTGAAATTATATATATCTTGTAAAGATATTTTGGAAAATAAATAATTTGGAAAATTATTTGGAATCTGGTGATGTGTGCATGTCCATTGATAGTTCAATAACCGACTATCAATATTTCCCTTTGAATGGGTATTTGATGTGATTTGTTTGAATTTGAATGCACACTTATTTTTGAATAAGCGCTCACTATTCGGGTTAACCGGGAAAGGACCATGGGGTCGTATAACCCATTCCGAATATGTGATACGTCGTTGTGAATTGCATTGAAGATCGGTGTTGAAGACCGGTATTTGCGAGAGCGATAGGATGACCTATCGATTGTCTCTGCACTGGGTAGCTCCTGGTATAGAGATTCCATAAGTGATGGTAAATCCGATCAGGATTGTGAATATCCGGATTGCAAGGACTTCTTTGTAAGTGCCTTCGGTTTTGTTCGATCCCGGAACAGACTTGTATGGATTGTATGCCTGACATTACAAGTTGAGATATAAAGCCGATTTCTTTCAAATATATTTCTGTTGGTGGCGGAGAATTTATTCTTTGCTTAACACCCTTCTCTGAGACGTACGTGCTCAGAGGTTATATAGTTGAAGTTATCAGCGATATATTCCCAGTTTGGTAATGTGACATGCTGAGTGATGCTGAAATGATCATTGTGTTGATTATTTATGATAGGATCATTTATTTGATCGTCTATCTTGGTGATCATTGTGTTGATCATTTGTTGACCCAAAGCATGGCTTTTGTATAAAGTATGTTTTTGTGGACGTGAATTCGTCGAGCCTCACATCCCGGAAATGGTCAAAACAGGAAAGAAGCAGCAAGGTTATGAGGGGTAGCGCCCTTTAGGATATGTGCATTTCCTTCTGGAAAAGGGTGGTATCATGGTATGGAGCCCAGATACTTACTCATGTTGAAACACTTTGTTTTTATGATTGTGTGAATTGATTAGAGAGCGCTCTCAGATAAAGGTCCCAAAGGACCGGGGGATGGCATATTCGGTCAGTTGTTACTCAGTTAGGGGTAACCCGGCCTTGTGTTGGTAGAGATCCGGTTTGGTTCTCGGGGATGTCCATCCAGAGGCATTCTCATGTGGCAATGGGAAGTTCCTTGGCCTGACCATTTGTTGGAAATCCAATTCCCAATACGAAACTTGTACGGTATTAGTTGTAGAACCTGCTATTCACTTATGGTGGTCACCACTGTTTGGATAGTAGCTATAGTAGGCATACGACAATGGTCGTATGTTGGCTAAGATTTATATCTTTATTTTCGAAATGATTTTCCTCTACACTATGCACTAATAATAATATCAAATATTATTTTAAATGCGTATCAAGCATCTTTGACTATCATAAGGAGAAATCTCCTCCGATTCTGCGTTTGCATGTGTGTGTGTGCGGGAGGCCTTATGGTAGTCTCATTTTTAAAAGCATTGCGAATTGATTTAAAAATATTCCTCTATTTTGATTTTAAAGTAAATAAACTGTTTTGAGTTCTCACACCAGTCACATGACTGACTCGGAGTTTATTGTTTTCCTTCCTAAACTCTGGGTGCCCACCAATTTCCACACGGGCAGTTAAGAGTTAGGTTTATCAGGATATTCTGGATATTCTGGAGTTGCTGGAGGCAAGCTGGATTGGCATGGCGTATTACTAGTATATAGTACTTCTTTTTCCGCTGTTATGTTGTTGTATGTTGTTGTACACTCTGATGTGATGATATGATGTAATAAAATGTGATGTAATGTAATAACTGATATAGTTCTTTGTTTAAAGGTTATTCATTTATTATTATATGTTGTTCCGCTGCGAATTGTGAGATTCTGTTGTTGTCCCGTTCTCTTTTAAAAAAAAATTCTTCTATCTTCTATTATCAAATTTTCTATTTTTCTATCTTCCTCTCTCTCTATTTTCTGTTATCTTCTTCTACTTCTCTCGTTTTCTTTTCTTAAAATTTTTGTTAAAACCCATAACATTCCGTGTTTCCGGCCTTCGATTTCTCGACAGTCGATAAAGTGAGTATCGATGTTGAATTTTCGAAAGTCGAAAATTTTCGGGGCGTTACAGAGAGCCTGTACTTTACACATATCTTCCCTTTTTGTTTATAGGTATTCCTTGTTAAATAAAACATCGACCTTTTGAATGAAAAGTGGACAGAGTAAACAAAATTATAGAAATAAGATATTTGTATTTATATTCATACAAATTGGAGAATAATAGAAATCAAATGAAAAGGAGAAGAGAAGAGAATATAATCAATCATATGCTTATTTGAGGTAATTTATATATTTTATATAATTGTATTTATATTCCCTTCAAATCCCAAATGTCTTCTCGGATCTGTAATTCTAATGCATGTATATACCCCTTTTATACATATTTCTTGGATTAAAAAGGATTTGGAGATGAATTTAAGGTTCTACTTTAGATCTGGTTATTTGGATTGCTTTTAAAAGGCAAGTGGGAAATTTTATATATTTTTTATGAATTTAAGTCCATTACGTTGGCATACGTTTTATTTTTATTCCTAACTCAATTTTATTTGTGAATTTTAGGCTTAAATTACTATAAAACTATTGTCTACATATTCTTGTTTTAGATCCAATTTGAAATATGTTTACATCAAGATCTGAAAATAAATCCCAAAGATTTTAGAATTTGAATGTTGTATATTTTTATTCCAGATCTGTGCTTAGGTGTAAAATAGGATTTTTGGATTATTGCTCAATTTGTGCTATATTGTAATTCTCCACGGTTTAATTTATAGGAAGATCATCCATTATTTTTTTATAAATTTGTTTAGTTTTTCAACTTTTCATTCAAAATGGTGACGTTTGATTTAACAAGGAACAAAAAAAAAATTCCATTCCTTGTAATTTCAAACGGAGTCAATTTTTCCTTTTCGTGTTAAACCAATTTATGAAAATCATATTGGAAAGTCTTCCTAAGGAATTTAATTCCAGCAAATTAAATATAGAAAACTTATTCTAGTTAAATATTTATGACTATAATATATTTGGCTATGAATATGTAGTTTTAATGGTTAGTTTATACGTATTTATTACATTAATGAAGAAGAACAGCGTTTATTCATGCGTTATTTATGCATAACGTTTATTAGTTATTATTTATTTAGAGAAGTGAATAGTTAGAATGAAAAAAGATTGTAATTCATATTAATGGGAAATAAATTAAGAATTCTTATTAATTAATTAATTGGAAATGAAAGATTGTAAGAAAAATTAATGGACAATTAATGAGAAATAATAAATAGCATTAAATTAAGGGTTACAATTAGTAAAGACAAATAAATTAATGGAACTGATAAAAATATAGAATAGATTTAAATAGGTTACTAATTTGAAATTAATAATCATATATAAATGTCTTAGGAAATGTCCATTAGGATTTTTTGGACAAATTGACATTTATGAGCATTAAAAGGGGATTCATGGGTAGATAAGTATTTAAGGTAAATCTTATTACTTTATAGAAAGGGAATTAGTAATCTAAGTCTAATGTCAATCTAAGACATTACAAGTAAAGACTTAGGACAGTTAATTGGACTTAGTAGGTTGGTGATGCGAGGTAAGTAGAGTCATTCGGCAGAAGACTGCCCTTTACCTTAAGGCTACCAGCAGTTGGGTGCACTTGCTACTAATGTGAGATATCACTAATCCAAGAATCTATGATGGATTGAGAGATTGGAGCTAATTTCTTAATTGGAATGTATTAAATGGTCCAAATTTGGAATTAGGAAGTGATGAAGGATATATCTAAAAGGTTTTACTTTGGTGTTCAGTTATTAGGTGGCTATCTTAGGGTCTGCCACCCTACCAAAAGGAGTAACTTAATGAGATTCAATATTCACAATTAAGCATGATGATGGATATCTTGAGAAGGGTTCGCTTTGGATTTGAACTACTAAGTGTATGATTTAAGGTTCTCCTCTCTCATATAAAACAAGTACTAAGTAGCCTAATGAGATTTTCGACTAATGTCGGCTAGATAGTTCCAATGAGGAGTCCGCCATGGGATTAGCTATTAAATGGCAAAGGCCTACCTATAAATAGGTGTTAAATGATCAAAGGCCTACCTAGTCCTTATTAATAGGGTATTAAGTGGCTTGGGTACAGTCTCTCACGTTGCTAAGACTTTAATTATGGTAGATGTGCTAGTGGTATGGCTATTATAAATTATAAGGCAATATATAGTGGTTAAAGGACTCGGTACTTAGGGCAAATAGACCAATAATGACAACGCTAGAAGTCCACCTTAGGAATCTGTCTTAATTGATGGAGTCTATCTCGATTGAGGTCTTAAATGGGAAAATTTGCATATTTCTCTTTTAATAGTATTATGTGGTGATAATAGAAGCCCGCTTTATATATAGACGTGTTAAGTGGAAAACAAGTATGGAAGTATTGGGTGGTTGATAAGGCTTCGTCAGTATTTCATACCTTGGGAATGGGTCGGTAAGTAATCACATGTGCATTGCAAGGTTAGATTAGAATTTTTAACCTTTAGAGAAATAACAATTAAATGAAAACCAATTGATATAAATTTATGTTATGGACAGTTTACAGATTTTCTCAACCATCTGAAAGTTGTTCTGACTCTCTCCTCATTACAACCCATAAGACAGATTTAAGGGGATAGGTCACCAGAGATGGGTGCGTTTAGTTGTTGGAGAAGTCTTTTTCTCCTTATGATTGATGCTGATAGGACAATCTTCTATTGAAGGAATACCATTAATTCCAAGGTAGTAGTCATAATCAGTATCCTTATCCTATTATTGTTTCCGCTGTGTGTTTAGATTTCTATCAACCTCTGATAATGCTCATGCTTATTTGCAAGTACCAAATTCAGCGATCTACGCTTTGATGAATTTAGGTTTTAATTTTTTTTCCGAAATTTAGGCTCATTACGATACAGATTGTTACTTACACTTTTATTATTAAATTATTTATAATGCATATATATTATATACATTTATAAAAAAGTTGATTTTGATTTTGAATTTTCTATAAAATAAATCAATAAAGTTTTAATATAATTTTTAATAATTTCAAAAATGTATATTGTAAATATTATATATATATATAATCTATTACTTAAATAGGAAAAGAGAAACCAAACTATTTATAGGGCGACACCTGTCCTATTTCTAGAATACATTTTTCTCAACGGTACAACGAACAGTTTGTAAATGCTAATGTTATTTCAATTTCGTCCCATCAAATTTACCCATCTTCACACCCATTTTCCATTTTCCTAATTTCATAACTGTCATTCTTTGAATCATGTCGTTGCTTATGTCGGTTTGCGTATGCTATTTGCTCCTTGCCGATCTCTGCATTCATGGTTTCCAAACGTTGGTTCAACCACAAATTCAGATACTAGGGTTTCTAAGGTTGGTAATTTGATAAATTTTTAACTGAAATTTGAGATTCGGCACAAATTTTAGGGCTTACTAGGTAGGAAGTGTGGTATAGTATAATTTCATGAAATGTTACTGCCCTATTATGTAATGTATATTTTTTGGTTCAACTTAAAATCTGTCCGTGAATTAGAAGACATAGTTGTTAGGGTTTTTTTTTTGTGGATAAACTAATGATCTGTTGTGCCAATAAATTTCAATCTCCAACTAACTTTCTTCATACTCATGTTTTTCCAAACTTTTATTATCCATAAATTTATTTAGTTCTTTTTTTGGAAACTTGCTGTTCTATGAGGTCTGGAATGGTTATTTTAACCCTTAATTTTTAAAAATATATTCATTCTTTTTTACGGTTGTAGTGTTATGAGTTTTTCTTTTATCTTAACAAATATTAATTTTCCATATTCCATATATCATCGTACAGTTTAAGCCTTTTGCATCAGATTAGAAATACATTCAGTACACATGGTTGATCAACTGATATCACAGTTGGTAGGAATAATTTTTTAATATTTTTCCAAACATTTTTTCAGGCCTAATTGACTGACGGTTCATCTTAATTCATGCTTTCTTCATCCATTCAGATATGAAGAGGTGGGAATATAGTAAGTTTAAGTTTCTCAGTGGTCAGTATTAATTCATTGTTATGTATACTTTCCCACTTTTTTTTACACTATTGGCTTTGCATATAAATAGGCATTGAACGAAATTTTATCTGCTCCTGAAATTTCTTTCTAATACTCTACGTGCTTTTACCACTCGCATAATTTTACCTTCTCACGTATAGATATGGCAACATCTACAATAATAGAATGCAAGACCCCAATAAGATTTTGACATTAAAGCTAATTACAGTTTTCATATAATGGTAGTCCGTTGTGATTTAACTCAAATTAGTTCCGAACTTTTTAGCTTCCATACCCTCATGATATTTGGTTTTCCCGGTTTATAGCTTGCTGATTTAATTTTTCATAAAATGGTAGTCCATTGTCATTTAACTCAAATTTATTCCAAACTTTTTAGCTTCCCTATCCCTCATGACATTCTTATGACTTCGTTAACGATTTTATGTACCGACTTTAACTTTGACCTACTTCTGAATTTTGTATATTGATCTCTTCTACAGTTATAATAATCTTTTATACTTTACATGTTGGTTTTAACCTCAATACCCTCTTTATGTCCCATATCGATTTGTATCAAAATAGATTTATATTTTTATTAAAATAATTCATATCCAATCCTCACAGTACTTTTATCGAATTATAAAAAGGTGTGCTCTAAGCTTCACCTTCTATGTGAAATTTAATGTCCTTTTTAACCAACTAAAACTAGAGTAAATTGATTTTTCCATTTTACGTATTCCATTCCTTGAAAAATAATTTATGTTGTCATTCATTCTATCTTCCTGTTTGCTTTTCCACCTACCCGGCCTATTTTGTTGCGATGTGACTAAATTTGCACATAGAAAATGAAGAATAATTTTCAATAGGCTCTGTGGTCATTCATATGGTGCCCTCTATAAGTTAAAACAAGATTTCATACAGTTCGTTGTATGAGTTGTAAAGCTTGGTGTGTATGTTTTCTGGCTTGAAATGAATTTCGTATGTAATTAGGTTCTTTTTACTTCATAAGCAACAACACAAACCGTAACCTTCTAGCCTGTTATGTGGTGAAAAATGGTTTTCCACTTGTGTCTATAGATCTTCATTATACCATTAAATTTGATCAGCTTTATCGATAATACTGTTTGTAACATTATAACATATCGATTGTGCTTTGCCATGCGAATGGTTGTACTAATTTTTAAGTTTTGTTTCTTTTGACTGTACGAAGAATAGATACCAAATTATTCATGTTTTTGGCTGGAATTATCTTTTATGCAGTAAGTGTAAGGTAGTTACAAAAGAAAGGAAGTACAGACTGCTGCGGTAAGTGTGCATCGATTATTGATGAACCACAAACCAGGTAACCATATTACGATTAGCTCTGACCACATATACTAAATCCATCTTTTCAATCGAGAATAGTTTCCTAACCTGTTCAACTGATACTACTACGCTCTATTGAAATACCTGAAGATATTAAGACAGGTTTATTATTACCATGTAGGCCGTCTGCACAACTTTCATATCCATTATAATTTTTGGCCATGCTGCTACATATTACTTTTTAATTTTTTCTATTACCACCATAAAAAACTTAAAACTAAATAGACTTCTTGGAAGCCAAGTTACTTTTTTTGGACTATTATATCTATGCACTACAGTACTATTTACCGTGTTGATGAACCATATGAGCTTACGAGTGAGCGAACAAAAAGTAGAAATAATTTACCAAGGTTAACTGACGTATGAACTATAACTCTGAATGTTTTCTTAACTAATTGGACCCCTAATAAAAATTTCATACTAATACAATACTAACTTTGTACTATTTTTAAAAACCGTTATTTTCAACACTGTATTTTACGCATTGATTTATAATTTCGTACAGCGAAAATTAAAAAGGCTTTGTATTTTAGCATATTAATCTATTATGTGATAGTTTATGCATTTTGAATTTTAAAGGCGTGTGCTTTCTCAACTACCATCTCCTTTTACATTCATATTTACAAAAAAAATTGGTGCTTAACTTATATTTTATTTTTGCAATTTTTTTCTTCATAAAACTGTATTTCATAGCTAATTTAATTTGGCTTTTTTCTATGACATTTTTTTTACGTGCTTTACATTTGTTTTTACTTCGCAAACTAAATTTCCCAAACTTTATCTTTCATGTCAAATTGAAACTTTTCACTACACATAATGCTTTACATGGTAAAACACGGTCTTAGTTGTAATTTTTGAATTTGTTCTAAAACAAGTTTAAATTTACCCACTTTTTCTTACAAAATAAATTCAAAAATATTAATTTTTACATAACTATACGCTTACCAATGATAAATTCTAATATCATGTATGCATCTAAAATTGTGAAATTTAAAAAATGGGGTAGTTTGTTTCCTATCTTTAACACACCTTATCTTTGAAACAACTTTAAGCTTTTCGAGGAACAACTCAAAAAATTTGATTTGTTTTTGCTGCAAGTAGCGCATTGAAAATGAAAAATTGATAACAACTTTGTTTCCGCCTCTAGAAGTACATAGATCTTTCTATTATCCTTAAACCAGTACCGAGTTTCATAGATTTAAAGTCAATGTATTATCATATAATTAGCCCTCCAATTATTACCACAGTTATATTTGCATTTTCGTACATAGATAGTTTAAATTTTAATACATACCCTTTTAGGTAAATTTAGAAAATTTCATGTTTTGAATAAAACTTGGTAATTTTTTACTAAATTATTTTTTAAGTTTTCTAACCACTTTGAACTTCTCCGTGTATTAACCTTAAACAATGATTTATATTTGCAACGAAGAAAGTTAAATTACTTTCCGTTTTTCCCAGAAGATGCACCGCTATGTAGAATGTGTCTGTATTTAAGCCAATTTAAGACAACACATCACCGGTAGGTTAACCAATCCACACACAAAGTGATTATATGATTTTTCTCATGTAAATCTCAAATATGTTCACGAATACAACATTGTCAAATAAAGAGTACTGTATACGGTGGCTAATTTTCATTATTACCATTGCATAAATATACAAACTTTCACGCAAGGAAATACGTAATTTAGGAAAATGGTAAGGATTACGGTTCTTCCATGATTCGCTAAATTTCTACCATTGCCAGGTTCAAACTGCTGCTAAACGTCCAATGATAAAACTGCAAAAATAACCGTTGTCGCCTTCGGCAAGAAGGTTGAAATTTTGCTTGATAAAACTGTGGATGATCTCACACTCATAAGCGAGTAGATTGGCCCTTATTTTTACTTCCATAAAAACATAACTACAAATTACTGATGGAAATCTGAATACTATGAATGACACTGATAGACTGCTCAATCATACAAACACCTCTAACCTAACTAACAAATGATTTACACCTCTTTCGAAGGAAATGGGAAAATGTGTAGTAACAAATATATTCAATAAGCTCTTGGGACAAAGCTACACATTCTACGTAAAGCCCAACTATTGCGACTTCAAAAATGGAAGAAAAAGCTTGGCTGCACAAACAAAATCATACCTGTTGGTGTGAGTCATTCAGCCACCTGAAAAGGGGAAAATATCCTCATACAAGTACTGCATCACTTTTTACAATCAGCTAAAAATATATCCTTTTTACTATAAGTTTGTGAACCTATGCTGCTAACCCGCTAACTATTTTTTTCCCTTCAAGATCTTCCAACCTCACTATCACATGAGCATGAGCCTGCAACTAAAAGTGAGAATCCACCGGCCTTAAAAAGACAAAAAATATATTGGTATACTGTGTAACACAAAACACAACATACCATACTTCTGTCGTGCCAAAATGCTGTATCTAATGGACATGATATGATTTTCTGATTTCCATGAGTACTACATTATTATTTTTTACCATACACCATCTGGCGACTCTATGACTTAAATATTATATTTCTTAATCTATAAACTATTAATTGTTTTGGCTTTAAATTTTTCTACGCTTTCCACAATAATTCTGCAAGTCACCTAAATTGGGACTTTCAACTACCTATAACTAGGTAAATGGCAAATTGTGCATATCTTCAGTGCATGGGGTGTTTGTTTTCCTACATATATTGTTCAAGATGCAGGTTACCAAATTAAAAAGAATAATAGAGAATGCAAGATTGTGGCATACTGTGCATATCTTTGGTTCCATTCCCCAACTATTTATTTTAGACATTATTTAATATTATAAGCATCAACCCATTCTATATTTTTCTTACATAGGTGGATGATTTCATGCTCGAAGTGTTGAAAATCTAACAACGAAAGGTGTCCAAATCAGGTGGTCGTCAAACAAGGTAACCAGCTCAATTCATTGTTATATAACTGATTAGTTGTACTACACAAACAATCATCTGATCGTAAAATAAGGCACTAGATTCCAACGCATCCGTTTGGTTTAATACCATTACAAACTTCATCTTCGACTTCAAACAACAAATTGGTTTACCTAAACAGTGCAAGAACATCAGATCATACTGTATGCTTCACTACATGTTCTTTCTTTTTCACCGCTATCCTCAATTCCCTCCAAAATTATACTCTTACTTAAATTTACCCTATGTAAACACATGAAAATATGATTATATCAAACAAGTTAGCACACTTAGGCAGTCAGCCTTTCAACGTGAAACTTTGGACATCCAAAAACAAGGTACAAACGGTACCACATCTTTCGACATTTACTACATAGATTGGGGTTGGGATTAACAACTCCTCCAAGGTTGTTATAATCGATACTGCAAGTTTGTTTGAAACATACTTATTCTCGGAAACATCTGTAATTTCTTCAAATTGATAAAATAGTCCGTCTTGCATTTATTTTCCTCTTTTATTCCTTTAGTCTAGCTCTAAGTTCATCTTAAGCTCCTTCAAATGACCAGACTTTGTTGCTATGGTAATGTCTGAATTTGGACAGCCACAATACATGATATGTGTGCATGTGTGACCAATTGCAAATAAGAATTATACTCAAACGACCATCCTAAACACTTTCAAGTGACTTTGAATTTAGCTATCTTCTAGGTCGACTTAATTGTCAACTCTTTCCCTTCCAATCAGCAAGAAAATACCAAAAATACTCCACAGATTAAATTTTATATGCATTCTAGTCAAACAACACCTTTTGAATTTCCAAATACTAGGCCGTCGATTAAAACAAAATCAAGTTTTAACAAAATCAAAAATACTTCAATACCATGCGGACAACCTATAATCTTAGGTTCATGGCACAAATGGCGGCCATTTTACGGAATAGATGAGAAAAGTAGTAAATTTGTTTTTACTTAACAAATCTACTTTTATTTGTGTGTATATATATGTGTGTGTATTACTAAAATTTGTTAAAAAAAATTCAGTGTGTACTATAAATAGTCGTCTTAATATTTTATAAACTTTGGATGCTACCACCTCCTGCACTAAAACTTCTGCTGCTATTAAAATATCACTAGATTTCGCTAATTATATATCAATGCATTTATGGACTTAGTTTTTAGTTTCATTTGATTAACTCAATTAATTGGTTACCAAAAAAATATACGTAGCATCATAAACACCGATCATTGCTCTTCCTTTGGAAGATTACCAATAACATGCTTAATTACACTTGCATGAAATGAGTAAAACTTTTACCAAAACACTTCACATCGTGTGATTCCCAGCTAGGCTTTCATAACCATAATACATATTCACGAGTAATTTTTTTCCCTGATTCCTACAAAAGTTGAAGCATGGCAATGTTTTTAAACCATACTTTTATTCTTTCAATTATATTCTACCAATTAACTCATTATAATATAACATAATTTTCCTTCACAACAGATGGATAGGACAAGAGTAAAAGATGGAGGTCAAAAGTAGATGTAGTCACCTATTTGGCGGTTAATGAGAATGTTGATGTAACAACCCGCATATTTGTCGAGTTTGTATTTAAATATTTTATTTAAATATTAACTCGTTAATCGGATTTTGGTCCGAAAAGCTACTTTTTGCAAACGGTCAAATTAGGACTCGAGACCACTTCCATTGAGTTCGAAATGTCATTTACAATTTTTTTAAGTATAAACATCGATAGGTTTGGAGTTAGTGAAATTTCACTAACTTTTCCCGCTTTGGACTTTGGGTTAGTTTAGCCTATTAAGCCCAAGTTCCAACCCTCTTCTCCTCACTCTTCATAAATTTACTAACTAATCAAGCTTTGGCATTAATGGTGGAGGGAATGGGAAATTAAAATTCCAAAACTCAAATTCAATTGCAATCCATCTTTCTACTCCAAATTCAAGAAGAAGACATTGGATTCAAGCTTCTTGTGCTTAGATAGAAGAAGGATTGATCCTTGCTTGCTTAAAACTTCATTTTCATTGATATTTGGTGCAAAGGTGAGATTTTTACCTCACAATTCTAGCCTATAACTATATTGGACTGTTGGGAATGATTCCCTATCATTTTTGCATGCATGTTAGCATTTGGTTTGGATTGGATTGGCGAAAAACTCCAATTTTTAGCGTTTTGGTGAATTTTCTGCACTTAGGTCGTTCTGGCCGTTTTTAGGTCGTTCGGAGTTAAGTCGTTCGTCCATAAGTCGTGAGTCATTCACGAGTTAACCCTAGGTCGTTCTGGCCGTTTTTAGGTCGTTCGGAGTTAAGTCGTTCGTCCATAAGTCGTGAGTCGTTCACGAGTTAACCCTAGGTCGTATGACCCTTGAGTCGTTAGGTCGTATGACCCTTGAGTCGTTAGGTCGTATGACCCTTGAGTCGTTAGGTCGTATGACCCTTGAGTCGTTAGGTCGTATGACCCTTGAGTCGTTAGGTCGTATGACCCTTGAGTCGTTAGGTCGTATGACCCTTGAGTCGTTAGGTCGTATGACCCTTCAGTCGTTAGGTCGTTAGACCTCATTTTGTCTTCACTAGGTCGTACCGTTTTGGTCGGGGCGCTGCCCCCTGGACCCCCGCGACCTGACCGGGCAGGTCGAACCCCGTAAGCGGTGGCGTTGCCCCCGCACCCCCACCTTGGGGGGTTGCCACCCCCCCTGGACCCCCCCTCCGTAGGGGATCTTATCTGAAAAAAAACATTGAGCTGATTTCCTTGGATTTTATTCACATCTCCGTATGCGATTTTTTGTGACTGATTGTTTCTACAATTGCTTCTGTGTTTTGTCACTTTATAATATAAAGGTTTCAATACTAGTAGTAAATATCAAAACTCTTTTAACAAACAATTTCAACTCTATTTTTAATAACAAAGCTCTTTTCTTAAACCGTTTTCCAATCTATTAGTATATACAAACCTTTACCTCACTCGGATGAGAAATCTAATTAAACGACTTAGTAAAACAAGTGGTATGAAACGCTTGCGTTCACTTCGTCGGTTAATTCTTGGACTTGTTCGATTGAACCTCTTGTGACAATTTTATTAGTGAAGATTTACAGTTTGTTCGTAAATATTTAAGTTAAGCAAGTGGTTATGGGACATGAAGCTAAACTTCTATATTTACTAGCTTAGTGTAATTGACACTTCTCGTTGATCATGATGATCATTCTGATGATTTAGACTAGCAACTGTGCGATGTCTCTTGTTACGAGGTTAGACTAGACACCACATGTGTGATTCCACTCACACTTACCTTTTTGCTTTTTGGTTAGTCTGGACCTTAATCTGTGTGATTCCATTCACACATGTGGGGTAGCTCCCCTTGGTCTTTGGACCGTCATGTGATAGGCCTCTTTCTCTTTTCTATGATTTCTGGACTTCTTGCATTGATTTCTAGAATTTATGTCATTGACTTGTTATGAGTACAAGTTTGGGGTATGATGCCCTTTCCGAATCTTTGAGAAGATTCTTGTGATATTGATTATCTCTTATTGATTGATCTTCTGTTGATCATTATTTACATACTTATAGTGGTATGTCATTATGGATGTTTATGTTTATGCCATATCTTTTATGTTATATCATGTCATCTGATATTTATAGCTAGACTGACCCGTTTATTATTTTCTTAAATAATACTCGGGTCAGACCGAGATGTTACAGGTGCTTCTGCTTGACTTCTTCCCAGGGATTCATCACTCTGACTTTTGGCTAACTGTTAGATTAGCAGTTTTTGTTGTATACACTTGAGATATAGACTCATAGTTGTATTCTTTTGTATAGCACGTGTTGCTATTCTTTTGTATTATCGTGGATCTTACTGACCACTACTCTGATGTACACTTTCATGTGTTAGTTATATATTCATATCTTCTTCCGCCTTTGTAATATGGATATCTGTGATTGATTTGTGATATGATTATTTCTATGTTTGTTTCCGAAGATTATTTATAGCCACCGTGTGATAAGCAATTACATGGATGGTCGCTCCTCAACAGCCTTATTCTCCGTGCTAGTTGACAGCACTACTCCGGAGTGTTCTTGGCTAGCGTGGGTATAGAGGTGGGGCGTCACAGTTGACATTTTTTCTTAATTTCAGTTGAAGAATTCTACAACTGTACAAGCTTTTGTACTTTGCATGGGTGTTCACGCATCTATTGTACCTGCTAATGTTGTTTGACAGAACTGTGTAAAATGAAAATGTCTAGGTCTGCTATTGTAACTTGACATGCTTTTTCAATTTATCAGTTTAAATGTACAAATATGACAAGGCTGCATTTAAAACTGCGGTTATGAAAGACAACGAGCTGGCCTATATTTGTGGTAAGTTCTGCCAATTGCCTTAAGTATAATGCATTCATCTTCATAATTCTAATACAAACTCTCAATCATATCAATTTCAACACACCTCAACCTCTATAACTGATTTACCGCTCCTTTGAAGCCAAGTTTCCATTTACAGTGATATCTACGAAAACGATGTATTGTACTATTGACTCAAATTATGTGTTCTCATACATAATCTATTTACGTACAACAACGGCAAACATTGTTTATAACAGTTGCCGTAAGTTGTGTATGGCATGAACATATAACGATTCTGCATTATCTTCAGATTTATAAGTCATGTTTGACATATTAAAGACGGTTTTAATGAAAAAAAACCATGTTTTCTACCAGAGTTCTCATTATTGAAATTGGAATTACTAAGTGAAGTTGATTTCAATTACTGCAGAGTCATGTTTTTTCTAATAATCTTTACTATTTTTTATTCTCTAGCCCATCAACTTACAATTCGGTTAGTGAGCAGTGAAAAATGGTGTTGATATACTGAAATTTTTGTTCATATTTTTATATGTAATTGGATTGCATTTTACTAAAAGTTTGATTAATGAACCTTACTACTGTACTGTAAATGATTGCAAAATGATTATCCAACTATTATTCATTGACGATCAGTGGCGGAGTTAAGGTTGTACTTAGCTACTTGACCTTGCTGCCCTGATTTTGCATATGCCGTCTGTTTAGGAAATTTATAGTTATGCGTCCAAGTCATTATTATGACGTTAACATGATATTATAATTTTACAGTATGCTTGATTATTTTCCAGGTGGATTATGCCTATGTTTACAAATAAAAGAGAACTAAGTGTCTTATATGGTTGTAAGCAGTAGGACTTTGATACTAACTTTTTAAACTATCGCAGAGTTCTATCCAGCATTTTTTATATCAAAGATAATTCTATTTGTTTGAAATTATAATGGTAATTTTACTACTTTTAGTTGGAAATTTACATATTTGATTAGTGTAGTTATCATATATTGTTTTTATTCTACTTATTTCATATAAGTACATCCTCTTTTAGAA
The DNA here is from genome assembly GCA_030765085.1 of Allium cepa. NCBI lineage: Eukaryota > Viridiplantae > Streptophyta > Magnoliopsida > Asparagales > Amaryllidaceae > Allium > Allium cepa. The sequence goes on along the minus strand of CM060943.1, from coordinate 676,042,677 downwards.
TTAGTACATTTTTTCCTTTAACATCTATTCAAATCAAATTGCATATTTTTTCTATAATGCGATAATCATTCAAAAACTATTACCAATGATACTTGGTTACTCACTGAAAACGTGATTTATTTTTCAAACCTCAAGTGTTTATTATAATAAGTTCAATCTCATTATATATTCTGTGAATTATGGTTATGAATATGTTGAAGTTCTATAAAATGTTATTATCCACATGTGCAGTAGTTAGTAAATAATTAGTAGTACTATCATCATCCCTAGCTTTTTAACACGAACGTAGTAAAATTGTACCCAACCTAATATTAAGGAAAGAAAAAACGTTGGTTCGGTTTTTCCACATGTACCATTTATATCTATTAATTTCTGGTATGGGTTGAACAAATATTCTATCTGTTTTCACTTTGGGTGAGGGCTGTCTGACAATTCATACTAATTTAGTTATTTATCGATATTCTGAAATGGTTCTATTTGAAATATTGTAAAGTAACCATGTTAATTTTTTGTTTGTAGATAACAACAAGCATATTTGGTGTCTAAATATTTTTAACCAAAAGATTTTCAAGGTTTAAGGTATATTTAAAATTATTGCTTTTACTTTCTTTAGTATGTATAATGAGATATTTCGTGACAGATGAACTCAGAAGATTATTTTTGTTATTTCATGCGTACTGATTATGTAATGGTGGACATAGCCAGTTAACTACAGCACAACGTGGCACAGTGATTACCTTATTTGGGATTATGATCTAATTAAAATCCTGTCCGAACCTATATACAAGTGGACTAATATATTAATTTACTTTCCCGGCTAATGCAAAAAAGATTGTTGGTAAGCAAAAGATTCGTGGAAGAACTTCAGAGAAGAAGAGAAAGAAGTAAGAATGAAAAAGGTTGACCACAATGACAAACCACTTCTATCAGCAACATCTTCATAGTGTCCTCCATCGTTTATGATTTACAAGCTGCTTGCTTTATTGTGTGTGTAAAAAAAATGCTTTTTGTACTTTAATCGGTTTGAAAAACCATACACATTTGTTTTTGTACCACCCTTTGTTCATGGAACTATCACTTTGTAAACAAATTACCATGTTACCTTTATCCATTGGATTCAATGTCGACTTAGTTACAGATCAATCTATAGGCTCTCACAGTAAAGCATTTTTCACCTCACGCCTCAATATTTACTTGAATATTATAGACTCTGGCTTGAAATTTAATTGTAAACCTAAACTATTTCAATTTTTAACATATGTTTGTAACATGAATGTTACTCCTCTATTTAAATTTATAAACCAAATGTATAATCGCTGTGCGAATAATCAAATAAATGCATTTCAGTCCATGGTAACATTTCTAACATAATTAGGTCATACTATCAACTTATATTCTGCTAATTTTTTAATTCTTCTTCTCTCTTTTTCAGTTGACACTATGCATTCTAAAAGTAAGGTGCAACTTTTTGAAGATACTAAAACAAAACCAGTGAAATATTTGAAAACCCATAGTTTTATATTTTGTATTGTAATTTTGCAAATAACATGTACTATTTGTACGACTTTAAATTGTAGTATAACTACTACACTAGAATAGTATATTATTTAACTCTATTTGTCCATGATCATTAAATAGTAAAGGCTATCAATATTTACTTTTCATTAACATAAGAAGTAACCTGTCGTGCTTCAACACATTTTCATATAACGACACATAATAACCTAAAACATTGTACCTATAATAACAATCAAAATTGAGTACACAATAGAGTATAATACTAAATATAATTGATGTATATTGTAGCATAGTTGGACAATGAATGATATAAAATGATGCTTAAGTTACCTAAACTAAAACCTTTCGAAGACACATGTGGGAAGTCCAAAAATTTGTTCACTCAACGCATTCAATACCAACCAGTCTTCAAATACAATCCATTTAGTTATTTAGTAATAAGTGCTACAAGAAAATAGATAACTTACTACCATATGACCTTAGGTGACAACCTCCAAAGCAATGTACTCAAACAATTCCTGTGTGCGTAGCACGGGCCATTCACTAGTTTCAAAATAAAATATGGATACACACACATTTGCAATATTTTAAATACATGAACTAAATTATATAAACATACATTTGGATAATATATTTGTGTAGTAGATGAGCTAACATGTCCATTGCGGTGTAAATCACAATATTTATACACGGGCATGTTATACCTTGCACGATTGCTATGTGACACATGCACACACATATATATATGCGTATACGATACACATGTATATAAATAATATGGTATTAATTACATAAATAAATCTATATTATAAATTTGAATATAATAATGATTTTATTTAAAATAAATTTAGAAATGTTTTAAATAATTTATACTTCATAGGCCTAATATAAATTCAATAGGGTAGAAAAAATTGAAATTCATCTATATCTTCCGCTACATATTGGCCCGGTTCTAACAATGCATCAACGCCCAATAGCCTATGAAGTTTAAAGTAGTCATGTTATGCTTAACTAATGAAGCCCACAACCAAAATAGTAGGGTGTTTAGAAAGGTAGTGTCAAAGGATTACCTCTGGGAAATCAAGTATTATGCCCTACCTATCTGTCCGCCTGGCCTGAAAAGATACGTGAGCATAAAGATTGGCCCCTAGTAAATAAGGTCCAATTTGAATTGAGGTTGTGCTAATTTTCAAAATTGTTTAAAAATTAAAAATATAAGATTTTAAACTTAAGTAGTTAAATTTAAAATAAAATACATATGTATTATAAGTGTTATAATATAATAAAAAATTTCAAAATGTTTGAAAATTAATATAAATTAATTTCGAAATTTATAAAATTATTAATGAGGTTAATAATGTATATTGATTAAATAAGTTAATTAATTAATAAATATATACATGTATTATATATTATGATATATGTTATTTTTTTATATGTATATAAATGAATTTCAAATTAATATAATCTAATTAAAATTGTTAATTAGATAAATAAATTAAAAGATTAATTAGTTAAATAATACACACACATATAAATGTGTATACATATATGTGTGTGTGATGTATGTGTTATACTATAAAGGTTATAGTATATTACAAATAGTTAATATAAATGTTATATGATGGTAATATAGATTAAAATTTTAATCAATTTAAATTAATTAAATAAGATTTAACTAATATAATATTATACATAAGACTATTATATAGGCAGTATGAAATATAAAAGTTATATAATGATAAAACTCATATAATATCAATGTATAAATCAAAGGTGGAACATAAAAACCCTAAATAGACTTAAGGAACAAATACATAAGTAATTGTATGTATACCATGATTTCTGATGTGTCGGACACTTGAATCATGAGGGTATTTTATAAGAAATACATTATTTTAAAAGTCGATTTCCCAATATAACATATTGAAGTTTATGAAACTTCAATATAATGTAGTCCTCTATCATATATATTAATAAATTACTTGCATACTCCTTAATTGTTGAGCAAACTCAAGGTACATATACTATACTTAGGCTTTTATGATATGATAGGTACAAGTGAATAATTTTGTTTTGATTTGTTGAGCAAACTAAAGGTCGAAGTCAAATTAGGACAAGGTACCAATGGTTAGGCTTGTATATGATACAACCGATAAGGAGTTATCCATCGTCTGTGGAGCTATGACTTGTTGAGAAAACTCAAGATCTCTAATTTCAAGACAGACGAGTTCTAACACCCACTAGTGAAGTCAAAAGACTTCTATTTTTTGACTTAGGGTTTGGTGAAACATAAAAAACTAGTGAGAGCTTATTAGTAAAATGAAACATAAAGTTTAACATTTCTTATATTATAAGAACATCTACTATGCTATGTACTAGACTGAATATGGCATAAATATTAGGATGTGTAAGCCGATACCAGTCTAATCTTGGAGAAAAACGTTAGATGGACATAATATGTATACTAAAGTATTTAAGAAGTACTAAGGACTTATTCCTCATATACGGGAATGGAGATCTCATTATGAAGGGGTATACCGACTTTAGCTTTCGAAGTGATATAGATGATAGTAAGTTAGTGTATGATTATGTCTTTACATTTAACGAAGGAGTCTTCGGTAAGGAAAATTCTAAACAAGAGACAGTAGCTGATTCGTTTATTGATGCCGAGTACATTGCCCTCAATGAAGCAGCCAAAGAGTCGGTCTTGATACACTAGTTTTTTTGTAAGCTCAAAGTGATTCTCGATACAGAGATTCCTGTAGCATTGTAATAATGTGGCGATTCAGATTGCAAAGGAACCTAGAGTACGCAAGAAGTCATGACATATTCTTTCGAAGTTCTACCTCATTGAAAAATTCACGGAGAAGAAAGAGCTCGTGATACAATGGGTAGATACCAAGGACAATATAGCAGATCCATTCACTAAGAGTCTAGCATGGTCGGCTCTAGAGAAGCTAATTGAAGAGATGGGAATGAGATTCCATAATTGGCCCCAAGTGCAAGTGATAGATCAATAGACTTAGGGATATGCACTAGGAGCAATTGTGTAATTTGTTGTAAATTAATTAACACTGTAATCAATTATCATTTGTAAAAAAAAGCTCTTTTATTTTTTATTATATATTTGTTGTAATGTGTTATAAATCATTAAATATTTAACTAAAATATATTTATCAGAAAATTTATAAATGGTGTGTTTGTGAAAGTAATTACAAATAGATGTATTCATGAGTCTTATACCACAATATAATAAACACATCATTTTAAATGTTCTTAGTCAAGATACATCGATGCTTGATATTGATGCATCCATTGAGACTAGAGTACGTGATGCTCTCCATACGTTGGGTAGTGTATTACTCATGATTGCTAGAGGCACTAAGGTGTAAGGAACTGATCGTTGTTTGATAATTATGAAATTGCTAACTTGATAGTTTTCTACTAGTTAATATAAGTAAGGTCAAACAAAAAATATCATTGTGACTGATTTACACGGTTTTCTCAACATGAGAATACTGTCGATCTTCAATACGAAAGCTCCGCTTTTATTATAGGCAAAGCATAGCATGACGTCCATCGAGTGTGTAATGATCCTAGTTCTTAGTCAAATTTAAATTGACAATTAATATAAAATTTTGGATTAAATTGTGAACTAATTTAAAAAAATTCAAATTAAGTAAGATATTTATTTATTTAGGTATTGATTTTAAATTTAATTGTGGATTTGAAATTCTAAATTAAATATCTTATAAATAAAATTTGGATTTGAAAACTATATAATTTTATACTAATAGGAATTTGTCTTCTAATTATAATATATACGTGTGTATGTAAAATTATTTGGAAGTTATATTTTTAAGATTCAAATTTTCAAAAGCTATTTGAAAGTTAAATCCTAACATATATATATATATATATATATATATATATATTTGTTTATTAGTGTTTAATTAAATTTAAACCATATTCTTTAAAATTAGAAATATATAAATAAAAGTAAATGGTTTTGTTTAAATTGAAAAATATAAATACATATTAAAACATACAGATTTTATGAAAAAGACATGTGTAAGCATTAAAAATAAGAAGTTTAACAAGTGTATATATTTTAAAGATGCGTTAAAACATTTGTAAGCTTCCTATGCCATATAATAACAAGTGTCGTATCGGTTTTTATTTTTGAGAAAATTAAACAACAATAAGAAACAAGATTATATAAACACAACATCTCCCACTTTCTCATTTCTTTGAACTTCACTGCCAAAAAATCAAAAGCCTATAAAACCTTAAAACCAGAAAAGTTAACTCAACAAAGCCTAGTTAAAGAATCAATTCAATAAAGTTTCAAATTGAAAATTAAATCCAGGTTTCAAATCAAACCTTGGCAAATCTAAACAAAAACAAGTTCAAAACATTTGAACCTGAGATTTTCAAATCGGAAAGCAATCAAAATTGAAACCTGATCAAAGCAAACATCTTCAAACTTAAGAGATGCAATGCAAAGCAGATCAAACAATCAAGTAATGTTTTCAAAGGAAATCTAGAAATAGAGATAAAGCAATCAAACAATAGTATTTAACTTGATCAATTTTTTAAATCTGGAAGCCAAGCATTCAAATTCAATTCAGCATGAATGCCAGATCAAGCTACAAAGTTTTGATCAACCAGGTTTTCAGTTTGAAATCAAATATCATTTTCCAGGCAATCTTCTTTTCAAAACATCCAGGTGAGCAAACCCCTAAACTGAATCCCTTTTATCTATTGTTGCTTGTGAGTGAACCTTTAACTTAAATCTGTTATAATCTGGATGCATGTTGAAGTTTTGTTAGGGGAAGTATGAAATGTTTACAGGTTGTACACACACACACACACACACACACACACACACATATATATGAATAAATGATGTGCATATCTGTTCTGTTCTTAGTTACCGGATTCAAATCAAGGAAAAAATCCAATATCTCTTCATATGATTTATGTTATGCCATGATCTTTAAAGAAAATTTATTCATTTTAACGTAATTTTATTTTTTAAAATAATTATAATTAAAATCAAGTAAGGTATTTTACTGGAAATGGAAAATTTATAGAGGAACTTTTTATAACTAAAAAAATCAATATTCTTAAATTCTTATTTCGACTTGATAATTGTATTCACATTATGATATGATGAATTTTAAGGTGGAAATCAGGATTTATAAGATTGGGATGGTTGAGATATTTTGGGTTGAACAAAAAATGGAATTCCGTTGATTTCTTGTGAACACGAGGCTCTATAGCCTAGGGGTTTAGGTCGAAGCTAGGTTGTTCTTAGATGGTCGAGGGAAAAATACCTTATTGGTTTTTAGACCAGGATGGTGGTGTATCGAGGTTAATTTAGGGTTTAAGGATGGCTTCAGCAATGGTTGCGACGCGGTGATTGTGAGGCGTGGAGGAGCGACCAGAATTTGAGTGTTTTGGTTCGAAGGTAGCTACATGGAAGGGCTTTCATCGGAGGTAGGTGGCATGCGTGGTAGTGGTTCGCCAACGTTGTATTGGGTCGATTTGCAGAGGTAGTAGAGTTTTCTGGTTTCGATTTTGGGTGAGCAGAAGATCGAATTTTCGATCGGAGGTGGAGTTGGCGTCGGCGACGCGGCAAATCAAGTCTAGGGACGAGGGGAAACTTGTCGATGGTGTCATGACGACGAGATGATCGACGGCTCGGTTGTGAACATGCGCGCGTGTCACCGTGCACATTGGTTTCAGGCGAGATCGGTTGTTTCGATGGTTGGTGATGTGTGCGATAGAGGCTCGGTGAAGGTCTCGTAAGAATTCGCGAATGAATCGATGTTGGATGTAGTTATTCGATCGATTAGGTGTATCTCTAATGATATTGGAGTTGATAGATGAGGGGAGAAGGTGGGAAAGCATTTCGGGTTGGGTTGGGCTTCGTCCCGTTTAGTAATTAATGATGAGATTGTAAAAGAAAAGAGGATCAAGTTTAAAGCATAAGTTAAAGTAGGGTTGCTTGGGAATAAGCTCGGGAAAACGTTGGTTGTGCTCGGGTTTGGTTATGGTATCCAGTTTTAAATAAAAAGAAAATAACAAGTTTTCAAAATTAAACTAAGACAAGTTTTTATCAAAGTTCTTAACCCATTTTTCCCAAATAATAAGTATTGTTTATTTTTTGAGATTAATTAAAGGGTTTAAAATATAAAAATTATTTTTATACTAACTAAATTTAAATGTGTTTTAATATATATATATATATATATATATATATATATATAAAATCTTTGTTTTGAAAAAATAAACTTAATATTGTAATTGATTAAAAAAGGATGAAGTGGTTTAATCCTCGATTTAACATAAAGGTTTAAGTTAGGTGATTAATTAAAAATAAGGTTTAAATGAAAATTAAAGTAATTAATTAAGATAAAATGTTTTATCTTTTAAGATCTTAAGTAATTAGTGATTTATTAATGAAAATAATTTAAGATTAATTACTTAATGAATGTAATTAAGGATAATTAATTAATTTAGATTAATTAATATAAGCGATTAAATGTAATTAATAACATATAGATAATACTTAATAAAAGTAATTAAGGATAATTAATTTATGATTAAAAGTTGATTAATCAAGTGATTAAAGAATAATTAATTAAGGATAATTAATTTGTGTGATAAATTAATTAATTTGAGGATAATCAATTAATTAAAGATTAATTAATGAAAGTGATTAGGGATAATCACTTATTGTAATTAATTAAGGGTAATTAATTAAATGGTAATTAATTGAGGGGCAATTAATTAATATTAATTAAGGATAATTAATTAAAGAATAATTAAATAATTAAAGAATAATTAAATAATTAAAGGTTAATTATTTAATGATTAAAGTTTGATTTAATTATTAATTAAGGATAATTAATTAATAATTTAAGTTTAATTAATTTATTATTAAAGGCTAATTAATTTAAAATAAGTTTTATTTAATTAATATTAATTAACCAGGATTTGTGTTTATACATAAGTAATTAATCTGATTTAAATTAATCTGATAATTAGTCGATCTTACTTATCGATGTTTGGATTCTATTGAATGTTGAATTATTTGATATCCCTGACGTGTGATGCTCTGTTTGATTTGAGTTGTGATGAATGTAATTTATCTATAATGAATGTAATTTATCTATAATGAATGTAATTTATTTATCTGTGATAAATTTATATTATTTATTTGTGAATCTGTGAATGAAGATAAGCATTATAGGAATATACCGCTTACCGATATTGCTGTGCTTGAATATGTAATGATTGATGATGTTGCATTATTGTGTAAAACCCCTAGACTACATCATACACACGCAAATATGGATTTTATGGGAAATGGGTTAAGTCACAGATATTTTGAATTTAAATATTATTTGTTTAAAAGTTGAATTTTGAATCCTAATGGTTTTAGAAATGTAATTGTGTTGAATATGGAAAGCTTTCGGAAAGAAAGTTTAAAATTGGTTTGAATATAATATATCTTGTTTGAAGTTTTGAAATTATTTTGGGAACTATGGTTTGAAAGTGGTATTACAAGTTATATATAATATATATGGATTTTTTTAAACCATCTATAAAGTGTCTTAAAACTATTATTTTGGGAATTTAAATTTAACCATAGTTTATACTTTAAAGGCTATAATTTGTTCATAATTGATCGGATTTTTCCGAAACAAAAAAAATCTTTGTTTCAAATGATAGTTGCTTTCCTATTTATGAAAGAATTTCCAGTTTTGTTGGAAGGCTTTTCCGAGTTATGAATGAATCTTTGAAAATGGTTTTGAAAGCTATGAATTGATTCTTCGATTTAAAGATTCGATGAGTTAATCCAATTTGAAAGGGAAATTGTTTTGAAAGGCTATGAATGAATCTTTGTTAAAGATGGATGTACTTTGTTTTCAAATTGAAATGGGATCTTAAAAGTGTATCTTTTCTATAAAAGATTTGAAATGGAAATTGTTTTGAAAGCTATGAATGAATCTTTGTGAAAGATTTGTTGAATTTTGTTTTAAATTGAAGAAGTATCTTCAAGAGTGAATCTTTTTGTTTAAAAGATTAAAAGTGTAAATTTGCTTAAACCATTTAAAAGGAAAAGGTTTGGGGATTTAAAAGTGTGACTTAACTAAGATCCTATATATCCATATGCTTTTAAAATTAAGCGTTTATTATACGGTTTAGCCGGGAGAGGATTTTGTGTCATATAACCCATTTCGAATTATGATACGACGAAATGGATAGCATTTGAAGATGGTGGTGAGGACCGGGTATTTTCGAAAACGAAAGGATTATCTGTCGAATGTCTCAACACCGGCTGATCCTCGGTGTAGAGATTTATATTACCCTTTGTGATAGGGAGTCTGACGTGATTAGGGATTATCCGGATTGCAAGGGATTCTTTTGAAGTGCCTTTGGTTCTGTTCGAACTCGAATAAGACTTGTAAGGATGTACGTCTGACATTACACTTTTAGAAGTTGTGAGTGGGTTAAAACACTCACCTTTTGAATTTAAATCGAATTTAAATTCAATTTAAACTCAAAAATCCAACGGTCTCCAAATCTGTCTAAACCAGCGTCATCAGATCCGGAATTTAATTACGATCCTAACAAAAAAAATTCGCGCGAAACGGGTAACGTATGAAAAAGTTGTTCAATTTTAATGAGTTGAAACAAAAAATAAATAAAACAAAATTAAACAACAACCTAATTAAAGCTTGCCACATCATAAAGCTTCTTCTCAACTCACGTATGCTCGTCCAAGGAATGAACCCATTTCAATGCACGCCCTCCCCATCTTTGACCGTGCCTTTAGACCGCCCCAGGCCACCAGATGGTGACGCGCCTCCACCATTACGACTTCCCTAGCCGAGCTCTCCAATACCCAGAAACCAATTTGCAAATAGTCGCTCCAAATCAAAACGCCCAAATTGACTTAGGTTTCGAATTTCCTGATTTTGACCGCGATTTGCCGCTGACTCAAGTATCGATTTCGAAAACAGAGACTGTGCGTAGATTCGTATGGATGAAATATACAACATATATTTTTTTTGGAATTTTTCTGAGATGTTTGAAATTTCATTTGAAATTTGAATAGAAATAGATCTAGGCTTGCATCCATTTGAGGAGGAGAAGGAGTTGAAGAAAAGAACGTACAGACAAATGATAGAAGATGGAGGCTAGGGTTTTTTTGATCGTCTATTTATAGATAGATCGCAAAAGAATAGGTGTGCACGAATTTTAACGTGCAAACGGAAGTGGTCCCAAAAGATAAATAATATTAATTACACACGTTACGGATTTAGGAAATAAATAAATTCCTTATCATTTACATTTTATTTTAACGTATATACAAATGTAAATCTAGACGTTTCATTTACGTTTCAAAATATATCCACAATTTTATTAATTTCCAAATTGATCTAAACAAATTTAGATGTAAATTAAAAGCTGATAAGTCTATCCATTGCAGTGTTAATTTCTCCACTTCCTTATATTTAGAAATTATAAATTAAGTTTCCAAAAACCTATTTTTGATTTTCAAACTTTTATATACTCATCTTTTACCAGTAATAAGGATGCATTAACATTTGTTCATGGTTTCACCTTATTATCCTCAACTTCCATTTTAATTTTCAATAATTACAATTGTTGAATGTTGATACTTTAATTAAATTTATACATCTTGCTTTCTATAATCTATATCAACAAATGGTCCAATTATAAATAGAATTAGCATTAACTTCATCTTATAGGATTAACTACTCCAATTACAAAACAAATCTACGCTAACTGCATGATTTAAGTCAATTTTGTAATTGAGTCTACATTAAACGTTATAAATTATAAATTGGAACCTCAATAAATTCGCTTATTGATTTAAAATCTTTCTATTCAGTAAATAGACATTTTATGGGTATAAATAACATTTGAATTATAACACATGTCATTAGTGCATGCTTCATTTCTTATAAACTCCCATTTATTAACTAGAACACATTAACCAAAACAAAATAATTAATTTAGATTTATTTCAATTGATTGCCATTCTTAACTTAACATACTCAAAATGGTTAACCTAAATAATTGTTACCCTTTTACATTCAAATTCACTTACAACCATCATTACAACAATGTTGCCATAGATTTAGATTTAATTAAATAAATTAGATAAATGGGTAAAGTTTTGTAATTATCACTACTGCCAAATATATATGCATTAATTACTACTTATTATTATGAATTCATTTATTAATTTACTAGTTGCCTTTGTCTTCTTATATCCTATTTACTACCAATCTTTCTATTTAGTTATAGTTTATCAATATATATATACCTAGGCAAATCAAGTTCTTGTCTTTTCTGTTATTTCAATTAAATCGGGTATGCACAAATAAATTGTTTATAACTTATTCTTACAAAATTATTTACATGCATTCAATTACACCTAATTTAATGCATTGATTTTCATTTATAAATTAAAGGTTTTTCCTTTAAAAGCTTTTATTACTAACCATACTCCAACCTCTATAGGACATTGATTTATTAAATTTGCACTTATTATGCATACTTTTAGCAACTCATATATACTTTGCGTCTATTCCCCAAATTTCACATTCTATTGTTACATAATTTGCATTGATTACTATTTATTATTATTACTTTACTAATAAATTAGATATTTGCATTGGTTTTGCTTATGCTAAATTAATTTCCCATAATAAATCAGGTTTCAAAACAATCAATAACATTTCCTTAGCCCAAACCCCGTTTACCAATTATTTTCCTTCAATAATTCATGTTGCTATAAATACGTACATTTACACTTTGTAGTTATTCTAGTATACCTATTCCAACACTCTTAACCCTTATCTTTAAGTTCACCCACTTGTAATATTAATTATATTTATTACAATTCAATGTTGGCATTTATTACTATTAATTTATACAATGTTTATTACCCTTATTTCAATTTCTTCCTTTTCAGTTGCTACTCTACTATTCACAGTTTCTTTTGTATACTCCTTTCCTATATAATCCAACATACACAAATTCCAATTAAATCCAATTATTACCTTTAAATAAAACATAACATTCGAATACCTCTTATTAAATTGGAATGTTTCATTTAAGTTTATAACTGATCCACTTGTATTGACATAAATTTTTATTTTCAAATTTATTCCCATTTACAGTTAATCAATGTTATTTTACATTAACCAATTCTAATATTCACCTTTAGTTTCACATCTTCAAAGTATATCTAGGAAAAATCTTTCCACCGCTTAATTTACTGAATCTTATGCAGTCTTACTATAAATAAGTTTTAAATTACCATTACTGTACATTCAATTACTATCCAAAGTATTTATTCATAAATCAATTCGATATATATGTTTGTTTCCTTCTATTTGATTTATACCTAGTATACATTTTCCTAAATCCTGTTTCATTACCTTCATTAAATGGTTATCGCATTGAGATCAAATTTATTAGCTTATATCACATTATTACCATTAATTAAAATTGGCTTACAAATTTTTTTTTATTCAATACTCTAAATAAATAACATATTATTCCATATTACTCTTGTTTTCACATATTCCATTCAAAAATTAAACCACAATAATTACATTATTTTATTGAATTGGAAATCTCATTTTAAATTGTTAACTTTTAATAAGAACAAATGGCAACACCAAATTTCTAAAATTCATTTTATTAAAAATTATGGAAAATATGACAAATTTAGTTAACGAAATTTTCGGGTCGTTACAATATCGAAATTTGTTTATATTAGATTTAAATGCAATATAATTTGTCAGGCTTTACATGGATTTAAAGCCCCAATATGGGGACTAGTGTGTTTGGCCATGATGAAGCATGTTGGGTGCGGCCATATGATGGTAGATAAGGGGATTGATTTGACAAGATAAATAAGAGAATGGGTAAGAGAGAAAAGTGGATGTGGATCCTAACTCGTCTCACCATTCTTTCCTCTATTAAGCATCACTACACTCATTCATTCACTTTTAAAGTCTCCGTCATCATTTATTCCTGGCCAAAATTATACTCCATCTCCCTCTCCATTTATAAATCTCAAATCAAATAAACCAGCAGTTGTCCAATAGCTAACGGTCATCTGTTCAGGAGCTAGCACCTTGTTGGATTGGAAACTAGTTCAACGAATTGATTCCATTGTTTTAAGGTGTATAACAGGCTTTGGAGATAAGATAATTTTTGATCTACAACTATAAATTAATATCTACATAGTTTATACATTATATATTACTTTATTAGTTAGGTAACGATTCAAATATATCACCACATTTAGAATGGTTGTAAAATTATATATTTATATATTAGAAAAATAATTTTATGACCCACCCTAACCATTATTACTCATGCACAGAATTTAAAAAATAATTGATTTTATATTATATTATTAATTTAACATTCATTATTTAAATTATATGAACATTAAAATTTAAGTACAACATCTTATACTATGTAAAATATGGTTTTATATTTTTATATGTTCAGTTTCATACTTAAAATATTTTCAACGTAAATAAAATAATATAGATATATTTGGCCAAAATTAAAAATTAAATTTAAAATTTATTTTAAGTTATAATATATATATACAAATATAATATTTAAATAATAAATATAACTTAGATTTTTACTAAAATAATTTAAATTTGAAATTTTCTTGCAAAAACAATTTTTTTATTAATTTATATTAATTTTCGTACGGAAATTAATGTATATAAATATTTAAAATTAAAAAAACCAAATTTTATCGTAAGCAATATAATATGCATATATTTATTTTATATAGTTTATTTAAGTATATATATTGTTATTAAATTATTTATAAGGTATTTATATACACACGCGCCCGTGCATTTATAAAAAATGATTTTAATTTTGAATTTTCAGCAAAATAAATAAATAAATTTATAATTTTAAATAATTTCAACTATATACTTATATATATTATAAATACTATATATTTATTTATATATTTATAAATAATTTGAAAATAAAATACAGATTTATATGTGTGTGTGTTTATATAGATATACACACACACACACACACACAAATATATGTATATACATACGCGCGCAATATTTTGAATACATAAACTAAAGTATATAAACATATATTTGGACAACATATTTGTATGTTTTATGAGCTAACATATCCGTTGCGGCGTAAATTCCAACACTTATACACGGGCATGTTATATCTTGCATGGATAACTATGTGACACATGCACTATATATGTGTATATGATACACATGTATATACATAACATAATATTAATTACATAATATAAAACTATATTGTAAATTTAAATAAAATAATGATTTTATTTAAAAGAAATTTAGAAATGTTCTAAATAACTTATACTTCATAGACCCAATATAGATCCAATACAGAAAAATAGTTTAAAATTCACGCATACCTTCGGCTGCACACTGACCCAGTTCCAACAGTATGTATGGATATGTATATGTATATCTAAGTGTATGCGTTTGTGTGTATCTGTGTGTGGCTTTGTGTGTGCATGTATCTTACATTACAATGTTCACCAATATATGTTGTTCAAATCTAAAATGTTAACTGTAATTTTTTCATATGTATGGAAGTTTACATGTGTTGTTTTAACTCAAATTCATAAAATAGATCTTGTGTAATAATGTAAGATTTATTGACAAACCTTTTTTAATTGAATCCAAATTAATTAATGTTAATTTTGGATTTCAAACCACAAAAAATATCTAATGTGATTTTAATATATATATATATATATATATATTCACATATTATATATATTTGTTATATATATATATACACATTTGTTTAAATCAATATTAAGGACCATAAAGGCATATGTATAAAGGAAATGAGTCTGTTGCGGTGTAAACCTCAACACCTACATATGGTCCTATTAACTATGTACACTTATAATTATAGCATGTGCACTTCACGTAAACAAGTATTTTTGATATACTTGTAACTATACTTTTCAAATATATTAAATAGAACAAAGATTTTATTTAAATTATTTTAGATTGGATATAAAATCTACTTATGCTTCAAAGAGATACCCATTTAACTCATTTTCGATTGGCTCGGTTCCTTCAGTATCATAGTCAACTTTAGTCAGCCCAAAGTCAAAATCTTTAGCTGGAGTAGAATGGTTTATAATAATGTTATTATTGAACAAAGGACTTTTTGATGGACTGATTGAGTTGAGTATAGATAATGCTGGAGTTTTGAACAATATTTGCAATGCATTCTAATGTATATATCCGCGAAGAGAACGCGTATAAATTATTATCTATTGGTACTGTATAAGAATATATAAAATACAATTTCACTTAAAAGATTTTTAAGTGATGAATTTGGTTAAACTGTCACACTATTAGCTAAGGTAACGTGTGAACGTTAATATTTGAATTGTTCAATATTAATAGTCGAGTGAATTCACATTTTTGAGTCTCATAACCACATTTGTAAATTCTCTAAAAAACGCACGATTTAATTAGTTTATAAAATGTTATAAATTAACTAATATTTGAAAAATATTAATTAATAATTTATTTGATGCGTATATAAAGTAATATATACATGCATCAATATATGATGTTGATATATATTTAAATGGGGTTTAAATATAGATAATTACTTAACGGTCTTTTATGAAAAAAGTAATCCATGCAAGGGCAATCATGGCCAGCCATACTTAGGAGAGATGAAAGGCTTGGCTTAATTTAAAATTGATTTAAAATTAAAAGCCGAGTTATAAAGAGAGAATGGAAAATGTTTTTATTCTCCTCTTAAAATAAAATCCTATCATTTATTATTTCCTTTAATTTTCTCTCACTCTTTTCTTCTTTCATTCATGTTCGCCACCCTCACTCTCTCTATCATAGCCAAAAAAATTCATTTTTACACAAAAATTAAACCAAACGAAATTAAATCATGGGGTTCATCCAATTCTAGCGAAGTCTGGACGTTGACTTAAGGAATTAAGGAAGATTTTCGTATTAATGCGTCGCTAGTAGGCCAGATCTTTAAGGTACAATCTCAACTAACACAAACACACACACACACGCACACACACATATATATATATTATTTATATTATTCTTGTCACATTTTGTACACACATTATTGTCTCACCTTGATTTAAAATTAATGCCATAATCAAAATAACTAATTAAATTATATGGTTTGATTTATTTTTATAGATTAAAACTAATACACACACATACATACATACATACAAACATACATATATATATAATTATAGTTTAACCCATGAATATGTTTTAATACATTTGTATTTTTTCTAAACATAGAGTAAGTATAGATTTTTAAACACGGTATCTAATTTCTAATAGCTTAAATATTTTTGTTTGAATTTTAATCTTTTTTGAAACATAAATCCATTGGTATCTTATTAAACTTAACACATGTATTTTAATCTTAATTTTTTTTGATTAATTAAAAACTTTCTTTATTCAATATATATATATATATATATATTTGTGCATTTGTGTGTGAGTATTATGCGTATGTGTGTTTATATGTAAATATTTATAAATATAGTGACAGCTTAATAATATGTATGTATATTTTGAATTAATTAGAAATTATGTTGGCTTTATTATATATATACATATACATATATATTATAATATCTATGTATAGTCAATTAGAGATTTTTTTTATATTACTTACCTTTAATCTTGATTTGAATTTAAATTTATATTCTACCAAGTCAAACTTAGATATTTCAACCTAAAATTTGGATTCAAAACTTAAACTTAGTCACCTTTGTTATATTTTATCAAATTATGCTTTATTTTATTAAGATAGTATTTTGGAACATATATTATGTCCATATATTTCTTACACTAAATAATCAAACTGAGACAATTAATGTATATATAAATGACGAGTGTTGTGTGTAGAGGGAATTAGTAGGAAGGGAAAACATAAGAAAAGTTTTAGTTTGAAGAACACAAGTTTTAAAATTACTCTAAAAATAAGCATTACATATATAGAATACTATATTCATATAGCATTATGCATATTACTTTAGCCTTCATATAGGATCATATATAAATAGACAATTTGATGTTATAGGTGCAATATCACTTATTTCTATCAAGTAAAATGAAACAATAGGAATGTTATTGATAAAAATTATATTAAGGATGCATGACTCTATATTTTAATTAAAAAATGATTTATAGCTACAATCAATAGTGGGATAATAAAAACTAGTGGATATAAATTTATTTATGTCTACAACCAGTCAACTACATAAAATGTTTGCGAGAAAAGGTTTTTTCTCTTGGTGTACAAAAGAAACGGGGATAAATATAAGGCTGCAGTCCATAAGGTTGAGAATTCCATAGCTTGTCCTGATACTATTTTATGAACAACTAGCCAAGGATCAAAATTTTAGTTTATTACAGTTGCTCTAATCATGGATATTGACTCCATGATAATTATTGGCATCGAAAATTGGCCACCAACACCCGGTTATGTGAAAGAATCAATATCCAGTCACAAATATCAAATAGAATTTAGTGTAGAGAATACAATATGAAGAAAAAACAAATTAAAAATGAAAGCGAGTAAAAGGAGATAATATTTATAGTGGTTCGGCTAACTCCAACCTACGTCCACTCCAGAATAATCCTTTTTATTATACTATAGCTTATTTATAGTTACGATTCGAAATCAATGAATAAAATTGCCAAAGTGTAGCCTAGGTTGAAGAGATAGAGAAGAAGAAAGCAGATCCTTCTTTTTAACGCCATGCCTGCCTGTATTTATAGGGGAAGACATGCAAGGATCAGGCAGAAATTT
Source organism: Allium cepa (assembly GCA_030765085.1). NCBI lineage: Eukaryota > Viridiplantae > Streptophyta > Magnoliopsida > Asparagales > Amaryllidaceae > Allium > Allium cepa. The sequence goes on along the minus strand of CM060943.1, from coordinate 676,024,218 downwards.
CAACAGAAGAACCTCCAGGCCATGACGAGGCCATCCAAGAATTTTCAGGCCCACTAAAGCCCATAATAGAGATCGGTGCCGATCCCTATTTTGGTGTCCAAATGAGATGCAATCCCTCTGGGAGGTTCCCAATGAAGTTAGCTACTTGCTCTTCAAATTTTATGTCATTCGGACTTACGGTTTCTAAGATATCGCGTTTTCCATGAAGTGGTGTTGCATCAATCTGATTTCAACCTATCCCTCCAAACTCCTTCAAATGACATGTGATCCTGAGGGAGCTTCTCTATGTTGTATTATGTACAGCCTCCAAGTTTCTTGCCAATTGGATTAGTATAACTCGAGTTAAAGATCAATACTTGTTGCAATATGTTGCAAAGGCTAATTATAGCTGATCCCTATAGAGGGATAGGTGTCGATCCCTCAACCTGCTAATGTAGGATCCCTATGGGATGTTCCACATGTTGTACTTAGCTTGTGCACTAATGTTTATGTCAATAGGATGTGTAGATATTGTATATTTATCGATCTTTGTTATAAAGTTGGGTTTAGCCTATCCCTAAGAGGGAAGAGTGCTGATCCCTCTTTCTTTATCCTTTCTAGTGGCAATCCATAGGGTAGGCTCCCTAAGGCCCCCACATCTTTCTCACAAAATTTTATATGCGTTGGACTTATGGATTTTGAGATATTGATTGTTTTCCAGTGAGTTGTACTTGCTTAACTGAAATATGTCGATCCCTTTATACCAATTCCATTTTATACGATCCCTTTTATACCGATCCCTTTTTTGGGTGAAGTAATTTATCCATAACATGAGCATAAAAACACCTAATGGCTTGAGATTTGAAATGTAGCCTCGTGGGGCCTTCTTTTTCATTTTATACCAGTCTCACCTTGTTTGGGACAAAAATTGAGGATATTTACCGATCCCCTAGGGAAAGGAATAGGCATCGATCTCCTGCCTAGGGGAGGTACTAATTCATATTTAGAATATTATGGAGAGTTATCTCTTTGTCTCAGTTGATCATTGCTTCATATCATTTCCTACACTTGATTTCTAGACCTCATAATCATCGCTTTAGGCTACTGACCTTGATAATCGTAAAGCCTGTTGGATTAAATCCACTTGTATACCATCTTGGCAAAAGGTAGGTTAATAATTTGCCCCCTAAAACATGCCTTGCGATAGAAAGGTATGCTTTGAATTTTCATAAATCCATAATCCATTGATAGCCGTATTTTCCAATCCAGAATCCAATCCAAATCCATTGTCTATTCAGATCATTTTAATCGAATCTTCATCCATCTAAAGCCAAATCCATTGCTGTTTGAAACTGATATCCAAATCCATGACCTCTCTGGGTTGTTATCCTAATACAAATCCTCGATCTCACTGGATCCTTGCTGAGCACAATTCATACTCGACGACTTGAGTAGGCCGATCAATCACATTCGAGCTGAGCAACATACTCCTTGCCAGGCATTGTCCATACCTGATGACCTTGATCTCTCCGGATCCTTGCCAAGCACAATCCATACTCGATGACCTGAGTAGGTCAATCCATTATGTTCAAGTGAAGCAACCTACCCCTTAGGCATAGTCCGTACCAAACGACTTTGATCTCTCCAAATCCTTACTGAGCACAATCTGTACTCGATGATCTGAGTAGGTCGATAGTGAAGCAACTTACCCCTTTCTAGGCATATTTCATACCTAATGACCTATTGGTTTTTATTCTTCGGTCTCGATACACAATTGAGGACTTATCCATGATGCACGAGTCTATATCATCGTGTTCGCCCGATGAAAAAACACGTACCTTGCAATTGTTATCTCGTCTCTTCGGACAGGAACACAACCACGAAGTATGTTATGTATTACATTGATCCAAATTTAAGCATTCCTAAGTCCATTTGCAAACATATAAAATAAGAGTCCGTACAACCAATAAAACAGAGTTCAAATAAAAATAGAAAAATAAGAGTTTGAAACAAATAAGAAAACAAATTTCACAAACCTTAGCACTACGGTTTATCATCATCTTAGAGCGTGCCTAGGGACCATCCTCAATTCCATACATGTGTAAGTGACTTAGCCATCCTAATGCAGAGTTTGTTGCTTACTCCATGCCATCCCGACCAATTGATGACAAGTTGGCAATGATGACTTGATCTAGTGCCATTTTCATTCGAGGTGGACGGTGGCTACTCCTATTCCACCATCATAGCCCGAGTCCTTATGTATTGTTGTAAATGACCATTCCTCACGTGTTCCTCAATGATATCCTTCAAATGCCTGTAGTCATTTGTATTTTGCCCATCCAGGTCATGGAATAGGCAGGGCTTTCCTGATGTTCGTTCGTGCTCGGAGGGTTCCCTCGTTGCAAAATTTCAATATGTAAAGCATCCTCGAGTATCTAGATATATTCTAGGGTTTCACTCAATTCCAAGTAAGAAGAGAATTTGGGTTGTTCCATCTACCACTTCGATCCATCGAAGCTATTGTCCATGTATCGTTTACCCTTGACCTTTATTGAGCATTCACCGGATGGTTCTCCACCTCATATTGTATTGACTTCCATTGCCTCTCTATAGCTTGCTCATCTTTTTGTCATAGAAACTTTTCTTCTTAAAGATAGAATCCCTTAAGATCCATTGGTGAATCTCGTATTAGTGATATCTTAAAATCTGAATTATTTACAACTCCTGACACTTCCATCATCAAAACCATTGATGGATCTACTCGATCCACCAAAACAACTACAGCATTGAACTTAGTTACGAAATACTTGAGTGATTCTTCTGCCCACCGCTTTATTAATGTCAATGCCATCACATTCTTGGGTCTCATAATATGAACCCGAAACTGCTTCATAAATCTTTCAGTTAATTCCGTCCATGTGCTAATAGAATCGCTTTCCAACTGTCTAAACCATAATGCAACTATATCCATTAAGTAAAAGGAAGGAGCATCGTTCCAAGACTTCTTCCAATGCCCCCAGTACTTCCATGTGCCATACATACCTCATTATATGCATAGTTCGATATGACGTTCCACCATAAACTTCTAGTGTTGGTAGTTAGAATTATGGGGGATTCCTAGCATTCCTGATATTATGAGAGAATGTACTTCTATTTACATCCTCCAGATCCATGTTCACCAATCCTTCATACATAGCTCACCTAATCATCTCTACAACCTGTCATTTCCTTTCAGTAGTAGTCTCCTATCATCATGTCCAAACTGCCCCTTGAGTTTACGAGGGAATTCTGAAATGTATTCCTCCGATTGAGCATCTAAATTTCAAATCGCACCAAGCTCCATAGGATTGAATGTAGGTCCTCCAACATTGTGACCAATCAAACCTGGGAGCATGCCCCTTGGCCTTTGGGATCGATGTTGATCCCTCTAGAGGGATCAGTGCCGATCCCTTTAAGATGGCTGGTTACCGCTTCCGGTTGCTTTCTTCCATTCCTTTGTCCATTGGCTACATTTCCATATTCCTAGTTCTTATTTTCAACAACTCCTACTGCTTTAACTCCTTATCTATGTTGTCATTAGATAATGGTACTCTATTCCCTTTATTTGTACTCTAGCTTATCCATTCTGTCAAAGTAAATTTTGCATCATCTCCTCCTTTCTTTTCAGCATCCTCTCCTACATAGCATCCATCGTTGTTTCAGTTAATCCCTGGTGAAGTACATAAATGCTTGATTAGCTTATGCTCTTGAGTAAGCCTCATGACTCCCTCCATGGTGGCTCCTTTCGATAACACTCTCCTTGTTGATTTCCTAGCCATTGATTCCTAAATCCAAGTATCCAAACTTCAAAATCTAAGATATTATCTTCCATATCAGCGGGTTTAAGTTCTCAGTGGAAGCACCAAAATGTTGGCGTCTAAATTGACCACTAACACCCAGTTATGTGCAAGTATCAATATCTAGTCACAGATCTCAAATAGTATCTAATGTGAAGAATACAATATAAGGAACAAACAAAATAAAAATGAATGCAAGTAAAAAGAGACAAATTTATAGTGGTTCGGCTAACTCCAGCCTACGTCCACTTCAAAATAATCCTTTTTATCATATTGTAGTTTATTTATAGTTACAATCAAAAATCCAAGAATAAAATTAGCAGAGTTAGCCTTGGTTGAAGATATGGAGAAGTAGAAAGCAAATCCTTTTTTCGACGCCATGTCTGCTCTATTTATAGGGGAAGACATGCATGAATCGGACTAAAATTTCAACAGAACAACCTCCAGACCATGACGAGGCCACCAAAGAATTTTCAGGCTCATTGGGGCCCACAATAAAGATCAATACCAATCTCTATTTTTGTGTCCAACTGGGAAGCGATCCATATGGAGGTTCTCCATGATGTTAGCAACTTGCCCTCCAAATTTCATGCCATATGAACTTTCGGTTTATGAGATATTGTGTTTTTCATAAAGTGGTGTTGCATACATTCTAATTTCAACCGATCCCTTTGGAGGGATAGGGGCTGATCCCTCCAAACTCCTTGTAACACCCCTAATTTTAGATAAAATTATTCAAGCGATTTCACTAGTTAAATTAAATAAAATTATGCAAAGACTAGAGTGATAAGGGAATTAAGATTTGAAAACTAAATGGATTGTGCCTTTATTAAATGGATTTATAAAATGGCTCATACGTAAATTCATAAGAATGGTTTATAAAATGAAGACTAGGCTATGTAAGGCAATGGTAATATGGGAAATAGCCATATACCATAATCCCATAACCCCTAAAAGCTTACCTCATTTTTCATTCATACATTTATAAACTAAAATAAAAAACTAAGGAGAACTAAGGCCGACCATAATCCTAGGAGAAAAGGGATCAAAATCAACTGGAAGCTAAGGATTCAAGCAAGGAAGAAATAAGCAAGATCAAATCTCAAGTTCTTTATCTAAACAAGGTGAATAACAATCTAAACCGTCTCATATATGTCTTAATGAACATTTTGATTTCAAGTTTAAAGTTTAAAGCCATTTGGATGGATTGAATGGTGATATGCTTTGATAATACGCCATGCTTGATTTAAATAATTATTTTTGTGTAAAGGTATAATTCGATTTTAAGGTTAAAATCGCACAAAATAAGTTTCAATTGCCATACGGATTGAAGATGTTATGTAAAACATTATTTTAGAGATCAGTTTAAATTTCCATAATATTCCAAGCTATAGATAATTTATTATGAATTTTGGATGAAACAAAAAGTAATTTGGGTTTAAAATTAATTATGGCAAATATATATGAAGGATTTTAGGTCTGAAATCTACATATGTTAGAAAATTTATTGAAAGTGAATTTTGATGATTTTTGGTGATTTTTTCTAAGTGTTTTAATATGGGTATTAAATTATTTTAGTTGAAGGACTTAAATTGTTTAATATTTTATGGAAGGGAAAGGCTTATTTGTTAAAATAATTCAACTCTAAATTAGTAAATTTACAGCCTTTTTAGAAAAAGAATTTTGATGAAGAAATGGAAAACAATTACATTTTGACAAATAAGGCAAGTTAGGTGAAAAGAATTTTCTTTTAAAGGCTAAAAATTAGTTTTTCTAGGATTTACTACTTCGTCACTTCCATCTGTTGGCTTTCGACACCATGCCACCACAAAAGAACCCAATCGAAACCAATGCACATGGTATCAAGAAATTGATACGTAGTGCATTGGAGATGTCGAAACCTAGCTTTCGAAAGGGTATATGTCATTTTTATAAGCTTTCCAATATGTTTCTTGCCTTTGCTTTAAAAAAGATGCTTTCAAAAGAGGTGTAGTTACGTGTAAATAGATTTCGAAGAATTGCCGCTTGCCTTTGTTTTAAAGGAAGTTTTCAATTGAGTTGTCGCATATTTAGTTTAAAAAAGGAGCTTTCGAATGAGTAGTTTAAACCTATTTGAAACCTATCTACCATATTCAAGCCTTTCGAATTAGACAAAAGCTGCCTTTTTATACCTTTAAACTAATGCTTTCGAAAGGGAAGCTTTCGCAACTTGTAAAATTTGAAGATGCCTTTCTATTTCTTTCGAAGGGGGGGGTTTTGAAGCTATCCTTTTTCCCAATTCTTTTATTTAAAGATCAATGCTATGGTAAGGGTTACCTTCACTTATATTTTCTTTGACCTAGAAGTTATACTTAATGTTAAACCCAATGATTTCGAAAGAGAAACTTTGAAATGGTTGCGAAGCCTATGCTTCTATAAATTCTTCTTGAACTAAGTGGTTTCGAAAGATATGCTTTGATGCTTTTGAAAGGAATATTTCAATGGTTTCAAAGGGAACATTTTTAAAAGATTTATGATGATTTCGAAAGGTAAGCTCTAGGTATTTCTAAAGGAAGGTTTCAATGCTTTAGATAAGAATGTTTTTGGTGTTCCGAAAGATATATCTTTATGTGTTTCAAAATGTAGGTTTGAAAACTTTCAAAAGGTATATTTTAATGGTTTCGAAAGAAAGGTTCTATGGTTTTAAAAGCCTTAGTTTTCAAACAAGAAACCTAATCTCCATTTTTATAGATGAACCCATGGCATTATGAAAGAGTTTTGAAATGGCATTTAACTTTGGTGTTTTGGAAGAAGATTTCCTTACTAAAGATAATAGGTTAAAGGTATTAATCATATTTCATTTGGAAAATGATTACAAGGAAATTGAACCAAAGATGTTTATATTATTATGTTATGATCATTTATCGTATGTGTTTCTTCCGTAAATATATTCACTATATAATCAACTATAACTTCATTTCAGGGTATAAAGGGTAGAATAACCTACTTGGTTGACCCAGTAGTAAATATATATTGAGTTAACTCCTACATGAGTAAAATTGTGTCCAGTATGTCTAGTAGACCAGAATGTAGGATGCCCAAAGGCTGATCAAAGATTTCTCAGTTTAGACAGATTCATAGTAAGTCCATGAAAACTATATATGAAAATTGTTATTGACAGGGACCAATAGGTTCTTGGTGATCCTACGAAAACTATATCCGGATTTAGCTATTAATAGAGATCGATAGGTCATAGTCAACCCATGAAAACTATAAAATGACAAAATTTATTGGAGAACCCGACAGGTTTATAGTGAGCCCATGAAAACTATAATTGGGTGAAGCCATTGGTAGATACAAATATGTTCTTAGTGATCCCATGAAAACTAAAAAATCGGATAGGTAGCCCGTAAGCTTGGAACAGGTTATTAATTAGCCCATGAAAACTAATAGTTTAATAGTGACCCTAGAAACTATAACTTGAGATAGATAGTCAAATGAATGGGGATGGAAAATCCAGAATATATATATAGCATATTTTCATACTATCATGATATAATTTATTATGTATGTCTTAACCAATTTGGATGTAGGTGCATAGTATATGGTTATTATAAATTGAGTTAAGATACTTGTAAGGGGAACACCCATTCCGCTAAGTGGTGTGTTCTCACTAGATATCTATTTGGTTTGAGATGGTAGGTTATTATTCACACCAGGCTTTTTCCTGACTCAAAGTTTATGTTTTCCCCTTAAACTCTCGGTGCTCAATTAATTTTAAGCAGATTAAAAGTCAAAGTTTCACGTTCCCCTTTGGCGAACAAGCTTCCAAAGAAATGTAGGAGGCAAGCTATTGGGGGATCGTTTTGTTTAATTTCTCTTTGTTTTGGTTTAATGGAAAAGTTGTCTATTTGCCTATATTTAGACTCTAATCAACCAAGGGGGCATCTTCGTATGTCGCTCTTGGCGTATTTTGTAACAATTATATTTCTCTAAACGTGGTTTATGAATTGGAATTATGTAATGAATTTGATATGTGATTTGAAGTTGAATAAGAAATTTGTTTTATGATTTTAATATTTTTTATATTCATGTTTCTGTTATATCAATGTATCTAACATTACCATAATTAGTCATTAAGAATTAATAACTGTGGATGACTATAGCATCTATAGTAGTTAGTTTTGGGCCTCCAAAAGGGGGATGTTATAAGTTGGTATTAGAGCATAGGTTTATGTAAACTTCAAAAGGAATTTAAAACCTAAAAGATTTTTCAAAACATAATTCATTGAATATAAAATAAGATTGAGGTTTGGTTAAAGCTATAATAACATACTTGTATTTGTTATGTATATATCTATAAGTACGTACTCTCCTTTCTCTTAGACCATTCTTCCGTATCTTACTTAGGCTCATATGCAGATTTTACGAGAAAGGAAGATATGGAGGCAGGAAAGGGAAGGGAAAAATCTAGATGGAGGAAACACCACAACTAACGAAAATGCTCGACCCAACATTAGGAGAAACCTGAGCCGACAAGAAAATGCTAATCCAAACGCAAATGCTACCGTAGCTATTGGAATCCCTCCAATAGACATGGTGATGATTATCAGTTCTTTGTCAATCTGATGTAAGCTAAAGAACCTACAGGAGTAGTTGGGTATAATTCTATGAAAGTTGGAGGAGCTAATCACATGGCCCCAGTTAGCAACAACTATGCTAAGCTTATCAGGGATTATACTAATCATGGTGGGAAGTCGTTTTTGGGAACAGAGCATGCTATAGAAGTAGAGAATTGGCTTTTGCATTGTGAAAGGATCTTTACCGACTTTGGATTAAACGATGCGCAAAAGAGGAGACTTGCCTCTTGACAGTTGCAGGGAGTAGCACTTCGTTGATGGAATAGTTCTACCGTAGGTTTTAACCTGCCTTTTGGCAAGGCCTTGGACAGACGGATTTAACTAAATCGATCATTTAGCTGTTGAGGATGAAATACGATAGGTTTGATGGATGGATGAGGTGGCTCAGCATGGGTCGCTCGGCATGGTGGTTCGATCAGGGTCGCTCGGCATTGGCGGCTCGGCATGGGTCGCTCAACATGGTGGTTCGATCAGGGTCGCTTAGCGTTGGCGGCTCGGCATGGTGATTCGGTAAGGGTCGCTGGCATTATGGCTCGGCATAGGTCGCTTAGCATGGTGGTTCGGTCGGGGTCGCTGGGTGTTGTGGTTCGGTCTGGGTGGCTCGGTAATGATGATTTGGCACTGGAGTTCATTCGGCCAAAGGGTTTGGTAAATGTGGTTTGGTCTTGGTGTGGTTCAGCATTGGACATCGCTCGGCATCAAACATCCCTTGACGTTGTGGTTCGGTTAGAGCCACTCGGAGTTGTGGCTCGGCCTTGGTTGTCGTTCAGCATGTGGGGGTCGGCTTTATTTGTTTGGTTAAAGGGAGTCGGCGTCTATGTGCTTCTAGTTCTAACAGGAACTACTTCGAGTCAGGCATGGGACTACTTTGGGTCGTCGGCAAGGAAGGCTTGGGTTGGCATGTACAGAACTCACGGTCAGTTGCAATAAAGAGTGGAGGTTTGGAAAAAGTCTTGATGGGCCTGTACCACTCCAAAAGCCCAACAACTCAGGATTTTCCTATAAATAAAGCATGTTGGATTCCCAAAAAAGGATCTTCTTTCTACTCTCTGGCTTTCTATTTTCGAAGGCTATGACTACTCTGCCATTTTGTAACTACAATCGATTACCATAGCAATAAAAATGAAATTTCTAGAGTGGACGTAGGCCGGAGTCAGTCAAACACTATAAAAACTATTGTTCTTTACAGCTTTCATTTTAATTTTTATTGTTCTTCATGTTTATAATCTCTACGTACACTCTATTTGTGTACTGTGATTGGTATTTGGTGCTTTCATTTGGATTTGGGTGTTAGTGACCATTTTGGCGCTAACAACAGGAGTTCCCGAGGAAGAGTTGACTTGGACAGAATTTTGGAGGAGATTCGAAGAGAGATTTTTGTCTGAAGTGCCAAGTTGGTATTTCTTAGAAATTTCATGGACTTAATGCAAGGTGTGATTTTAGTGATTGAGTATGCTATGAAGTTTGATAAGCTGTCCAGATACGGATATGCTACCATTGACAACGTCATCAAAAGAAATGAGAAGTTTATTCCAAGGTTATGACCCAAGATTGCTAGGGGCAATGCTACGTCTCCATGATCAAAGTACTGTTGCTGTGGAGATGGCAATCTAGAATAAAGATATGCTTTCTACTTATGGGAAGGAGAAGTAGGTTAAAATCTAGTGTTTTCAGGGCAAGAAGAGGAAATTCTTTAAGAAGAAAGGAACCCAAAAGGGAGAAGCTGCCAAGAAGGTGAAGGCTAATTTACTTTTATTTAAGCGTGATAAGAAGGGACATTATGCACATAAATGTTGGACTGGAAAAGGGAAGAAGGCTTCAAACAAGAAAGGACTGAAGTGCTTTAACTACGATTAGATTGGTCATTATAAAAATCAGTGTCCAGAACCGGTCAGAGTGGACAAGGGAAAGGTCTTCGCTTTAGGATCATCATCTGCAAGGCCAACTGCTGTTAAGAAAGAAAAGACTGTGATGGAAGGTACGCTTTTGATTCAAAGTATACCAGTTGGGTACTATTTGATACCGGTGCTTCGCATTCATTTTTATCTCGTTGTTTGCTATCTTGGACCAAGAGCAAAACCTATGAGTGAACCACCTAGTAGGATCACACGGATAGAGATGAAGAAATTAAAGGATCGGCTAGTGGATTTAGAAGGGAAAAATTTTGTTAGACCGTATAGTTCGCCTTGAGGAGCGACCATGGTGTTCATAAGGAAACCGGATGGATCGTTAAGAATATATATCGACTGTCATAAGTTGAACGAGAAGACGATCAAGAATAAATATCCTTTGTTGATAATCGATGATTAAGTTGATCAGTTATGTAGAGCCAGAGTATTTTTCCAATTAGATCCGACGATAGGTTCCCATCAGCTAAGAGTGATAGAGGTCAGTACTCTGTTGACGACATTTCAGACTAGATATGGTTCGTAGAATGGTTAGTAATACCATTCGAGTTAACGAATGCAACATCTTTCTTCATGGATTTAATGAAACGAATTTTATGAGATCACTTGGATAGTTTCATATTGGTATCTATAGACGACATTTTAATATACTCTAAGGATGAAAGAGAGCATGAAGTTCCTCTTAGAGTAGTGCTTGAGATGCTGAGGCAGCATCAGCTAACAGCAAAGTTTTCAAAGTATCATTTCTAGAAGAAAGTGGTTAAGTTTCTTGGTCATGTGGCTTTAGAGAAAGGTTTGTCATTCGATCCAGATAAGACTGAAGTTGTTAACAACTAGAAGAGACCAGAGACGGTGACTGAGATCAGAAGTTCTCTTGGACTTGTGGGTTATTGTCGGAGATTCATTCAGGATTTCTCATGGATAGCAGTGCCTTTGACTAAGCTAGCTAGGAAGGACGTGAAGATTATTTGGCCTGGAAAATACGACGAAGCATTCCTTAAGTTAATACATTCATTGACCAACACACATGTTTTAGCGGTTCTAGCGGAAACCAAGGACTAGTAGTGTATACTGATGCATGTGGAACCGGATAGGGGCTGTCTTGACGCAGAAAGGTAAAGTCATTACCTATGCTTTACGTTATCTTAGACCACACGAAGTGAGATATCCTACTCATGATCTGCAATTAGCTGTGGTGATCTTTGAATTAAAAGTATGGAGACGTTATCTCTTAAGGGAGAGATTTGAGTTATACAGGGATCATAAGTCCTTAAGGTATTTATTCTCTCAGAAGCATTTGAATACGAGGCAGCAAAAGTGGTAGAAAAAGTGGCTGGAGTTTTTAGCAACTTATGATTTTGGTATAGCGTATACACCTAGAAAAGGAAATAAAGTAGTCGATGCTCTAAATAAAATACATCACAATGTGGTGTGGCTATGTTGGCAGAATAGAAGGATCTTGAGGCTTTGACTACTTGTAGTTTGCAGTTAAGATCGATTTTTAGTTTTGCTCAGGGCATTGTAATATTGTCCTGCTTGGAAGTTAGGCCAGTATCGATCGAAACGATTGCTTCTAAGTAGAAAGAGGATCCATTATTAGAAGAAAAGATTATAAGGATTGAGGTTGGATCGGAGATTGATGATCTAAAAAGTTTCATTCTTGACTAGAGGGGATGGTTGAGAAAGAAGGGACGGTTGTATGTTTCAAATGTTGGAGACTTAAGACGAGAAGTCCTTAGGGAATGTCATTGATCTAAATTTAAGATTCATCGTGGAGGAGGCAAGATGTATCAAGATATGAAGACGAGTTTTTACTGGGGAGGTATGAAGAAGGACGTTGGCTTGTGGTTAAGGCAGTGTATGAACTATCAACAAGTGAAGGCCAAGCATTAGAAGCCAAGTGGATTGTTTCAACCTTTAGAGATACCAGTTTGGAAATAAGATTCGGTATCCATGGATTTTACAAGTGGATTGCCAAAGATGAATCGAGGAAATGAAAGTATATGGGTCATAGTGGACAGGTTGACCAAGAGCGTCCATTTCATTATGGTTTAGTAAACCAGGATACCACCTGTTTTAGCTAAGTTGTTTACGAAGAACATACATATATTCCATGGAATTCCTAGTAGTATAGTAAGTGATAGAGATACTTTGTTTACTAGCGAATTCTAGAAGAGTCTACGGGAATTTTTAGGTACCAAGATCAAGATGATTACTGTGTATCACCCTTAGATGGATGGGTAGACAGAAAGAGTCAATAAGGTACTAGAGGATTTGTTAATGACTTATGTGCTAGACTTTGGTGGATCTTGGGAAGATCACCTACACTTAGTTGAGTTTTCTTATAGTAACAATTATCAGACTAGTGTAAGAATGGAGCCTTTCGAGGCTTTGTATCGAAGGTCAAGCATATCGCTAGCATGATGGTTCGAAACTAGAGACAGGTTAGTCCTATATCCAGATCTGGTAAGAGAGGAAACATAAAAGATTGAGTTGATCCCAAGTCTCGGTCTAGAAAAAAGAGTTACGTAGATAGGAGGCATAAGAGTCTAGAATTCTCAGTTGGAAATAATGTTTTTATTAAAGTATCACTGATGAAGGGTATGGTACAATTCGGAATGTCAAAGAAACTGACACAAAGATATGTTGGACCATTCCCGGTCATAGAGAGGATCAGAAAGCTTGCCTATAAAGTAGAGTTGCCGAATAGTTTGGCAGCAATCCATAATGTATTACATGTATCTGATATTCGTAAGTATGCGCATGATCTAGAGACTACAATTCCTCCAACAGCGTTGGAAGATATAATAGTAGAATCAAATTTGACTTTTGTTAGACAACCAGTTTCGATTGTAGCGAGAGATGAGAAAAGGTTAAGAAACAAGATAGTCAATTTGATAAAAACTTAATGGAGTAACAATGAGAAGGACTGTACTTGGGAGACAAAAGATAGGATTAGAGATACTTATCTGAATCCGTTGTAGGGGTATGTTATATATTTGCTTTATATAGACTATTTTCTAGTCAAGTAGGCTAGTGTGGTAGTTAGGAGATGTTACAGGTGATTGCTACATTTTGTATTGAGTCCTTACTGAATTTCGAGGATGGAATTATTTAAAGAGGGGAGCTCGTAACACCCCTAATTTTAAATAACATCATTTAAGAGATTTAGTTAGATAAATTAAATGGATAATGTAGAGACTGGAGTGATAAGAGAATTGAGAATTGAAAACTAAATAGGGCCGTGCCTTAATTAAATGAATTTATAAAATGTCTCATATGTAAATTCATAAGAATGGTTCATAAGGTGAAAACTAAGCTAAGTTAGGCAAGGGTAATATAGGAAATAGTTATATACCATTAACCCATAACCCCTAAACCCTTACCTCAAATTTCATTCATACGTTCACGAACCAAAGACAAAAACTAAGGAGAACTAAGGCTAACCATAAACCTAGGAGAAAAGGGGTTCAAAATCAACTAGAAGCTAAGGAATCAAGTAAGGAAGAATTAAGCAAGATCAAATCTCAAGTTCCTTATCCAAACAAGGTGAATAATAATTTAACCATCTTATATATGTCATATTGAACATTTTGATTTGGGGTTTAAAGTTTAAAACCGTTTGGATGGATTAAATGATATGCTTTGATTGTATGCCATATTTGATTTAAACAATTATTTTTGTGCAAAGGTATAATTTGATTTTAAGGTTAAAATCATATAAAATGTGTTTCAAAAGTTAAAATCATATAAAATGGGTTTCAAATGCCGTTAGGATTGAATATGTCATGTAAAACATAATTTTAGAGATGGGTTTGAATTTCCATGATATTCCAAGATATGTATAATTTATTATGAATTTGAATGATAGAAATAGGTAATTTAGATTTAAAATTAATTATGGAAATTATATGAAGGATATTGGGTTTGAAATCTACGTATGTCATAAAACATATAAAAAGTGAATTATGATGATTTTTTTGGATTTTTCCTAAGTGTTTTGATATGGTTATTAAATTATTTAAGCTGAAGTACTTAAATGTTAAACTGTTTTATAAAAGAGAAAGGCTTATTTGTTAAAATTAATTCAGTTATAAATTAGTGAATTCGACAACCTGTTTAGAAAAAGGATTTTGATAAAGAAAATGCGATCAATTACATTTTGACAAGTAAGGCAAGTTAGGTGAAAAGAATTTTCTTTTAAGGGTTAACAATTAGTTTTGCTTGGATCTACTACTTCGCCACTTCTATATGTTGGCTTTCGACAACATGCCTCCACTAAAGAACCCAATCAAAACCAATGCACATGGTATCAAGCAATTGAAACATAGTGCGTTGGAAAAAGGCGGAAGATACGGTGTTGAAACCTAGCTTTCAAAGAGGTAGAGGTTTTTTTTATGAGCTATCTAATATGTTACTTGCCTTTTCTTTTTGAAAGATGCTTTCGAAAGGGTTGAAGTTACTTGTAAATAACTTTCAAAGGGATTACTACATGTCTTTGTTTTAAAGGAAGCTTTCGATTGAGTTGCCGCATATTTAGTTTTAAAAAAGAGCTTTCGAATCAGTTTTTTGAACCTATTCGAAACCTAGCTGCTACATTCAATCCTTTTGAATTAGCTAAAGGCCGCATTTTTATAGCTTTAAACTAATGCTTTCGAAAGGGAAGCTTTCGCCCTTGTAAAATTTGAAGCTGCCTTTCCAATGCTTTCATAAGGGGTTTTCGAAGCTATCCTTTTCCCTGATTCTTTTATTTAGAGATCAATGCTTTCGAAAGGGTTACTTCACTTCTATTTTCTTTGATCCAAAAGTTATACTTAGTTTTAAACCCAATGATTTCAAAAGAGATTTATTCAAATGGTTGCGAAGCCTATGCTTCCATAAATTCTACTTGAACTAAGTGGTTTCGTAAGATAAGCTTTAATGCTTTCAAAAGGCATATCGTTAATGGTTGTGAAAGGAAGATTTCAATGGTTTCGAAGGGAATACTTTTAAATGGTTTCTATAATGATTTCGAAATGTAAGCTTTAAGTATTTCAAAAGGAAGGTTCCATTTCTTTAGGCAGGAATGTTTTGTGTGTTTCGGAAGGTATATCTTTATGTGTTTTGAAAGGAAGGTTTAAATACTTTCGAAAGGGATGTTACGATGGTTTCAAAAGAAAAGGCCTAAGGTTTCTAAAGCCTTGGTTTTCAAACAAAAAACCCAATCTCAATTTTTTAAGATGAACCTATGGCATTATGAAAGAGTTTTGAAATGGCATTTTAACTTTGGTGTTTTTGAAGAAGCTATCCTTGCTAAAGACAATAGGTTAAAAGTATTAACCATATTTCATTTGGAAAAAGATCATAAGGAAATAATCCAGAGATGTTTATATTATTATGTTATGATCGGTTATCATGTGTGTTTCTTCTATAAATATATTCACTTTATAATCAACCCATAATTGCATTTTGGGGTATTAAAGGTAGAAGAACCAGCTAGGTTAACTCAATAGTGAATATATATTGAGTTAACTCCTACGTGAGTAGAATTGCATCGATTAGGTCAGGTAGACTAGAATGTAGGATGTCTAGAGGCTTATCAAAGAGTTTTTAGTTTAGACAGGTTCATAGTAAGCCCAGAAAATTATACATGGAAATTGTTATTGGCAGAAGCCAATAAGTTCTTGGTGATCCCATGAAAACTACATCAAGATTCAATTATTGATAGAGATCAATTGGTTCATAGTCAAATCATGAACTAGGAAATATAAGAAGTTATTGGAGAACACAATAGGTTCATAGTGAGCCCATGAAAACTATAATTGGATGAAATTATTGGTAGATACCAATAGATTCTTAGTGATCCGATGAAAACTAAGAAACCGAGCTTGGAAAATTTTATTAGTCAGCCCATAGAAACTAATATGTTAATATGACCCTAGAAACTATAACTTGAGACCGATAGTCAAATGAATGGGGATGGAAAATCCAAAATATATATAGCATGTTTGCATATTATCATGATATATCTTGTTATGTATGTCTTAGCCATTGTGGATGCAGGTGCACAGTATATGGTTATTATAAATTAAGTTAAGATACTAATGACGTGAAAACCATTTCCATTAAACGACATTGTCTCACTAGATATCTTTTTGGTTCGAGATGGTATGTTATAATTCACACCAGACATTGTCTGACTTGAAGCTTATGTTTTCCCTTTAAACTCACGGGTGCTTAGTTAATTTTGAGTAGATTGAGAGTCAAGGTTTTCAGGTTCTCCTTTGACGAATAAACTTCCGGAGACATGCAGGAGACAAGCTAGCTATTAAGAGTTCTTTCTGTTTATTTCACTATGTTTTAGTTGTAATAGAAAAGTTGTCTGTTTGCCTATATTTAGACTTTGATCAACCAAGGGGCACCTTCATATGTCGCTCTTCACGTATGCAGTAATAGTTATATTTCTCTGAACAGGTTTACGAATTAGGATTATGTAATGAATTTGACATGTGATTTGAAGTTGAATGAGAAATATGTTTTACGATTTTAAATTTTTCATATTCATGTATTTCTATTATATCAATATATATAACATTACCGCATTTGGTCATCGAGAATTAATAACTATGGATGACTACAGCATGCGTAGCAGTTAGTTTTGGGCCTCCAAATGGAGGATTTCACACTCCTCGAAATGACATGCGATCCCTATGAGAGCTTCTCCATGTTGTACTATGTACAGCCTCTAAATTTCATGCCAATTGGATTAGTAAAACTCGAGTTAAAGATCGATCTTTGTCGCAATATGCTGTAAAGGCTGATTATAGTCGATCCATATGGAGGGATAAGGGCTGATCCAACCAACTTTCTCCAATTGATGTACAATCCCTATAGGGTATTCCAAATGTTTTAGTTTGCTTGTCCTCCAATTTTCATGTCAATTGGATATGTAGATTTTGAGATATTGATCGATCTTTTCTATAAAGTTGGGTTTGTGAGAAATGCGGATTACGGATCTTAAGGCAAGGATTAACACTAGAGGGGGTGAATACTGTTAATCAAGAATTACTAAATCTTTTTCAGTTTATGTTAATTAAGACACCGATGTATGCAATATACAGACACAGATATGATCACAGAAACAAACACAGATGCAGAAATAAAAAAATGTAGTAAAGTAAAGAACACACCGGATTTTATACTGGCTCGGAGTTACCCTACATCCAGTCCTGCAACACAAGTACGGATTTCCTTTCAAAAGAAATTGCACAATTACTCCCACGGTTTCAAGGCTACGAGGTACACCTTCCAGAATTTCTATCCTCTGGGTAGAGATACTTGATTTCCAAGCCACAAGTTTACCCAATTGATTTACCAACGCTACAATCACACCTTTTCTCTCTTGATTGATTTTCAAGGCTACAATCACAACTTTTCTCTTTTAACAGACTACAAAGAAGTATATAACTCTGAATATCACTGAGAATCTTGTAGAGATAGTGATAGAGAATCAAACTAGAAATAATCGAGTTCGATTCAATGTTGATTTCGGTGGAGTAATGGTAAGAATATGTATTAAGAAATGTGGAAGAAGAAGAGGAGTGAAAAACTAGAAAATCTGATCTTAAATTCGTTGAAACTAACCCCTATTTATAGAAGAACAACAGCCATGTCCATTCATGAAGAGTTATGGCGAATAGACACTTCTTTTGAAAATTAAATTTTGAATTCAACTGACACCATGTCGACATGGTTATCCTAGGCATGTCGACATCCCAAAGCAATTTTTGGTGATTTGTTTTTCTTTGAAAATAACTTTTATCTTATATTTAAAAATATTTTAAACTTTACAAATATACTTGACTATAGTTAAAATTCATAAGTAAATATAGAGAATAATATATATAAAATTTAACTATAATTTTAAATTTAAATCTAAGTATAAATATTTAAATGTTAAATACATTATATTAAAAGATAGTTTAAAATCAGGAGTAATTTGACTTTGAAATTAAGGATAACTTTGAGGCTAAAATTATTTAAAATCAGGATAGAGAGTTTTGATGTTTTTAAAAGGAAAGTTTTGAAATCATTTTGAAAATAAGATAATTTTGTAAAATCATGTGAATTAAAATTAGTGGATACAAAACAATGTTCCACTAGATTTTCGTAGGTTCCATCCTACTTAGGGTTCCATCCCTTTAACAGGCTCGAAGTGGATTCCATTTCATGAATAAATTGGATTTTAAGATGTCAGTGCTTTTCTACGAGTTTTAACAAAATTCCTAATAAAAATACTTAACCTTAAAATCTTGAACTCTTGATAATCTTGATACTCATGAGTCTTCTATCTCGATATCTTAGATCTCTATACCGTACAGTCTTCATTCTTGGTACAACATGGTTAAATCCTGCATATACATATATATCTGAACTTATAATGTCAGTATTTATATTTTATAATCTATTCTAAGGTTGTTGTCATCAAAACCATCATTTCACGGACTAACAATCTCCCCCTTTTTTATGATGATAACCTTCGTTTATAAAATATTACTTATCCTAATAACTCTCCCTAAAACTAATAAACTCCCCCTTAATTTATGCCTAACTATCCTATTTTATATTTCTCCCCCTTTGTCATCAACAAAAAACTCACTCACCCTCATTCTTGGTCTACAGTACCTGCATTGATAAACTATACAATGGAATATATAATATATAGATTAAGAAATAATTATACTTATGAACATGATAACTAGTTAAAGACTATATATATTTCAATGTATATATATATATATATATATATATATGTTTTATACAACAAACTTAAAACCAATATTAAGAAATCAATCCACACAGAGTAGCAATCCAGACCAAATCAATCAAAGCAAACAAATAAAAATCAAACGTTACATGGAACTTCCACCCATCCTTCTTCTCCAAAGATTGGGTATGCCTTAATAGCATCCCAATTATCATTGTCATTGGTGAGAGAGACAGGAGGATGTGCTTCGTTATCATCCTTGTGCAGAGAGGAGATCATCCATCGTATCGCATCGAAGTGCCTTTCTTGTTCCTTGATCATCTGTATTAGACTCAATTCTAAGTGACGCTGGTTACGTAGAATAAACGAGAGAATATTCTTGAACGAATGAAGGGTTTCTTCAATATTTTTGGATAGATTGTGAATAGGATTAACCATAGTTGAATTTGTGAAAGAATAAAGGATATAGATGATGAGAAATAAATTTCAGTGAAGAATTCTGAAAGAAACAGGTAATTATAGGTGTACAAATTCATTTGAAATGAATAAACATTTGGTAGTTATTCAAATTTCAAATTCAAAATCAATTGTCATCTCTGACCAGTACACGTCGACATGGTCATAGAGGGGATGTCGACATGGATTAGTGAAAAATTATGGCTAATTTGATTTTGTGAATGATTGTGTGTGTGTGTATATATTTATATAATATACTAACATTTATTCTGAAGATAAGATAAGGTAGATAACAGAAAGGAAATTTCATTTCATTGCATACTACGATAATACAATGATTAAGCACACAACAAACTACATGAACATTCGAAATAAAGCAACCTAAAACAAATACATCAAGATACGAAAAGATAAAACTAGTTAGAGGATGATGATGAAGATAGTCCAAGTTTCTTGCTAACTTTGGAAATGAACTTGTTCATATTGGATGAAATTTTGTCCAACTTCTTACTAACGGATCTTCTAAGAATCCGTTGATTCTCAATAATCGTCTTTTGGTTTTTGAGAAGGGTTTTGGTGGATGGATAAGGAGGATAGTCAATGCTTTCCAAAGAGGTTTCACCTTCTTCTTCTTCTTCAATTTCCATTTCATCCCCTTCTTCTTTTTCTTCCACTTCGTCTTCTTCAATTTCCTCATGAGCCAATCGTTCTTCTTTTTCGGCAAGGGTCTCATAAGGTTGAAAAACAAAAGGAATTTTCATAAGCGAAATGTTGGAATGATTGAAAACTTTTCTAAAAACAAATTCTTCGCCTTTGAAATCCACTCCAAAATAGTTAAAAATCCGAGTGAGATAAGTTCCATGGTATAAAGTATTCTCACCCATTTCAAGATTTTTAGGACGAAGTTCATCCAAAATAACTTGTGCCCAATTTATGTCATAATTTCCAAAAATAGAAAAAAGAGCTTTGTAAACTTTTGAAGTAGGATTGTTAAAATTCCCCGATCTTAGGGTCAAAGTATGTTGCAAAAGAAGGTTGACAATTCTTGCCTTTGGACGAAAATTTCGATTTTTGAATTCAAAATTATCAATCCCTTCGAAAATGTGATGAAATGTCTCACGATCATTTTCATCGATTTTAAAATTAGAAAGATCCATTCCCGTACACTTGCAATTGAGAATGGAACCCAAAAGATCACAATTAAAAACAATTCTAGTGCCTTTGACACTACTCCAAATTTCATCCTCATTTCCATGATAAATCCACGGTTTAAATTAGCATAGAAAATTTTGACAAGATTTGGATAGCAAACAAAATCATTTTGAGAAGCATCAATAAGACTAAGAACTCCATTGTTTGCAAAAAGAGAATCAAGTTCATAAGAAGAAAAATCTTGAAAAATAGCAAATTTTCCGGGATGGACTTTGGCATAGTTAGCATAATTGATGTATGATTTTATTGCCTCCGGATCATCGAATAATTGCTCTTTGATTTTTCTAGAAATTCTCATGGTGGAGGGGTTGCTTGAAGAAGCCATTAAAGTAGAGAGTGGAGAGCTTGAAGTTATGAAAAGAGAGTATGAATTTGAAATAAGAGTGAAAAGATATGATAAAAAATAGTGAATAAATAGATTCTTAAAGGACATATTCTCTGGTCAAAAGGTAGCTTTCAGAGAATTGAATGAAGTGAAAAGGTAGAGGGAAACTCAAACATTTGAATTCAAATTTTGAAATTCAAATTCAGGTACCCATGTCGACATCATGGTAGGGACCATGTCGACATGTGCCTTTGAATTTTCATGAATTGATTTTTCCTAAGTTCTCTAATATATATATATATATATATATATATATATATATTATTTTTAATGCCTATATATATATCTGAAATATTATTAAACTTCAAGTATATTTCAGAAAATATTATTATACTATCAAAAAATAATAAAAATAATAATAAAATAATAATAATAAATAGAAAATAAATTTTAAAATTCAAACAACAAACCAATCCAAAATCAATCAAACAAACAATCAAGCAACTAATTCTAAGCAAGCAATTTCAACCAATTGTATTGTAAACGTGTACCTTTTTCTGAGTCTGTTTCTTTGAATTCGTCGGAGTCATGAACAGCTGTGAAACACGGATTCGAATTATCTGTCTTCTGATCATCATTACTTGAGAACGAGTATGAGTCATCTAGAGCAGCAGTAAATGCACGCTTCCGTTTCTTTGTTGGATCATTGTTCATAGGAGAATTTTGCCTATCTGGATACGGACAGTCTCTTTTGAAATGGCCTGGTTTATCATAGTTGTAACATTTGTCATTATTTTGCACTACATTCTGATTTCCAGAATTCTTATAGTTGTTTCTCTTGAGATTATTCATTTTTCTGTATTTCAGGAATTTCCTAAAATTTCTGGTCATAAAGGCTATCTCTTCATCATTATCGCTGTTTGAGTCTGATCCATCGGTCGATGCATTGAATGCCATTGATTTCTTTTCATATGCTTTACTTTCTCTTCTCCCGATCATTTGAACTTCATACGACATTAGATTTCCAATTAATTCTTCTATCTTTAAAGTACTGATGTCATTTGCCTCTTCGATAGCAAGTGTCTTTTGATCCCATTCTGGAGTTAGAGAATTTAAAATCTTTCTAACTTGATCTTCTTCAGAAAATTCCTTTCCCAAAGATATAAGAGAATGCACAATATCCTGAAATCTACTCTACATATCCGAAATAGACTCATTAGGATTCATTTTAAATAATCGAAACTGATTTGTGAGCATGGAAAGTTTGGTATGTTTAACTTTGCTTGATCCTTCGTGAGTAACTTGCAAAGTTTTCCAGATTTCATATGCAGACTTACAAACTGACACTCTATTGAATTCATTTCTATCTAGTGAACAAAACAGAATAATCATTACCTTAGAATTATTTTGTGCAACAGTCTTTTTCTCAGCAGTCCACTGTGCAAAATTAGTTGTGGGTTCAAAATATTCAGTTTGTGTGATATTCCAAGTGCCTAATCCTATAGATTGTAAATATATTTTCATCCTACATGCCCAATATGCATAGTTAATGCCATTAAAAAGTGGTGGTTTGACAGTAGACTGACCCTCTACAAATGAACTAGTGACAGGGATACTAGTGTTAGTAACAGTACCAGTATTGGTAGCCATTTTGAAAACTTTTCAAAAATCAGATTATGAAACTTTGAAAACCTTGCTCTAATACCAAATGTGAGAAATGCGGATTACGGATCTTAAGGCTAGGATTAACACTAGAGGGGGATGAATAGTGTTAATCAAGAATTACTAAATCTTTTTCAGTTTATGTTAATTTAGACACCGATGTATGCAATATACAGACAAAGATATGATCACATAAACAAACATAGATGTAGAAATAAAATAAAAGCAGTAAAGGAAAGAACACACTTGATTTTATGCTGATTCGGAGTCACCCTACATCCAGTCCCGCAACACAAGTACGGATTTCCTTTCAAAAGCAATTGTACAACTACACCCTCGGTTTCAAGGCTACGAGGTACAACCTCCAGAATTTCTATCCTTTGGGTAGAGATACTTGATTTTCGGGCCATAAGTTTACCCAATTGTTTTACCAAGGCTACAATCACACCTTTTCTCTCTTGATTGATTTTCAAGGCTTCAATCACACCTTTTCTCGCTTAATAGATTACAAAGAAGTCTATAACTCTGAATAGCACTGAGAACCTTGTAGAAATAGTGATAGAGAATCAAACTAGAAGTAATCGAGTTCGATTCAATGTTGATTTCGGCAGAGTAATGGTAAGAATATGTATTAAGAAATGTGGAAGAAGAAGAGGAGTGAAAAACTATAAAATCTGATCTTAAATTCATTGAAACTAGCCCCTATTTATAGAAGAACAACAGCCATGTCCATTCATGAAGAGTTATGGCGAATAGACACTTCTTTTAAAATTTAAATTTTGAATTCAACTGACACCATGTCGACATGGTTACCCTAGGCATGTCGACATCCCAAAGCAATTTTTGGTGATATGTTTTTCTCTGAAAATAACCTTTATCTTATATTTAAAACTATTTTAAACTTTACAAATATAGTTGACTATAGTTAAAATTCATAAGTAAATATAGAGAATAATGTATATATAATTTAACTATAATTTTATATTTAAATCTAAGTATAAATATTTAAAAGTTAAATATATTATATTAAATGATAGTTTAAAATCAGGAGTAATTTGACTTTGAAATTAAGGATAATTTTGAGATATTTAAAATCAGGATAGACAGTTTTGATGTTTTTAAAAGGAAAGTTTTGAAATCATTTTGAAAACAAGATAATTTTGTAAAATCATTTGAATTAAAATTAGTGGATACAAAACAATGTTCCACTAGATTTTCGTAGGTTCCATCCTACTTAGGTTTCCATCCCTTTAACAGGCTCGAAGTGGATTCCACTCCACGAATAAATTGGATTTTAAAATGCCAGTGCTTTTCTACGAGTTTTAAAAAAATTCCTAACAAAAATACTTAACCTTGAAATCTTGAACTCTTGATAATCTTGATACTCATGAGTCTTCTATCTCGATATCTTGAATATCTATACTGTACAGTCTTCATTCTTGGTACCAGCATGGTTAAATCCTGCATATACATATGTATCTAAACTTATAATGTCAGTATTTATATTTTATAATCTATTCTAGGGTTGTTGCCATCAAAACCATCATTTCACGGACTAACATGGTTTAGCCAATCCTTAAGAGAGAAGAGGGTCGATCCCTTTCTTCATCCTTTCGAGGTGCGGTCCCTAGATTAGGATCCCTTCGGTCTCCACATCTTGCTCATAAAATTTCATATGCATTGGACTTATGCATTTTGAGATACTGATTATTTTCCATTGGGTTGTACTTGATTGGCTGAAATATGCCAATCCCTTTTATACCAATCCCTTTTTATATGATCCTTTTTAGATGAAGTAATTTGCCTATAACTTTAGCATAGAAAGTCCAAATGACTTGGGATTTGAAATGTATCCTCGTGGGGTCTGTCTATCACTTTATACATGTCTTACCCAGTTTGGAAGAAAAATTAAGGACATATACTGATCCGCTAGGGATAGGCACTGATCCCTAGCTTGGGGGAGGTACTAATTCGTACTTATAATATTATGGAGAGTCTATTTCTTGGTCTCAGTTGATCATCGCTTCATATCATTGCCTGCATTGATTTCTAGACCTCACAATCATTGCTCTGGGATACAGGCCTTAATAATCATGAGCCTATTGGGTTCAATTTCGCATGTACACTGCCTTGGCAAAAGGTGGGTCAACAATAATGATTTGAAGTTTGTTATGCGATTGCCCTAAAATCTAAATAATAAACAGCTTGCACAATTATTTTGACCAATTTTACATCTGAACACTTAACTCTTAATAAACAAAAGTTAATCTTTAAACAAACTAACTAACCACTAGATTTAAAGTTAATGCATTCTAATGGTAGTTGAACTGAACATACAATGTCTGAAGATTCTAACAACCAAGAAGGAGAAAGATAAGAACAAAATGAAAACCATAAACAAATACCATCACCACACACAACATAGTTGATTTGGTAACATATCACATCAAAATTTCATTTTATCCAAACACTACAAATTAAACTTTGTTTACACATTAGAGGAAAAAAAAGCATGAAAGAAGTATGAAAATGAGATTCAACTGAGATAAATATGTGATGACCCGCAAATCCGTACTCCTTGAATATACACTAATCTCCATAGATTAACTCAAGATGAACAGAAATACGAATTATCAATGTCTAAAAAAAAGAAAAAGACGGAAGAAGAGAGAAAAGATAGAAAATAGAGAGAAAAGAAAATAGAACGGAACAGAAAACAACAGAACAATATCAGAATCTCACAATCGCAGCGGAAAAACATATAATAATAAATGAATAATCTTTAAACAAAGAACTATATCAGTTATTACATTACATTACATTACATTACATCATATCATCAGAGTGTACAACAACAAACAACATCAAACAGTGGAAAAGAAATACTATATACTAATAATACGCCATGCCATCCAGCTTGCCTCCAGCAACTCCAGAATATCCAGAATATCCTGATAAACCTTAACTCTTGACTGCCCGTGTGAAAATTGGTGGGCACCCAGAGTTTAGGAAGGAAAACAATAAACTCCGAGTCAGTCATGTGACTGGTGTGAGAAGTCAAAACAGTTTATTTATCTTTGAAAACAAAATAGAGGAATATTTTTAAAGTCAATTCGTAATGCTTTTTAAAAATGAGACTACCATAAGGCCTCCCGCACACACACAATGCAAACGCAGAATCGGAGGAGATTTCTCCTTATGATAGTCAAAGATGCTTGATACGCATTAAAAGAACATTTGATATTATGACTAGTGCATAGTGTAGAGAAGAAAAAAATCATTTCAAAAGTAGAATATAAATCTTAGCCAGCATAGACATTCCGAACTATGCCTACTATAGCTACCATCCAAGCAGTGGGGCGCCACCATAAGTGAATGATAGGTTCTACAACTAATACCGTACAAGATCGTATTGTTTCTTTGGATTTCCAACGAATGATCAGGCCAAGGAACTTCCCATTGCTACATGAGAATGCCTCTGGAAGGACATCCCCGAGAACCAAACCGGATCTCTGCCAACACAAGGACGGGTTACCCCTAACTAGGTAACAACTAACACGAGTATGCCATCCCCCGGTCCTTTGGGACCTTTAACCGAGCGCTCGTCATCAACATCACACCATAATAATAAGTGTTTCAACATGAGTAAATATCTGGGATCCATACAATGATACCACCCTTTTCCAGAAGTAAATGCACATACCCTAAAGGGAGCTACCCCTCATAACCTTGCCGCATCTTTCCTGTTTTGACCATTCCGAGGTGTGAGGCTCGACGAAGTCACGTCCACAAAAACATACTTTATACAAAAGCCATGCTTTGGGTCAACAAATGATCATAGAAATGATCACCAAGATAACGATCAAACAAATGATTCTATCTCAAATGATCAACACAATGATCATTTCACAGCAACACTCAGCATGTCATATTACCAAATTGGGAATATATCACTAAAAACCTTCAACTACATAACCTCTGAGCTCGTACGTCTCAGAGAAGGGTGTTAAGCTAAGAGAATAAATTCTCCGCCGCCAACAGAAATATATTTGAAAGAAATCAGCTTTATATCTCAATTTGTAATGTCAAACATACTATCCATACAAGTCTGTTCCGGGCTCGAACAGAACCGAAGGCACTTACAAAGAAGTCCTTGCAATCCGGATATCCACAATCCTGATCGGATTCCCCATCACATATATAGAACTCTATACCGGAGCAATTCGATGCAGAGTCAATCGACAGGTCATCCTATTGCTCTCGCAAATACCCAGTCTTCAACACCGGTCATCAATGTTATCCATTACGTCGTATCACTATTCGGAATGGGTAATCCGAATAACGAGCGCAATAATTTAAAAATAAGTGTAGCATTCAAATTCAGCAAATCACAACAAATACCTTTCAAAGGTAAATATTGATAGTCGGTTATTGAACTATCAATGGATATGCACGACATCACCAGATTCCAAATAATTTTCCAAATTATTTATTTCCCAAAAATATCTTTACTAGATATATAATTTTCACACTTGAAAAATAAATCAATATTTATTTTTAAACGAATTCCACTTTCTTTTATAAATTCCATAGTGAATTTATATTCCAAAATATCTATGAATATACGATTTCAATTATTCATTTTCAATTTATCTTCAAAAAGATAAATCCTCAAAACGATTCATTTTGCATTGGAAAACATTTCCATACTTATTTATTTATAAGTAATTCTCAAATCCATTTATTTTCAACACTTGGAAAATATTCAATATACTTAAATCGAGATTAAGTATACATTTCATTCTTTAAGGAAATCATTCTCTTAAACATATTTATTTGGTCCAAAACGAATGTTGCGTAAAACATCGTTACGACAACCCAAAATCACTAGTATAGGGATTCGAAATTAAAATAGATATATAAATCCCAATACTATACAAAACATTTCCTTTCGGAAATCATTTACTATAACAACAGTGTTATAGTCCACCATTTCCTTCTATTTCTCGAAAACGTCTATTTCAACAATAAATGTTGAAATCTATGGTTTCGAATCTCAACACATTTTGAAAACATCGTTAGATCGTTTTAATTCTATTTAAAACATCACATCCAAAACATTTTCTTTAACATATTATTCACTATCCAAAAACGTGAATATATTTGTTAACCAATTTCATCACTTCTATACATTTTATTTTAAAGGATTATTCACTATCTAAAATGTGAATATAACTCCATAAATAAGTTATAACAATTTACTTATCAAAATAAGTCGTTTGCGAATTTATACAAACAATGTTTATAAATTCCTTTATTAACCTATATTCAATTCATAACCCAATTATAAACCAAAAGTTCACATTATAAGTTAAACACTTATAATTTATTTGTTTACAAGATCGTTCCTTTAAACTTCCCAAATTATAAATCCTATAACTTATAAGATTCATTTATTTCCCCAAATATATTCTTTAATAACTTCACAAAATTTATAAATCTTACTATTTATAAATTTTATTTATAACTTCACCATTTATAATTTTATAACTTCCATTCACCTATGCAATTCATTTTCACTTCATTCAACACTTATAAAAACTCGTTTTATAATTTCAATATTTCAATTTATAAATATCCATTTATAAATCTCTTATATAAATCAATTCATATTAATATTTTAAAACGTCTTTAAACTCCTTTATAATTTCACCATTTTTGATTTATAAAATAATCAAATTTTATAAATCATATATTTTCAACTTTTTATAATATGTTCAGAAATCCCAATTTAAATTATTTTATAAAATCATTAACCCAATATTTTCAAAAATCAACTTTTAACTATATTTCTCAAAAATCATAATTTTTATAACATTAAAATTTATAAAGTTTATTTATTTAAAAGGAATCGATTCCAAAAATATTTTATAAACGTATACTTTCAAAAATCACTTTAAAAATCATTTTAAAGTTCCAAATTTGGTCCAATGATGCTACATATCAAATAGTCAATCACGACAACAACGACATCATATATCGATATGATAATCCATCAAATATCAAAATATCTGAAATCAAATAAATACTGTTGAGGAATCCACTTGGATCCCTCCAACCTGTTTTCCTGCATCCACAAATATTAGCACAATACCAATTCCGTTCCAGTACGAAATTATCGCGGTATATGGGATTTAAAATATTATCCGCTTAATAGACGGCGCAATAGGGTCTCGTCCGCTATACAATACGGGAAATCAACAACTGCAATATATACATATGCCAATATATATATATATATATTGCTATTATATATAATACCAATTTCACTGTTTATGAAATATTCGCGGTATATGTTTTTAATAAATAACATCCGCTTACTAACGGCGCATAATGTATATTTTAACAATCAATAGATATCAATCATCATTCAAACATGCATTCAAATATTTTAAATCTAACTATTTAAAATTAAAATCAAAACTATTCGATTGAGTGAGAAGTTCTCACCTTAATTTCAATTTCGTTTTCAGCTTTTATTTCGAATAAAATTAAACGGACGTTTAATTTTACCCGAAATTCTCACTAACTCCAAATGACTCCAATCAAATTCCATAGCGTAGTGCTCGTCCATACGATTCCAACGCAACTGGATTCGCGCGTTTTCGACCTCGTATGAAAAAGTTATGCTATTTAGAAGTTTACACAATTTAAACTAAAATTTATTTACAACTTTAATTTTATTTTTCTGTATTTTAACATATTAAATTATCGATTTAATTATCCAATTAAATCCAATTATTCGAATAAAATTTATTTGACTAATAAATTTCACTTATTAATAATTAAAATTAATTAAATATTCATATTTTAATTAATAAAAATTCTGGATCGTTACATACTTCCCCCCTTAAAAGAATTTCGTCCTCGAAATTACTAAGTAAGAAAAATTGCAGAATCTATTAACTTTCCATAAATCCATAGTTAAACTTCTTACAATAACTTTACTAAGTTTTCAAATCATACTTAGTTATCTTTTCAAAAACAACTACTATTGTTTAACTTTCAACTCCAAAATCAAAGTTAAAGTTTTCAAAATTTTCCAATTTTCTCAAAAATATACTAACGCCTTAAATTTTTGGAAAAATTTGCCAGAGTCTCCTTTGCGCGGCTCGATCCGAAAAAAAAAATGACAGTATATATATCACAAATATACATCTCATCAAGTAATGAGGCATCCCGAAGGGAAAAAAATGTAAAAGTACGATATTTAATCCGAGATATGTACCTTATATTTTATTAGCAAGCATATACGGCTAATATAGCGCGAAAGCGAGCTCCAAATGCGAAGCAAACGCGATCCGCACCTACTAAACACTAAACAAACAACATGAGAAACATGTATATAGACAATAGTATCGATATACAACATATAGCAACATAACAACTATATATGCCAACATAGCAAATGCAACAAAACAACAAATGCAAATATCAACCAACTATCATCCATAACCAAATCAATATTCATTAATATTCTCATTAATATTCAATGAAATGGTTTTCAATTTTAATCACATTTGATTCATTTACATTGGATTTTACTAACATTCATTTTCAATTAGTTTATATTCACTAATCCATATTCAAGTTGGTTTACTCCCAAATCAAATTCAATTCCATTTAAGATTCACTTAACTTCCAATTGGATTTCAATTACTTTAGCTTCCAATTTCATTAATACTTAATGAATTATATACAATCAACTAACAACCACATAACAACCAATGTTTATTAATTACAACCAAATTCCTTTGCTTAAATTCATTCAATTTGGTTTAATTAAATTGATTTTCATTCATTTATTCAACTTCCAATAACATTAGATTTTAATGAATTAACACTTATATCCATTATTCCATATCAATTATTCACATTCAATTGATTAACATTCAATCCATTAATTCAATTCAATTGGTAATTCATTTAACCATTTCAAGTTGAATTTCATTTACATAACTTAAGTTCATATCTATCACTTAACTTTAATAATTTATTTTGATACCAATATCAACTTCATTCAACAACTCTTAAGTTATATTTCCATTTTACAAACATCTCTTGGTATTACTTAACTTAAATTCCCACTTAAAATCAATTCAGATTCTAAATTCTAAAGCAAATTTCCATTTAACTTTAAATTCATTTTTATTTACAACTCATATTCATAAATATATTCATATAGTTTCACTTCTTATATATATAAGTTTATTTCTCAATCGTAAATCACTTTAATTATAATTTAATTCTTATAATTCTTTTTCTTATACAATTATTCTTTTACTTAGATTATTCAAACAACTAAACAATCAACTTACATACACTTTAATAATTTTGAAAATTTATTCCTTTACATATAAAAATATAATCAAGGTAAAATTATTTCATTTACCCAATTTAAAACAATATCGTGTCGAATTGTTCTGTACAAGTGTTTAGAGATCCCTATCAACAACGTTAATTACTCGTATTAACCAGAATCTATATACCACTCAACAAACCAATCATCACAATATTAAACAATTTTATATTCACTAACAAATACGCTCTCATAGCTATTATTACACTCAAACTCATTCTAGAGTACTACTGACTCTATCTCTAATGAGTAATACCCAACAGAACCATGGTTGTCGCTTAACCATATGCTCTGATACCACCTGTGATGACCCGCAAATCCGTACCCCTTGAATATACACTAATCTCCATAGATTAACTCAAGATGAACAGAAATACAAATTATCAATGTTTAAGAAAAAGAAAAAGACAGAAGAAGAGAGAAAAGATAGAAAATAGAGAGAAAAGAAAATAGAACGGAATAGAAAACAACAGAACAATATCAGAATCTCACAATCGCAGCGGAACAACATATAATAATAAATGAATAATCTTTTAACAAAGAACTATATCAGTTATTACATTACATTTCATTACATCATATCATCAGAGTGTACAACAACAAACAACATCAAATAGCGGAAAAGAAATACTATATACTAATAATACGCCATGCCATCCAGCTTGCCTCCAGCAACTCCAGAATATCCAGAATATCCTGATAAACCTTAACTCTTGACTGCCCGTGTGAAAATTGGTGGGCATCCAGAGTTTAGGAAGGAAAACAATAAACTCCGAGTCAGTCATGTGACTGGTGTGAGAACTCAAAACAGTTTATTTATCTTTGAAAACAAAATAGAGGAATATTTTTAAAGTCAATTCGCAATGCTTTTTAAAAATGAGACTACCATAAGGCCTCCCGCACACACACACAATGCAAACGCAGAATCGAAGGAGATTTTTCCTTATGATAGTCAAAGATGCTTGATACGCATTAAAAGAACATTTGATATTATGACTAGTGCATAGTGTAGAGAAGAAAAAAATCATTTCGAAAGTAGAATATAAAGCTTAGCCAGCATAGACATTCCAAACTATGCCTACTATAGCTACCATCCAAACAGTGGGGCGCCACCATAAGTGAATGATAGGTTCTACAACTAATACCGTACAAGATCGTATTGTTTCTTTGGATTTCCAACGAATGATCAGGCCAAGGAACTTCCCATTGCCACATGAGAATGCCTCTGGAAGGACATCCCCAAGAACCAAACCGGATCTCTGCCATAAGGCCGGGTTACCCCTAACTAGGTAACAACTGACACGAGTATGCCATCCCCCGGTCCTTTGGGACCTTTAACCGAGCGCTCATCATCGACATCACACCATAGTAATAAGTGTTTCAACATGAGTAAATATTTGGGCTCCGTACCATGATACCACCCTTTTCCAGAAGGAAATGCACATATCCTAAAGGGAGCTACCCCTCATAACCTTGCCGCATCTTTCCTGTTTTGACCATTCCGGGGTGTGAGGCTCGACGAAGTCACGTCCAAAAAAACATACTTTATACAAAAGCCATGCTTTGGGTCAACAAATGATCATAGGAATGATCACCAAGATAAACGATCAAACAAATGATCCTATCTCAAATGATCAACACAATGATCATTTCACAGCAACACTCAGCATGTCACATTACCAAATTGGGAATATATCACTAAAAACCTTCAACTACATAACCTCTGAGCTCGTACGTCTCAGAGAAGGGTGTTAAGCTAAGAGAATAAATTCTCCGCCACCAACAGAAATATATTTGAAAGAAATCAGCTTTATATCTCAATTTGTAATGTCAGACATACTATCCATACAAGTCTGTTCCGGGCTCGAACAGAACCGAAGGCACTTACAAAGAAGTCCTTGCAATCCGGATATCCACAATCCTGATCGGATTCCCCATCACATATGGAGAACTCTATACCGGAGCAACTCGGTGCAGAGTCAATCGACAGGTCATCCTATCGCTCTCGCAAATACCCGATCTTCAACACCGGTCATCAATGCTATCCATTACGTCGTATCACTATTCGGAATGGGTAATCCGAATAACGAGCGCAATAATTTAAAAATAAGTGTAGCATTCAAATTCAACAAATCACAACAAATACTTTTCAAAGGTAAATATTGATAGTCGGTTATTGAACTATCAATGGATATGCACGACATCACCAGATTCCAAATAATTTTCCAAATTATTTATTTCCCAAAAATATCTTTACTAGATATATAATTTTCACACTTGAAAAATAAATCAATATTTATTTTTAAACGAATTCCACTTTCTTTTATAAATTCCATAGTGAATTTATATTCCAAAATATCTATGAATATACGATTTCAATTATTCATTTTCAATTTATCTTTAAAAAGATAAATCCTCAAAACGATTCATTTTGCATTGGAAAACATTTCCATACTTATTTATTTATAAGTAATTCTCAAATCCATTTATTTTCAACACTTGGAAAATATTCAATATACTTAAATCAAGATTAAGTATACATTTCATTCTTTAAGGAAATCATTCTCTTAAACATATTTATTTGGGCCAAAACGAATGTTGCGTAAAACATCGTTACGACAACCCAAAATCACTAGTATAGGGATTCGAAATTAAAATAGATATATAAATCCCAATACTATACAAAACATTTCCTTTCGGAAATCATTTACTATAACAACAGTGTTATAGTCCACCATTTCCTTCTATTTCTCGAAAACGTCTATTTCAACAATAAATGTTGAAATCTATGGTTTCGAATCTCAACACATTTTGAAAACACCGTTAGATCATTTTAATTCTATTTAAAACATCGCATCCAAAACATTTTCTTTAACATATTATTCACTATCCAAAAACGTGAACATATTTGTTAACCAATTTCATCACTTCTATACATTTTATTTTAAAGGATTATTCACTATATAAAATGTGAATATAACTCCATAAATAAGTTATAACAATTTACTTATCAAAATAAGTCGTTTGCGAATTTATTAAACAATGTTTATAAATTCCTTTATTAACCTATATTCAATTCATAACCCAATTATAAACCAAAAGTTCACATTATAAGTTAAACACTTATAATTTATTTGTTTACAAGATCGTTCCTTTAAACTTCCCAAATTATAAATCCTATAACTTATAAGATTCATTTATTTCACCAAATATATTCTTTAATAACTTCACAAAATTTATAAATCTTACTATTTATAAATTTTATTTATAACTTCACCATTTATAATTTTATAACTTCCATTCACTTATGCAATTCATTTTCACTTCATTCAACACTTATAAAAACTCGTTTTATAATTTCAATATTTCAATTTATAAATATCCATTTATAAATCTCTTATATAAATCAATTCATATTAATATTTTAAAACGTCTTTAAACTCCTTTATAATCTCACCATTTTTGATTTATAAAATAATCAAATTTTATAAATCCTATATTTTCAACTTTTTATAATATGTTCAGAAATCCCAATTTAAACTATTTTATAAAATCATTAACCTAATATTTTCAAAAATCAACTTTTAACTATATTTCTCAAAAATCATAATTTTTATAACATTAAAATTTATAACGTTTATTTATTTAAAAGGAATCGATTCCAAAAATATTTTATAAACGTATACTTTCAAAAATCACTTTAAAAATCATTTTAAAGTTCCAAATTTGGTCCAATGATGCTACATACCAAATAGTCAATCACGACAACAACGACATCATATATCGATATGATAATCCATCAAATATCAAAATATCTGAAATCAAATAAATACTGTTGAGGAATCCACTTGGATCCCTCCAACCTGTTTTCCTGCATCCACAAACATTAGCACAATACCAATTCCGTTCCAGTACGAAATTATCGCGGTATATGGGATTTAAAATATTATCCGCTTAATAGACGGCGCAATAGGGTCTCATCCGCTATACAATGCGGGAAATCAACAACTGCAATATATACATATGCCAATATATATATATATATATATATATATATATATATTGCTATTATATATAATAGCAATTTCACTGTTTATGAAATATTCGCCGTATATGTTTTTAATAAATAACATCCGCTTACTAACGGCACATAATGTCTATTTTAACAATCAGTAGATATCAATCATCATTCAAACATGCATTCAAATATTTTAAATCTAACTATTTAAAATTAAAATCGAAACTATTCGATTGAGTGAGAAGTTCTCACCTTAATTTCAATTTCGTTTTCAGCTTTTATTTCGAATAAAATTAAACGGACGTTTAATTTTACCCGAAATTCTCACTAACTTCAAACGAATCCAATCCAATTCCATAGCGTAGTGCTCGTCCATACGATTCCAACGCAACTAGTTTCGCGCGTTTTCGACCTCGTATGAAAAAGTTATGCTATTTAGAAGTTTACACAATTTAAACTAATATTTATTTACAACTTTAATTTTATTTTTCTGTATTTTAACATATTAAATTATCGATTTAATTATCCAATTAAATCCAATTATTCGAATAAAATTTATTCGACTAATAAATTTCACTTATTAATATTTAAAATTAATTAAATATTCATATTTTAATTAATAAAAATTCTGGATCGTTATAAAATATAAACTGAACCAAAGACTTTAACCTTCACCTTTTCTCCTTCTTCAAGTATCAATCTGCTTATGAATATAGAATTTATATATGTAATGCTATATGAATATAGCATTTTGTTTTCATTCAGACTAAATTGTAATACTTGTGCCATTCAGATCAAATTGTTCTTTGGTTTTTTCCTTAATACTATTTCCCTATATACACACATATACATACATACACACACACATATATATATACATACATATATATGTGTGTGTGTGTGTGTGTGTGTGTGTGTGTGTGTGTGCGTGCGTCTTTGTGGGAGATATAAATCTCAATATCTACACAGGTATATTATCTATGTTATTATGCGTCATATCATCATATCATATCTAATATGTCTTCTGTTAGAACCTAGTATTTTGATGTTTTGATTGTGACAACTACATAAGTATATATATTATGTGAACTAACGAAAAATACAGGAGAAGATATGATTCTACTCGACAGTAAATCAACGACCAAAGATTTCGAAGAAAAATTTCTACTTTTAAATTTGGTTTGTCTATAGTCTAGTTAGAAGTTAACATTTGTTAAAATCTCTTCTCAGTGGCATAAATACACACACAAGCTTTTAAAACTCACTCAAATTAATCTACATAAACTTGGTTTTAATTATAAAAATTTATAAAATAACTTGCTTTTAAAACTAAGTTTAATAGGCTTGAAGTGACAGTTTCAGTCGACTGAACTAGGTAATCCAGTCGACTGAAGCATGCACACATGCACAAAAATGTTTGAACATTCAGTTTACTAAACACCCCCGTTCAATCAGCTGAATGAAGTATCTTTTCAACATATTTTTAAATTTCAAATTAGTTTGAATTTTCAGTCTACTTAATTCTTATTTTTAGTTGACTAAATATTCGTAACGGCTATTTTATCGAATGGTCACCACTTTTCAACGAATAGAAACATATATTAATTCAACAGTTGTTTCGATATCTCTTGACCGAATCTTTTCACGAATAGCTACAACTTTTTAAGACTATAAATAGTCTTAAAATCATTTTGCAAAACAACAATTATTCTCTTAATATATTCTATTTTGTTGCAAATTATTTTCTACCTCATAAACATTCTCAAGTCACATGCACATTCAAGCACAAACCTATTTGTGATTACAATTGCTTCCAATCTTCATGTACAACACTACATACCACAAAGGAGAAGATTATAGCAATGGTGTACTCTATAGACTCATCCGTGCTATATACAGAGAACATTTAGTCAAGAAAACTTTCTATATTGCAGAAGTCCTATTCGGTTGCTCAGGCGGTAGAAGCCCTATTCGGTTATCTAGATGGTAGAAGTCCCATTTCGATTGCTCAGGCATTATAATACCTATTCCTCTAGGTTAAGAGAGGGTTGCTAGTTTAATTCCAGAAGAAGTCTGGGACTAGGCGTAGAACAAGAGTTCGAACCAGTATAAAAATCCCTAATGACATTTACTTTATCGTTTACTTTTTATACTCATATTCCGCATTAGTAGATAACTTAGTTTATATTCCATATTACGATCTATAGTGGCACTTTCACTTGGTATCAGAGTAAGGTCATAACCATAACATGGTTATTTTATACATTAATAATTTGGAAAATAACACTAACACAAGTTTTGTTGAAGGACAATTCACCACATGACCACCACTATTTAATGGTTTGAACTATAATTATTGGTCAACTAGAATGAGAATTTTCATGCATGCAAATGAATATGATACTTGGAAGATTACTCAAAATGAATACACTATACCCACTACACCATTTAAAGAATGGTCAAATACACAAAAGATAGATGCTACATCAAATGCAAAAACTATAAATATGTTATTTAGTGCATTAGACAAAAATGAATTTAATAAAGTTAGGATGTATATAACTTCTTATGAAATTTAGAGAACTCTTAAAGACACACACGAAGGGACTAATCAAGTTAAACAAAGAAAAATCTCTATGCTTAAAAACCTGTTCCAAAATTTTAGAATGAGACCAGATGAAACTATAAATGACATGTACTCTAGATTACAACGCATACATCATTCACTATTGGCATTAGGAGAAATTTTTTTAGATTTTCATATTTTTTATGAAATTTTAAACTCTTTAACAGATGAATGGGAATGAGAGGTCTTAGCCATTGAAGAAGCTAATGACAATTCTACCATTAAAGCTGAAGAGTTAATTGGAAATCTGATGTTATATGAAGTAAATTTGCATGCTAAGCGAGATCAAGCACAAAGTAAAAGAAATGTCACATTCAAAGCTGAAAAAGAAGACTCGGATTCAGAGGAAGATGACATGGCAATGATTGTAAAGAATTTCAAAAAAAATTGAAATTCAGAAAGAACAAGAAATTTGAAAACAGTAGAAATGATAACGACAACCAATTTCCCGTCTTAAATCTTGAATGTTAGAAATGTCATAAGAAGGGCCATATGAAGAAAGATTGTCCTGATAGAAAGAGAGATAGATTCAAAAATAAGAATGAAAAATACAACAAGAAGCGGGCGTTCTCAGTAACATAGGTTGATTCAGAGTCGTTGTTATCATCAAATAGTGACATTGACAGTGATACCGAACAACCTAACGTCTGCTTTATGGCTTCAACTAATGATGTAAGTGATTTATATTTTAAAGATTTAATTGACTTAAACTTATAAATAATGGATAAACTCATGGAAACTAAGAGAAACTATAAAGATGCTCTAGAAAGACTAAAGAGAACTGAAATAGAAGTTGATATGCCAAGAGATGAAAAGAAAATTTTAGAAGAACTTGTTAATACACAAGAAACTTTATCTAATACTTTTTCTTAACTCACTATGTTATCAAATGAAGTAGAATTTCAAAAAGAAAAGAATATGACACCAGCAACAGAAAATCATGATTTAAAATCAAATGTCAAAATTCTTGAGTGGAATTACAATAGTTTAAAAAATGAGTTATAGGGTATTGCTAAGAATGTGACAAATTTCAACAAAGGAAGAGAGAATTTTTGTCTACTAATAATAAAAATGGATTAGGATATAAAAATCTTCAAAACCAAATAAGAATAACTTATAAAAATTTGCATATAATATTGTGAAATCAAAACTGAAGGCACAAGTTATTATTCTAAAGAAAGAAGTTAGTAAATCAAGTACTATAAAACTTTGGCTATAAAAACTAACTATAATCTAATCAGAAACAAGTACATAAAATATTTTCTACCTATTGTTCATAAAAATAAAGATTTTATTTATAAAGGGAATTCTAAACCCTCATGGGTTTGGCTTTCTAAGATCCAACTCTTAGGACCCTAATAAAATGTGGGTACCAACGTTATTTATATATTTTTTTGCAGGTATTGGCTAAGGAAAGAGGAAAATGAATACTAGACAGTGGTTGCTCAAAACATATGATAGGAAACAAAGATATACTGAAAAATATTATCTACTCGAGTAGAGGATCTGTCACATTTGGAGATAACTCCAAAGGATATATCATCGGAAAAGAAAATGTGAGTAATGGCGGTACATCTAATTTACCTCTTATATAAAATGTTTTATTATATAGAAATTTGAAACATAATTTACTTAGTATAAGTCAGCTATGGGATAAAGGTTTTAATATAACTTTTTTCTTTAAATAAATGCAATATTTTTGATCAAAATAATAACCTTACTTTTGAAGGAACAAGAGAAAGGAATATTTATATATTAAATATGAAAGTAAATTATAACACAAATGTGTCTAGTAGCCAAAGACAATGATCCTTGGTTATGACACAAAGGATTTTGTCACATAAATTTTAAAGCTATTAACCAATTATCTAAGAATAATTTAGTTAGAGGATTAGAAAAAAAGAATTTTAAAGCTAAAAATATTTGTGATGGTTGTCAGTTAGGAAAATTAACTAAATCTCCTTTTAAATCGAAGAAATTGATTTCTACTTTACAACCACTTGAGTTATTACATTTGGATTTTTTTGGACCAACTTAAACTCAATCTATTAACCATAATAGATATGTTTTTGTAATAGTGGATGGTTTTTTAAGATATACATGGATAATATTATAGAAAAATGAAAGTGAAACCTTTGATTTTTTTTTAAATATTTGCTAAAATAATTCAAAATAGTAAAAATTTAAAAATTAAAAATATTTGAGCGATCATGGTAGAGAATTCGAAAACGAATCTTTTGAAAATTATTGTAATAAGAAAGGAACTGTTCATCATTTTTCTTTCCCTAGAACTCCACAACGAAATGGAGTTATAGAAAAGAAAAACAGAACTTTCAAGAATGTGCTAGAACTTTATTAAATGGAAGTACTCTACCAAAACATTTTTTGGCAGAAGATGTAGCAACTGCTTGTTATGTTTTAAATAGATTTTCCATAAGACCATTAACTAAACATACGCCCTATGAGCTTTTTAATGGAAGAAAACCGAATATTCCTTATTTTAAAGTTTTTGGATCAAAATGTTTTATATTAAATATAAAAGATAAGCTTGGCAAATTCGACCCAAAATCTGATGAAGGAATTTTCATTAGATACTCGTAATGAAGCAAAGTTTACAGAATCTATAATAAAAGAACTAAAGTAATCGACGAAACACTTCATGTGTCATTCGATGAAAATTACAAAAATAATCATAATATAGATATGAAAGAAACTATTTCTAAACCTAATGAATCAGATAATGATCTTGATAATTCCGAAAATAATATAGGGAATAATTTTCAAAATAATAATGAAATAAGATCAGCACCAAGACTTTTAAGAAATCATCCAACTGAAAAAATAATTAGAGAAATTCATACCAATGTAAGAACTCGTAATCACTAAATCAAATGGGTCATGTAGCTTTTCATTCGAATATTGAACCTAAAAATCCTAAAGAAGCTTCAAATGATGATTATTGGATAACAGCTATGCAAAAAGAATTAAATTAATTTGAACGTAATGATGTTTGAGACTTAGTTCCTAGACCAAGTAACCAAGCTGTTATTGGTACAAAATGGGTTTATAAAAATAAAGTTGACGAGAAAGGAAATATAATTAGAAATAAAGCTAGACTAGTTGCTTAAGGTTATAATTAAGAAGAAGGAACAGACAATGATGAAACATTCACATCCTAGCTCGTCTAGAAGCTATATGTATTTTATTAGCACATGCTTGTTTTAATAATTTTAAACTTTATCAAATGGATGTAAAAAGTGATTTATTAAATGCTTTTATAAAAGAAAATGTATAAGTATAACAACCTCCATTATTCACACATGAAAAATATCCGGACCATGTTTACAAATTGAAAAAGGCTTTATACGGTTTAAAACAAGCACCCCGTGCTTGATATGACCGTCTTAAGAGTTTTTTTTACTATATTTTGGTTTTAAAATTGGAAAGGTGGATCAAACTCTTTTTATATGACAAGATAAATATGATATTTTAATAATTCAAATTTACGTAGATTACATTATTTTTGATTCTACAAACTCAAAATTATATCAACAATTTTCACAAATTATGACAAAAGAATTTGAAATGTCTCACATAGGAGAACTTTCATATTTTCATGGGTAATAAATTAAATAATTAACAAATGGAATTTTTATTAATCAAGAAAAATATCGTAATAATCTCATAAAATGATTTGGTATGGAAAATACTTCTGCTAAACCTATTCCTATGAGTACTACACTACATCTCAACAGAGATGAA
Source organism: Allium cepa (assembly GCA_030765085.1). Classification (NCBI taxonomy): domain Eukaryota; kingdom Viridiplantae; phylum Streptophyta; class Magnoliopsida; order Asparagales; family Amaryllidaceae; genus Allium; species Allium cepa. The sequence continues at coordinate 675,982,651 of CM060943.1, read as the reverse complement.
AATGACAAAAGTATTGAGCAAAAACTATATCATAGTATGACTGGCTCTTTACTTTATTTAAGTGCTAGTAGACCTGATATAATGATGAGTGTTTGTTTATGTGCACGATTTCAAGCATATCCCAAAGAATCACATTTGCGGACAGTGAAGCGAATTTTGCGATACTTAAGCAAAGCTATAAGACTACGGTCTCTTTTATCCAAAAGAATGTCCTTTCGAGTTAGTATCCTATAGTGATGCTAATTTTGGAGGATGATGGACGGATCGAAAAAGTACTAGTGGAACTTATCACTTCATTGGACAATCTTTAGTATCTTGGTTTAGTAAGAAACAGAATTGTGTTTCACTTTCAACGTGTGAAGCAGAATATATCTCTACTGCTTTGGCATATGCTCAAGTAATCTACATGCAGTAAACACTACAAGATTTTGGAATTAATCTTTCAAATTCTACAATTTACTATGATCACACAAGTGCGACAAACTTATCTAAAAATCCTATAAATCATTCTAAAAATAAGCATATAGGTATAAGACATCATTTTCTCGGAGATAATACAGAAAAAGAAAATATTTCAATAGAATTTGTAACTTCAAAAAATCCAATAGCTAACATATCTACAGATGCTTTAAATGAAAATAGTTTTATAAAATTACATTGCGAATTAGGTATTATATCTTTACATGACTTATAATTTTAGTTTTTTTTAATTTTTTAAAAATAAAAAACTAATACTAAAAATAATAAATTTTCAAACATTGCTGCTGTTGGCACTCAAACTTGGGTTGCTGCTATGGAAATTTTATGTCTTTCCATTTTACTATTGTGTTACTTGCTACACTTCACACTGTCATCCTCACATCTCATGAGCGGTCATTATCTCTATTTATTTCCTACCACAAAATGATTTCTGGTTGTTATCTTTCAAACCTTTTGAACCACAACTTTCTTTACTGAATTTAGATTTGATTTTTTGTATGTAAAAAGAGTATATCTATCCTTTGTTTATAGTTATCCTTTCTGAAAAATTACTTTTTATATAGCTTAAAATTTTATTTACTCTCTCAAACATCATAATGGCCTTAGAAAGTGATTCAAACTAATAGTTTATCAGCTTTCACGCTCCTTCATCATCATCGTCAGACCACTCCAACAAACCTACCCTGATCTATAATCCTGTAAACACTATACCATTACCTACTCACCATATAGGATATACTCCGTAGAGGAAGAGAACCAAACGTACTTTACATTTTGGCTCTCAATCAACTAAGGAGAAAATCGATGATATACATCACTATCAGAGAGAGACTCTAGAATTACAATGTGAACTCTACTACAAACAAAAAGTAAATGCTACACATTTAATGTGACGAACCGACTTTTTCTCCACAGAAAAGTCGGGTCGTCACAGGTGGTATCAGAGCGCTAAGTTGAGTGAATACCTAGGCTTTGAAGTGATTTCTTTCTTGAGAGAGCGTATCTGTAATTATATATATATAGCTATTTCTACCTATTTGTTGGGTTACCTGTTCGGGTTTTTCCAATATAAATTATAAAGGTAGATAAGGTAGTGGGGTGTGTAACACGACTACTACCATTGGATGGAGTTTGAGTGTTGAGGTTGGAAGTGTGTTTGTCGAGACTGTAGACCTAATACCGTCTCGAGTGAGTTGTGCAGAGTATAGGATTTCATAGATTTCTGAAGGTAACCTGTTAAGGTTCGGAGTTCATCCTTGAAGTTGGATGTTGGATCTGTCGGTTGGGAAGAAGAAAATGATGGTATCTTGATACCTCAGGAATTAGTAGCTTTGTGATGAGACACAGTGACTATGGATGTCTTCGAAGATTTTTCTTTGGAACGAGTTTAAGGAAGTGAGTTTGCTTCGATGTTGAGGCTGGATTCAGCAGGATGTTTTTTTCTGGTTTGGGGCCTGAGTTTCTCGAAGAGCTTTGGATTAGGAAGTCTTTGGCGACGGTGTCGGCAATGCAGCTCGGAGTGTTCAGTGCTAGCAAGAAGGTCTTCTGGTTAGCAGTTTTTCTGGAGTTGGAGTACAGAAGCAGCAGAGTAGATCCATTTCTTTGATGGATTGGCTAGATAGACGTAAGCTATTCTGATTGGTAAAGGGAGAACAGTTTTCTTTGGATATTGGACTGGTTGATCGCAAAAGTGACTTGCGATAGTTTGAGTATTCTCTTGAGCTATGAGAAGTTTGTCCGCATCTGGAGGTTGAGTTTTCTTATAAACTGGAATATAGGAGTGCTACCAATGGTTCAGTTTAGTAGAAGGATCGGGTGGGACATCTGAATTTTCTTTTATGAATCTATTGGACCATTTTTCTGAGATATGTTGTCCAGTTTGTGCTTGAGTTTTTCTTCTACTTCAGATCAGAGTTGTGCAGCGGAAGCAGTTCGGGAGTGCTTTTGTTTGTCTTTTCCGGATAAGAGAAGTAAGTTTGTCTTCTGATGTTTGTGAAGTAGAATTGGTGTTCTTGGTTTGGATTAATCTTGAGGAGATCATTTTGTTGGATTGTTTTGGCCCAGTTTGTTTCTAGAGGCATCAGCGAGAGTTGAGATGATCAGGAGAGATGAAGGCAGCCCAAGATTGTCAGAAGTGTTTTGTGGAGAAGAGACGAAGGAAATTTGGATTCCAGAGTCGGAGATTTGATTTTGGGTAAGTTTTCTCCGATCTAAGGAGCTATAAGATTGAGTAAGACTGGGTAAGTCAGCTCCGAGGTGTTTTGGATCTTTTCTGTGTTCTTGTGAGGATTGGTGTTTGATTTTCAAGGTTGAATTGCCAGTTTGGATAACTGGGATTCGATGTGTTTCACGTATCTCTGAGGGAGTACGGTATGGTTTATCTCTGGTTGTGGAACCAGCAGTTCAGGAGGATGTGATTGTTGAGTCAGACTTGTCTGTAGCCTGATATGCTGTTTAGTTTTGTAGATCTTATTGGATAGGAGCTCTGTAGCTAAGTAGTATAGATTGATTGGATTCTGTAGAGCGAGTATCCCGATATTCATACCGAGGAAACTCGTGAAAGTTTTATCTGGAATTTTTCTGGATAATTAGATTTGTTTGTTTGAATGAATTAGTCGCTATGGTTGTTAGCATATGATTGATATATTCTTGTGTTTTAAAATAAAATCTTAAGATGGATTATTAAATTACCTTGCTTTGAAATTTTGGGGACGAAATTCTTTGAAGGGGGGAGGAATGTGATATCCCGGAAATTTGACAATATAATTTAATAATCTGTGTTAAAAATTGAATTGATTTGATTTATTTTGGATAATAAATTTTGAATTGATCTAATAATCATCTTTGAATAAATATTTAAATTGGAAGATTTTACTTTTTTAAAACTAATAAATTGTTTTCTGTTTATAATATATATAATTGTATATATTGTAAATAAATAAACTTTGATTTTGAATTTAGTAAATTAATTGATTTTCTAATTCTAATTTATTTTGGTAAATTGGAAATTTGATTTAAATTTAACATTTAACCTTTCAAAACAATTTAATAAATAATTATATGGCTTATACTTATTATAAATTTTATTTGTTTAAATTTATATTTTTAATTAACTTAAATATGAATTTGAATTAGATTTACATCAAAGTTTTGTTTTATTTTTCTTTTTAAAATATTGCTTGAAATTTTATATAAGAATTTAAAATACAATTTACATATGATTTTAATATATTGAGTAATAGAGTAATTTATAATCTCTTTTATAAATTATTTAATTTGTTTAATTTGTTATTTTCAAATAGTAATTATAATACTTAGATTTTATAATCATAAATAAATTTTTTAGAGATAGTTTGTTATTTTTAATTTTAATAAGAGTTATACATGCACCTATATATAACTTGATTTTCAAAATTGGATTTGATAAACTAATTTAAAATTTGGATTTAATGTTTTGAAATTTAATGGAATAAATATTTAAAAATATTTGAATAAGCTTATATTCATAATTTTTTTGTTTCATTTCTTTTAATTAGAAAAAGGAAGAAATTCATTTATATATGCATAAGGAGATAAATATGTTAAAGAGTTTATAAACAATTTAATTTAAATTAAAATACTCTTAATTGACATGTGTAAGCATAGAATAAACTAAAGTGACAAATGTTTAAAATCTAAACAAGTGTCTTATTTTTTCTTTTTCTTGTATTTTTAATAAAATCAAAATAAACCTATACAAACCCATCTCCTCTAAAATTCACTTTCTTTTCTATTCTTTTTTCAAAACTTAAGATCTTCAGCCATGAAAGCTGCAAACTTCTTCATTCAAAAGCAGAAACTCTGTTCAACACAAAATTCCTATAAATTAATCTCCTCAAAAAAAACAATATCCCCTCTAAAACTAAAGTCTGTTTTCCCTCAAAAATGAATCTGAAACTAATGTTACCTCTAAAACCAAAACCATCTGAATCATTAACCTGTAGCCTCTTGAATCCCTGCCTGAAATCATTTGCAACTTTATCAAAACCTGCATGCAACTAAGATCCTGCATTTCTGTTTTGAAAACATCTAAAAGCCTAGAATCTGGAAACATGCGTGCATCAAGGAGCAAAGCATTGTGCAAGTACAAGATGAAGTTTTAAAAGTAAACTGAAGTTTGAATTCATAAGTAAAACAAAGATGCAATTTGAAATTTTCAGTTCAAAGCACCATTCAATTTCTAGCATTTTCAGGAATGTGCTCTGCTCAAAAATTTTGTGAGTAACAATTTTTACTAAATAAACTTAAGTATTAAATTAGTTGCTTGTTTTTATTCTGGGATAAGTGTGTTTGCATGCCATATTTAAAGTTCATTACTGGTATAATATGTGCGTTTGTAGTTGTTCATGTTGCTATGAATTTACCTATCTGTACTCAAGTTCCAGATTTAGGAATTGCTTTAAAATATCCACTTCCTCTGAATTGATATGTGTTAAGTTTTAACATTCAATCAAAATATGGCTATTAACATTTGTTACTATTTAAAATTTTATTTAATATGAAAATTTTCTGTAATGTTATCTGTAAATTCAGAAAATACAGAACAATTTTTATATAAGTAGGAATTTAATCACCTAGATTTGTTAATTCAATATTATCAACTGATTACTTTAATAAAGACATGAATTTTAAAACTGAAATTTGAATTTTTAGTTTGAATATGATTGTGTATTTCTGGTTTAGCCACAAATCACATTTGGGGTTAGAACTGTCGATCTGGGAAGTTTGGGTGGCCATGGTTTCCTCTGGTGATTGAGGAATGATCGTAGATGCAAGGAAAAATGGAAGTTGAAGGATTAATGAAGTGAAGCAGTAGTAATTTGGTATTAAAGACTATAAACCTAGTTTTCTGTTCATCAGTAAATTTGATCGCCGAAATTCCTAGAGGCAATCGAGTTCTTCGTGGTTCAAGCTGGTGATAGATGGGGTATGGAGGAGTTCATCGCCGGAGGTGAATTTTTTCTGATGATCTGACCTTGGTGTTTGAGGCGGTTACAGGTTCGACCATTGTTCCAATTTTCGAGCTCAAAGCCCAATGTTGATTTGGGGGTTCTACAGTGGATTGGATGGTCGGAGTCGAATTGGGGGGTGGTCGGCGACATGCGTGAGTGGTCACGAAGGGGTCGGAGTTGTTGCCGTGGCGGTGCAGGTGCACGGCGTTCTTGGGTATCACCTGGTTTGGGAATGAAGGGGTACTCCAGTTTTTGTTCGGGTTGAAGTGTGTTATGCTCGAAGCGTATGGGTAGTGAACTCGAAGTAAATTGCTTGTGGGCTCGGGTTATATGTTGTTGCAGGATTTGTTTAAACCTATCAGTTTAATTTAAATGAATTCATATGAAGTGTTACTCAAGTTACTCGAGTTATTTTGGTATTTAGCTCGAGTCAGTTTGTTCAAGTTTGAAACTTGTCCTATTTCAAAATTTAAACTAAAATTTTAAAAACATTAAGCAAAGATTTAACATGAGTTTAAATCTAGTTTTAATTATGGATTCAAGTATAAATTGAATCATAGCTGAAAATGAATGAAGTTTTAAAACTCAAATTTGTTTTAAAATAACTTATAAAGGGTTTATTGTTTAAAAATGTTTTTAAAGAAAATATGAATTTAAATTGGAATTTGAAAATGTAAAGAAATGTTTTAAATAAAGTTTGAACTGATTCAAATCTGATTTTGAATCTTTGGTTTAAAATAAATTCAAGTTTTATAAATTTAAGTGTTTAGACGATTTTAAATGATAAGTAAAATTTAAATGTTTTAAATTTAAAAAGAAATTTGTTTTAACTCTTGTAAAATTTCTTTTATAAGAAAAGTATTATTTATCATGTAATGTAAAAGTTTTAAATTGATTTAAAACTTGTTAAAGTTAAATTATAATTTAATGATTTGTATTTCATTTAATTATTAAGGTAATTAAATGAATAATTAATTTATTCAATAAATTAATGAAATGGTAATTAAGGATTTAATCTTAAAGGTTTTAAGATTAATTATTCTTAGAATAATTAACTTGTAATTTAAGAGTCATTAATTAATAAGATTTGATTTTTAATTAATGATTAATAATTAATTAATCAAATAATAATGGATTAATTAAGTTATAATTAACACTTAATTAATTAATTAGGGGTTAATTAAATGGCTTATTAATGATTAATTAATCTGTAATTAATAATGATTAAAATAGTTAATTATTTTAGAAAATAATTAATGAATTGTTTAATAGTTAATGAAGGTCATTAACTAAGGATTATTTAAAAATTTATTAATGTGATTAATTTTTAATAATTAATTAGATTAATTAATTTAACGATAATCATTTGTGTAAATTGTTAAGTATAATTACTTATGGAAGTAATTAAGGAATTAATTACTTATTGTAATTAATTGAGTTTAATTTGATTAGATTAAGTTAATTAATTCAGTTTAATTAATTTAATATAATCAATTGATGATTTGTGAAGTATAATTACTTAATGTAATTAAATGAACAAAAATTACTTAGGGAAGTAATTACTGCATGTAATTAATTGAAGGTGATTTATTGATGAAAGTAATTTAAGTATAATTACTTTGTAAAATTTATCAATGGATTAATTTGAGATAACTAATTAATGAGTAATTAATTTATTTGGTGGAGTAATTAAGGGAAGTTAATTACTGAATGAAGTTAATCAAGGGTGATTAACAATTATGATTTAATTAAGATTAATTACTTAATGTAATTAATATAATTAGAAATCATTAATGATGTATTTAAGAATGGATTTATTTAGAAATAATTAATAAATAAGGGAATTAATTAATGTAATTAATTAAGAAGTAATGTAATTAATTTATAGTTAATTAATTAAGGAAGTAATTAAAGGTTAATTACTGTATTTGGTTAAGTATAATTAATTTGAGAAATTAATTAGTGGATAATTACTTGAACGTAATTAAAGGTTAATTAATCAGGGATGATTAATTAAAATGAATAATTGATTGATGATTAATTAATCGATTGATAATTAATTAATAGTGATATAAGTAGGTTGATACTAATGAAGTAATTAATTTAATTTATTTTAAATTAATTAGAAATGATGTAATTAATTTAATTCATTTTAAATTAATTATATTTGGTGTAATTATAGATCATTGTTTATATGGATGGATGATATTGTTTGCCTTGAATGGTTAGATCTCAAAGATGAGATAAGAAATGTTGAATGATATGGACGCATTGGTTGCATTTTAATGTTGATATGGATTATCTTTTGATAATGATAATATGGATTATCAGTTGTGATGATAATGTGATTATCTATTATGAATCTGTGATTAATCTATTTGGGTATATAGATAATTGAATTGTTTTAAACCTTTAAAACAACTTGGCCTTAAAAGACACGTTTTGGATTTCGATGAGACCGGGATCGGGTTTCCATATTTAGATATCTGAAAACCATATCGATCCAAATTAACGATAGGTCGTAAATCTCTTGTGAAGAGTGAAGACTCGAGGTGTAAGAATTTTACGTCAGTATAATTCTGGGGGTGATTCCGTGATGAGTTTGACGGAGATAGTTCTTATAGGTTCAAGATGGTGATTTAGAGTGCAAGGGTTATCGTCGCTAACTCTAAGGGTGATTCCAAAATGAGTGTAACGAGATAATGCCTTCGGTTTCGTTCGAACCCGGAACGAACTTGTATGGATTGAATGCTTTCAGAACATCGTTAGGTGGACGATGAGCATTCTAAGAGATGTGTTCTCTAAAGGTAATCGTAGCCTCAAGCCTCTTCAACCGGGAATGGCTAAAACAGGGGAGGTGCAGCAAGGCTAAGTGGGTCATGCCCAAGTAGGACAAGATTTTCCCCGCCTAGAGGTCCCTTTTTATTTCGGCTGTGTCGGCGGTTGGAACGTATGCCAACTGTGGGGTTATCTTATTCGGGACTGTCCAGTAAGGGATGGTTCTAGTCTTGTGTTGCAGGGGAGAGGGCGTACTACTTGGTACGTTGATCTAGGCCGCGTACTGTGACGGGCGGTACTCCAGTAGCCTAGCCATTGTATGGAATCCAAAATCCAATAAGTGCCAACGGTTTTGATTGTATTACCCACTTTTGTGGCTAGTAGTTGGAATTTAATAATGTAACAATTTCGGCTATTTCTTATTTACTTGAAAACCTTAGACCTATTATAATATCACTGGATTTCCTATCAAATGTTTTGGTTAGCGTAAGGTAAAAACTCTTCCATGTTTATGTGTGGGAAGTCTTACTTGATACCTTTCTTTTCAAAGGTTTTTCAAAATTAAGCAACTTTAACCTGTTACTCACAACAGACCCATGTCTGACCTAGAGTTTATCTTCTGTTTTCTTAAACTCTTGGGTACTCAAATTTTTCGATTAGCTAAGGGATTCAGGTTAGTTTTGACGAATTGTGGAGGAGCAATGGAGCAAGAGGCTTCGGCGTTAGATATATAGTTCCACTGTGTGTTATTTGTGTTGGTATCTCTTGTTTGAGTTGTATTGAGTTGTAATAACTAGACAGGTGTTTATAACTGTCTAGTATGTGATGTGTATTCTGTGTAACTCTGATTAGTGTTGTATGTTATGAAATATTTATGTTATTAATATAATTTATTCGTTCCGTTGTTGAGATTCTTATGTTGTTTCTTCTTTCTTCTCTTTCTTTTCTCTTTTCTATCCCTTTCTTTCTTCATGATGATACGACTTTTCTACGGAGAAAAAGTCGGGTCGTCACATTTAAGTTATCTAGAACAGGTCGCGTTGAAATTCTATGGGTCTTCGTAAAAGGAGAATGTTCATCAACCTTCTCCTATTCATTCTCGAGCTGCATACAATCCTTGGGAACCAAGTCCATAACGTCCTCAGGTATCACCAAACTCCTGGGAACGAGAAAATGGTGGGTCTCCTATCCAGCCATTAAGGGAAGTCACAAAGATTGAGGCTCCCTTTGATGACTCTTACTCCTCCAAAAATTGATTTTTATATTGTTTTTATGTTTTGTTTCTATATATTTATAATGTATTTGTTTATATTGATTATAAATTTTAAATTTTAAAAATTAATAAATTTTTATCTTTGCAAAAATCTTTGCTTTTGAAGCAAAATAGGCTTCCAGACACATGAACAGTCGACTGGTCCTAGCAATCCAGTCGACATAACATTGAAACTTATTTTTTTTAGTATACGAAAGTCAATCGACTGACCTTGCATATCCAGTCAACTAAAACAACCGATTTTCAGGCTATTAGACATGGGTTACTTCCCTGTAATTTTTAGTAGACTGAATTATAAATTCAGTCGAAAAAAAATTCATTTTGCCTGAATTTTACAAAATTCAGTTGGTTGAACAACAAATTTAAGTCGACTGATTTGATCAATTTTTAGGCAAACTATCTCAGGAATGAAACCCTGCCGAATTCAGTCGACTGCCACCCTAAATCCAGTCGACTGAAATGGCATTCTTTGGTTTTCCAAAAGTTTTTTCACAATTACCAATACACCAATTTACCAACCCTATATATACATCATCTTCTCAACTAAAATCCTACCTCTCTTTAGCAAAAGAAACCCTAGCCCGTAAATTTTAAAATCAATTTTTCTACTTCATCTTTCAATAAATTCCCATGGCTCTAAGGTCAAAACATCCCTGCCGATCAACCGCTGGACCTTCGAAAAACTAAATAAAGTCTTGGCTATATAACCAAACAGCCGTTAGTCGATTCCAATCAATGCATAGCTCCAGTATTTTTGATGGCTCTTTCATCAACTATCTGGATTTCAATGCTTATGGGATTCGAGAAGCAGTGGAGGCAAGTGGTCTCGAAAACTTGATAGGTATTGATGCTAACAATGTCAAGATCTTTCCTCTCCTTATCAAGCTTTTCTTCATGAATATGAACTTGGATCATCAAAATCCAAGGAACAAAGATGATTGCATATGGACTCTTATATGCGGCATTCCAATTTTCCTTCCACTCCAACGACTTGGATATATTCTTCGTTGTCCATCGAAGGCCTCGACATCAATGATGTAGAAGTCAACATGGATGAAAGGGACGAGGTTTCTCATCGGTTTCTTTCCGATGATATGACCGTACTAAAATCTATTGCCTTACGACCAATGGCGTGGATCCTTCACCGCGCTCTCATTTGATCAGTCCAACCTCGTGCCAGAAGTTACGAGAAAGTTGACAAGCATGACTTCCAAGCTCTTTACGCCATCTATTCCTCCCAGCATATCAATTGGGCCATGGTAATACTTGATGACTTTCTCACAGTCAATCACAAGAGGAGCTTCAAGACGATTTACTATGGAGCATACATCATGCAGATTCTCTAAAACTTTGGTGTTCAAATTCTCGATTCTGACTTCATCACAATAAGAGAGCTTAATTCAAAGACACTAAGTCTTATGGGCTTGCCAAAACGCCCAACGCCATAAGATATTATTAGCTTTCAATAATGGGCGGCTAATAGAGCTTAAGGAATCCCGCAACCCCATATGCCTCACATTGGCTCCTCCTCCTCCCAATCTTCCCGACAAGTCGAGAAAGAAGAAGGCGAGGATATAGTTGAGCTCCATGGTGATTTTCCTCCAAAAGAAGGTCTTATCACCCTCTCCAGGGATCAAAAAAAACTTAATCAATGTTTGGTCAACGTTGAACATACCGTCACCAAAACCAACAAGAAGCTCAATTCTATCAAGGGCTTCTTGAATAAGGTTTGGGAAAAACTCTCATGTGCTGGCTCATCTTTGACTAATGTAGTCAATAATCCTCCTGCTCCATTCTCATTGACTATTTCCAAGAGGAAGAAGAAGAAGTAGAAGATTCCAAAAGTGATGAAGTGTAGTTTTCTTATTGTTATGTCTATGTATGTTGTTTATTTTGGTTCTTTATTTTAGAACTTTGTACCCATGAATAATTGTTATGCTTCAATGATATGTTGTTCTTATTTATCATTGTTCTATGATTACTACACATCAAGTCCTATAATGTCTTGAATTTATATGCTTTCTTTACTTAACAATATTCAATTGCAATTGGACATACATCTACTATTCCTTTTTGTCCCTGACAAAGGAGGAGAAATATGCAGATAAAACAAGTGGTTTATTAATTTAGGGAGAGTTTTATTGCGTTTTATTGCTTTTCATATATCTTATAGTTTCTTGAACTTACATGTTGTTATCATTAAAAAAAGGGAGAATACTAGAACCTAGTAATTTGATGTTTTGATTGTGACAACTACATAAGTATATATATTATATGAATTAACCAAAATTGCACGAGAAGATATTACTCTACTCGACAATAAACCAACGACCAAAGATTTCAAAGACAAGTTTCAACTTTTAAATTTGGTTTTTCTATAGTCTAGTTAGAAGTTAACGTTCATTAAAATCTCCTCAGTGGTACAAACACACACACACTCGGGTAACGAGCATAATTATAAAGTAAGTGATATCCTATTAAATTCTCTACATTGTATAGTGTATCTAGTCCTACTGTGGTTGATGTAAAGCATCTAACGAATGCTGACATATGTCAACCCAACAGATACTATACATCAACTTGGGGCATCATGTATCCTATATATGTATGTGTTGTGCCTTATGCATGGTACGCAGAAGCACGTTGTCTAAAGTGAATGCCCGCTTATTCTTGTAAATGAGTCTCGAATACGATGGAAATATTGTTAGATGGAAATTGTTAATGTAGTAACTATGTTAATACTCCTTGATTGATCCAATGTCGACAGAAACCCTGGCTCTTAGTCCGTCTTTCCTTAGAGAGGTAGTGAAATTCTTTGGAAGTCGGAGATTTCTCAATCATTGAAGGCAAATGTTGATGGAATGTGTGTTTCTCTATCTATCGATGATAGAGTTCAATAAAATCTCCAAATCGATGATGTATGGTTATAAAATTATCCATAAATTGTTCAAATTGCTTTGAAATCAACACAATCAAAGAGAACTCCTAATATCTAGCCTAATCAACCTCGGTACAATAAAAAAAAGACCAATTTCTTTCCTCGTTCGAGCAATGCAACCAGGAATGGCCAAAGAAAAGGGATGGTTGTGGAAGAGAAGGTCAACGGTAGCCAAGGCATAGTCTAAGGAGATGTGTATGACATGGAGATGGTAGAATAATGAAAGCGAAGTGTAAATTATCTAAATGCTAAGTCTTTTTAAGGGATCCATCAGCACCGATCCATCGATGGGTCGATAACAATCCATAAAATATATTAAAAAAAAGTATATACCTTCCCTCTGTAGGAATTAAGACAGCCCACAATAGAACTGATGGGTGAATATAAAAAAAATCCATTTTGCATCTTTATTGGGTCTATGAATTCTAATTTATTAAGAACGTTTCTTTTAAATAAGATCTATATTTTATTTAATTTTATAAAATGATATTGGATTATTTAATTTATGTTATAATACACACACACACACATAACATACATATATATACATACATACATACATACATACATACATACATACATACATATATATATATATATATATATATTTGTGTATAACATATTAATCCATGCAAGGTATAACATTTCTATATTTATTTTTGTGTGACTTGAGTGTAAATTGATCAATGATTATTATCGAACTATTTGAATATTGACATGCACACATCACTCAGCAGGTGGTGTGATATTTTATACAAATTTATTGCTTGCTTAGTTTCGATAAAATTAAAATTTAATTTGTTACGCATTAATTGATTGTGAATTTTATTTACACCAATTCTCTTCATCAAAACTATATCACTTTGGACTAATGTATTTGGTAATGGTTAAAATTTCAATATTGCCCATATTCAACTTTACGTTCCAAACACAAAGTCCTAAATAATAACAAGTACTATTAACCAAACTACTCTGGCAAAATATTTTTTACCTTGAGTTGACTTAAGTTGATCGTGACACTTACCCCATATGACTGAGAAGACGAATCCTCTCTTGAATAGTGTTTCACTTCCAATACTTCCACTCGATCCGACTATAGTCACTTGATGAACATCATGTCATGATTTGACTATAATCGAAGTCTAGCTTTTGTATTGAAGATCAACAGTATTCTCAAGTTGAAAGAACCGCATAAAACAATCACATAGATATTTTTTGCTTCACCTTAGTTATGTTAACCAACAAAAAACTATCGAGTGAGTCATGCCATGGTTGTCCAATAACTATTAGCAAGTAACTCCTAGGTGCCCCAGTAGTTATGAGTAATACACGGTCCAACATTTGTAGAGCGTTACATACTCTAGTCTCAACGGATATATCGATATTCAGTCTCGATGTATACTGATTAGGAAAATCTAAAATAACAAGTTTTGTAATATTGTGATACAATACTCATGATTATAGCTATCTGTAATTACTACCATAAACACATCATTTGTGGATTTTCTGTTAAATATATTTTAGTTAAATGTTTAATTATTTATAATACATTATAACAAATATATAACAAAATGAAAATCACCTTTATTATGAACGAGAATTGATTATAGAGTTAATTAATTTATAATAAATTATAGAATTTCCCCTAGGACATATCCCTAACTCTATCAATCTTCCTCTTGCACTTGGGGATGATTATGGAATCTCAATCCCAGCCATTCAATCGCCTTCTTGAGAGCCTAACGAGCTAAACCCCTATGAATGGATCTGCTATGTTATCCTTGGTATTTACTCTTTGTATCGCAACCTCTTTCTTCTCAACTATTTAATAAGGTGGAACTTCCAAAGAATATGCCATGACTTCTTATGTACTCTAGCTCTTTTGCAATCTGAACCACTGTGTTGTTACAAAACTACACCATAGGGTTCTCTATATCGGGAATCACTTCGAGCTCGGTAAAAAAAGTTGAGCATTTAGAATGCCTCTTTAGCTACTTTATTAAGGGCGATGTATTTAGCCTCAATCGTCGAATCAGTTACTATTTCTTGTTTGGAACTTTTCCACTTAATGGCTCTACCTTTAAGTGTGAATACATAACTATACACCGATTTACTATCATCTATATTACTTTGAAAGCTAGAGTCAGTATACCCCTTCATAAGGAGATCTCCATTCCCTTAAATGAGGAATAAATCCTTAGTATTTCTTAAATGCCTTAGTGCACATTTTACAGCCATCCAATGTTTTTCTCCAGGATTAGAGTGGCATCTCCTTACACATCCTAACGTGTTTGCCACATCTGGTATACTACATACCATAGTTTGCATTATGGATCCTATGGTTGAAGCATAGGGTATCCTCTTCATAGCTCTTTCTCATCATAATTATGAGAAGCGTCCTTCTTAGAAAGAACGATTCTAGACTATGTTGAAATGTTTCCACACTTAGAATGCTCCATACCGAACCTTCTTGATATGGTATCTATGAACAGGGAATAGGGCAGTCTCAATACCCTCTTAAATCTATCTCTGTAGATCTTTATACCAAGTATATAGATTACTTCTCCCCAGTCCTTCATGAGAAGTTCTTGGAAAGCCAAACTTTTGTTGATTTCAACAACGAAGTTTCATTGCCAGTCAATAAGAGAGCATCAACACGTAGCACTAGAATAGATAGCGTTGCACCATTTCTTTTCGCATACATGCTTCATCCGTATTATGATAAAAACCAAACTATTTGATTACTTTATCAAACTCCTTGAAGCTTGTTTAAGTCCATAAATGCACTTCAACAACATGCAAGCCTTGCTCTCACTCCCACCGATCACAAAACCCTAGAATTTTGACATATAACAATTTGTTATAAACCACCATTTAAAAAAGCCATATTTTCGCCCATTTGACATATTCCACTCTCGTAGAATGTAGCAATGACTAGCATAATCCATATGAACTTAAGCATGGCTACGGGCGAGAAGGCCTTGCCATAATCAACATCTTGAATTGACGAAATCCTTTTGCAACTAACTTTTCCTTATAAGTCTCTACTTCCACAATTGCAGTTATTTTTTCTTAAAAATCCATTTGCAGGCGATTGGTTTTATCCCTTTGGGTATGTCCGACAAAGTCCAAACTTTGTTTTCTTACATAGAATCCATCTCGGATTTCATTGCTTCAAGTTAGAGTGTAAAGGATTTACTATGTAGTGCTTGTTGGAAAGATAGAGGAGTGTCATCATCTAAAACACAGTCCTCCTTCTTGCCAACCATGAGAAAACTATAGTATCTCTCTAGTGCACGAGATTCCTTACAAGACCGTATAATAGGTTGCGTGTTTTCTTATACGGGTGAACTTGGTTCTCCCAATGGTTATGCCTTAGTATTAATTCCTTCGATCTCATCCAAGTCCATAGACTCATTTTTAATTTTCTTTGACAGAAATTCCTTTTTAAAAAAATAGTAGATCGAGAAACAATATATTTTACTCCTAGGTTCTGTAGAATATATATCATACTGAGTTCTTTGGATATCCTACAAAATTTACATAGTTCTGATTCTTCCTCTAATTTATTCTGACCGATGTTCTTAATGTATGTCAGACAACCCTACGCCTTTAAATATTTGAGTTGGGGTTTCTTACCATACCACATTCATATGGTGTTTTCAAGCATAGATTTCATGGGTAATAGGTTCAACATATGCACCATGGTTTCTAGCGCATATCCCCAATAGAACAGATGTAACTCAGCTTCACTCATCATGGATCGAACCACATCTTCTAAGGTTCTGTTCCTTCACTCAGACACACCGTTGTGGTGTAGAGTGTATGATGGAGTAACCTAAGAGATAATCCCATTATTTTTTAAATAATGCTAAAAATATACTCACCTTCTCGATCTGATTGAAGAATCTTAATCTTGTGGTCTGTTTGGTTTTCTACTACATTTTAATATTCAACAAATTTCTCATAGACATAATATTTGTTCCTCATAAGGTACACATATCCTAGTCTCAATAGATCATCGGTGAAGGTAATAAAGTGAGAACTATTACCTTTGTTAATTATAGGCATCGGGCCACATACAACACTTTGTAACCTAAGAGTTCATCAACTCTTTCATTGCTCCCACAGAAGGGATACTTGGTCATTTTACCTTTGAGACACAACTCACACGTTTCAAATTATTCAGAATCAAGTGACAGAAGAAAACCTTTAGTTTTTATTTGTGTTGTCATTTCTCACTAGTATGCCTAGCTTATAATGCCAAAGACAACTATCGTTTATATTGTTATAAGAATTATTCATAGAACACGCATAATTAATATGAATCGCATAAATGCCATTTTTAAGAATACCATCCTAGACTTTATTTCCATCTAAACTAATGTTCATAACATAATTTGCACAATAAAATATATATCCAGTCTTAGACAATTTAGAAACAAATATAATATCACAAATAAAGTGTTTTGCAAAGTAGAAATTATTTAATACTAATACCAATCCACTAGGAAATTACAAATGATAATCTGCAACTATCGTTGCATCAACCATAGATCCATCAACAGCTTGGAGCATAATCTCTCCTTTTTATGCAATGTCAGTTCCTTAGCCCTTGTAATGAGTTATAAATATGAGTTCCAGATCTTGTATTTGAGATTCAAGACATTTTACTAATTACAAAACAATTTTTCATCATAAATGTATCAAATGGAGCTGTAGAACCATTCTGCTTCTTTTCTCTAACAATCTTTAAGTAGTCAGGACAATTCCTTTTCCAGTGACCTATCTTGTGGCAGTAGTGACATTCACCCTTGTCATCAATCTTCTTACTTTTTTCCTTACCTTTCCTTTTCTACTTCTTCGAACTCTTCGAAGATGATGCACTACCCTTAACAGTAAGTAAAACCACTTGGTCCTTTGATATAGACTTGGTCGACCTCAACATATTAAGGACCTCTGCGAGATTCACATTTAATTGGTTCATATTATAACTCAGCATGAATAGTTACTATTGAGGAGAAAGAGAATCAATGATCAAATCATCTTGAAATTCATTGCTTATCTGTACATCCAACTCCTAAATCCTATAAATATAGCCCTTCATCATCAACACATAATCATTCACTTTCTATCCTTTGTTCATTTTGATATTGAAGGGCTTCTTCGTATGCTCGTACCTTGCGGAACACGACTGTTCACAAAATAGGACCTTAAGACTATCAAATATCTCATAGACCGAAATGTTGTCGTGCTGCCTCTGCAATGGATTTTCTAACATAGACAATATGAAAACTTGGGTGATTTCTAGGCCCGATACCCATTATATGAACTATTCTTAGTTCGGGGTTCTCATCATCAATGAGTTGTTCTTTGGGTTTACATGTAATAGTTGACCATAAGTTCTTGTAAGTTAACGCTATTTAATTTTTTTTAGCCAGTCGGTATAGTTTGGTCCAGTAAGGTTGGTATTTTTAGAATATGGTTTTGGAGTTGCCATTTTCTTTAAGTTTAAGTGGTAGATTATTAGGA
Organism: Allium cepa; assembly: GCA_030765085.1. Taxonomy (NCBI): domain Eukaryota; kingdom Viridiplantae; phylum Streptophyta; class Magnoliopsida; order Asparagales; family Amaryllidaceae; genus Allium; species Allium cepa. Next base: position 675,964,659 of record CM060943.1, on the reverse strand, counting down.
CAAATCATAGTCGATGTTCTTATAATATTAGTAAGGAAAATATTTATGTTTTATTTTACTAATAAGCTCACATTAGTCTTTTATGTCTCGCCAAACCCTAAGTCAAAACATAAAAGTCTTTCGACTTCATTAGTAGGTGTTAGGACTCGTCTGCCTTGAAAATCTGACCTTGAGTTTGCTTAACAACTCATAGTTCCACGGATGATGGATAACTCCTTATCGGTTGTATTATATACAACTCCTAACCCTTGGTATCTTATCCTAATTTCACATCGACCTTGAGTTTGCTCAACAAATCAAAATGAAATGAAAAACTCATACTTATCATATCGCGATAGCCTAAGTATAGTATATGTACTTAGAGTTTGCTCAACAAATATATATAGTTATCTTACATCGTCTATTCAATATATTAACTACTACACATAACATCCCAAGCTTGAATTTGCTTAATAAGTAAGGAGTATGCAAGTAATTTATTAATATATATATATATATGGTAAATGACAACTTTATATTTAAGATTTATAATCTTCATTATATTACATTGAGTTATATCGACTTACAGAATAATGTAATTTTTATGAACTACTCTCATGATTCAAGTGCCGAACACATCGAAAATCACGGTATGCGTACATTACATACGTATTTATTCCTTAAGTCTACCTTAAGTCTAGTTAGGGTTTGTTGGCATTCCACTTTTAATTTATACATTCGTATTATATAAGTTTTGCTATTATATAGCTTTTATACTTCATATTACTTATAGAATAGTCTTACCTATAATATTATAATAATTAAATCTTATTTAATTAATTTAATTAATTAACAATTTAATTATTAACTAAATAACCTCTTAACTAACATATTTAATTAAACAATATTTAATTAAATATGTAAATATCAAAAAATCAATTCATATACATACATGTACACTTATGATATCTAATACATTTTAAAATATCATAGCATGTATCAAAATATATAATACATGCATATATTTTTCGTTAATTAATTATTTTATTTTATTAATGTTATTAGTAAATTTAAATGTCTTGAAATAAATTTATTTAATTTTCAAACTTTTTGACAAAAATTTATTACATTATAACTTTTATAGTATGTATATATCTTATTATAAATTTAGCTTTTAAATTTAAAATCTTATATAATTTTCAAGCAATTTAGAATTTTAGCCTAAGGCCTAAGTCAAATTTGGGCATTTTATATTTGGGATAACCTTTGGGCCTATATATGGTTCGGGCAAGGCTGGTAGTCAGGTAGTGCAGAATACTTGATTACCCAAACCTAATCCTAATCACAACCTTTCAAGACATCCTATTATCTAATCTGTGTGCTTAATAGTCAACTCTAACATGACTAATTTAGACCGCATAGGTTATTGGGCTTTAATACCATTGTTGGAACTAGGCCAAGCTATAGCGGAAGTAATGGTTGAATTTAAAAAAGAATCCATTTTGGATCATTATTGGGCCTATGAAATCTAATTTTTTTAGAACATTTCTAAACTTCTTTTAAAAAAAATCTTTATTTTATTTAAATTTACAAAATGATATTTTATTATATAATTTACGTTATAATATATACATATAATATACATATACGTGTGCGTGTGTGCATTCGCGCATGCACAACATGCCAATCCATGTAAGTTATAACGTACCCATATATAAGTGTTAAGATTTACCCCGTAACAGACACGTACATCTAATATACAAATATATTGTCTAAATGTAAGTTTATACATTTTACTTACATATATATAATCTTACATATATCTATAAACTATATTTTATAAAAATAATTTTATATGAATATAAATAAATATATATATTTATAAACATACTTATGAAATATCGACATCATATATATTTGTACTATATAAATAGATATATATATATAATATAATATAAAAAATTATAAATACAAAAAAAAAATACTTTTTTCTAAATATATGTTTACATATTTATATGTCAAATACTTATATATAAATGTATAGTAATATAATATAGATATAGATTTATACTTATAAAATACACAAAAAATATTTTAATAAAAATCTATTGAATTGATCATGCGCACGGTTCAAAATTAATATTTTTTTAATTTTAAAACTATGTTTTACCAATTTTTGTATGAACTAATTTAAAAAATTAATAAAAAATATATTTTTTTACTTAATTTTGAAATTAAAATTTTCAGTAAAATTCTGAATTATATTTTGTACTTTGAATATTTATTACATAATTTTATAGTTTAAAATAATTTTAAAAAACTATAAAGTTTTGGCTTTTATTAAAAATATTTTTAAATAATTATAAAGATGTTTTTTAATTTTACTACTGGGCATGAATTTGTGTTACTCTAGTTTTATAAAATAAAACAAAATTTATACACAATATATAGGTTGATATAATTAATTTATTAATTAAATTATTTAAATAATATACATATAATATTTTATTACTGTCAAATATAATATATCTATAATATTTTATATATAAAATTTTATATAACCATATTTGTATAAAGTATGATGTAATATTTTAGTTATAGACTTTGTATTTAGATATATATTACTAAAATAAAACAAAAGAAAATTACTGTCGAATCAAACCATTATAGTATATACATAAAACTTTTTTTTAATATACAAGTATATAAAAACATACCACCAATTCAATTGTGGCAATATATTTATATATCAGAAATGTCACCCAACTAACAATATAATATATATATATATATATGTGTGTGTGTGTGTGTGTGTGTGTGTGTGTGTGTATAATAAACGTTATATCTAATAATCATATATTAGTTAGAAATGTACCTTACACCCAGTGCCTGAAAGTACACCTCCTTGAACTGATTACCAATCCGGTAGATTATTAGTCTCTGAATCAATGACCACCGGCTATAGAATAGTGCTTGATTCGATTTAATTTGAAATTGAACTGATGAAGTATGGAGGGTATAGGTTTCAACCAAAAATGAGTATGAATGGAGGCTCTGGAAGTTTTAAAATAAGTGTGGGTAGAGACGTTTATATAGAGGAGAATTTAAAAATGTTTTAGGATCTAGATCCTTCTTTATCTCTTACCGATTCTTCTCTATCTTAGCCTTCCAACCATAACCTCTCAATCCCATCATTTAGCCGCTTATTATCCCTATTAGAGCCGAAGCAACCAGCCCACCAAATGTGCTTTAAACCCATTTAAACCCCTAACAAATATTTTGTATTTAAATCCAATTTAAATGCATATCGACATTGCATATCAATTAATATATTTATAACTATTGTAAATACATTTCATAATATTTGTTTATCAAATCAAAACCAAATTTATAACTAATATTTCATAAATTTTGATTAATTCAATTGATTTTTAATAATTACAAATTAATTAAATCATTTGGTCAAAGGAGTATTCATCGTTTCAGTTCTGTGACTCATTACGTGTATATTTAGTAAGCGATTAATATAAAACTATTCACATATCAAAGTTTTTACGACACTTAGCAGATGGTGTGTAACAACCCGCAAATTTTGATAAATAAATTGGTTGAATTAATAAGCTTTTTGTAACTAAATTTAGAAAGAAATAAAATTTTTGTAATTTATATTGAAGTAAACGTTAAGAATGAATTGTAGCCATGGTAATTAAGAACTAATTGTTGACAATTTAAGTAAAATCACAATGAAAATGAAATTGTGTAAATTGTTGTAGTTGGGTATAAAATACAAAATAAGTAAATAAGTGTAAGTGCTGTATAACTATAGGAATTTGTATATTATTAATAGTAATTAAATGAATTCGGTATTATGTATATAGTTATAAAATTTGGTTGAAGTATGATAAACTTAAGTGTAACCTTGGCTAGTAAACAATTATTATAAGTTACCTGTTTAATTTGTTGATTGAATTGGAATGGGAAATAAAATTCCAATAAAAAATAATTAAAGGTTACATTAATGGGAATGAGAATGTGTTAAGTAAATGAAAGGTAAACAATACTAGGCAAGATTAATAAATTTATGAATTGAAGGGAATACCAATTAATGAAAAGAAATCCAAATGTTATGTTTGGCTATAGATTGAGCATAAGTGAATGAAATTAGCGTTATGAAAATAAATGATAACTTTGATTTGTAAGCAATAAAAGCCTATTTATGAGACAAAATGTTAACGGTAATGATTTTGTATGTTACCTATTTATTAGCTTGTTAATTTGAAATTGAAATTAAATCTTAATAAATGTAAATAAATGTTACGTTAATGTGAAATGAAATCCCAATAAAGGAAGTAATGCAAATGTTATATTTGGAAAAATTTCGATATAAGTGGAAATTATAGTTAATGCACAATTGCAAGATTTTAATTGATTTTATTTAGTAAATTGGGAAATAAATTTTAATAAATATAATTAAATATTTTGTTAATGTAAATTATAATAATATTTGAAAGTAATGTCCATTCCATCTATAATATGACTATTGGTTGATTAAAGTAGAGAAAGCAAGATTTATTAATTTAATTGAAGTGTAAAATTCAATAATTGAATTAATTGCAAATAAATGAAATTAAACATTTAATTATTACGTTAATAGAAATTTAGATGAAATCTAAGAATATTAAGATAATAGATTTTGAATCCAATGTTAATTTCATCCGTTTGATAATAATAAATTGAATAATAGAATGAAAAGTAAAGTAATAGAATTATTGGAAATTAAATTTATAATTTTGAATTAAATGAAATTGAGGTTAATACTGAAATTGATAAATTTACCAACTCTAAATTGACATTTAATTTTTTTTTAAATCGTTGTAAATGATAAAGAAAGTTAAAATTGATGGAATTGTCGATTATAGAATTGAAATAACAATTTGAATTTAATTAATTAATTATTAATTTATTTAATTAATGTAAAAATAGTCATTTTGGCCACTGACTCGGATTTCGACGAAACCAGTTTCATCGGATCCATAACGGTGAATTATTGTAGGATTTCAAGTTTCGTAACGATCGGGCTTGTCGTTTAATCGTACGGACTCAAAACGCCCAAAAATCAATTAAATTGAAATCAATCGAAATCAGTCGAAATCAATTTGAAATAAATTGATTTTAGCATAACTTCTTCATACGATGAAATTTGGACTTCAAACCTTTTCCATTGCGTTTAAAATATTCTAAAACATCTATTTTAATATACGGGTTGACACAATTTCGTTTCGGAGTCAGAACGGGCTTTTCGGGCCATTCATCATTAAGCGCGTTTATAAATCAGGTACATCTATTCTATTTCAATCTTGCCTATATATACCCTGTTATAAACCCTAGCCTACTTCTATTCTCATTTGTCTGTGCGTACAGTTCCTCTTCACCTCCTCGTTTCAATGGCAGACAATTCCAAATCCAATTGCAATTCAAAAATCAAAGTGAAATTTCAACCTCCTCAAAAAAATTCGAAAAAAATATATATCGAAGATCTCAAGGATACGAACCTACGTCTGCTCTTCGTTTTTCAAAACAGTAACCGGATCGATCAAAAATCGCGGTCAAAGTCAATTTGGGCGTTTTATTTTCGACATCAATCGACAAAATTGGGACATGGGTTTTGAAGAGAGAGGCTTATAGAGTCGATGGGTGGTGGTCTCGTGGCCTAGATCGACCTAAGGCTGCGTGATTTTGGCGATTAGGGTTTTGAAACCTAGGTGGCGACGCGGTGAAATAAGCGACCGAAGGTGGAGCTGCTTGGTGCTTGGACACGGCTAGGCGTGACGAGGGGGCGTGGGCCGTGGCTTGGCCTGCGATGGCCAGACGACGTTCGAATTCTCGGTCAAAGTTTCGGTCGAGCGTGCGTGTTTCTGGTACGGGCCTATTCGCGTGAGTGAGATGGTGATGACGTGTACGCTCTGGTAATTTTTTTCTTTTATTTGTTTGTTTTAAATTCGAATTGTATATTGATCAAATCTTAATAACTTTCACATACGAGGTCCGTTTCACGCACGATTTTCTCGCTAGATTCGTATTGGAATTCCGGACATTTTGCCGCTGATTTGGACGAATTCTGAGGATGTTTAATTTTTGGGTTTAAATTGGATTTTAATTTAATTCAAATTCAAAATGTGAGCGTTTTAACCCACTCACAACTTATAAAATTTCTTATGTGTGTTAAATTGATATATGATGTGATTTGAAATTTATTTATGATTGTTTGGCATATTTTTAATCATCGACTCAGTTAAATTAAATTTACTAAATTAAATTTTTATTTAATTTATTATTGCATATAAACTACCAGTTAGATAGATTGTTTAATTTATTATTGAATATAAACTGTCAGTAATTACCTGTTATTTATTATATGCTCTATATTGATGTTATTGTTAAATTGGATGATGATTGTAATAAATTGTTGATGGTTGATTTTGGATGAATGGATGTTGTATTTCATATTGTTTAAACTGCAAATTGTTATACACTTTATTTCATTCAGGATTGCGGTTTGAAATGATATAATCGTAATTTTTATTATAAATTACGGATTGAAATGATAAATATCCGTATCATTTGAATATAGGATAGAAAATTATATACAGACGACGTGGTCTATATATATAAAAATAATTTGAAATTGATTTATATGGTTTTGAAAAGAAATATATGGTTTAATAAATGTTAAATTTTGATATTATATAAATATTATTTTTATATATATAGTTAAATTATTGAATTTAAGCTATGTATAAATTTGTGTAATAAAAATAAGTTTATTCATGAAGTTTGATTGTTTTATATTATATGGTTAAGTACCTATTTAAGATATTGTATATATAGAGTTTTAATGACTTAAATAAAAATTAAGTTGGAAGATAAATATAAATTGGTTTAATTTGAATTAATTAAGAATTTTACTCGAATAAATTTGATTTGAAATTTAAATAAAATTAAGATTTAAACGGTAGGATTCTTAGAACTTGATTTGGCTTAGAGTGATTTAAACGAATATAAAGTTGATTTAAATGAATATATCAGGTTAATTAAATTGAAAGAATATCCGGTTTTTTGAAATTAAAGGTTTTACTTAAATGATATTGGATTTATTAAGTGAACATTTCAAATCTAATTAATAGTAATTGAAATTTATATATATGGAATTATCAAATAATTAGTTTTGAAATGGAGGAATATTTAAAGCTTGGAAATATATGGAAATTTGAAATGGTTCGTTTGGAGGTTCAAATCGGAATTTGGAATTTACTGGTGAAATTTAAGAAGCTATTTTATTACATAAAGTAATTTAATGTTTAAACCATTTATGTATTAGAAGTTATGTTTCAAAGCTATGTGTTTCAAGGTATATAGATTTGAAAGTGCTATGGTTTTGGAAAAAAGATTTATTTTGAAATAAAAATGACATCATATTGATTTGGGTCTTAAAACGGAAATGATATCGTATTTATATGGTTTTGAAATGGATATTATATTCTGGTTTTGAAGTATAAATTATTTTGAAATGACCGTGGTGTTATAATAACATTTGGTTATTAAAGAGACCGGGATCGGAAGTTGTCATACTCTCTGCCAACTCCGAAAACCACTTTAACAACCGTGTACACGGTGGAGATTCCATAATGAAGTAGGATAGTGGTGGCGTTTCCTTTGATCTGACTTTTGGATTGATACGTGGACCCGACTCCACGAGTTGGCATAAGGTGGCTAAAATAGGAGCGATCGACGGGCTAATGAGGTAGCACCTTTGATCGGACACATCCCTTCGATATCATACTCTGACTTTTGGATTGATTCGGTGGCCACTTTTTATTTTTTTATCTTGGGGTGTGGCTCGAGGTGGGCGGTAGCTGCGGCTATGCGTTACCACTGGCCCGGAAGCGTAACTGGTATATCTACCCTGGCATTTCCTAGTTGTGTCGTGTCACCTACCCTAGCAAGCCTTATACAATTTTGTTTTGTACCATACCTATGGAGTGCCCTCTGATGACGCCCAGTACGGAGGAGATTATGGTACTGTATAGACTATGGGAATATAAAAGTGTGTTAAGATGGAAAATGTAAAGCCTTAACGCTATTTTCAGTATATTTTATTTTACTGTAGACATTATTATAATAGCGAAATATTACTACATAATAAATAGTTTAACTGATCCTTAGGAGATGTGAATCTCAAACATCTCTTAAGTTACTGCACTCACGTTAGACACTAGATAGGAGATGTCAAATCCTATAAACATCTCTGACGCCGTTCCACTCATATTTTACCGTTGATTTAACTTACATAAGATCTTTTAGTTCTGACTCGAGTGCTTTGTCCTTTCAATTCGCTCGGATCAGTCCGAGCATTTCAGGATTCGAAGATTTATTTCTGGAGGACGAAGACGAAGATTTGTATTACTATTTATTATTATATTCTACTGCATTCATACTGTTCTGCTGCATAAATTTATATTTTACGGTATGTAACTCTGATATACATTGTATAAGTATAATCAAATGTTTTTTGTAAAACAGCTTCATGAACTGTTTATTTGATTATTATATTTCGTCGTTCCGCTGCAAGATTCTGGTATTTTTCTTTTTCTTTCTCTGCTTTTTCTTATTTACCCCATAACAATCTGCCCTTTTTCATGGTTTAAGTTTGATGTGTGTGGTTTATCGTCAATTTAAAGCGTACGAAAAGGCGGGACGTTACATCTGGTATCAGAGCCAGGTTTAGCGATAAACCTTAGCTTTGTGGGGTCTGACTCTTTACTAATAGGGTAGTAATACCCTAGGATGAGTCACTGAGAGTATATATGAGAGAGCGTATTTGTTAGTGTTATAAAAAGGTTTTAATATTATGTTAATTTGTTCCGTTTTGTATTTATAAATTCTGGTTGATGCATGGGATGCTATAACATCATTAGGGATTTCTAAACACTAAATAGGACAAACCAATGCAATATTTGTTTTTAATGTAGGTGAATGAAATAATTTTTCCTATTATATTTTCTATATATAAAATAAATTTTTATAAATGATATATATATTTGGTTGAAATGTATTGATTGTTAGGTAGTGAAATTTATAAATATTGATTTGAAAATAAATTGAAAGTGAAATAAATGAGAATAAACTGGAAATTTAGAACTTAAGTTCCGGGGTATTGGTAATTTCTTTCAAAGAATTTTGGAATATAATAATATTATTTAGAAGTATTTTTTGATATAAATATTTCAGTATGATTTGAAAGAATTGTTTCGAAGAAACTTTGGAAAGTGATAAGTCTGTACTCCCCTCTCTGTCGCCGGAGAATAATTTCGATGATGAGTGCACGGATCATCGACATCCATTTTCGAGTTTCGAAGTGGAAAGGCCACTGTAGTAGTTTTACTGAAGATTTATTTTGATAAACAAATATAAATTTTTGAATTGTTTTAAAGATAATTGGATATATAAATTATAAGTATATACCTTTATCTATTATTTTTAAAATGATTTGAAACTTAACCCGGTATTTAGTTCTTGAGTTTCTGTTAATTAATAGTTTCAATTATTATGGTGAAATGGAAAGTAACTAATTAATAATTGGAACCTTTAACAAAATAAGAGATTTAATGCTAAGTTTTAAATGGAATTAAAATAAATTTGAAATGTGTAACTTATAAAACAAAGGATGTTATTATTGAACATTAAATTAATTAAAGGAAATAGAAAAAACATGTATAACTTTCAATTACATCCTTAAAAACTTATATATAACTTACCGATTATAAAAGTTGAGATGTTAATAAGAAAGTGTAATGGAAATTTTTACAAGTAAACCTAAAGGTAATAAAAGTATTCAATACATTCTTAAATAGATAAGGATTTATTTGTTGTAGTTGTTATAAACTTAAGTATAATTGAAAATATTACTGATTTAATATAATAGAAGGGTAAGTATTATAAATAAAGGATTATGAACCTTAGTAAATGAATAATATGCAAAAAAAAAATTAAATTAAACATGAATATTATGAATAAATGAATATTAATAAATGAAATTATGTAATAATTAATAAATTATGGCATTAATAAATGAAAATAGATTTGTAAGTGATAAATGAAAAAGAAATCAAACAAAAATATATGAAATGAAATTAATAAGAATGAAATTGATATATTGTTTGAAATTATTGCTTGTATAGATTTGGTTGTTTGGGCAAGGATATTTTAAATTTGTTTGAATGTATGAATAATTTATTTAGTTTCACCTAAGACTGTTGAGTGAAGGGTACACTTAGTAGTTTATTTTTCATTCCGTACAATTCAAGGTTTTTGAACTCGAACAACTATTAGTTGTGTTTGATATGAATGAATGATTGATTTGTGTTGATTCTATGTGATGGTTGTATGCCTTGTTGCAAGTGATTGATATTTGTATTGATTTGTTTGTTATTGATTGAAACAAGATGAACATTTCATTTTATATAATTATTGACTCTTTTGGATTATATAAGTGAAATGCAGGTGATGGAAGCAATTGCTAGTGCATTTGGTTTCAAAATATAAGCTAAATTGCTTGACAAATAGGTACATTTTCGGATTACGGTTTATAGCGCTATTATATAATTTTTCCCGTGTGGGGATATATATTATTTTGAAAGTATATTGTTATAATTGATATTATATTTTCTCCCGAGTCTCTCCGTACAAAGGAGACTCTGTCGAAATTTTTCGTAAATTTTAGACTTAGAATAAATTTTGAAAAGTGTTTTCCAAACTTTATTAATTTGGGTATAAAAAGATTTAATTGTTATAAATTGGTGTATATTTTTTTAAATTAATTAATTTTGTAAATTTATTTGTTTATAAATTAATATTTTAAGCGGGATATCTTGATTTCTTATTCTTCTTTTCCCCTCTTTTTTCTTTTCGGGGACGAAAAGTTTTGAGTAGGGGAGAGTGTAACGATCCGTAAATTTTGATAATTAAATTGGTTGAATTAACAAGATTTTTGTAATTAAATTTAGAAGGAAATAAAAAATTTATAATTTATATTGAAGTAAATGTTAAGAATGAATTGTAGCCATGGTTATTAAGAACTAATTATTGACAATTTAAGTGAAATCACAATGAAAATGAAATTGTGTAAATTGTTTCACTTGGGTATAAAATACAAAATAAGTAAATAAGTGTAAGTGCGGTATAACTATAGGAATTTCTACATTATTAATAGTAATTGAATGAATTCGGTATTATGTATGTAATTATAAAATTTGCTTGAAGTATGATAAACTTAAGTGTAACCATGGCTTGTAAACAATTATTATAAGTTACCTTTTTAATTTGTTGATTGAATTGGAATAGGAAATAAAATTCTAATAAAAAATAATTAAAGGTTACATTAATGGGAATGAGAATGTGTTAAGTAAATGAAAGGTAAACAATACTAGGCAAGGTTACTAAATTTATGAATTGAAGGGAATACCAATTAATGAAAAGAAATCTAAATGTTATGTTTGGCTATAGATTGAGCATAAGTGAATGAAATAAGCATTATGAAAATAAATGATAACTTTGATTTGTAAGTGGTAAAAGCATATTTATGAGACAAAAGGTTAACGGTAATGATTTTGTATGTTGCCTATTTATTAGCTTGTTAATTTGAAATTGAAATTAAATCTTAATAAATGTAAATAAATGTTATGTTAATATGAAATGAAATCCCAATAAAGGAACTATTGCAAATGTTATATTTGGCAAAATTTCAATATAAGTGAAAATTATAGTTAATTCATAACTGCAAGATTTTAATTGATTTTATTTAGTAAATTAGGAAATAAATTTTAATAAATATAATTAAATATTTTGTTAATGTAAATTATGATAATATTTGAAAGTAATGTCCATTCCATCTATAATATGACTATTGGTTGATTTAAAGTATAGAAAGCAAGATTTATTAATTTAATTGAAGTGTAAAATTTAATAATTGAATTAATTACAAATAAATCAAATTAAACATTTAATTATTACGTTAATAGAAATTTAGATGAAATCTGAGAATATTAAGATAGTAGATTTTGAATCCAATGTTAATTTCATCCATTTGATAATAATAAATTGAATAATAGAATGAAAAGTAAAGTAAATAGAATTATTGGAAATTAAATTTATAATTTTGAATTAAATGAAATTGAGGTTAATACTGAAATTGATAGTTTAAATCATTGTAAATGATTAAGAAAGTTAAAATTGATGGAATTGTCGATTATAGAGTTGAAATAAAAATTTGGATTTAATTAATTAATTATTAAATTGTTTAATTAATGTAAAAATAGCCATTTTGGCCACTGACTTGGATTTGGAAGAAACCAGTTTCATCGGATCCATAACGGTGAATTATTGTATGATTTCAAGTTTCGTAACGATCAGGCTTGTCGTTTGATCGTACGGATTCGAAACGCTCAGAAATCAATTAAATTGAAATCAATCGAAATCAATTTGAAATAAATTTATTTTGGCATAACTTCTTCATACGATGAAATTTGGACTTGAAAGCTTTTCCATGGCGTTTAAAATATTTTAAAACATCCGTTTTGATATACGGGTTGACCCAATTTCATTCCGGAGTCAGAACGGGCTTTTCGGGCCATTCATCGTTCAGCGCGTTTATAAATCGGGTCCATCTATTCTATTTCAACCTTTCCTATATATACCTTGTTAAAAACCCTAGCATACTTCTATTTTTTATTTGTCTGTGCGTACAATTCCTCTTCACCTACTCATTTCGATGGCAGACAATTCCAAATCCAATTACAATTCAAAAATCAAAGTTAAATTTCAACCTTTTCAAAAAAATTCGAAAAAAATATATATCAAATATCTCAAGGATACGAACCTATATCTGCTATTCTTTTTTCGAAACAGCGACCAGATCGATCAGAAATAGCGGTCAAAGTCAATTTGGGCGTTTTTATTTTCGACATCAATCGACGAAATTGGGACATGGGTTTTGAAGAGAGAGGCTTGTAGACTTGATGGGTGGTGGTCTCGTTGCCTAGCTCGACCTGAGGTGGCATGATTTTAGCGATTAGGGTTTTGAAACCTAGGCGGCGGCGCGGCGAAATAGGCGATCGAAGGTGGAGCCGCTTGTTGCGTGGACGCGGCTAGGCGCGACGAGGGGGCGTGGGCCGTGGCTTGGCCTGCGATGGCCGGAGGACGCTCGATTTCTCGGTCAAAGTTTCGGTCGAGCATGCGTGTTTCTAGTACGGGCTTATTCGCGTGAGTGAGATGGTGATGACGTGTACGTTCTGGTAATTTTATTCTTTTATTTATTTGTTTTAAATTCGAATTGGATATTGATCAAATCTTAATAACTTTCACATACGAGATCTGTTTTATGCGCGATTTTCTCCTCAAGGTTTGTATTGGAATTCTGGACATTTTGTTGCTTGTTTGGATGAATTCTGAGGCTGATCAGTTTTTGGGTTTAAATTGGATTTTAATTCAATTTAAATTCAAAAGGTGAGTGTTTTAACCCACTCACAACTTATAAAATTTCTTATGTGTGTTAAATTGATATATGATGTGATTTGAAATTTATTTATGATTGTTTGGCATATTTTTAATCATCATCTCAGTTAAATTAAATTTACTAAATTAAATTTTTATTTAATTTAATACTGCATATAAACTACCAGTTATATAGATTATTTAATTTATTATTGAATATAAACTGTCAGTATTACCTCTTATTAATTATATGCTCTATATTGATGTTATTGTTAAATTGGATGATGATTGTAATAAACGGTTGATGATTGATTTTGGATAAATGGATGTTGTATTTTATATTGTTTAAACTGCAAATTGTTATGCATTTTATTTCATTCGGGATTGCGGTTTGAAATGATATAACCGTGATTTTTATTTTAAATTACAGATTGAAATGATAAATATCCGTATCACTTGACCATAGGATAGAAAATTATATACAAACACCGTGGTCTATATATATAAAAATAATTTGAAATTGATTTCTTTGGTTTTTGATATACGGTTTAATAAATGTTAAATTTTGATATTATATAAATATTATTTTTATATATATAGTTAAATTCTTGAATTTAAGCTATGTATAAATTTGTGTAATAAATATATGTTTATTCATGGAGTTTGATTGTTTTATATTATATGGTTAAGTACCTGTTTAAGATATTGTATATATAGAGTTTTAATGACTTAAATAAAAATTAAGTTGAAAGATAAATATGAAATTGGTTTAATTTGAATTAATTAACAATTTTACTCGAATAAATTTGATTTGAAATTTAAATAAAATTGAGATTTAAAGGGTGGGATTCCTAGAACATAATTTGGCTTAGAGTGATTTAAGTGAATATAAAGTTGATTTAAATGAATATATCGGGTTAATTAAATTGAAAGAATATCCAGTTGTTTGATGTTGAAGGTTTTACTTAAATGATATTGGATTTATTAAGTAAATATTTCAAATTTAAATAATAGTAATTGAAATTTATATATATGAAATTATCAAGGAATTAGTTTTGAAATGGTGGAATATTTAAAGCTTTGAAATATATGGAAATTTGAAATGGTTCATTTGGAGGTTCAAATTGAAATTTGGAATTTATTGGTGAAATTAAGAAGCTATTTTATTATATAAAGTAATTTAATATTTAAACCATTTAAGTGTTAGAACTTATGTTTCAAAGCTATGGGTTTCAAGGTATATAGATTTGAAAGTGCTATGATTTTGGAAAAAGGATATATTTTGAAATAAAAATGATATCATATTGATTTGGGTTTTAAAACGGAAATGATATCGTATTTCTATGGTTTTGAAATGGATATTATATTCTGGTTTTGAAGTATAAATTATTTTGAAATAACCGCGGTGTTATAATAACATTTGGTTGTTAAAGAGACCGAGATCGGAAGTTGTCATACTCTCTGCCAACTCCGAAAACCACTTTAACAACCGTGTACGCGGTGGAGATTCCAGAATGAAGTAGGATGGTGGTGGCGTTTCCATTGACGTAAATACGTGGACCCGACTCCCGTGAGTTGGCATAAGGTGGCAAAACAGTAGCGATCGACGAGCTAATGAGGTAGCACCTTTGATCGGACACATCCCTTCGATATTATACTCTGAATTTTGGATTGATTCGGTGGCCACTTTTTATTTTTTTTTGATTTGGGGGTGTGGCTCAAGGTGGGCGGTAGCAGCGGCTATGCGTTACCACCGGCCCGGAAACGTAATTTGTATATCTGCCCTAGCATTGCATAGTTGTGCCGTGTCACCTACCCTAGCTCGCCTTATATGATTTTATTTTGTACCATACCTATGGAGTGTCCTCTGACGATGCCCAGTACCGGAGAGATTACGGTACTGTATAGACTATGGAATATAAAAGTGTGTTAAGGTGGAAAATGTAAAGCCTTAACGCTATTTTCAGTATATTTTATTTTACTGTAGACATTATTATAATAGCGAAATATTACTACATAGTAAATAGTTTAACAGATCCTTAGGAGATGTGAATGCCGAGCATCTTTTAAGTTACTGCACTCACGTTAGACACTGGATAGAAGATGTCAAATCCCGTAAACATCTCTGACGCCGTTCCGCTCATATTTTACTGTTGATTTAACTTACATAAGATCGTTTAGTTCTGACTCGACTGTTTGTCCTTTCAATTCGCTCGGGTCAGTCCGAGCATTTCAGGATTTAAAGATTTATTTCTGGAAGACGAAGATGAAGATTTGCATTACTATTTATTATTATATTCTACTGCATTCATACTATTCCACTGCATAACTAGATATTTTACGGTACGTGTAACTCTGATATACACTGTACAAGTATAATCAAATGTTTTTATAAAACAGCTTCATGAACTGTTTATTTGATTATTATATTTTGTCGTCCCGCTGCAAGATTCTAGTTTTTTTCTTTTTCTCTCTCTGCTTTTTCTTATTTACCCCATAACAATCCACCCTTTTGTATGGTTTAAGTCTGACGTGTGTGGTTTATCGTCGATTTAAAGCGTACGAAATGGTGGTACGTTACATGGTCTGAAATTTTGGGCAAACTTTTTGCTTAATTGGTTTCGATAAAATTAAATTTTGCTTTGTTAAGCGTTACTCAGTTGTGGTTTATTTACACTAATTCTCTTCGTGAAAACTATGTCAATCTAGATTTATAGAATTCGGTCAAATTCCAGTATTGCCCATATTCAACTCTATAGTCCAAACACAAATTCCTTGGTTCAATAATAACAATTATTATTAACCTAACTACTCTGATCAAAGATTTTGACTTTGAGTTGACTTGCATTGACCTGAGTTGACCGTGATACTAACCTCTTATAATTAGGAAAACGAATCCTTTTTGAATAGTCTTTCACTTCTAAACTTTTCATCAATCCAACTATAGTCACTCGATGGATGTCATGCCATAATTTGACTATAATCAAAGTGGAGCTTTCATATTGAAGATCAACAATATTCTCAAGTCGAGAGAACTGTGTAAATCAATCACATCAATATTTTCTATTTGACCTTAATTGTATTAACTAGCAAAAAACTATCGAGTGATTTACTCCGTAGTTATCAAATAATATAAGTATGTAACCTCTTGGAGCCCCAATAGTCATGAGTAATATGCTATTTAACATTTGAAGAGCGTTGCGTACTCTATACCAAGGGATATACCGATATCCAGTCTCGATATATTCTGACTACGAATATTTAAAATAATGTGTTTTATAATATTGTGGTACAATACTCATGCTTACAACTATTTGTAATTATTATCACAAACACATCATTTATGGATTTCTTTTAAATATATTTTAACTAAAAATTTTATTATTTATAATACATTATAATAAATATATAACAAAAAGAAGAATATCTTTAATACGAATGAGAATTGATTACTAAGTTAATTAATTTATAATAAATTGCAGAATTGCCTCTAGGGCATGCCTCTAACTATATACCCTCAACCCGAATGATTCTCAATGATGAGTGAAATGAATTTGTTTTAGGGATTGTAGAACTCCGGGATTTCTATCTACTGAAAAAACGTAACTCAATGACTATCACTACTAGAAAACATTCAAGTTTACTACGCAAAATTTCCTACGCCTTTCCTACGCCAAAAGGTCAATATGTAGAAAAATAATCGAGGCGTGCGAAGGGTGTAGGAAATTTTCTGCGTCAAATTTATAACATATAAAAGACGTAGATAATCTCCTACGCCATTTCCACGTTTCTGTTAATTTTCTATAAATCCAGACTGGCGTAGGGAAGACGTAGGAAATCCCCGTAGGAAATCCCCGTAGGAAATCCCCGTAGGAAATCCTACGGCATCCCTACACCTCATCAAAACAAAAATATCTTTTTTTTTACTTTGACCGTATACGTATACCCATTATTCTCAAGAAAAATAACCCTAATCTTCATTGCCAATATCTTCTTCCCGCACGCGACGAAAAACACATTTCAAAAAATGACGGCGAGGCTAATCCCCAAAACACAAAATTGAATCAATAATCCCCAAAACGCAAAATTCCATACAGCCCCTGCCCAAATTGCGCGATCTGACAAGCTTGAGACGAGGCGGTGCTGGAGGCAACTCGATGAGGCAATGTCGAAGGTAGCTCGACGCGTGACCTATGGAAAGTTAATTTTATTATTATGAATCTTTTCTCATCTGAAAATATATAAGCGAATCCAAATGCGAATCCCCTTAAGAGGAAGCTGAATTTGGAAACCGTCGTTGAAAATGGCGGGACGAGTTCGAGCTCATCTGATTCCGACGTTCAGGTAGAATTTTTGTGCATATTTACTATTTAGTTGGAGTAAAGATGTAAGTTTAAAAATAAAGGTAGATAAATTTGCATTTGTTAGCAAAAACTTGGTGCCAAAGTACTAAAGCAGAAAATGTCTGAGAAAGAAGATATATTTTAAAGCTCGGATAATCTCTTGTTTTAGGATGGGTTCGATTTGAATAATTGGTGCGATTTTTTATCAGGTAAGTACAGAGTCTGATTTTGCTTATTTCAGACCTATTAAAGATACTTTAAGTGACATGAAAAAGGAAACACGGTACATAGAACATTCTAGCTTATATTAGGCAACAATCTTAGACTTGAACATTGGTATTTAAAGCTCAAGCAGCACTACCATAAACAAATATTGCTCTAATGGTTGACTGAGGGTGAAATGAAATTTTGACGTAGTTTTATTACTATTTGTGTTGATTAGCTTGCACATGAAAATTTGGTATGTTATAAGTCTAAATTAGCTTACACATGAAAAGTATATATGTGCTAAGTCTTAATTAACTTGCACAAATAATTTTTATATGGTAAGTGTTGACTGTTAAAATTAATCTGGTAAATGATAAATACATAACTTAACATTATATAAAAAAGATTTATAGACCACCATAGTATTCAAAACAATATAATAAAATCAATTAGAAACCTTTAGATGGAGAAAGAAGTTGAAGAATTTGGATTCGGTTGTTGATACTTTATCAAATCAGATGATTTATTTTTGAAAAATAATAATATATATTCATTATTTGTTCTGCTTTTAATCTGCATAGGTGATCGTGAGAATGAGACCTTTAAATAAAGAAGACGATGAGAGTGACCGGATTGTGCAGAAAATTTCTTCAAATTCTGTTTCAATACTTGACCATATGTTCACATTTGATTCAGTTGCTGATACTCAATCAAGTCAGGTAATTATTTTTAAATTTCCCCAGAGTATACTTTTTCCTTTTATATCATGCGACTTTAATCGCTTCATTTAACTTTTATCAGCATGAAATATTTGAACTTGTTGGAGGAACGTATGAAACAAAATTAAACCATATACAGTGTATGATCAATGTTTATTTTTAGTTTAAACTTCAGAAGATGACACAAAAGCTGAATATGCAGTGCAACATTATCCTGGATTTTAATCTTAGGAAATTTTTTGTTGTTCTGATCTCTGTCTTTCAATTCACTATGCCATAATTCTTCTATTTTTTACTTAATAAATTAAAATTTGTTCACTTTTCATTTTGTTTGAGAATTAGCAGTCCGAAAAAGAAGAATGAATATCAAAGGAAATCCCGAGATTGGCCCCATGTGTTTTGAGTTAAACACCGGTGCAAAAATACCATCGGTCGTCCTGGGAACGCGGAGAGCTGAGCCCGGCTTAGTTGGTAATATTGTTATTACTGCTGTAAGGGTATACTTTTTAACCTGCATTTCGTGTTATTTTACGGCCTTTTTTTGTTTGAAATTACTGATAACTATTTTATGGAACAAACCATCCAGATCCATAATAGACAGACAGAAACATGCAAATATAATACTCCACCATATACAGTAAAACAAATTATAACAGTCTTGCTGTCTTCAGTGAAAAATGAAACTGTTTATGAATGGAATAGGTTGTTGGAGGAAACTAAAAATGAGGTGGGAGCTTTATTTCCATTTGAGATTGTGCTCCACATTTACAATTCATGGTTTTAAGAGTTCCAAGGATTTAGTGTAGAAACATAAGCATAAGTTTCCTTCGTATATTGGTAATTTACATCTAAATCCATGTCTCTGCACACTTATTGCATTAATGAAGTATCTCTTAAATGATACCATGAGTTAAAGCATGATTCATTGCGGTAAATATGGATAATTTCATTTGTTCTAAAGGCTCTATTTAAGATATTTTTTCCTACTTAAATACATTTATATCATCACATTTGAGATTGATTTAGGCTGTTATAGAATGTGGAACGTAAAAAGCTGACAGCCTTGTACATTTTTGTTGCTGTCTTAATTTGTTTAGGATATTGCCACTGAAAATTTGCTTCAATTTTTTTCTACTTAAAGATTTTAGTAATTAGACTTTTTGTTTGTTATCGAAGAAGTACGTCATGTAAAGTTCCATGAAAGGCTTCTTAATCAAGGTTCGTGCATGTCGCCTAAAATTATTAGCTGCTCGTTCAAAAAAAAAAATCTGACTGTTAATTGCTGATTATATATAGGCATTATTCGTTTTTCATTTGAAATTGATCCATGCCAATAAAAACTCGTTACAAGATGCATTCTATAAACTGTTTATACCTATTAAGCATTTAAACACTTTTGTTGTGCTCGTTTAAAAACAATAGAAATTAATCAGTCCAAGGTGTTGGCCTTTTTTACACGTTCCGAATTTCAAATACACGTAAAAATAATGATCATTGATTTTGGTATTTTTGTTTCCATTGTATTTTTTATTATTTCACATTTACTAGTTCTATTTGAGGGTTAGGAGTCATTTCTTTTAAACGGTTTTTTCCTTAGATAGCTACTTTTTGCGTTGTTTATAATGATAATTGCCTTACCCAAATCTAAATCTTTATTCTGGTCTTGTTGGCTTATGTGTTTTGGTTTTATGTCACTTTGAAATCTGGAATCTGTGAAAACCGGTGTGCTAAACTGCAACCTATGTCAGTATATAACAACAGTAAGTTGTTATTACATGTGGGAAAATACTACAATATAATTATGAAATATCTAGTACCGTTGAATCTACCATAACTTTAAATTATTGAACGAATAAACATATTTAACGCATGTCGTTTAATTTGTATTATTTGCTACATTCTATAGTGTTGTATGTAAAGATCAAGTCAAATGGACTGGGCAGAACGATCTTTCATTCTAAAGCTAAACAACGAGTGAGCTCACCGGTGTATTTGAGGTTTAAGCTTTCATAACGAGGTGATCCACTATTTTCAACCGTGTACAAAACAACATATGCTTGGTTCGACTAAAATCCTCTTTCGGGTTGTTTTGGTTTATTCCCTTGTTTTCAAAGATGGATTTATGTACAGCTGATGCTCTGACTCCAAACTATTGTCAACCTTCTTTTTTATGTACGTTTATATTTTCCTGAATAAATATCAGCCATGTTTTAACATGTTTACTATTTTGTGCCACTGTTGTAACAGCAACAGAAACAAATATAAAGATAGAACAAATGAAAATTTGCTTAAAGATAGAAAGCCTATTGCCACTGAAAATTTGCTTCAATTTTTTTCTTTTCTAAAGTCTTAGGTTATTCCAGGGAAGCAGAGAATAGAATTGTAAATTTTTCTTGGACACAGATGTGCAGGCTAAGCTTAGCACGTTGTTTATCATGGCTTTTTGAAATAGTAAAAAGGGCTTTATTCGGTCAGGAGGAGTAAGCAAGACTTATGTCAAGGTCTTAGCCAGCATTGCAACAAAGGAAGGTACTTATATCAAGATCTTAGCGATATTTTTTTGTGCACTCTCAATAATGTAGTTAGTACGGCTTGGTTGGTAATTATGTTATTACTGCTAACTATATTATGACTTGGTCATGGCATTTGATTTCTAAATTTTCTATCTAAGTAACAATATATTATGCTCTAAATGAATGGATTTCCAATCAGTTTCTCATAGTAATAACATAAGAATGAAATTCAATCACTAGCAAAGAGATTTATTCATTAACTTCTGATAGTTTGAAGCTCGATCTCAACTTTTTTACTCTGCTAGTGATTTGTTTGCAGACTGGCTACAGACATATTGACTGCGCTAGTATATACATATACATATACATATACATATACATATATATATACATATACATACATATATATATATATATATATATATATGTATGTATGTATGTATATGTATATGTATTGTAACGAGAAGGAGGTACTCCCATCTTTTACTCTTCGTATTTTTCTTCTTTTAATAGTGAGATTAGTTAATTTGGAAAATACTTCTTTAACATGGACTATCATCAGGTTGGAGATGCGATGAAACATGTATTGGAAACATGTTTTGGTAATATATGATTTGATGGAGTGTTGAATGATTGTAGTGAGGGATGGGGGTATTTTTGACTCATAGTGGTAAGTGTATGATGTCATGTATCATGAACATATTATTGTATTATTTTGATATATAAGAACTTGATTAATATCATTTGACTTTGTAATATGAATGAGATATTTGTTTTTTGAATTAAAGAAAAATGATTTGATGTTAATCTTTTTGTTGAAATGTATATATATGTGCAATAAGTTGACTTTAGTTTCTATTTAATATGGTGAAATGAAACACAATAGTAATATATCAAAATTGCTTCAGAAAAGGCATAGAAAAGTGATGTAGCACGATCTAAAGGAGTTTCGGGTTTAACCCGTAAGGCGCGCACGACTCAGGTGAAGGAGTCATATGGGAAAGTGGCGACTCTTAACAGCTTAATTCGTTCGTGCTTGATGAGTCGCACACGACTCAACGGTTCATCCATAAGTCGTTTACGACTTAACATGAAGAAGGATAAAGTTTCAGCAAGTAAAGATCTTGAGTCAGAGGAAGGGCACGAGTTACGACTCAATGGGAGTTTCAATAGTTCTGGATTGATGAGTCGTACACGACCTAACTACATGGCTATGAGTCGTCCACGACTCATCAAGAAGCAAAAGGGAATTCCATTAATTGAAGGCCATAAGTCGGGGACGGGATACGACCTAAATGATGAGTCGTTGTGTGATGAGTCGTAAGTCGTGACAGGGTGTTGTAAACTGTTTGTTTTCTTGAGTCGTGTACTATAATTGAGTCTGTACATGTTTTGAGTCATTTGTTATGATAAGTCGTGAGTCATGGTAGCTGATGAGTCGTGAAGTTTGTTAAGTCGCAGGGTTTTAAGCAGTGTGTTTTTGAGTCATGAGTCATAGGTCGTTGCCGACCCAGGATGAGTCGTAAGTCGTATACGACTTAAGGGGGCCGGTTGTGACAAGCTATAAATAGGGCATGTGTTGTACATTTTAGGTTGTTGACTTTTGAATAAAATTCTCTTTGATTGCTTTGTGCTTTCTTCTCCAATTGGTAGTTGAGTGTAATCTCCTATCTCCACTTACGTCATTCGAGTGCGCTCGAATCCACATTTGTTGAAGCCGATTCACGGTATCTAGTGCGCTAGATCAACGTACGAAGAATCGTAGATCTTCTTCTCGGTATCGTGCGCGATCAACGAGACGAAGATAGCTAGAATCCGGTATCTTTGGATCAACGGATTTGGGCCTTACAGTATTCTCAACTCACCGATTGTTACATTCCATCGATTGAAGTTTGTTTCGAATTATCCGCTACGTCAGTTTTGGTATCGGAGCTTGTTTTAGCCAATCATAGCTAAATCGGGTCTTGGAGCCAAGTGTTGAAGTTTGAAGTTGTTCATCGTGTTCATATTGAGGTTGCAACAAGAGGGAGAACTTTCGATCCATTCCATTTTGGATCAAAGTGTTGAAAGTGTTTGAATTTGAAGTAGGCCGTGTATACTAGTGAAGTAGCCGAGCCTAGGAAGGATCATAGGAAGCTTGTTTCGAGCTAAGGAGTTAGGCCGAGCCTTGTGAAGTTGTGTAGAAGCTTGTGAAGCCGTGATTTGCTTGTGAAGTATCACTTTGGTATCGATTTGTTGAAATTTTTGTGGATCTCAATCATGCCGCCAAGGAGAGCTAACCGCCATCAAAATGTTGAAGCTTTGTATCGAAGAGAAGAGGCCGATCAAATGGAACAACGTATGCATGAGAAGATTGATGAAGGCATTGGTAGGTTGGAGAAGCTTATGATTGATATGAATCAAAGTAGAAGAAGAAATTCGCCTGAATCTATCCATGGGGGTAGTAGAGTGTCATCACATTCAGAACGGGAGAGGAGAGAAAGTCAAGAGCCTAGGAGTGTTGACAATCGAAGTAGGAGGAATGTTGATGATCATGATAGAAGGGATGTTGGTAGTAGGAGTGGTGGTAGAGATGTTGGAGGACGTGAACGACAACGATATACTTCAGATTTTGATGAGGAATTTGTTTGTGACAGAGGGAGTATGCATCGAGATAGAGAACAAACACGACGTTAGAATCGAGATATAGACGATGATCGTCGATGGGAATCGGGAATGAAGATGGAGATTCCAGAATTTAAAGGCGGGATGGTTGCTGAGGAGTTCTTAGACTGGTTATCTAATGTGGAGGAAATCTTTGATTTCAAGGAGGTTCCGGAGAATCGAAGGGTGAAGTTGGTTGCTACTAGGTTGAGGGGGAGAGCTTTGGCGTGGTGGCAGCAAACTAAACTTACCAGGGAGAGAATGGGGAAGTCAAAGATAGAATCTTGGGAGAAGATGAAGAAGTTGATGAGATCTACTTTCTTACCTTACAACTACCAATCACTTATGTACCAGAGATTGCAGAATCTGAGGCAAGGGACGAAGTCTGTTAGTGATTATGCTGATGAATTTTACCAACTCATTGCCAGGAACGATATTATGGAAACGGAAGAACAGCTAACTGCTAGATTCATTGGGGGATTGAGGATGCAGATACAGGATATGGTCAATATGTTCGATCCTAGATCAGTGGCAGAGGCACATCAGAAAGCGTTGGCTTGGGAGAAGCAAGGAAGGCGTGGAGGTGGTGTGTTTACTAATTCCAATAATCAAGCGAAGGGTGTTAGTGGGAGTTCTAATGTTTCTAAACCTGTCAATAAGCCAGTAGTGAAGGAGGGTGAGAAGGCTAAGGTTAGCAGTGGTTTCAAATGTTATAATTGTCAGGGGTTGGGTCATAAAAGCAATGAATGTCCGAAGCCGAAGAAGAGAGCAATGGTTGCAGAAGTTGAGGAGGATGATGGTGAGGAGGCAGAGTGTTCAAATACACCTTATGTTGAGGAGGAAGAAGAATTGTCTGGAGATGAAGGTTGTAATCTTATGATAAGGAGGTCATGTCTTACACCAAAGCAAGAGGAGGATTGTAGTTGGTTGAGAAGCAATATTTTTCAGTCGACATGCACTATTCTTGGAAGAGTTTGTAAATTCGTTATTGATGCTGGGAGTTGCGATAATATTATCTCTACAGAGGGAGTGAGGAAATTGGAGTTGAAAACCGAGAAGCATCCTAAACCATACAAGTTAGCTTGGTTAAGGAAGGGTGGTGAAGTGAAAGTTGGGAGAAGAGCTTGCGTGAAATTTTCTATTGGGAAGAAATACAAAGATGAAATCTGGTGCGATGTAGTGGACATGGATGTGTGTCATCTGTTGTTGGGAAGGCCATGGCAGTTTGATCGAGCAGTACAACACGATGGTCGAGCCAATAGCTATAGTTTCATGTTCGAGGGTACTAAAATCACTTTGATTCCCAAGAAGCAACAACAGAAGGAGAGCAAGCTGGAGGAGATTGAGGAATTGAAAACTCTGTTGACTTTGAAGGAGTTTGTTAAAGAAGTTGAAGAGGAGCCTGAAGTATTTTTGTTGATTGGGCGAGTGTGCAGTGAAGAGGTTGAAATTCCTGAAGAAGCAAAGCCAGTTTTGAAAGAATTTGAAGATGTATTTTCAAAGGAGTTGCCTAAGGAGTTACCGCCACTGAGAGACATCCAACACCAAATCGATCTTGTTCCGGGAGCCGTATTACCACATAGACCACATTACCGAATGAGTCCGAAGGAACATGAAGAGTTACGAAGGCAGGTGGAAGAGTTACTTGAGCAGGGACGTGTTCAGGAAAGCTTGAGTCCTTGTGCTGTGCCAGCTTTGTTGGTACCGAAGAAGGATGGAACATGGAGAATGTGTACAGATAGTAGAGCTTTGAACAAGATTACTGTTCGTTACAGGTTCCCTATGCCGAGGTTGGATGATTTGTTAGATCAGTTGAGTGGGGCTACTATATTTTCGAAGATTGATTTGAAGAGTGGTTATCACCAGATTCGAATTAGACCAGGTGACGAATGGAAGACAGCGTTTAAGACGAGAGAGGGGTTATACGAATGGTTGGTTATGCCATTTGGTTTATCAAATGCGCCAAGTACATTCATGAGGGTGATGAACCAAATATTCAGGCCGTATATTGGGAAATTTGTGGTCGTGTATTTTGATGATATTCTGATATATAGCAGGAGTATAGAGGAGCATGTTCTACATTTGAGGGAAGTGTTGATTATACTTCGTGAAGAACAATTTTATGCTGCTACGAAGAAATGTGTGTTTATGACAAGAAGTGTTTTATTTCTGGGGTATGTTGTTTCGGAGGAAGGAATTCAAGTAGACCAGAATAAAGTGGAAGCAGTCAGAAATTGGCCACAGCCGAGAACTATCACTGAAGTTAGAAGTTTTCATGGATTGGCATCATTCTACCGAAGGTTCATTCCACACTTCAGTAGCGTGATGGCACCAGTTACTGATTGCATGAAAGGAAAACAGTTTGTATGGTCAGAGGAAGCGGGAGTTGCTTTTGAGAAGATCAAGGAACTATTAACGACAGCACCAATTCTTGTTTTACCGAATTTTCAGTTGTTGTTTGAAATGCATACTGATGCTTCGAAAGTTGGTATTGGAGGAGTTCTGAGTCAGAATGGGAAGCCAGTTTCTTATTTCAGTGAGAAGTTGTCAGGGGCAAAGATGAGATACAGTACATATGACGTTGAATTCTATGCTGTTGTGCAAACGATTAAACATTGAAGACATTATCTATTTCAGAAGGAGTTTGTTCTGTACACTGATCATGAGGCGTTGAAGCATTTGCAGGGGCAGGACATGATTTCAGCGAGACATGCGTCATGGATCGCATATTTACAGCAGTTTACCTTTGTTGTTAAGCACAAATCTGGGGTGACGAATCGGGTAGCTGATGCTTTGAGTAGGAGGAGTCATTTATTAACAACATTGAAAGTTGAAGTGACGGGGTTTGAATTACTGCCAGGGATGATTGAATAAGATCCTTACTTTGTGAAATATGCTGAAAAGGTGAAGGATGGGAGTACCAATGAATTTATGTTGGTTGATGGATTCTTATTTAAAGGAAATCAGTTATGTATTCCAGAGGGCAGCTTGAGAATGAAAATTATTAAGGAGTTGCATGAAGAAGGCCATGTGGGTAGAGATCGTACATTGCAGTTGATTTCTCAATCTTATTTTTGGCCGTCGATGAGAAAAGGAGTTGAAAGATTTGTGGAGAGATGCCATATTTGCCAGGTTTCAAAGGGAACAGCGACGAATGCAGGGTTGTATATGCCATTACCTGTACCGTCTAAGCCATGGGTTGATATCAGCATGGATTTCGTTTTGGGTTTGCCTAAAACTCAAAGGGGAAATGATTCAATATTTGTTGTAGTGGACAGATTTTCGAAGATGGCACATTTTATTGCCTGCAAGAAGACAGCGGATGCAGTTCGAGTGGCACAATTATTCTTTAAGGAGGTGTATCGATTGCATGGTTTACCAGAATCTATTGTTTCTGATCGGGATACTCGTTTTCTGAGTCATTTTTGGTTAAGTTTGTGGAAGATGGTGGGAACGAAGCTGAAATTTAGTAGTGCTTATCATCCGCAAACTGATGGACAGACAGAAGTTGTTAACCGATCGTTGGGGAATTTGTTGCGATGTCTTGTGAAGGACAATCTGAAGAGTTGGGATATGAAGTTATGCCAAGCCGAGTTTGCACACAATCATGCAGTGAATCGTAGCACAGGATTCAGTCCATTTCAGATTGTATATTCAAATTTACCAAGGGGACCGTTGGATTTGGCAGTAGTACCACAACCGAAGGTGACAGTTAAACGAGCTGCTGATTTTGTTGGTGAGCTGACTGAATGTCATAAAATCGTTCAGGAACGATTGGAGAAAGCGAATGAGAAGTATAAGAAGTCTGCAGATTTGAAACGACGAAATGTTGAATTTAACAAAGGCGATTTGGTGTATGCTGTGTTGACGAAGGATAGTTTTCCAGTGGGCGCTTATAATAAGCTGAAAGCCAGAAAAATTGGTCCAGTTGAAGTTTTGAAGAAAATCAATGAGAATGCTTATCGATTAAACCTACCAGATGATGTTTATACTTCTGATGTTTTTAACGTCAAACATTTAATTCCATATCATGGAGGTGAGATTGTTGAGAAAGAATTTACAAATTCGAGGTCGAATTTTTCTCAACCAGGGGAGGATGATGTAGCACGATCTAAAGGAGTTTCGGGTTTAACCCGTAAGGCGCGCACGACTCAGGTGAAGGAGTCGTATGGGAAAGTGGCGACTCTTAACAGCTTAAGTCGTTCGTGCTTGATGAGTCGCACACGACTCAACGGTTCATCCATAAGTCGTTTACGACTTAACATGAAGAAGGATAAAGTTTCAGCAAGTAAAGATCTTGAGTCAGAGGAAGGGCACGAGTTACGACTCAATGGGAGTTTCAATAGTTCTGGATTGATGATTCGTACACGACCTAACTACATGGCTATGAGTCGTCCACGACTCATCAAGAAGCAAAAGGGAATTCCATTAATTGAAGGCCATAAGTCGGGGACGGGATACGACCTAAATGATGAGTCGTTGTGTGATGAGTCGTAAGTCGTGACAGGGTGTTGTAAACTGTTTGTTTTCTTGAGTCGTGTACTATAATTGAGTCTGTACATGTTTTGAGTCATTTGTTATGATAAGTCGTGAGTCATGGTAGCTGATGAGTCGTGAAGTTTGTTAAGTCGCAGGGTTTTAAGCAGTGTGTTTTTGAGTCATGAGTCATAGGTCGTTGCCGACCCAGGATGAGTCGTAAGTCGTATACGACTTAAGGGGGCCGGTTGTGACAAGCTATAAATAGGGCATGTGTTGTACATTTTAGGTTGTTGACTTTTGAATAAAATTCTCTTTGATTGCTTTGTGCTTTCTTCTCCAATTGGTAGTTGAGTGTAATCTCCTATCTCCACTTACGTCATTCGAGTGCGCTCGAATCCACGTTTGTTGAAGCTGATTCACGGTATCTAGTGCGCTAGATCAACGTACGAAGAATCGTAGATCTTCTTCTCGGTATCGTGCGCGATCAACGAGACGAAGATAGCTAGAATCCGGTATCTTTGGATCAACGGATTTGGGCCTTACAGTATTCTCAACTCACCGATTGTTACATTCCATCGATTGAAGTTTGTTTCGAATTATCCGCTGCGTCAAAAAGGCGTAGGTAAAGGGAATATCGATGCAACAAAAAGTCATGTGCATGGTGTAGCAAAACCGTAGGAACAATGAGACGTAGGGAAGGCGTAGAAAAGTCATGGCGTATGGAAGACGTAAGAAACAACCCAACGGATGGCGTAGGTAAAGCGTAGGTATTTTATTAGCTACGCAAGTTTTACCCACGCCAAAGTTGGCGTAGGGGTTACGTAGTTATTGCATTTACCTACGCTCCGTCTACGCCATTTTAGAGTAGGTAAACCGTAGTTTTCTTGTAGTGTATCTGAAAACGAAGTATTTTGAAAGTGCGACGTTCCGTGGAGATGGTTCAAGTAACAGAAGCATATAGTAAGATCAGAAGTTGGTCGCTTGTGGTCGATCAAAGCATGCTTCATATATACAGAAGCGTATTTTGGAAAGCAAGTGTTACCAGGATTTTTCACAAGCGATAATTTGGTTAAATTGGACCTTAAAATCATGAAAGAATAGATGTTAGACTCAAAGACGACGAGCACGAATCAATAATAAAGAGAAACGGATAAGTCTATGCATTGGTATCGATCCAACATTTTCCTCCATTTTTCCACCATTCTAAATGAATAGGAAGAGCATCTATTTGGGAAGAATCAAAGGATGATAAATGAAGAAAACATTTTTTTTTTATATGAAGAAAATTGATAGAGAGCAGTTTTTCTACGGAACGGTATCGATCCATCAACTTGGTGATTTGGTTTGTTCTTGTGCCTATCTCCTTTTGAATCTTAATGTATGACAAATTCTAATGAACCCCGTATGCTATTTGACGAGTTATAGACCCTATATCAACTAATTATGGCTCTAAAAACGGGGACTTCATGCAACATCAAACCAAACCATTTGCATCTCTGCAAATTGCTCTTATACATCCTAGGAAATGATACCATTGCAATTTATAGTTGAATTTCAAAATTGTAATGGATATTTCTTTTGAATCTAGTGTGTAATAAGCAATCAAATAACATTAATTAGGACGTAAACATAACTGAACCGTTAGAAATCTTCTATGTTTTGCTTTTCCTTTGTTTTTACTTCCCTTCTTACAGTTTTTCATATTTTTGTATTTTTCTACTGATTCGATGTTATTTGATCTGATAAGAAGATTTGCAATCATCATATTTACGAAACCAATCAATCAGGGATTTAGTCCAATTTTTTTTGGCTTGTCTTAAATAGGAACCACATCGTGTATGCTTGTTCCAACAATTTTTTTTACAAAAATTTGTGGCATTTACATGCCTGTTCTTTTAGTCTTTTATCTGTTCACAGATCAGATATTTGATTGCACAAAAAGAAAATTAATTGACAAATTTGTTACAAACTTCACACTATAAAACAAAATAAAACTTCACACTTTGTTTAAATTTAAATTTCAAGATGATGGATGAACCATCATCACGAGTTAACCTTCCTGCAGCTCAATCTGATCTCCCCACTGCTTCCAGTCAAGGGGCTAATATTCCCCATCTTTACCATAGCAGCCGCAAAGTCAGTAGCAAAAGTGACACCATTTGCAACATACTGCCTGACAAGAGCATCTTGACTGCCATTGTTAAACAACTCTTGATCTGAATGAAGCAACCCTCTTTGCGCCACCAGATTCCTGTAATAATCGTTTCCAAACCTGTTAGGACTCAACATATCAAGCGGTGCTAGGTTACTATCACCCCCAGTGAACGGACACGTCTGCTGTCGTAGACTTGCAAACCTTGCATTGATGTCGGTTTCATTGTAAATGTGGGTTCGGAAGTTGAGGCACTGGGCCTTCCCGATTGTGTGAGCACCCGACAGTGCGGTCATGTCACGTGCGCTTAGGCCTTTGTTGGAGAACATTGTGATTAGAGTCGAGAGTGAGGAGGTGGGGGCTGGGATTTGTGAGTTTGCAGCACTCTGACTTGCTGTCGTTGCATCTCTCCTTCCTAGTTGTACCGCCCATGTCGGTCCTCCCAGCTACAATAATCAAATCGAATCTTTATTCATTTAAAACCAAAGATCTAGAGAGTAAACCATGAGTGACATATGTGAATACACATGTATAGATGTATGTATATATAAAAAAGTTGGTAGGTGAACTTACAGCAACAACACCATCATGGGAAGCAAGAGCAAGGATATCGGCACATGAAACGGTTGCTTTGCATGAAGCTTCAACTTTGGATTTGATGGCATCTATGACTTCAAATCCACGAGCAGAGTTGTTGTTTGGACCTGCAGTTTTCTCCCCTGTGAATGTTGCTGTGTCGTCCAATAGAATCGATGCATCGCAACCCTGTGTTTATTTGCATTAAATGGTACCTTTGTTACATACTGCTTTCTTATAATGAGCAACTATTTGATAACTGGTGATAGTATATAGTATATACACAAAAGTTACATTAACGAAGCAGTCATGGAAGAAAAGGCGGAGAATGGAAGCACCCATTCTAGCTTCCTTATTAACTGCCTGCACCATCTCTGAACGAACAATTGCTCTTAGATTTGGACATGAACTTGCATAAAAGTTAGTTGATAAAGACTGTCCTTGAACATTACAAATAAGAGCGGATACAATTGTGAGAATGGCAAGAAAAGTAGTAGCAGGGGTACTAGAAAATGGTGCCATTCTTTTTGAGTTTTTTTGGTAGAGTTAGAGAGTTTGTAGTGAGTAATGCCTTCATTTGTACTCAAATATATAGAGTTGGCAAATTCATGATGCACATTTGCATTGGCTTACTCGCCTTAGATTTCACACAGTGCAAGTTGCAACGCGTGTTGATTTCTTTATTCTGTCTGTTGAACTATTCTAAGCAAAATTAGATTACTGCATATAATATGTTGACTTTTGCATGCAAATACACCAGAAATCATGAGCTTTTTGAGTGTGAGGTTGACCTATGTTGTTCACTCAAAAATAATGGATTGATTAGCCTCCTCGTTATTACTCAAATGTAGGCATTTTTTTGCTTAGTTGGTTTACTATTTTATATTGGTTGCTGTTTTCAGCTTAAGCCTTAAAGTATAAATTTATTACCAACTAAAATTAATATTTATAGAAGAACTTGACAAATTCAAATTCAAATTTGTGCTTACTGCCGAGACTATGTAGATCAGTAAATCCTTCTTTACTAATTGGCAATTTTATGCCAACTAGCTATATATTGATTTTTATTATTATTTGATATTTGATTTTCACATTGATTGGTATGAACATGTCTATCAAACTAGAGATGAGTGCTCTCCTTCTTCGGACCACTCATTTACTCAAAAAAGTTCATCAAAATACAGTTGCCAATTCTACATTAAGGTTCAAAGTCAAAACAACCAAAGGAGAAGTATTTAAGTGGAGGTTAGTTAAAACTTAAAAATTAATCAAATTGCATTAAGTATTAGATGTTTTGACATGATCAACATCAAGAATGAGCTAAGCAATACCTGCTTGAATACATACTGAATATTTCATCATCAGAAAGTCGCATATATAGTTGAAATTATTTAATATGGTGGGACTAAATAGTTGTCATGCACATTTGCATAAATAAATCATTTTCATTTGACTTATGTTGGTATTGAACTTCAACTTATCACATTCATTGCTGTAAATTGCTTGTAGTGCAAGTATGCTACCAATTGTAATGCAATCTCATGCATGTTTTTGCTTATCCTTAAAATAACTAGTGAAAACAGCCTTCAATCTTGACCTATTCCAATTGGTGTTATTCATTCACCTTTGTTAATTACATATAATTAAACGGTGATAATAATGTTGAATCTTCATCTCATTTTCATGCAACTACCGTACTGTCATATCAAAAGCTTTTTGCTCATCATAACTCAAATGTTTGTATATATATTTGGTTATGCAAATGTGATTGACGTATGTTTGCTCGTCATAACTCAAATGTATGTATATTTGTTCATCATATATTTTCCTACTTAAATTTTTCTTTAACAAATTTATGTTGGTTTCAACTTTCAAGGTCTGGTTGGTGTAGGCTGTGAGCTAAAAGCTTAAAATATGAGTTTGTCACCTGCTAAAACTATTTATAAACGATTTTAAAATTAAAATTCAACTTTTGTGCCAAAGCATGCTGGACTATGTCTTATCTATCAATCAGGGCCGGTCCAACGTCATTTTAGGCCATGGACAAAACTCAAGTTTGGGCCCTTTCTTACAAACACAAACAACACTTCAAAACAATAATAAACACATAAATCAAACACAACAATGATTTTCTTAAAAGCTAATTAAATTGTTCATTACATCTCCGAAAACATAAAACTTACAACTTTCTAATCATCAGAAGACAAAAAGTTAAGTCCAACAACATCATTTAAAAATTGCTCTTAATGCATTTTTTGAAGCAAAATCGTTGATTATGTCATCTTGCTCAATATTTTCCAACATGTCTTTTTCGATGCATAGAAGCGCTAGCCCATTCAACCTATCTTGAGACATAGAAGTTCGCAAATATGATTTTAGCAATTTCAATTTGGAAAAGCTCCGTTCAGCAGATGCGACAGTCACAGGGATTGTTAATAATACTCTGTAAGCGATCATCACATTTGGAAACATATCTATTTCTCTCACAAACTCAATCATTCTTGTCGAAGTCCATGGCTTGTCTGTTTCATATGATTCCTTTGGCAACATTACTTGCAATACCTGTAGTTCAGAACATAAATTTTTTCCAACCACATCAGAAATTTCATCCCTTTTTAGAGCATTTTCAAGATTTACACAAGCAATTAGTAATTCCCCATCATCTAAGTTCATTAATTTTTGAGCATCAAATAAGAAACCAAATACAGACTCAAAAAGTTTCATTTGTTCAAATCTGGTCCTTAGCTGGGAGAGAGCGATATCAACTATATGAATAAAATAGTCAATTCTAAATGATTCTTGTGCAGACAATTGTTCCCTATCATTATCAATTGTTTCATCAAAATGTTTTTTTCTTTGAATTCGTCGTTTTGTAGGAAACGTTGGCTCAACTTCCATATCTATAGCTATTTGTTTCGCTTCTTCAATCGCTAAGTTAAATCCATTTTCTCTATATTTTTCAAAAAAAGAAACAAGACCATCTAGTTGTTTAACAGCAATATCAAGACGCATATCATCTGATTGTAACTTTTTACTCACCACATTTATCTTGTTTAAAACATCATGCCAAATAACTGAAGATAGTATGAATTCAAAACTTGAAAGCTCACATGTAGCTAAAGTTTGAGCATCTCTACTTAGTTTCGCATCATCTGTAACTTCTGCTAATTTGAATAAAGCTTCTCTAATCTCAAAAAGTTGTGATTTTATTGCCTTAATACTTTCAATATGACTCTCCCATCGTGTGTTAGATAATGGTTTTAAAGTTAAACCTTTTATATGATCAATTAAAACGTGTCATCGCTTTGTTGAGTTAGAAAACGCTAGATATATGCATTGACAAGCTCCAAAAAATGACTTCGCTTTATGAGAACTATTTGCCATGTTACATAATACTAAATTAAGGCAATGAGAACCACATGGCATGTAAAATGCTCTTGGATTTATTTCAAGCAATCTTGTTTGTACACCTTGATGT
This sequence comes from Allium cepa, assembly GCA_030765085.1. Classification (NCBI taxonomy): domain Eukaryota; kingdom Viridiplantae; phylum Streptophyta; class Magnoliopsida; order Asparagales; family Amaryllidaceae; genus Allium; species Allium cepa. The sequence goes on along the minus strand of CM060943.1, from coordinate 675,930,022 downwards.
CGCCCTCTCATATTAGATCCGTTATCGTACCCTTGCCCTCTCACATCATCAATATTAAGTCCATGGTTTTTTAATGCAATTTGTAATTCATTAAAAAGAGCAAGTCCAGTAGTATCAACAACATTTATAAATTCTAAAAAGAATTCTTCTATTTTTATCGGAGAACACGACACATCAACACATCTTATTATCAGAGTCATTTGTTCTTTATGACTTGAGTCGGGTGTACAATCAAGAATAATAGAAAAATATTTTGCCTCTTTAATTTTGTTAATTATAGCATTTCTAACTTTGGACGCTAGAATGGTTATCAATTCGTTTTGAATTTTATGACTAAGATAATGATGATGAATTTCTTTATTTCTAATCAATTGAAAATGATGTTGCATTACAGGATCAAACTCTGAAATCATTTCAACAAGACCTAAAAAATTTCCTTTAGCATCATCATCAATTGTTTCGTTTGTTCCACGAAAAGCCAAATTATTTATTGCAAGGCATTTTACAACAGCAATGATTCGAACCATTACATTTTTCCAATGTAGCGTGTTGCTTTTAATTTGCATTTGCAATTCTTTGTCTATAGTTTGATTTTTCTTCAACCCAAGTCTTAGCACTTTCAGTGATTTCAAGTTTTGAAGGTGCTCAATGCTATTTTCATGTTGTTCAAGTGTTTTACTAAGATGTTTCCAATCTCTAATTCCTTCACTTGCTAATTGACTTTTTGATGGTTTTGTTTTGAATAGCTTACAACAAAAACAAAAAACTCTATCTAAATCTCTTGAATACACTAACCATTCCCTATCACGAGTTTCGCCATTCGGTAAATTTTGAATATAATAGTTTGAAGAAAATCTTCTTGAGTATTCATCTTTTGGAAAATTAAGATTAGTTTCCCGTTTAGGTCCATTTTCAATAAGCAAGTTTCTAAGTTCTCCTTGAAGATTATCCCAAATTCTAGGATCATAAATGTTTAAGCTCAAGTCATTTTCCAAACGCTTAAAATTATTGACAATACGGTTGTTTTCATGAGGATTGTCAATATCACTATTATCCATTACTTTAATCGCATCTTCACCTTTTTCATATATTTCTTCGTATTCATCACTATCTTCCTCTTTCGATTTTTCAACATCATTTTTTACCTCAAGTGGATTTATCAATTGATCGCCATTTTCGTTTTCTATGATACTAACTAGTTGTTCAGATTCAACTAATGAATCTGATTGTTTGTTGAAATATTTATTCAGGGAACCTTGTAAACTTTGAGTTATAAGTTCTTGTCTTTGTCGTTTTTTCCTTTTTTGAGATCCAGATAGTTGTTTCATGATGGTACCAACTACTAAATTAAGCTCTAAAAATAGTAAAAATTATCAATTAGAGAAATACAACCTGATTCATGAGCTCTTCTCCATTCTCCAAATAATTACATCTCCTCATGACATCATTCTTCCATCCAACAAACCGGTATTAATCTCAAAAAAACTGCAGTTAATAAACAAGATCAAAATGTTATTCCTTGATGTATATTTTTTTTACTCAGATAAAAACAGTCAAAAAAACAATAGACAAAAATACTGAAATTAAAACATACAGTCAAACAAACCTGAAAATATAATGACAAGCAGTAGAAGGAGTCGCAGAATTGCTTTTGGCTTCAGAAATCAGAATCAACAAAGATGCAGCTCTGTTGAAACAGACAGTACCATTTTAGGCTTTTAGTTTTTCTTTCAGTAAATTAAAAAAAAAAAAAACACAGTAAACACATTAAATTTAAAGCATACCTTGTGATTGAATTCTGAAATCCACAGGAATCCGAAATTGATTTGGATCTAGAGATGCTGATAAGTTGTGAAATCTTAATCTCAGGGCTTTATAGATTGTAAGATTGGTAAAATCAGAAGAGGGAAAGAAGCCTGAATCAAAAGGAGACATGGAGAAGAACGTTATTTCCATTGAATATCGAACAGCTGCTTTGGAAATTGAAAATCGGAAATTGGAAGTCGCGTAGAATGCTTCGGCTTCCGATCGAAGTAATTTCCTGTACGTGAGAAACTGCGTTGATTTTAGGTTTTTTTTTTTTTTTGGATTGAAAAACAAAATATAGATGGACTGGAAAAAAATTGTGCCCCCCTTAGAAATTGGGCCCTGGGCTGTTGCCCATGTTGCCCAGCCAAAGGGCCGGCACTGCTATCAATCATTATTTACTAACCGACTATTTTATGCAAACTTTTAATCTTCATTTTTATTTGATTTTCATGTACGATTTCATGATGGTATATGGATCAATATTTTGTGAAAAATTGTTGAGCGGAATAGATTTAATTAGGATTTAGTATGGTCTATTTGAATACCAATACGAACTAAAAATAAACTATTATATCACACAAAGTCAAATGACCGAAATAAGAGTCACGGATGAATCAATGTAGTTCGGATCTGTATTCTACGTCCACAGAGACTCAACACTCCTTTTTATTACTATCACCAAATTCAGAGAGATTATAAGCCTAATCTCAATGATTAAAGAGCTACAAGATATGAGGACATTCTAAACAAACACTCAATTGAAGAATTACAAATTAGACCGCTTAAAATAGAAAACCTCTAATTCGATTTAGTTAAGGTTTCTACTAATCTCAATTATTTAAAATCTGATATCTTATGATTAGGGAGATGATTATGAGACTTATAAAGATGCTCTAATTGTCCTCACTACAAAACAGGTTTCATTTAGTGACGGCTAGTGACGGCTAAAAAAGGCGGTCGTCGCTAGCCGTCGCTAAACGCGTATATACTGGCAGACCAAAGAACAGAAAATCACATTTCCCTGTCCCCAATTCACTTCAGCAAACCCCTCCTCCACTGCCGACGCCCCAGTCGCCGCCCCCCGACGCGAGCTACCGATCTCCCCATCGCGAAAACTACAACGCTCCAAAACTCGAAGATATGGTATTGCTCTTCAATTTCTGCTTAATCTAGGTTTAATCAAAACCCTAATTTTGAAAATTGGTTGATCATATGTGATAGAAATTGATGACTATGCGGTAATAGTTGTTGATAGTAGCGTATTGATTGATTTGGGATATGTTAAGAACCCTAATTCGGCAAATTAGTTAATTATGGGTTTGTTATTATGTATTAGTTAATGATAATATTGTATTTGTTGAGTTAGTGATATTATTTAGTGGTTTGATTGTTTAATTCGTAATTAAAAATTAGGGTTTATTTATAATCCAAAAACTAGTGTGGAGTACCGATATATATGGATATATAATTAGTTTACGCGAATATTTGTTATAATTAATTAGAATAATGTTTATTATAGTTTGCGCAAACATTAGTGTACAATTATTGATTATGCTGTTAGATTAGTACAGTTAAACAGAGGTAATCTTTTTTATTTAATTAGCGTGTGTGCATTCTATGTATTAGTTGTTAGTATAAAATAAAATTATTATAATTTATTACAAGTGCTAACATCTAATTTTCGTTTACAAAATCGATAAAAAAAATTAAATTGTTAACTGAATTTTAAAATACGTTTTGAAATTCATATCAAACTCTTGTTTAGCTCCGCTGCTCTAGACACATCATGGACAACATTCAATGCATATATTTTCATATCATCGAAGTTAATGTCTTTGATGGTCAATCCAACAAATTCCTCAAGCCATTTAGGCTTCTTCCTCTGTCTAACAGGCCTGGTATTTGAATGAGCTCCACCTTGAATCTGATCTTCTGTACCAACATTTGTGCTATCCACACCAACGACAATGCCATCAGAAACACCATCCGTATCTCTATGGAAAGAATTTGAAGATGATATGCCTTTCTTTTAAATTTCTAAATTTGTCCTCACATTATTATTAGATGAAGAAGGCTCTAACTTCAACATAATCTTCTCATCGAAAATCACAGCATGTTGATAATGATCTTCTTGCTGATATGACACAACAATCTATATCCTTCTACGCCTCTTTTATAACCTAGAAAGATACACTTGCGTGATTTAGATTCAAGCTTGCCTTTTCTCTCATGTACATAAGCTGGACATTCAAACACGGAGAAATGAATATCTAATAGGCCCTCCTTTTCACATTTCTTCAGAGATCTTCATATCTATGATAGTTGAAGGCGTGTGGTTGATGATGAGAGCTGCCATAGAAAAAGCTTCTATCCAAAATCCCTCTTCAACTTAGTAGTCAATCTGAGGTAACGAATTCTCTTCAATAGTGTTTGATTAATCCTTTTAGCAACTACATTAGACTGAAGGTCGCCAAGTGTGGTGTAATTCCTCTTGATGTCTTCGGATCCACAATAATCGATGAATTCCTATGATACAAATTTACCGCCGTTATCTAAACGGAGAACTTTCAACTTCTTCCCTGGCTGCTTCTCAATCGAAGTTTCGAAACCTGGCAAAGGTTTCGCTGTTAGACTGTAGGAAGTGTACCCAAACTTTACGAATGAAATAGTCTATAAATGAAAAAAAGTACCTAGCTCCACCCAAGGATACGCAAGGGGAAGGTCCCTAAACATCTATATGAACATACTCTAGGTTAGCTTTTGCTTTATGCTCACCAATACCAAAAGAAGTCTTTGTCTGCTTACCAAGAAAATACTCTTCAGAAAAGCCAAGCTTCGAATGTTGAACATCATTAATCAAACCTCGCTTTCTCAAATAATTCAAACTGCGTTCACTATTATGACCCATCCTCAAGTGCCATAATTTAAAAGAATCTGAATCGGGAGAAGTAGTAGAAGCTATTTCACCAACTATAGCAGTTCCCTTCAATAAATAAAGATTTCGTGCCTTTACGCTTTCCATAACAATCTTGGAACCCTTCGATATCTTCATTTTATCTCCCTCAACTATAATCTTCAGTCCAAGTAAATTCACATTGTAACGACCCGGAATTTTAGTAATTTGAATTAGAATATTTAATTAATTTTAAAAGTTAAATAACTTGGATTTCAAATATAGCGATTTACTGGATAATTTAATTGTTGAATTTAATAATTGAAATCATTTAAATAATTGAATCTTGGATTTTTATTTGGATAAAAATAATTTAAAAGCTTATTAAATTTCTATTAATAAAAATGAAGATAATGAAACTTTTAAATTGAATTTAAAAGTGATTTACTGATTTTGAAAATATTTTGTTTTAATTAACATACGAAAATAGCCTTCTGGTGCACTGTCTTGGATTTCGACGAAACTAGTTTCATTGGATCCGTAATAATGAATTATTATACATTGTCAAATTTCATGGCGATTGGATGAATTGTTTGGTCGTGTGAGATCAAAATGCGTAGAATTTAATATAATAATTGGGTTCAAAAATCAATTTTCTGCATACGATCGAATTAGATCTCGGAATAAGTTCTATTGTAAAACTCCGGGATTTATATCTGCTGAAAAGACGTAACTCAATAACTATGTAGAGAAAACCATTTTTTTTATAAAGAAAATAGATTAAGAGCAGCTTTTCTGTATATCAGTATAAATCCATCAACTTAGTGATTTGGTATTTTCTTCTGCCTATCTTTTTTGGATCTTGATCTACGAGGAATTCTCATGAATCGTGTGTGCTATTTGACAAGTCATAGGCCTTACATCAACTACTTATGGCTCTAAATATGGGGTCATGCAACATTAAAATATACCTTTTGGATCTCGGCAAATTGCTCTTCAACATCTTACGGAATTGATATCATTGTAATTTATAGTTGAATTTCAAAATTGTAATGGATATTACTTTTGGATCTAGTGTGTAATCGGCAATAACATAACATTAAATTGGAAGTAAACATTACCGAACCATTAGAGATTTCCTGTGTTTTGCTTTTCTTGCTTCTTCTTAATATTTTTCATATTTTCCTACTTTTCTACTGATTTGATGTTATTTGATCTGATAAGAAGATTTGCAATCATAGTATTTACGAAACCAATCAATCAAGGATTTAGTCCAATTTTTTTTGGCTTGTCTTAAATAGGAACCAAATCGTGTATGCTTGTTCCAATAATTTTTTTTACAAAAATTTGTGGCATTTACATGCCTGTTCTTTTAGTCTTTTATCTGTTCACAGATCAGATATTTGATTGCACAAAAAGAAAATTAATTGACAAATTTGTTACAGACTTCACACTATAAAACAAAATAAAACTTCACACTTTGTTTAAATTTAAATTTCAAGATGATGGATGAACCATCATCACGAGTTAACCTTCCTGCAGTTCAATCTGATCTCCCCACTGCTTCCAGTCAAGGGGCTAATATTCCCCATCTTAACCATAGCAGCCGCAAAGTCAGTAGCAAAAGTGGCACCACTTGCAACATACTGCCTGACAAGAGCATCTTGACTGCCATTGTTAAACAACTCTTGATCTGAATGAAGCAACCCTCTTTGCGCCACCAGATTCCTGTAATAATCGTTTCCAAACCTGTTAGGACTCAACGTATCAAGCGGCGCTAGGTTACTATCACCCCCAGTGAACGGACACGTCTGCTGTCGTAGACTTGCAAACCTTGCATTGATGTTGGTTTCATTGTAAATGTGGGTTCGGAAGTTGAGGCACTGGGCCTGCCCGATTGTGTGAGCACCCGACAGTGCGGTCATGTCGCGTGCGCTTAGGCCTTTGTTGGAGAACATTGTGATTAGAGTCGATAGTGAGAAGGTGGGGGCTGGGATTTGTGCGTTTGCAGCACTCTTACTTGCTGTCGTTGCATCTCTCCTTCCTAGTTGTACCGCCCATGTCGGTCCTCCAAGCTGCAATAATCGAATCGAATCTTTATTCATTTAAAACCAAAGATCTAGGGAATAAACCATGAGTGACATATGTGAATACGCATGTATAGATGTATGTATATATAAAAAAGTTGGTAGGGGAACTTACAGCAACAACACCATCACGGGAAGCAAGAGCAAGGACATCGGCACATGAAACGGTTGCTTTGCATGAAGCTTCAACTTTGGATTTGATGGCATCTATGACTTCAAATCCACGAGCAGAGTTGTTGTTTGGACCTGCAGTTTTCTCCCCTGTGAATGTTGCTGTGTCGTCCAATAGAATCGATGCATCGCAACCCTGTGTTTATTTGCATTAAATGGTACCTTTGTTACTTACCGATGAGCAATTATTTGATAACTGGTGATAGTATATAGTATATACACAAAAGTTACATTAACGAAGCAGTCATGGAAGAAAAGGCGAAGAATGGAAGCACCCATTCTAGCTTCCTTATTAACTGCCTGCACCATCTCTGAACGAACAATTGCTCTTAGATTTGGACATGAACTTGCATAAAAGTTAGTTGATAAAGACTGTCCTTGAACATTACAAATAAGAGCGGATACAATACTGAGAATGGCAAGAAAAGTAGTAGCAGCGGTACTAGAAAATGATGCCATTCTTTTTAAGTTTTTTTGGTAGAGTTAGAGAGTTTGTAGTGAGTAATGCCTTCATTTGTACTCAAATATATAGAGTTGGCAAATTCATGATGCACATTTGCATTGGCTTACTCGCCTTAGATTTCACACAGTGCAAGTTGCAACGCGTGTTGATTTCTTTATTCTGTCTGTTGAACTATTCTAAGCAAAATTAGATTACTACATATAATATGTTGACTTTTGCATGCAAATACACCATAAATCATGAGCTTTTGAGTGTGAGGTTGACCTATGTTGTTCATTCAAAAATAATGGATTGATTGAACTCCTCGTTCTTACTCAAATGTAGGCATTTTTTTGCCTAGTTGGTTTACTATTTTTTATTGGTTGCTGCTTTTAGCTTAAGCCTTAAAGTATAAATTTATTATCAACTAAAATTAATATTTATAGAAGAACTTAACCAATTCAAATTCAAATTTGTGCTTACTGCCGAGACTATGTAGATCAGTAAATCGTTATTTACTAATTGGCAATTTTATGCAAACTAGCTATATATTGATTTTTATTATTATTTGATATTTGATTTTCACAATGATTGGTATGAACATGTCTATCACACTAGAGATGAGTGCTCTTCTTCTTCGGACCACTCATTTACTCAAAAAAGTTCATCAAAATACAGTTGCCAATTCAACGTTATGGTTCAAAGTCAAAGCAACCAAAGGATGAGTGTTTAAGTGGAGGTTAGTTGAAACTTAAAAATTAATCAAATTGCATTAAGTATTAGATGTTTTGACATGATCAACATCAAGAATGAGCCAAGCAATACCTGCTTGAATATATACTGAATATTTCATCATCAGAAAGTCGCATAGTTTAAATTATTTAATATGGTGGGACTAAATAGTTGTCATGCACATTTGCATAAATAAATCATTTTCATTTGACTTATGTTGGTATTGAACTTCAACTTATCACATTCACTGCTGTAAATTGCTTGTAGTGCAAGTATGCTACCAATTGTAATGCAATCTCATGCATGTTTTTGCTTATCCTTAAAATAACTAGTGAAAACAGCCTTCAATCTTTGACCTGTTCCAATTGGTGTTATTCATTCAGCTTTGTTAATTACATATAATTAAACAGTGATAATAATGTTGAATCTTCATCTCATTTTCATGCAACTACCGTACTATCATATCAACAGCCTTTTGCTCATCATAACTCAAATATTTGTATATATTTTTGGTTATGCAAATGTGATTGACGTATGTTCGCTCGTCATAACTCAAATGTATGTATATTTGTTCATCATATATTTTCCTACTTAAATTTTTCTTTAACAAATTTATGTTGGTTTCAACTTTCAAGGTCTGGTTGGTGTAGGCTGTGAGCTAAAAGCTTAAAATATGAGTTTATCACCAGCTAAAACTATTTATAAAACGATTTTAAAATTAAAATTCAACTTTTGTGCCTAAGCATACTGGACTATGTCTCATCAATCAATCATTATTTACTAACCGACTATTTTATGCAAACTTTTAATCTTCATTTTTATTTGATTTTCACGTACGATTTCATGATGGGATAGGGATCAATATGTTCTGAAAAATTGATGAGCGGAATAGATTTAATTAGGATTTAGTATTGTCTATTTGAATATCAACGCGAACTAAAAATCAACTATTATATCACACAAAGTCAAATGACCGAAATAAAAGTCACGGATGATTTAACATGATTCGGATTTGTATCCTACGTTCACAGAGACACAACACTTTTTTTTTTTTTATTACTATCATCAAATTCAGAGAGATTATAAGCCTAAACTCAATAATTAAAGAGCTACAAGATATGAGGACTTTCTAAACAAACACTCAATTGAAGAATTACAAATTAGACCACTTAAAATAGAAAACCTTTAATTTGATTTAGTTAGGGTTTCTACTAATCTCAATTATTGAAAATCCGATATCTTATGATTAGGGAAATGATTATGAGACTTATATAGATGCACTAATTGCCCTTAACCAACGGATCACAACAAAAGAATTTTCACCATCAATAAAGAAGAAACAAACATAAATTGACAAATTGCCCTCCAAAATTCAAATCAGCAAAAGCACTGAGAAAAACCCGCTACAGTAACTCAGACGTCTAACCAAACTTTCGGGATGGAACTAACAGCAAAAAAGAGATCTGATTACCAGAAACTCAAAAGCTGCAGTAGCTCAGACGTCAAAATTTTATAGTCAGACGTCTAAACAGTAACTCAGACATCTGAATTTTGTATTTAGACATTTTAATATCAGATACTAGCAAAAAACAGCTTCTTTTGTCAATATCTTTTTATCTCTTCCTCTAATCGACTTTCCATCTCTTCCAACATGAAGCTCTACACCATATCTTCAATCTAAAGTACTTATAGGCACATATTTGCATGGCATAACAACAACACTCCACTTCGATTCAAATTGACCGGTCTTATCAACAATCAACATAGGGGTTGTTTAGTCTTGTGCTTCATGGAACTCATGCAACTGAAATCAAACTGATCAAGTTTGAGCAATGCTCAAACTTGTACTTAGGAAGTGACTTTGTCATCATATCTGAAGGATTATCCATAATACTCACATTCATCGACTTGATCTTACTTCGTTCTTCCTCAATCATAAGGAAAAACCCTCTAACATTAATATGCTTCGTTTGAAAATTATAGGCTTGATTCTCAGCAAGATGAATCACGCTCTAACTGTCTGAAAATAGTTCTACTGTCCACTACACCATAGAATGATCATCCAATAGCTGAAGTAAATACAATCCCTCCTTCATCGCTTCCGCAATCGATATTAACTCAGTCTTGGTAGTCGACAAAGTTACTATAACTACAGCTTTAATCTCCATGAAATCGAGCCTATGACAAATGTAAAACAATAGCTCGACATCGACTTCCGTCCATCTCTATCCTCAGCATAATCTGAATCACGGTATCTTCTAAGAGAGATATCGTCATCTACCCCACCATACAAAGCCAACTGAAGATGTGCCACAAAGATATATGAGTATCCACTTTACTGCTTGCCAATGCTCTTTGCACGGTTTAGATATATATCGACTCACAACACGACCGCATGAGCCAAATATGGTCCCGTGCACACCCATATATAAGAATACCAACAACACTAGAATATGGTATATCAGTCATATACCTCTTATTTTCATCCAATGAAGGGGATAAGTCTTTCGACAACTTAAAATGAGACCCTAATGGAGTGCGTACTGGTTTAGCATTCTTCATACCAAATCGACTGAGGACCTTCTCGATATATTGTGCCTGAGTGAGTCTCAAATCTCTTCGCTTCCTATCTCTGAATATCTCCATTTCCAAAATTCCTTGTACTTTTCTCATATCCTTTATATCGAACTCTTGTTTAGCTTCGTTTCTCTAGACACATCATGGACAACATTCGATGCATATATTTCCATATCATCGAAGTTAATGTCTTTGATGGTCAATCCAACAAATTCCTCATGACATTTAGGCTTCTTCCTCTATGTAACAGGCCTATCATTTGAATGAGCTCCACCTTGAATCTGATCTTCTATACCAACATTTGTGCTATCCACATCAACGACAATGCCATCAGAAACACCATCCGTATCTCTATGGAAAGAATCTGAAGATGACATTCTTTGCTTTTAAATTTCTAAATTTGTCCTCACATTGTTATTAGATGAAGAAGGCTCTAACTTCAACATAATCTTCTCATCGAAAATCACAGCATGTTGATAATAATCTTCTTGCTGATAGGACACAACAATCTATATCCTTCCACGCTTCTTTTATGACCTAGAAAGATACACTTGCGTGCTCTAGATTCTAGCTTGCCTTTTCTCTCATGTACATAAGCTGGACATTCAAACACGGAGAAATGAATATCTAACAGACCCTCATTTTCACACTTCTTCGGAGAACTTCATATCTATGGTAGTAGAAGGCATGTAGTTGATGATGAGAGCTGCCATAAATAAAGCTTCTATCCAAAATCCCTCTTCAACTTAGTAGTCAATCTGAGACAACGAGTTCTCTCCAATAGTGTTTGATTAATCCTTTCAGCAACTACATTTGACTAAAGGTCGCCAAGTGTAGTGTAATTCCTCTTGATGTCTTCGGACTCACAATAAGCGATGAATTCTTATGATACGAATGTACCCACTACATTAGACTTGAGTTCTCTCCAAGTGTAGTGTACTCACATAATCTTCCCCGACCGCTTCTCAACCAAAGTTTCGAAACCTAGCAAAGATTTCGCTGTTAGACTGTAGGAAGTGTACCCAAACTTTATGAGCGAAATAGTCTATAAATAAAACAAAGTACCTAGCTCCACCCAAGGATATGCAAGGAGAAGGTCCATAAACATCTATATGAACATACTCTAAGATAGCTTTTGCTTTATGCTCACCAATACCAAAAGAAATCTTTGTCTGCTTACCAAGAAAACACTCTTCAGAAAAGCCAAGCTTTGGATGTTGAACATCATCAATCAAACCTCGCTTTCTCAAATAATTCAAACCGCGTTCACTAGTATGACCCATCCTCAAGCGCCATAATTTAAAAGAATCTGAATCAGGAGAAATAGAAGCTATTTCACCAACTATAGTAGTTCCCTTCAACAAATAAAGATTTCATGCCCTTACGCTTTCCATAACAATCATGAAACCCTTCGATATCTTCATTTTATCTCCCTTAACTGTAATCTTCAATCCAAGTAAATTCACATTGTAATGACCCGGAATTTTAGTAATTTAAATTTAGAATATTTAATTAATTTTAAATATTTAACAATTAATTTTAAAAGTTAAATAACTTGGATTTCAAATATAGCGATTTATTGGATAATTTAATTGTTGAATTTAATAATTGAAATCGTTTAAATAATTGAATCTTGGATTTTTATTTGGATAAAAATAATTTAAAAGCTTCCTAAATTTCTATTAATAAAAATGAAGATAATAAAACTTTTAAATTGAATTTAAAAGTGATTTAACTGATTTTGAAAATAATTTGTTTTAATTGACATACAAAAATAGTCTTCTGGTGCACTGTCTTGGATTTCGACGAAACTAGTTTCATTGGATCCATAATAATGAATTGTTATACATTATCAAATTTCATGGCGATCGGATGAATTGTTTGATCGTGTGAGATCAAAATGCGTAGAATTTAATATAATAATTGGGTTCAAAAGGCAATTTTCTACGTACGATCGAATTAGGTCTCGAAACAAGTTCCATTGTAAAACTCCGGGATTTATATCTGCTGAAAAGACGTAACTCAATAACTATGCAGTGAAAACAATTTTTTTTATAAAGGAAATAGATTAGGAGCAGTTTTTCTGTAGATTGGTATTAATCTATCAACTTAGCGATTTGGTATGTTCTTCTCCCTTTCTTTTTTGGATCTTGATCTACGAGGAATTCTAATGAACCGTGTGTGCTATTTGACAAGTCATAGGCTCTATATCAACTAATTATGCTCTAAATATGGGGTCATGCAACATTAACAAATACCTTTTGGATCTCGGCAGATTGCTCTTCAACATCTTAGGGAATTGATATCATTGCAATTTATAGTTGAATTTCAAAACTGTAATTAATGGATATTTCTTTTGGATCTAGCGTGTAATTGGCAATAACATAACATTAAATTGGACGTAAACATTACCGAACCATTAGAGATTTCTTGTGTTTTGCTTTTCTTGCTTCTTCTTAATATTTTTCATATTTTCCTATTTTTCTACTGATTTGATGTTATTTGATCTGATAAGAAGATTTGCAATCATAGTATTTACGAAACCAATCAATCAAGGATTTAGTCCAATTTTTTTTGGCTTGTCTTAAATAGGAACCAAATCGTGTATGCTTGTTCCAATAATTTTTTTTACAAAAATTTGTGGCATTTACATGCCTGTTCTTTTAGTCTTTTATCTGTTCACAGATCAGATATTTGATTGCACAAAAAGAAAATTAATTGACAAATTTGTTACAGACTTCACACTATAAAACAAAATAAAACTTCACACTTTGTTTAAATTTAAATTTCAAGATGATGGATGAACCATCATCACGAGTTAACCTTCCTGCAGTTCAATCTGATCTCCCCACTGCTTCCAGTCAAGGGGCTAATATTCCCCATCTTAACCATAGCAGCCGCAAAGTCAGTAGCAAAAGTGGCACCACTTGCAACATACTGCCTGACAAGAGCATCTTGACTGCCATTGTTAAACAACTCTTGATCTGAATGAAGCAACCCTCTTTGCGCCACCAGATTCCTGTAATAATCGTTTCCAAACCTGTTAGGACTCAACGTATCAAGCGGCGCTAGGTTACTATCACCCCCAGTGAACGGACACGTCTGCTGTCGTAGACTTGCAAACCTTGCATTGATGTCGGTTTCATTGTAAATGTGGGTTCGGAAGTTGAGGCACTGGGCCTTCCCGATTGTGTGAGCACCCGACAGTGCGGTCATGTCACGTGCGCTTAGGCCTTTGTTGGAGAACATTGTGATTAGAGTCGAGAGTGAGGAGGTGGGGGCTGGGATTTGTGAGTTTGCAGCACTCTGACTTGCTGTCGTTGCATCTCTCCTTCCTAGTTGTACCGCCCATGTCGGTCCTCCCAGCTACAATAATCAAATCGAATCTTTATTCATTTAAAACCAAAGATCTAGAGAGTAAACCATGAGTGACATATGTGAATACACATGTATAGATGTATGCATATATAAAAAAGTTGGTAGGGGAACTTACAGCAACAACACCGTCACGGGAAGCAAGAGCAAGGATATCGGCACATGAAACGGTTGCTTTGCATGAAGCTTCAACTTTGGATTTGATGGCATCTATGACTTCAAATCCACGAGCAGAGTTGTTGTTTGGACCTGCAGTTTTCTCCCCTGTGAATGTTGCTGTGTCGTCCAATAAAATCGATGCATCGCAACCCTGTGTTTATTTGCATTAAATGGTACCTTTGTTACATACTGCTTTCTTATAATGAGCAACTATTTGATAACTGGTGATAGTATATAGTATATACACAAAAGTTACATTAACGAAGCAGTCATGGAAGAAAAGGCGGAGAATGGAAGCACCCATTCTGGCTTCCTTATTAACTGCCTGAACCATCTCTGAACGAACAATTGCTCTTAGATTTGGACATGAACTTGCATAAAAGTTAGTTGATAAAGACTGTCCTTGAACATTACAAATAAGAGCGGATCAAGGTTTGAAATTCCGATTTTCAGTTCCGTTCCGGACATCTAAACAGTTTAAATTTCGGTTCCGTTTCGGAAATTTCGGAAATTCCGTTTTTATTCCGGTTTCGGACTCTAATAATTTTTGTTGCTTTTTTTAATCTGTAAATACATTTAAAAAAACCCAATATTACGTGTGGGTTAACAATATTCTCCTAATATATGTTCTAATAAGTGTTACAATATTATGAATTATTTATGGGGTAACTGGACCTAACTGGCCTGCCTACAAATGGATAATTTACACCGAAGCAAGTTTTAAAAGTACAAGTCTCTGCTTCTCTGCTGGAAAACTTAACACTTCCATCAAGCCCTAAATAATTATTTTCTCGATCAAGTCTATTCTCTCAAACCCGCTTGTGGAGTTGAAATAAAGAGAAAGTGCTCGCATCCAGTCTCTCGCAAGTGCGTATGGCCGTTGTAGCTCAATTTTTGTTGCCTAGCTGGAAGCTACTTTGTAAATCGGTATTTCCGTTCAATTTTTTTTGTTTTCTGGTTTGCTCCTCCTTCTTGCTCTGATCTTGGGATTAAACTTGAGGTTTGTTGTGTATTTCCTTTTTTTTTTGAAAACCGTAACGGTATCGGATTTTTAGTAAGATTCCGTTCCGGCCATGGTCGGAACCGGGCCGGAATGGCCGGAATTTCGACATGCCGGACGGAATCTCAAACCTTGGAGCGGATACAATTGTGAGAATGGCAAGAAAAGTAGTAGCAGCGGTACTAGAAAATGATGCCATTCTTTTTGAGTTTTTTTGGTAGAGTTAGAGAGTTTGTAGTGAGTAATGCCTTCATTTGTACTCAAATATATAGAGTTGGCAAATTCATGATGCACATTTGCATTGGCTTACTCGCCTTAGATTTCACACAGTGCAAGTTGCAACGCGTGTTGATTTCTTTATTCTGTCTGTTGAAGTATTCTAAGCAAAATTAGATTACTACATATAATATGTTGACTTTTGCATGCAAATACACCATAAATCATGAGCTTTTGAGTGTGAGGTTGACCTATGTTGTTCATTCAAAAATAATGGATTGATTAACCTCCTCGTTATTACTCAAATGTAGGCATTTTTTTGCTTAGTTGGTTTACTATTTTATATTGGTTGCTGTTTTTAGCTTAAGCCTTAAAGTATAAATTTATTACCAACTAAAATTAATATTTATAGAAGAACTTAACAAATTCAAATTTGTGCTTACTGCCGAGACTATGTAGATCAGTAAATCGTTATTTACTAATTGGCCATTTTATGCAAACTAGCTATATATTGATTTTTATTATTATTTGATATTTGATTTTCACATTGATTGGTATGAACATGTCTATCAGACTAGAGATGACTGCTCTTCTTCTTCGGACCACTCATTTACTCAAAAAAGTTCATCAAAATACAGTTGCCAATTCAACGTTAAGGTTCAAAGTCAAAGCAACCAAAGGATGAGTGTTTAAGTGGAGGTTAGTTGAAACTTAAAAATTAATCAAATTGCATTAAGTATTAGATGTTTTGACATGATCAACATCAAGAATGAGCCAAGCAATACCTGCTTGAATATATACTGAATATTTCATCATCAGAAAGTCGCATAGTTTAAATTATTTAATATGGTGGGACTAAATAGTTGTCATGCACATTTGCATAAATAAATCATTTTCATTTGACTTATGTTGGTATTGAACTTCAACTTATCACATTCATTGCTGTAAATTGCTTGTAGTGCAAGTATGCTACCAATTGTAATGCAATCTCATGCATGTTTTTGCTTATCCTTAAAATAACTAGTGAAAACAGCCTTCAATCTTTGACCTGTTCCAATTGGTGTTATTCATTCAGCTTTGTTAATTACATATAATTAAACAGTGATAATAATGTTGAATCTTCATCTCATTTTCATGCAACTACCGTACTATCATATCAACAGCCTTTTGCTCATCATAACTCAAATATTTGTATATATTTTTGGTTATGCAAATGTGATTGACGTATGTTCGCTCGTCATAACTCAAATGTATGTATATTTGTTCATCATATATTTTCCTACTTAAATTTTTCTTTAACAAATTTATGTTGGTTTCAACTTTCAAGGTCTGGTTGGTGTATGCTGTGAGCTAAAAGCTTAAAATATGAGTTTATCACCTGCTAAAACTATTTATAAAACGATTTTAAAATTAAAATTCAACTTTTGTGCCTAAGCATACTGGACTATGTCTTATCAATCAATCATTATTTACTAACCGACTATTTTATGCAAACTTTTCATCTTCATTTTTATTTGATTTTCACGTACGATTTCATGATGGGATAGGGATCAATATGTTCTGAAAAATTAATGAGCGGAATAGATTTAATTCGGATTTAGTATTGTCTATTTGAATATTAAAGCGAACTAAAAATCAACTATTATATCACACAAAGTCAAATGACCGAAATAATAGTCACGGATGATTTAACATGGTTCGGATCTGTATCCTACGTTCACAGAGACACAACACTCTTTTTTATTACTATCATCAAATTCAGAGAGATTATAAGCCTAAACTCAATGATTAAAGAGCTACAAGATATGAGGACTTTCTAAACAAACACTCAATTGAAGAATTACAAATTAGACCACTTAAAATAGAAAACCTCCAATTTGATTTAGTTAGGGTTTCTACTGATAACAATTATTGAAAATCTAATATCTTATGATTAGGGAGATGATTATGGGACTTATAAAGATGCTCTAATTGCCCTCACTACAAAATCGGCTTCATTTAGCAATGGCTAAAAAATACGGCCGTCGCTAAACGCGTATATACAGGCAGACCATAGAACAGAAAATCACATTTCCCTTTCCCCAATTCACTTCAGCAAACCCCTCCTCCACTGTCGACGCCCCAGCCGTCGCCCTCCGACGCGAGCTGTCGATCTCCCCATCGCGAAAGCCACAACGCTCCAAAACTCGAAGGTATGCTATTGCTCTCCAATTTCTGCTTAATCTAGGTTTAATCAAAACCCTAATTTTGAAAATTGATTGATTATATGTGATAGAAATTGATGACTATATGGTAATAGTTATTGATAGTAGCGTATTGATTGATTTGGGGATATGTTAAGAACCCTAATTCGGCAAATTAGTTAATTATGGGTTTGTTATTATGTACTAGCTAATGATAATATTGTATTTGTTGAGTTTGTGATATTATTTAGTGGTTGATTATTTAATTCGTAATTAAAAATTAGGGTTCATTTATAATCCAAAAACTAGTGTGGATTACCGATTGATATGGATATATAATTAAGTTTACGCGAATATTTGTTATAGTTAATTAGAATAATGTTTATTATAGTTTGCGTAAACATTAGTGTACAATTGTTGATTAATATGCTGTTAGATTGGTACAGTTACACAGAAGTAATATTTTTTATTTAATTAGTGTGTGTGCATTCTAAGTATTAGTTGTTGGTATAAATTAAAATTATTATACTTTATTACAAGTGCTAACATCTAATTTTCATTTACAAAATCGGTAAAAAAAATTAAATTGTTAACTGAATTTTAAAATACGTTTTGAAATTTCAAATGTATTAAATAAAATATTTAAATGGTTGAATGAATTATATAATTTTGAAATGAGCATAACAACATCAAATACTATATTGAAATCAATTTTAGTAGAAAATTAAAAAATGAATATAACAACAATAAATATTCTTCTAAAATCGATTTTGTAAAAAATGAAGAAATGAATATAATAATATTAAATAGTTTATGAAATAGTTTTTGTAGTTGTAGTTTTTGTAGTTTATAAAATAACATTAAATCAATTTTATAGAATAGTTTTTGTAGTTGTTAAAATAGTAACTCATTGTTCCCATTTGTGAGATAAGGCATATTTTCCGAGTTACTTATAGTTCTCATGGATTTTGATTCATAATTAAATGAATTCTATTTGGCTACATTACAAAAAAAATTAAGATCATTATTTCACTACAGACCACTAATACGTCAATATTAATATTTTTTAATTTGTGCTTTTTTTATGTGAACCCCTTAGAGAATTTTTGGCCCCGTCTGACAAGTGCTGTATATGATCGTTATATGGATATTCGTTTTTCCACAGAACGGATATTTATATTAACCTGATACAACATTTGTTGGATTTGTCCTAGTATTTGGACAAGTTACAAACACAATAACTTAATCATATTTTATAAATCATTTCAGTTTAAACGGTTCAGAAAATTTCGATGGCACTTCCTTTTTTTCCCTATGTACACGCATTTGTGTACGATACAGGGAATAAAGGAAAGTACTGCCAAAATTTTTTAGAAACATTTAACCTGAAATGATTTATAAAATATGATTACGTTATTGTGTTTGTAATGAGAAGTAGGATAACCGGCCGTCAAAGTAAAAAAACAATAAACTTAAGAATTGAGAATTTGAATGCAATATTTATTTGAATTTGTTAAAATAGTAAAGGGTTATATATGAATTTTTAGAAAACTTTAATATGAAGTGTGTTATTCAATCTTCTAACCTACATTTTACAAATAAGGAAATACGTTCGATTATTTTATCGATCGTAGTTGGATGTATGAACCTCGAAAAGTTATGAAAGGATCAATAAAAGAATGTTTCTGTAACGGTGTACATGTACTTATTAGATTTGCTCAATCTAATAATCGAAATAACGTAGACATTCGTTGTCTGTGTAGTAAGTGCAAACATCTGAAGCATTGGAAACCAGGTGTAGTAGAAGTACATTTGTACAAATTTGGTTTTGTGCTGAATTATTACTTACGGGATCGTCATAGAGAACTTGTTCAATCTACACCTAATCCTGTAGTGTTAGAGGACGATAATACTATGACCAATCCTATAGAAAGCATGGTGCAAGATGCTGCACGACCAATGTTTCCTTCCTTTGACCAAGGTGATGATGGGAACGAAAATGTTGACGAAGAGCCGACCGCGGAAGCTAAATTTTTTTATTATTCATTGGATTTTTCTAAGAGGCCATTGTGGGATGGATGTATAAGCAGAACCGAATTATCCGTAACCGCCGAATACATTACTATGAAAATGAAATTTTATCTTACAGAAGCTGCATTTGCAGAAGTCGTGCAAACTACAAAACAACACATGCCACCTAATAATTTGATGTGTAATAGTCATTATAAAGTAAAAAAAGTTACGTCTGCTTTTGGATTGCCGTACTAGAAGATAGATACATGTGTAAAGGTTGCATGATGTATTGGAAAGAAGACGCTCATCTTACTAAATGCAGAATATGTAATGAGGAAAGATACAAACCAAGAAAAAGAAAATGAAAAGAAGTTCCATATAAGAGGATGCATTATTTACCCATCACTTCCAGACTTCAACGGTTATATGCATCTTCTGCTACAGCATGTCATATGCGATGGCACAGTGTGAGAACACCAGAAGAAGGAACTTTGATACATCCATCTGATGGAGAAGCATAGAAATATTTTGATAAGACTTATCCTGAATTTGCTGCAGAGAGCCGTAATGTTAGGCTTGGCTTGTGTACGGATGAATTTTCACCATTTTCTCAGTTTGGTAGTAAATATTCATCATGGCCTATTATTATTACCCCTTATAATTACCACATGGATGTGTATGAAAACTCCATACATGTTTCTAACGGTTGTCGTTCCCGGTCCCGATGATCCAACACAAGGAATTGATGTTTATCTACAACCACTAATCGACGAGTTGAAGACACTGTGGCATGAAGAAGTTGAAACGTATCGAGAAAAAGGAATTTTCGTATGTTTGCTTCTTTATTATGGACTATTAGTGATTTTTCCGCGTATGGCATGCTTTCAGGTTGGAGCACATCTGGACGTCTAGCTTGTCCTTATTGTATGGATGAAACACGAGCATTTTCATTAAAGTACGAAAAGAAAATTTCTTGGTTTGACTGTCATCGGTGCTTTCTACGTATCAATCATAAATTTGGAATGGATAAAAAGAACTTTAAAGCTAATAGAGTAGAGAGTATGCTACCACCTAAGGTGTGGACAAGTGAAGAGGTATATGAACTTGTAAAAGACTACCCAAAGATACATGAAACTAGGGTACATGTTGAAATTCCAGGTAAATCGGACATTCATAACTGGTGCAAAGAAAGTATATTCTGGGAGTTACCGTACTAGAAAAATCTCCTACTCAGACATAACATTGACGTCATGCATAATGAAAAAAATGTGTTTGACAACGTGTTTAATACAATTTTGAGTGTGAAGGGGAAAACCAAGGACGATGCGAATTCATGACATGATACATTACACTTTTGTAAGCGGCCCGAACTTCAATCATACGACGATAATAATAAACCAAAAGCATGCTATGAGCTAGACAATAAGCAAGTAAAACTCGTTCTAAAGTGGGTGGAAGGACTTAAATGTCCTGACTAACCTCCGTCGACGTGTTGACTTTAAAAACAGCAAATTGAGTGGGATGAAAAGCCACCATTTCCACATTAAGATGGAGCATTTCTTTTCCATGATTTTCAAAGAACTGCTGCCTGTAAAAATATGGAGTGTTATAACAGAATTAAGTATGTTTTATAAACAGCTTTGTTCTACAACGTTAAAGGTAGATCGTATACGTAAACTTGAAGCAGAAATCCCTGTGCTTCTATGCAAACATGAGAAAATATTTCCGCCTGGCTTTTTTAATATAATGGAGCATTTACATGTTCATCTTCCATCTGAAGCACTCCTTCGTGGTCGTATGCAATATGGATGGATGTATCCATTTGAGAGGTAATTTAATTAATTTTGGTTTTTGTACCACCATATAAATTTAATTAATTTTGTTAAAGGCACCTGAATCATTTGAAGAAAAAAATTAGACAAAAAGCAAGAGTAGAATATTCGATTTGCAAATCGTACCTTGAAGAAGAATTTCATTTATTTCCCATATTACTTTAGTAACGATGTGAACTTATCGTTCGTAAGTGTTCCCTGTAATGAAGAAACTACTGAGCAGGATTCTTCTCAAATAATGTTATCTATTTTTAGACAACATGGAAGACCTGTTGGAAAATGTGTGAAAATATGGTTAGATGATAGAGATTACCATGTGGCACACACATATGTTCTTCTAAATTATGCTGAAGTTGCGCCATTTGTCAGGTAATTATGAATTAATATATAATTCAATTATATATGTATATGTTAATTATAAAGGAATATAATACATATTTGCATCATATACGAATCACAACATCCATCTGGCGATCTTAGTAAACAATTTGTTGTATGGTTTTCAAACTACGTTCATGATAAATAAAACTGTGTTGTTGATGAAGGATTACAACATCTTGCTATCGGACCAAAATGAAATGTCAAGACTTATCCAATATTCTTCTTCAATGGATTTAAATTCAACACCAAAGATTACGGGGCTGAAAAGTTAACATATAACGGTGGTGTATTTGTCAAAGGAAGTGATGATCCAGAGGAGCATATAAAAGATTTTTACGGCGTCTTAACACAAGTTTTAGAATTGACATATTATATACAACCTGCAAAGAATTTTTTTTTATTCAAATGCAACTAGTTTAGCAATGTTCCTGGCTCTGAAATTAACATGCACAAAGATTATAAGCTAATTGAAATAAGGCATACATCGCATTACTATAAGTATGATCCTTTTGTATGAGCTAAGCAAGCTTTACAAGTTTATTTTGCTCCACATCCATCCTTAAAAGAAGATAAAGCAGACTGGTGGGCTGTTTTTAAAACGAAGGCAAGATATACATTTGATGGAAATAATATTCCAGATGAAGTAGCATATCAATCGGATCTCGAGCCAAATTCTGAAATAGTGATAACCGATGACATTCATGTAGGGTCGTTGACTGATGAATCGAATGTTTTAATAGATGCATTTGTAAGTACCAAAGAAAATGATACAGAGTACGAGACCGTGTCTGAATCAGAATATGACGAAGACTGATCATAGATGGCATCGCTTGTTGTATAATTGTGAGCTATGTATTAACAATAATGACTATGTTCTGTAATATTCTGAGCTATGTAATAATAATGATGACTATATATGATCTATATCATTCTGAGTTATACATTATTCTTTTGACGTATGCTTTTTTCGATGATTATTTGCAGAGTATGCTTATGTGATGTGATTAATAATTATGTGATGATTATGGGATGATTAATGATTATGTGATATTGATTGATGATTATGTGATGCTTATGTTATCAGTACTCTTTTCTAAGAAGTGTATGATATTATATTTATGTTTGTCAGTTATGTTTGATAGACGACATAATCGACGTAGTACATCTCAGTCATCTTCACTTGGAGCAGGTCCAAGTAGCTCTGAGCCAGATCTCCGTCGAGTTGCGGAGATAGTTTCGAAAAGTGCTGGGTATGTATCAAACTTATTTGAATTATATTATATGAAATATATTGAATATATACATCAACATTTCTACAGAGGGTTCGAGGTGGAGCCGTCCGATTTCATTTTACAAATATCGAAGTAAGCATACATAAGTAGGATGTCCGGGTGTTGGCCTCAGTGGGATAACATCCCAACACATATAAAAAACGCAATATGGGCTGATCTTATGGTAAGTACAACTTTGTAATATATAATTATGCCTTATATAAAGCCAAAAATAATATGCCATCATGCCTTATGATATCATTTTTACGTATTCTGTTCTGCTGATTGTTTTTTAATTATATAATCTCTTTTACATAACACGTATGATAATTCAATATGCAGGCAGCTGTACGTGTGGATCCGCAGGATATGGATGTTTTTGTAAATCATTGGAATAAAAAGATGCGGAAAAATTACAGAGAGACTCTGTCAAGGGCTAAGAATTCAGGGAAAAAGCCAAGTTGGATGGGGGATGATATTTGGACTGGATTCCAACAACATTGGGAATCTGAAGCATTCAAAGTAAGTTATATTGTCACTATATTTCTACATTTAAATGTGTTGAATTATTTTACATAATAGTGTGCATAAATTAGTAGGAATTATCGTCAAGAAACAAGGCTAATAGGAACAAAAACCCCGCTTTACATCGTGGTCGCTCGAAATCCTTCCAACAACATAGGAGGGAATTGGTAAATAAATTACCAATATTTATGTTATTGATGTATATATTTAGTAGTGTTTCTTTACCATATATTCTATTCTTGTATATAATCTATTCTTGTATAGACTCATGCAAATTATCAATATAATCTATTCTTATATATATTCAGTGGGCATAGTATGATAGGGAGCCTACAGCGGCTAAGGTTTTAGAGTCATACATGCAGTGGAGCATATAGATGAGGATGTGAATGTTTCATATGATTGGTCGGACGACAAGGCTGCATCTGTAATGGTAAATATATTTATTTCTGTAGTGAAAATATTTCATATTCGTTTATTTCACAGTAAATAAGTAAATTGTATAGCAACTGTGTCAAATATCTGCTCGTAATTGTAGGAGAGATATAATGCAGAGCATGCACGAGCGATACAAGCAAGTGGACGGGAGTAGCTTATGTTTGATGAGTCTAATCGGATATGGGATTCAATCATTGAACCGGCAAGTCGAAACAGGCATTACAGTTTCGGCAATATGGTATGTACTCAACGTTTACACAGTAGAAACCTGTATGCCATGAACTTCTTATTCACTTGAGTTTATTACCAATAACTTGAGTTTTCTTATTGTTATTGTACGCCATGAACTTCTTATTCACTTGAATTATTTCACAGGCTCTTAATTTTCAAAGTGCATATAAGAGATTCATAGATGAGGAAGAGATTGCTCGGATGCAAACACAATTGGATGAGCTCAATGATTGGTGGAAGAGTTAGTTGGTGACGTAGATAGACGAGCGTATTGCTGCCTTCTATCAGGAGCATGGGTCAATGCTCGGGGAAAGAGGTGCAGATGATGATGATGATGGTGCTTAGTTCGTTTGTTTTGATGGGTACGCTTTATATATATGTGTACATATTATGATGGGTTTGACATTTGGTACTTTGGATGTTGTGATCGATACTTAGTGTTTTGGTGGGTTTCGTATTTTGGTTGTTATGATTCATACTTTGGCACTTGATATGTACTGGCCGATTAATTTAGTTATGTGGTTCGGTTTGGTGGATTTCATATTTGGTTATGTTGATTTTCTTATATGATTTTGTGAATATATGTTAGAATATGCAATATTTGATGATTTGGTTGTGTTGATATTGCTTATATGGTATGATGGAATGATATTATATGTGTGGAATGACGGAATTATATTATTTGGATTGATTGGGATTGAGGGTGAAGGTGTTGCAAATTGGAAGCAAACATATTCCAGGTTTGCAACGGCTAGCGATGGCTAGCGATGGCCCGTTGGTCAAATATACCGACGGCTTGCAACGGCTAGCAATGGCTATATTGCAACGCTTTGCAATGGTTTGCATCAATAACCCGGGAAACCAACAACCCCAACGATTTCTTCCACATGGACACTTAGCAGTTACAAGCCTTTGCAAAATGAACAACGAAGCCGTTGCTAAGGCCGTCGCTTTCTTCAGTTGCAACGAGATATTTTGCAACGACAAGTGACGGCTAGTAACGGCCGCCAACGGCTATTAGCTATCGCTAAACAGTGCTTCTTTTGTAGTGCCTAAACCATCGGATCACAACAAAAGAATTTGCACCATCAATAGAGAAGAAACAAGCATGAATTGACGAAATTGCCCTCTAAAATTCAAATCAGCAAAAGTACTGAGAAAAACCCGCTACAGCAACTCAGACGTCTAACCAAACTCTCGGGATGGAACTAACAGCAAAAAAGAGGTCTGCTTACCAGAAACTCAAAAGCTAGACGTCAAAATTTTATAGTCAGACGTCTGAACAATAACTCAAATCTGAATTTTGTATTTAGACATTTGAATATCGGATACTAGCAAAAAAACTGCTTCTTTTGTCAATATCTTTTTATCTCTTCCTCTAATCGACTTTCCATCTCTTCCAACATGAAGCTCTACACCATATCATCAATCTAAAGTACTTATAGGAACATATTTGAATGACATAACAACAACACTCCACTTCGATTCAAATTGGCTGGTCTTAACAACAATCAACAAAGGGGTTGTTTAGTCATGTGCTTCATGTCACTCATGCAGCTGAAATTAAACTGATCAATTTTGAGCAATGCTAAAACTTGTCTCTAGGAAGTGACTTTGTCATCATATCTGAAGGATTATCCATAATACTCACCTTCATCAACTTGATCTTGCTTCGTTCTTCCTCAAGCATAAGGAAAAACCCTCTAACATTAATGTGCTTCGTCTGAAAATTATAGGCTTGATTCTCTACAACAAGAGTTACACTCTAACTGTCTGAAAATAGTTCTATTGTCCGAGATCATCCAATAGCTGAAGTAAATACAATCCCTACTTCATCGCTTCCATAATCGATATTAACTCGGTCTTGGTAGTCGACAAAGTTACTATAACTACAGCTTTGATCTCCACGAAATCGAGCCTATGACAAGTGTAAAACAATAGATCGACACCGACTTCCGTCCGTCTCTATCCTCAGCATAATATGAATCACGGTATCTTCTAAGAGAGATATCGCCATCTACTCCACCATATAAAGCCAACTGAAGAAGCGCCACAAAGATATATGAGTATCCACTTTACTGCTTGTCAATGCTCTTTGCACGGTTTAGACATATATCAACTCATAACACGACCGCATGAGCCAAATATGGTCGCGTGCACACCCATATATAAGAATGCCAACAACTACTAGATATATGGTATATTAGCCATATACTTCTTATTTTCATCCAATGAAGGGGATAAGTCTTTCGACAACATAAAATGAGAGGCTAATGGAGTGCGTACTGGTGTAGCATTCTTCATACCAAATCGACCGAGGACCTTCTCGATATATTGTGTCTGACTGAGTCTCAAATCTCTCCGCTTCCTATCTCTGAATATCTCCATTTCCAAAATTCTTTGTACTTTTCTCATACCCTTCACATCAAACTCTTGTTTAGCTCCGCTTCTCTAGACACATCATGGACAACATTCAATGCATATATTTCCATATCATCGAAGTTAATGTCTTTGATGGTCAATCCAACAGATTCCTCAAGCCATTTAGGCTCCTTCCTCTGTCTAACAGGCCTAGTATTTGAATGAGCTCCACCTTGAATCTGATCTTCTGTACCAACATTTGTGCTATTCACACCAACGATAATGCCATCAGAAACACCATCCGTATCTTTATGGAAATAATCTGAAGATGATATGCCTTGCTTTTAAATTTCTAAATTTGTCCTCACATTGTTATTAGATGAAGAAGGCTCTAACTTCAACATAATCTTCTCATCGAAAATCACAGCATGTTGATAATGATCTTCTTGCTGATAGGACACAACGATCTATATCCTTCCACGCCTCTTTTATAACCTAGAAAGATACACTTGTGTGATTCAGATTCTAGCTTGTCTTTTCTCTCATGTACATAAGCTGGACATTCAAACACGGAGAAATGAATATCTAACAGGCCCTCCTTTTCACACTTCTTCAGAGATCTTCATATCTATGATAGTAGAAGGCGTGTGGTTGATGATAAGAGCTGCCATAGATAAAGCTTCTATCCAAAATCCCTCTTCAACATAGTAGTCAATCTGAGGCAACGAATTCTCTTCAATAGTGTTTGATTAATCCTTTTAGCAACTACATTAAACTGAAGGTCGCCAAGTGTGGTGTAATTCCTCTTGATGTTTTCGGACTCACAATAATCGATGAATTCCTATGACACAAATTTACCGTCATTATCTGAACGGAGAACTTTCAACTTCTTCCCTGGCTGCTTCTCAACCGAAGTTTCGAAACCTGGCAAAGGTTTCGCTGTTAGACTGTAGGAAGTGTACCCAAACTTTACGAATGAAATAGTCTATAAATGAAACAAAGTACCTAGCTCCACCCAAGGATACGCAAGGGGAAGGTCCCTAAACATCTATATGAACATACTCTAGGTTAGCTTTTGCTTTATGCTCACCAATACCAAAAGAAGTCTTTGTCTGCTTACCAAGAAAACACTCTTCAGAAAAGCCAAGCTTTGAAATTTGAACATCGTTAATCAAACCTCGCTTTTTCAAATAATTCAAACTGCGTTCACTATTATGACCCATCCTCAAGTGCCATAATTTAAAAGAATCTGAACCGGAAGAAGTAGTAGAAGCTATTTCACCAACTATAGTAGTTCCCTTTAATAAATAAAGATTTCATGCCCTTACGCTTTCCATAACAGTCATGAAACCCTTCGATATCTTCGTTTTATCTCCTCAACTATAATCTTCAGTCCAAGTAAATTCACATTGTAACGACCCAGAATTTTAGCAATTTGAATTTAGAATGTTTAATTAATTTTAAATATTTAAAAATTAATTTTAAAAGTTAAATAACTTGGATTTCAAATATATCAATTTATTGGATAATTTAATTGTTGAATTTAATAATTGAAATCGTTTAAATAATTGAATCTTGGATTTTTATTTGGATAAAAATAATTTAAAAGCTTATTAAATTTCTATTAATAAAAATGAAGATAATGAAACTTTTAAATTGAATTTAAAAGTGATTTAACTGATTTTGAAAATATTTTGTTTTAATTAACATACGAAAATAGCCTTCTGGTGCACTGTCTTGAATTTCGACGAAACTAGTTTCATTGGATCCGTAATAATGAATTATTATACATTATCAAATTTCATGGCGATTGGATGAATTTTTTGGTCGTGTGAGATCAAAATGCATAGAATTTAATATAATAGTTGGGTTCAAAAAGCAATTTTCTGCATACGATTGAATTAGATCTCGAAATAAGTTTCGTTGTAAAACTCCGGGATTTATATCTGCTGAAAAGACGTAACTCAATAACAATAACTATGTAGAGAAAACAATTTTTTTATAAAGAAAATAGATTAAGAGCAGTTTTCTGTAGATTAGTATTAATCCATCAACTTAGTGATTTGGCATGTTCTTCTGCCTATCTTTTTTGGATCTTGATCTACAAGGAATTCTCATGAATCGTGTGTGCTATTTGACAAGTCATAGGCCCTATATCAACTAATTATGGCTCTAAATATGGGGTCATGCAACATTAAAATATACCTTTTGGACCTCGGCAAATTGCTCTTCAACATCTTTGGGAATTGATATCATTGCAATTTATAGTTGAATTTCAAAATTGTATGGATATTTCTTTTGGATCTAGTGTGTAATCGGGAATAACATAACATTAAATTGGAAGTAAACATTACCGAACCATTAGAGATTTCCTGTGTTTTGCTTTTCTTTCTTCTTCTTAATATTTTTCATATTTTCCTATTTTTCTACTGATTTGATGTTATTTGATCTGATACGAAGATTTGCAATCATCATATTCGTGAAATCAATTAATCAGGGGTTTAGACCAATTTTTTGGCTTGCATTAAATAGGAACCAAATCGTGTGTACTAGTTGCAACAATTTACACAATAAATTGTACCACTTACATGCCCATTCTTTTAGTCTTTTATCTGTTCACGGATCAGATGTTTGATTGCACAAAAAGAAAATTAATAAAACAAAATAAAACTTCACACTTTGTTTAAATTTAAATTTCAAGATGATGGGTGAACCATCATCACGAATTAACCTTCCTGCAGTTCAATCTGATCTCCCCACTGCTTCCGGTCAAGGGGCTAATATCAAATCGTCATAGAGCATCTTGACTGCCATTGTTAAACAACTCTTGATCCGAATGAAGCAACCCTCTTTGCGCCACCAGATTCCTGTAATAATCGTTTCCAAACCTGTTAGGACTCAACATATCAAGCGGCGCTAGGTTACTATCACCCCCAGTGAACGGACACGTCTGCTGTCGTAGACTTGCAAACCTTGCATTGCACTACTAGAAAATACTGCAGTTTCCTACACAAAATTTCCGACGTCTTTCCTACGCCAAAAGGCGGGGCGTAGGTTAGGCGTAGGAAACTGGTAGAAAGAGGTAAAGACGTAGAGAAGGCGTAAGGAAATTTCCTACGCTTCTCCTACGCCAAATTCAACATGTAGAAAAAAAATCGTGGCGTAAGTAAGGTGTAGGAAATCGTCTACAGTAAAATGATACCGTCGAAAAGGCGTAGATAATCTCCTACGCCATTTCCACTCCTTCGTTAATTTTATACAATTACACGTTGGCGTAGGAAAGACGTAGGAAATTTCCCACGCCGTCTCTACGATTTTTTTTAGTTGGGTTACTCACGGTATAATTCCTAAAATCAGTTTTTAAATAAAAAAAGCTTTGCGATGCCTCAACCCAAAACACAATCAGTTTTTAAATAAAAAATACTTTGCGATTGCCTGTACCAAAGAAACTAGGGTTTCTAAAATCAACGCCTTCTAAATAAGCATCGCTGCGTACTCGGCTATTCCATCATCCTTGCCTCCTACGCTGCATACTCGGCTCATCCTTGCCTCCTACGCGATATTTTCTACTGCTGATTTGAAGTCTCGTCGGCTCGTCCTTGCCTCCTACGCGATATTTTCTACTGCTGATGCCTCCTACGCGATATTTTCTACTGCTGATTTGGGTCCGCATCGTCGGCTCATCCTTGCCTCCTGCGCGATATATTCTACTGCTGATTTGAAGTCCGCTACAGTCTCTTGCCACGCGATATTTTCTACTGCTGATTTGAAGTTCGCTACAGTCTCTTTGTACTGCCACTACTAATTAGGTATGCGAATTTCTTGTTTTGAGTTGTCTAATTTTCTAAAATTGAGTCGCCCTTTTATCATACTTGTACAGGCATGTTGGACTTGCTTCTTGCAGATATGTGAAACAAAGAATAGGATGTTTGTCTCTACTAATAGTGATGAATTATTCAAAATATCGTAATTTTTAATTTGATTCATACTTTTTTATGATACGTAGTTATATTATGTTATGTATTTAGGCTTAGACATATGATAACTTTCCAATGATTCCAAATGCTACCCCCAATCCATTGTATGATGAGTCTCAACCATGTACTTGTAAGTGCAAAATTATGCAATTAGGTGGTGACCAGGCATATGCACCAGTAAGGTGAGAAAGCAACTTGATAAGCTGACAAAGCGCGAAATAAGTTTATTTTGCTTTCCTATACCAACACTTGCAATCGTAGATATTCCCATAATTTAATTTTACCATGATATTTAGGCTTTGTGGAACCTATACTCGGGCATTCGTGACAGATACCCATTAGAACAGATAAGATTTTTATGTGAACTAATCAAATCATGTGAAACAAAGAAAGGAAAAGTTCACTAGTTGATAACTACCTTGACGAGTTGCTCAAAAGACCAAATTGGTTACCAAATTATGTCTGATGCATAAGTTTGAATTACTAACTTATTTGATACTCTAGTTATACATTCTTGTGTATTGAAATGCAAGATGTATATACAGTGCATCTGCTAGCTTGATTAGCATGGTTCTTTTTACTGAGTTCGTCCAAAGAAGCCACCCCAAACGCATGTGTGAAGTTGCACATTATACATATGCATTTGTTTTTGTTTTTCATGCCATGTTCCCAGGAGGCTACGTTAAGGGAAAGTTAAAATATTGATAAGGGCAAACCTTACTGCGATTTCTTATCGCCCTTGTACACCTAATTAACATGGATTTCTTCATTATGTATTGTTCGATCGAATATATGTCAACATACTATTAGTTTCGCTCTTTATTCTATACCTTTTACTTTATATATGGATTTCTATGTTTGCGTGCTGTAGTAACTGAGCGAATATTTTGCTAATTTGGTACTAGACCTGTGACGTCTGAAGCTGTCTGCTTACCCCATAGTCTGCCTACAAATTCCCAATTTCTTGCTGTATGATTGGTAAATGATTTAAAAAATGTTTAGTTGTTGTCTATATTTGTTGCTTGGTGTACTTCGCTGTTTATATTTGCTATATGTTCCTATTTGTCGCTTAGTGTAGCTTTGCTGCTTTTGCTGTTGCTTAGTGCAACATTTGCTGCTTATTATTTAAATAATATAGGTGGATTAATTTAGTATCTAATTATGCTTATTTGTTTAATTAAAATTAGTATCAAATATGGGAAATTCCGAAAGACGATTTGCTAAAATATTGATGTTGAAGCGACTGTGAATGAATTTGGCTTTCATGAATTCGCACAGCATTAATTAAATATGGTACTTAGTAATCCCTGTTTATCTACTGTAACTATTACATATTTAGACTAATTTTATTTGTGAGTTTGCATTATTTAGTTAGTTGAAGAAAAATCTTTTCTAATATCTCAATTTCTTGTTTTGGGTTTTTTTTACACTGAACCTATAATGTTCAGATGATATGTGGTAGAATACATTGGTAATCGTTTATTCATTTCCCTACTTTTTGCCAAGAGTCTTCCCCAAGTGGCTTGAATATCAAACCTTGGCCTTCTGATTTTGTCTGGCAACCACATAGTATTAATGCAAAAGTCATTTCGGGTTAATGTTTCTGATTTTGTCTCGCACTTAAGTTTTACACTCCATTGCTATTAGAGACACTACATTTGACGCCGTTCACAAACGGAAAAGGAAAAATCTGAATTGAGCATTTAAAAGGAAAAAGTTAAGTAAACGGAGAATACGTTTGACGCTACTAACAGTGTATTTGAGCGGGATATCTAAATTGTAATTGTTTGATGGAGTAGTAGATGGACAGTGGAACAGTTAGGTGATGTTGGATGGTGATTGGAAGCAGTGATGGTCTGGAGGCAGTGGTTAGAGGGGCTGGCAATGCAAATCAAAATTCAAAGAAATTGTAATGCAATGCACTGTAAAAAAACAGAAACTAGTTTGTGCAAGTTGTACCTGAATTGTGGAGTGCATATATGACAGTGAATGCATGTATAAATGAATTGTGGAGTTTGCAATAGGCAAGGAGAGGGTAATGGCAAGTGGTGGAGTGGTACCACAGCAGCAGTTAGGTGAATTTTGTATTAGTGAAGTGACAAGGGGATGGATGGTCGAGCAGAAGCAGTTGTCGAATGAAATTGAAATAGAAAATGAAAATTTGAAACTGATAACGTAATAGAAAAGAAAATGGAATAAAAATATATATTTTTTCTTTCTGTAAATGAAGTTTTTTAATTTTTTTTTTTAGTTTTTAAATATGCTAATGCAAAAACAGCTACAAAAAAAGAACACAACAATGTCACACAAATCAAACAACAAACACTTGCTTGCTGCTGTCAACTATACACAACAATGGAGAAGTGGTTCGCAGGTTAAAGGTTGAGGTGGTTTTTTTATGGGTGCGGGATGAGTTCATGGTTGTTTGCGAGGTGGTTGGTTTGATGTTGTATGGGATGGTGGTCATGTATGATGGTCTGTTGAGGTAATATGCAAGAGTTGCTGCAGTATTATGAGTTGTAACAGATGATATATGAAGCGCAGGCAGTGGTGATGTTTTTATGGCTTGTATGTACAGAGGTTGGTGATGGAATGTAGGAAGGCAGCTGGGTATTTGTTGTGAAATTGCAGTTGCAACTAAGTATATTTGTGGTGATCTGTTGTTGACAGAAATGGATGAATTTGGGAGAGTAGAGCGGTTGAAAACAGAGGCACAGGTGATGTATGAAGTTGCACAGATGGTTGTTGTAAAATGTTGATGACTGGAAATGGTAGCAAAGGGTGGCCAGTTGCATATAACAGCAGCAGAGGTGATGGTTGTGTTGTATATGAGGACAGCTATATGGCAGTATTAATGAAGGTTGTTAGTGAACAGATGTGCACTGTTGACCCAGTGTGCAGATATGCACAGTTGTGTTGCAAGTTCTATATGCACAGTGTGAAGCTTATATTTGTAGTGTTTCAGTGTTTCAATGATATGGTGGGTGATTGAAAATGGATGGAGCAGGGTGCCAGCAGTGATGATATGCACAGTTGTGTTGCAAGTTTTGTTAATTAAAATACATTATCAAACTAGTCTTCAACACGGACCACAAAGTCAAATTTTAGCTGAATTTAGTTTTGTCATGTAGTTGGAATTAGACATATGCAGCTGCCAATAATGCCATATAATGTTAGCATAGTTTAGAATTAGTAATATTGGAAGTGTAGTACTCAAATGATCGCACATGATATATATGAATACACACACTGTGGTCTTAATACACAAAACATAAAACCATATTCAAGTACGTCCATTGAATATTATCAACACGCTCTTCAATGAATGTTCTGATTAACATATTCAAGTGAGTGAATATCACACACTGCTATACTCTAAACATAAAATTATCTGTCATTTGTGTTGTGTTTGTTGCAACTTCAAAAACCATGAGACCGTAACCTATTTCAAAGTAGAGTTTGTAAAAATGAAAGTAAGGCCAACAACATGTGCTGTCACATTTACATCTCTATATTTCATGTTCTATATTTCATGAAAGTAAGGCCAACAACATGTCCTTGAAACTTTAACTTGTGCTACATAAAGTGAAAATAAGAGACACGCTATAAAGTGAAAATAAGAGACACGATATAATCAAACTTAATACACAAAACATCATTCTCGTAAAAAAATATATAAATCAATGCCGCAACCTTTTTTACCTATTCTTTAATATCTTTACCACAACACGTTGACACTCATGTTCAAATATGTATTTATGTTTTTGTTCTTGTATTTGAAAAATCACAAATACAGGCACAATATCAAGCTAGAATTGAAGAACTGAAAAGTCAAGGCACAGTAATTTCGTATGATGTCGAGGAAGAAGTATTCGACAAGCTTACCGGTGCTATAGCTAAAAGAAAGGACCGTAGGCCATATTATGGCAATATCCCTGGAGTAAGTATTTAAACTTTCAACAAAATATTATTTTAATTAGTTTAAAATGCAGAAATTGATGCAATATTTGATAAAATGCAGAAATACAAAGACGCTACTTATAGCATTAATAAGGGAGAAGCACATACTAGAGCCAAACTAGAGGAAAAAGTGGAGCGTCAAGAAGGGGAGATTCAAATGCTGAAGATGCAGTATGAACAACTCACCGAGATGCTTCGACAGCGATTTGATGAAGAGCCGAACGATCGTCATGAGGAATGAGGGTATTGAAAACTTTTTAATGGTATCTGTATAATGTCATGTATCATGAACATATTATCCTATTATTTTAATATGTAGGAACTTGATTAATATTGTTTGACTTTGTAATATGAATGAGATATTTGTTTTTTGAATTAAAGATGAATGGTTTGACGTTAATTTTTTGTTGGAATGTGTATATATATAAAATAAGTTGATTTTAGTTTCTATTTAATGTGGTGAAATGAAATAGAATAGTAATATATCAAAATTGCTTCAGAAATGACGTAGGGAAGGTGTAGGTAAGGCGTAGGTAAATGAAATATTAATGCAGCAAAAAGTCGTATGCATGGCGTAGGAAAAACATTAAAAACACAGGCGTAGGTAAACCGTGGATAAATGAATGACGTAGAAAAGACGTAGGAAACGTAATATGTAAGAATGACGTAGGTAAAGCGTATGAAAACTGGGCGTAGGGAAGACGTAGGTAAACAAATGACGTAGGGAAGACGTGGGCACTTATAGACGTAAAAATGTCGTAACAAAACCGTAGGTACAACATGGCGTGGGGAAGGCGTAAGAAAACTATGGCGTAGGAAAGACGTAGGAAACAACCCAACGGATGGCGTAGGTAAAGCGTGGGTATTTTATTAGCTACGCAAGTTTTACCCACGCCAAAGTTGGCGTAGGGGTTACGTAGTTAATACATTTACCTACGCCCCGCCTACGCCATTTTGGCGTAGGTAAACCGCAGTTTTCTTGTAGTGTTGATGTCGGTTTCATTGTAAATGTGGGTTCGGAAGTTGAGGCACTGGGCCTGCCCGATTGTGTGAGCACCCGACAGTGCGGTCATGTCGCGTGCGCTTAGGCCTTTGTTGGAGAACATTGTGATTAGAGTCGAGAGTGAGGAGGCGGGGGCTGGGATTTGTGCGTTTGCAGCACTCTGACTTGCTGTCGTTGCATCTCTCCTTCCTAGTTGTACCGCCCATGTCGGTCCTCCCAGCTACAATAATCAAATCGAATCTTTATTCGTTTAAAACCAAAGATCTAGAGAGTAAACCATGAGTGACATATGTGAATACACATGTATAGATGTATGCATATATAAAAAAGTTGGTAGGGGAACTTACAGCAACAACACCGTCACGGGAAGCAAGAGCAAGGATATCGGCACATGAAACGGTTGCTTTGCATGAAGCTTCAACTTTGGATTTGATGGCATCTATGACTTCAAATCCACGAGCAGAGTTGTTGTTTGGACCTGCAGTTTTCTCCCCTGTGAATGTTGCTGTGTCGTCCAATAAAATCGATGCATCGCAACCCTGTGTTTATTTGCATTAAATGGTACCTTTGTTACATACTGCTTTCTTATAATGAGCAACTATTTGATAACTGGTGATAGTATATAGCAAGGTTTGAGATTCCGTCCGGCATGTCGAAATTCCGGCCATTCCGGCCCGGTTCCGACCATGGCCGGAACGGAATCTTACTAAAAATCCGATACCGTTACGGTTTTCAAAAAAAAAAGGAAATACACAACAAACCTCAAGTTTAATCCCAAGATCAGAGCAAGAAGGAGGAGCAAACCAGAAAACAAAAAAAATTGAACGGAAATACCGATTTACAAAGTAGCTTCCAGCTAGGCAACAAAAATTGAGCTACAACGGCCATACGCACTTGCGAGAGACTGGATGCGAGCACTTTCTCTTTATTTCAACTCCACAAGCGGGTTTGAGAGAATAGACTTGATCGAGAAAATAATTATTTAGGGCTTGATGGAAGTGTTAAGTTTTCCAGCAGAGAAGCAGAGACTTGTACTTTTAAAACTTGCTTCGGTGTAAATTATCCATTTGTAGGCAGGCCAGTTAGGTCCAGTTACCCCATAAATAATTCATAATATTGTAACACTTATTAGAACATATATTAGGAGAATATTGTTAACCCACACGTAATATTGGGTTTTTTTAAATGTATTTACAGATTAAAAAAAGCAACAAAAATTATTAGAGTCCGAAACCGGAATAAAAACGGAATTTCCGAAATTTCCGAAACGGAACCGAAATTTAAACTGTTTAGATGTCCGGAACGGAACTGAAAATCGGAATTTCAAACCTTGGTATATAGTATATACACAAAAGTTACATTAACGAAGCAGTCATGGAAGAAAAGGCGGAGAATGGAAGCACCCATTCTGGCTTCCTTATTAACTGCCTGCACCATCTCTGAACGAACAATTGCTCTTAGATTTGGACATGAACTTGCATAAAAGTTAGTTGATAAAGACTGTCCTTGAACATTACAAATAAGAGCGGATACAATTGTGAGAATGGCAAGAAAAGTAGTAGCAGCGGTACTAGAAAATGATGCCATTCTTTTTGAGTTTTTTTGGTAGAGTTAGAGAGTTTGTAGTGAGTAATGCCTTCATTTGTACTCAAATATATAGAGTTGGCAAATTCATGATGCACATTTGCATTGGCTTACTCGCCTTAGATTTCACACAGTGCAAGTTGCAACGCGTGTTGATTTCTTTATTCTGTCTGTTGAAGTATTCTAAGCAAAATTAGATTACTACATATAATATGTTGACTTTTGCATGCAAATACACCATAAATCATGAGCTTTTGAGTGTGAGGTTGACCTATGTTGTTCATTCAAAAATAATGGATTGATTAACCTCCTCGTTATTACTCAAATGTAGGCATTTTTTTGCTTAGTTGGTTTACTATTTTATATTGGTTGCTGTTTTTAGCTTAAGCCTTAAAGTATAAATTTATTACCAACTAAAATTAATATTTATAGAAGAACTTAACAAATTCAAATTTGTGCTTACTGCCGAGACTATGTAGATCAGTAAATCGTTATTTACTAATTGGCCATTTTATGCAAACTAGCTATATATTGATTTTTATTATTATTTGATATTTGATTTTCACATTGATTGGTATGAACATGTCTATCAGACTAGAGATGAGTGCTCTTCTTCTTCGGACCACTCATTTACTCAAAAAAGTTCATCAAAATATAGTTGCCAATTCAACGTTAAGGTTCAAAGTCAAAGCAACCAAAGGATGAGTGTTTAAGTGGAGGTTAGTTGAAACTTAAAAATTAATCAAATTGCATTATGTATTAGATGTTTTGACATGATCAACATCAAGAATGAGCCAAGCAATACCTGCTTGAATATATACTGAATATTTCATCATCAGAAAGTCGCATAGTTTAAATTATTTAATATGGTGGACTAAATAGTTGTCATGCACATTTGCATAAATAAATCATTTTCATTTGACTTATGTTGGTATTGAACTTCAACTTATCACATTCATTGCTGTAAATTGCTTGTAGTGCAAGTATGCTACCAATTGTAATACAATCTCATGCATGTTTTTGATTATCCTTAAAATAACTAGTGAAAACAGCCTTCAATCTTTGACCTGTTCCAATTGGTGTTATTCATTCAGCTTTGTTAATTACATATAATTAAACAGTGATAATAATGTTGAATCTTCATCTCATTTTCATGCAACTACCGTACTATCATATCAACAGCTTTTTGCTCATCATAACTCAAATGTTTGTATATATTTTTGGTTATGCAAATGTGATTGACGTATGTTTGCTCGTCGTAACTCAAATGTATGTATATTTGTTCATCATATATTTTCCTACTTAAATTTTTCTTTAACAAATTTATGTTGGTTTCAACTTTCAAGGTCTGGTTGGTGTAGGCTGTGAGCTAAGAGCTTAAAATATGAGTTTATCACCTGCTAAAACTATTTATAAAACGATTTTAAAATTAAAATTCAACTTTTGTGCCTAAGCATACTGGACTATGTCTTATCAATCAATCATTATTTACTAACCGACTATTTTATGCAAACTTTTAATCTTCATTTTTATTTGATTTTCAAGTACGATTTCATGATGGGATATGGATCAATATGTTCTGAAAAATTGATGAGCAGAATAGATTTAATTAGGATTTAGTATTGTCTATTTGAATACCAACGCG
Organism: Allium cepa; assembly: GCA_030765085.1. Taxonomy (NCBI): domain Eukaryota; kingdom Viridiplantae; phylum Streptophyta; class Magnoliopsida; order Asparagales; family Amaryllidaceae; genus Allium; species Allium cepa. Next base: position 675,891,157 of record CM060943.1, on the reverse strand, counting down.
AACTAAAAATCAATTATTATATCACACAAAGTCAATTGACCGAAATAACAGTCACGGATGATTTAACGTGGTTCGGATCTGTATCCTACGTCCACAGAGACACAACATTCCTTTTTATTACTATCAATAAATTCAGAGAGATTATAAGCCTAATCTCAATGATTAAAGAGCTACAAGATATGAGGACTTTCTAAACAAACACTCAATTGAAGAATTACAAATTAGACCACTTAAAATAGAAAACCACTAATTTGATTTAGTTAGGGTTTCTACTAATCTCAATTATCGAAAATCCGATATCTTATGATTAGGGAAATGATTATGATACTTATATAGATGCTTTAATCGCCCTAAACTATCGGATCACAACAAAAGAATTTGCACTATCAATAAAGAAGAAACAAGCATAAATTGACGAATTGCCCTCCAAAATTCAAATCAGCAAAAACACTGAGAAAAACCTGCTACAGCAACGCAGACGTCTAACCAAACTTTCGGGATGGAACTAACAGCAAAAAAGAGGTCTGATTACCAGAAATTCAAAAGCTACAGTAGCTCGGACGTCAAAATTTTATAGTCAGACGTCTGAACAGTAACTCAGACATCTGAATTTTGTATTTAGACATTTTAATATCAGATACTAGCAAAAAACAGCTTCTTTTGTCAGCATCTTTTTATCTCTTCCTCTAATCGACTTTCCATCTCTTCCAACATGAAGCTCTACACCATATCTTCAATCTAAAGTACTTATAGGCACATATTTGCATGGCATAACAACAACACTCCAATTCGATTCAAATTGACTGGTCTTATCAACAATCAACATAGGGGTTGTTTAGTCTTGTGCTTCATGGAACTCATGCAACTGAAATCAAACTGATCAAACTTGTCCTTAGGAAGTGACATTGTCATCATATCTGAAGGATTATCCATAATACTCACCTTCATCAACTTGATCTTGCTTCGTTCTTCCTCAATCATAAGGAAAAACCCTCTAACATTAATATGCTTCGTCTGAAAATTATAGGCTTGATTCTCTGCAAGATGAATCACGCTCTAACTGTCTGAAAATAGTTCTATTGTCCGCTGCACCATAGAATGATCATCCAATAGCTGAAGTAAATACAATCCCTCCTTCATCGCTTTCACAATAGATATCAACTCGGTCTTGGTAGTCGACAAAGTTACTATAACTACAGCTTTGATCTCCACGAAATCGAGCCTATGACAAGTGTAAAATAATAGCTCGACATCGACTTCCGTCCATCTCTATCCTCAGCATAATCTGAATCACGGTATCTTCTAAGAGAGATATCGACATCTACTCCACCATACAAAGCCAACTAAAGAAGTGCCACAAAGATATATGAGTATCCACTTTACTGCTTGCCAATGCTCTTTGCACGGTTTAGATATATATCGACTCACAACACGACCGCATGAGCCAAATATGGTCCCATGCACACTCATATATAAGAATACCAACAACACTAGAATATGGTATATCAGTCATATACCTCTTATTTTCATCCAATGAAGGGGGTAAGTCTTTCGACAACTTAAAATGACAACCTAATGGAGTGCGTACTGGTTTAGCATTCTTCATACCAAATCGACCGAGGACCTTCTTGATATATTGTGCCTGAGTGAGTCTCAAATCTCTTCGCTTCCTATCTCTGAATATCTCCATTTTCAAAATTCCTTGTACTTTTCTCATATCCTTCATATCGAACTCTTGTTTAGCTTCGTTTCTCTAGACACATCACGGACAACATTCGATGCATATATTTCCATAGCATCGAAGTTAATGTCTTTGATGGTCAATCCAACAAATTCCTCAAAACGTTTAGGCTTCTTCCTCTATCTAACAGGCCTATCATTTGAATGAGCACCACCTTTAATCTGATCTTCTATACCAACATTTGTGCTATCCACATCAACGACAATGCCATCAGAAACACCATCCGTATCTCTATGGAAAGAATTTGAAGATGACATTCCTTGCTTTTAAATTTCTAAATTTGTCCTCACATTGTTATTAGATGAAGAAGGCTCTGACTTCAACATAATCTTCTCATCGAAAATCACAGCATGTTGATAATAATCTTCTTGCTGATAGGACACAATAATCTATATCCTTCCATGCCTCTTTATACACTTGTGTGCTCTAGATTCTAGCTTGCCTTTTCTCTCATGTACATAAGCTAGACATTCAAACACGGAGAAATGAATATCTAGCAGGCCCTCCTTTTCACACTTCTTCGGAGATCTTCATATCTATGGTAGTAGAAGGCATGTAGTTGATGATGAGAGCTGCCATAAATAAAGCTTCTATCCAAAATCCCTCTTCAACTTAGTAGTCAATCTGATGCAACGAGTTCTCTCCAATAGTGTTTGATTAATCCTTTCAGCAACTACATTAGACTAAAGGTCACCAAGTGTAGTGTAATTCCTCTTGATGTCTTCGGACTCACAATAAGCGATGAATTCCTATGATACAAATTTATCGTCATTATCTGAACAGAGAACTTTCAACTTCTTCCCCGACTGCTTCTCAACCAAAGTTTCGAAACCTGGCAAAGGTTTCGCTGTTAGATTGTAGGAAGTGTACCCAAAATTTACGAGTGAAATAGTCTATAAATGAAACAAAGTACATAGCTCTACCCAAGGATAGGCAAGGAGAAGGTCCCTAAACATCTATATGAACATACTTAGGATAGCTTTTGCTTTATGCTCACCAATGCCAAAAGAAATATTTGTCTGCTTACCAAGAAAACACTCTTCAAAAAAGCCAAGCTTTGAATGTTGAACATCATTAATCAAACCTCGTTTTCTCAAATAATTCAAACTGCGTTCACTAGTATGACCCATCCTCAAGTGCCATAATTTAAAAGAATCTGAATCAGGAGAAATAGAAGCTATTTCACCAACTTTAGTAGTTCCCTTCAATAAATAAAGATTTCATGCCCTTACGCTTTCCATAACAATCATGAAACTCTTCGATATCTTCATTTTATCTCCCTTAACTATAATCTTCAATCCAAGTAAATCACATTGTAACGACTCAGAATTTTAGTAATTTAAATTTAGAATATATAATTAATTTTAAATATTTAAAAATTAATTTTAAAAGTTAAATAACTTGGATTTCAAATATAGCGATTTATTGGATAATTTAATTGTTGAATTTAATAATTGAAATTGTTTAAATAATTGAATCTTGGATTTTTATTTGGATAAAAATAATTTAAAAGCTTACTAAATTTCTATTAATAAAAATGAAGATAATAAAACTTTTAAATTGAATTTAAAAGTGATTTAACTGATTTTGAAAATAATTTGTTTTAATTAACATATAGAAATAGCCTTCTGGTGCACTGTCTTGAATTTCGACGAAACTAGTTTCATTGGATCCATAATAATGAATTATTATACATTATCAAATTTCATGGCGATCGGATGAATTGTTTGGTTGTGTGAGATTAAAATGCGTAGAATTTAATATAATAATTGGGTCCAAAAAGCAATTTTCTGCATACGATCGAATTAGGTCTCAAAATAAGTTTCATTGTAAAACTCCGAGGTTTATATCTGCTGAAAAGACGTAACTCAATAACTATGTAGATAAAAACAATTTTTTTTTATAAAGAAAATAGATTAAGAGCAGTTTTTCTGTAGATCGGTATTAATCCATCAACTTAGTGATTTGGTATGTTCTTCTGCCTATCTTTTTTGGATCTTGATCTACGAGGAATTCTAATGAACCGTGTGTGCTATTTGACAACTCATAGGTCCTATATCAACTAATTATGCTCTAAATATGGGATCATGCAACATTAAAAAAAATACCTTTTTGATCTCGGCAGATTGCTCTTCAACATCTTTGGGAATTGATATCATTGCAATTTATAGTTGAATTTCAAAATTGTAATGGATATTTCTTTTGGATCTACTGTGTAATCGGCAATAACATAACATTAAATTGGAAGTAAACATTACCGAACCATTAGAGATTTCCTGTGTTTTGCTTTTCTTTCTTCTTCTTAATATTTTTCATATTTTCCTATTTTTCTACTGATTTGATGTTATTTGATCTGATACGAAGATTAGCAATCATCATATTCGCGAAATCAATTAATCAGGGGTTTAGACCAATTGTTTGGCTTGCATTATTAAATAGGAACCAAATCGTGTGTACTAGTTGCAACAATTTACACAATAAATTGTACCACTTACATGCCCATTCTTTAAGTCTTTTATCTGTTCACAGATCAGATGTTTGATTGCACAAAAAGAAGATTAATAAAACAAATCAAACTTCACACTTTGTTTAAATTTAAATTTCAAGATGATGGATGAACCATCATCACGAGTTAACCTTCCCGCAGTTCAATCTGATCTCACCACTGCTTCCAGTCAAGGGGCTAATATTCCCCATCTTAACCATAGCAGCCGCAAAGTCAGTAGCAAAAGTGGCACCATTGGCAACATACTGCCTGACAAGAGCATCTTGACTGCCATTGTTAAACAACTCTTGATCCGAATGAAGCAACCCTCTTTGCGCCACCAGATTCCTGTAATAATCGTTTCCAAACCTGTTAGGACTCAACATATCAAGCGGCGCTAGGTTACTATCACCCCCAGTGAACGGACACGTCTGCTGTCGTAGACTTGCAAACCTTGCATTGATGTCGGTTTCATTGTAAATGTGGGTTCGGAAGTTGAGGCACTGGGCCTGCCCGATTGTGTGAGCACCCGACAGTGCGGTCATGTCGCGTGCGCTTAGGCCTTTGTTGGAGAACATTGTGATTAGAGTAGAGAGTGAGGAGGTGGGGGCTGGGATTTGTGCGTTTGCAGCACTCTGACTTGCTGTCGTTGCATCTCTCCTTCCTAGTTGTACCGCCCATGTCGGTCCACCCAGCTACAATAATCAAATCGAATCTTTATTCATTTAAAACCAAAGATCTAGAGAGTAAACCATGAGTGACATATGTGAATACACATGTATAGATGTATGTATATATAAAAAAGTTGGTAGGTGAACTTACAGCAACAACACCATCACGGGAAGCAAGAGCAAGGATATCGGCACATGAAACGGTTGCTTTGCATGAAGCTTCAACTTTGGATTTGATGGCATCTATGACTTCAAATCCACGAGCAGAATTGTTGTTTGGACCTGCAGTTTTCTCCCCTGTGAATGTTGCTGTGTCGTCCAATAGAATCGATGCATCGCAACCCTGTGTTTATTTGCATTAAATGGTACCTTTGTTACATACTGCTTTCTTATAATGAGCAACTATTTGATAACTGGTGATAGTATATAGTATATACACAAAAGTTACATTAACGAAGCAGTCATGGAAGAAAAGGCGGAGAATGGAAGCACCCATTCTAGCTTCCTTATTAACTGCCTGCACCATCTCTGAACGAACAATTGCTCTTAGATTTGGACATGAACTTGCATAAAAGTTAGTTGATAAAGACTGTCCTTCAACATTACAAATAAGAGCGGATACAATTGTGAGAATGGCAAGAAAAGTAGTAGCAGCGGTACTAGAAAATGATGCCATTCTTTTTGAGTTTTTTTGGCAGAGATAGAGAGTTTGTAGTGAGTAATGCCTTCATTTGTACTCAAATATATAGAGTTGGCAAATTCATGATGCACATTTGCATTGGCTTACTCGCCTTAGATTTCACACAGTGCAAGTTGCAACGCGTGTTGATTTCTTTATTCTGTCTGTTGAACTATTCTAAGCAAAATTAGATTACTGCATATAATATGTTGACTTTTGCATGCAAATACACCAGAAATCATGAGCTTTTTGAGTGTGAGGTTGACCTATGTTGTTCATTCAAAAATAATGGATTGATTAACATCCTCGTTATTACTCAAATGTAGGCATTTTTTTGCTTAGTTGGTTTACTATTTTATATTGGTTGCTGTTTTCAGCTTAAGCCTTAAAGTATAAATTTATTACCAACTAAAATTAATATTTATAGAAGAACTTGACAAATTCAAATTCAAATTTGTGCTTACTGCCGAGACTATGTAGATCAGTAAATCCTTATTTACTAATTGGCAATTTTATGCCAACTAGCTATATATTGATTTTTATTATTATTTGATATTTGATTTTCACATTGATTGGTATGAACATGTCTATCAAACTAGAGATGAGTGCTCTCCTTCTTCGGACCACTCATTTACTCAAAAAAGTTCATCAAAATACAGTTGCCAATTCTACATTAAGGTTCAAAGTCAAAACAACCAAAGGAGAAGTATTTAAGTGGAGGTTAGTTAAAACTTAAAAATTAATCAAATTGCATTAAGTATTAGATGTTTTGACATGATCAACATCAAGAATGAGCTAAGCAATACCTGCTTGAATACATACTGAATATTTCATCATCAGAAAGTCGCATATATAGTTGAAATTATTTAATATGGTGGGACTAAATAGTTGTCATGCACATTTGCATAAATAAATCATTTTCATTTGACTTATGTTGGTATTGAATTTCAACTTATCACATTCATTGCTCTAAATTGCTTGTAGTGCAAGTATGCTACCAATTGTAATGCAATCTCATGCATGTTTTTGGTTATCCTTAAAATAACTAGTGAAAACAGCCTTCAATCTTGACTTGTTCCAATTGGTGTTATTCATTCACCTTTGTTAATTACATATAATTAAACAGTGATAATAATGTTGAATCTTCATCTCATTTTCATGCAACTACCGTACTGTCATATCAAAAGCTTTTTGCTCATCATAACTCAAATGTTTGTATATATATTTGGTTATGCAAATGTGATTGACGTATGTTTGCTCGTCATAACTCAAATGTATGTATATTTGTTCATCATGTATTTTCCTACTTAAATTTTTCTTTAACAAATTTATGTTGGTTTCAACTTTCAAGGTCTGGTTGGTGTAGGCTGTGAGCTAAAAGCTTAAAATATGAGTTTGTCACCTGCTAAAACTATTTATGAACGATTTTAAAATTAAAATTCAACTTTTGTGCCAAAGCATGCTGGACTATGTCTTATCTATCAATCATTATTTACTAACCGACTATTTTATGCAAACTTTTAATCTTCATTTTTATTTGATTTTCATGTACGATTTCATGATGGTATATGGATCAATATTTTGTGAAAAATTGTTCAGCGGAATAGATTTAATTAGGATTTAGTATGGCCTATTTGAATACCAATACCAACTAAAAATAAACTATTATATCACACAAAGTCAAATGACTGAAATAAGAGTCACGGATGAATTAACGTAGTTTGGATCTGTATTCTACGTCCACAGAAACCCAACACTCATTTTTATTACTATCACCAAATTCAGAGAGATTATAAGCCTAATCTCAATGATTAAAGAGCTACAAGATATGAGGACATTCTAAACAAACACTCAATTGAAGAATTACAAATTAGACCGCTTAAAATAGAAAACCTCTAATTCGATGTAGTTAGGGTTTCTACTAATCTCAATTATTGAAAATCTGATATCTTATGATTAGGGAGATGATTATGAGACTTATAAAGATGCTCTAATTGCCCTCACTACAAAACAGGTTTCATTTAGTGACGGCTAGCGACGGCTAAAAAAGGGGGCCGTCGCTAGCCGTCGCTAAACGCGTATATACTGGCAGACCAAAGAACAGAAAATCACATTTCCCTGTCCTCAATTCACTTCAGCAAATCCCTCCTCCACTGTCGACGCCCCAGTCGTCGCCCCCCGACGCGAGCTACCGATCTCCCCATCGCGAAAGCTACAACGCTCCAAAACTCGAAGGTATGGTATTGCTCTCCAATTTCTGCTTAATCTAGGTTTAATCAAAACCCTAATTTTAAAAATTGGTTGATCATATGTGATAGAAATTGATGACTATGCGGTAATAGTTGTTGATAGTAGCGTATTGATTGATTTGGGATATGCTAAGAACCCTAATTCGGCAAATTAGTTAATTATGGGTTTGTTATTATGTATTAGTTAATGATAATATTGTATTTGTTGAGTTAGTGATATTATTTAGTGGTTTGATTGTTTAATTCGTAATTAAAAATTAGGGTTTATTTACAATCCAAAAACTAGTGTGGAGTACCGATATATATGGATATATAATTAAGTTTACGTGAATATTTGTGATAGTTAATTAGAATAATGTTTATTATAGTTTGCGCAAACATTAGTGTACAATTGTTGATTATGCTGTTAGATTAGTACAGTTAAATAGAGGTAATCTTTTTTATTTAATTAGCATGTGTGCATTCTATGTATTAGTTGTTAGTATAAAATAAAATTATTATAATTTTTACAAGTGCTAACATCTAATTTTCGTTTACAAAATCGATAAAAAAAATTAAATTGTTAATTGAATTTTAAAATACGTTTTGAAATTCATACCAAACTTTTGTTTAGCTCCGCTGCTCTAGACACATCATGGACAACATTCAGTGCATATATTTCCATATCATCGAAGTTATTGTCTTTGATGGTCAATCCAACAAATTCCTCAAGCCATTTAGGCTTCTTCCTCTGTCTAACAGGCCTAGTATTTGAATGAGCTCCACTTTGAATCTGATCTTCTGTACCAACATTTGTGCTATCCACACCAACGACAATGCCATCAGAAATACCATCCGTATCTCTATGGAAAGAATCTGAAGATGATATGCCTTGCTTTTAAATTTCTAAATTTGTCCTCACATTATTATTAGATGAAGAAGGCTCTAACTTCAACATAATGTTCTCATCGAAAATCACAGCATGTTGATAATGATCTTCTTGCTGATAGGACACAACAATCTATATCCTTCTACGCCTCTTTTATAACCTAGAAAGATACACTTGCGTGATTTAGATTCAAGCTTGTCTTTTCTCGCATGTACATAAGCTGGACATTCAAACACGGAGAAATGAATATCTAATAGGCCCTCCTTTTCACACTTCTTCAGAGATCTTCATATCTATGATAGTTGAAGGTGTGTGGTTGATGATGAGAGCCGCCATAGAAAAAGCTTCTATCCAAAATCCCTCTTCAACTTAGTAGTCAATCTGAGGCAACGAATTCTCTTCAATAGTGTTTGATTAATCCTTTTAGCAACTACATTAGACTGAAGGTCGCCAAGTGTGTTGTAATTCCTCTTGATGTCTTCGGACCCACAATAATCGATGAATTCCTATGATCCAAATTTACCGCCGTTATCTAAACGAAGAACTTTCAACTTCTTCCCTGGCTGCTTCTCAATCGAAGTTTCGAAACCTGGCAAAGGTTTCGCTGTTAGACTGTAGGAAGTGTACCCAAACTTTACGAATGAAATAGTCTATAAATGAAAAAAAGTACCTAGCTCTACCCAAGGATACGCAAGGGGAAGGTCCCTAAACATCTATATGAACATACTCTAGGTTAGCTTTTGCTTTATGCTCACCAATACCAAAAGAAATCTTTGTCTGCTTACCAAGAAAATACTCTTCAGAAAAGCCAAGCTTCGAATGTTGAACATCATTAACCAAACCTCGCTTTCTCAAATAATTCAAACTGCGTTCACTATTATGACCCATCCTCAAGTGCCATAATTTAAAAGAATCTGAATCGGGAGAAGTAGTAGAAGCTATTTCACTAACTATAGTAGTTCCCTTCAATAAATAAAGATTTCGTGCCTTTACGATTTTCATAACAATCATGGAACCCTTCGATATCTTCATTTTATCTCCCTCAACTATAATCTTCAGTACAAGTAAATTCACATTGTAACGACCCAGAATTTTATTAATTTGAATTTAGAATATTTAATTAATTTTAAAAGTTAAATAACTTGGATTTCAAATATAGCGATTTATTGGATAATTTAATTGTTGAATTTAATAATTGAAATCGTTTAAATAATTGAATCTTGGATTTTTATTTGGATAAAAATAATTTAAAGCTTATTAAATTTCTATTAATAAAAATGAAGATAAGAAACTTTTAAATTGAATTTAAAAGTGATTTAACTGATTTTGAAAATATTTTGTTTTAATTAACATACGAAAATAGCCTTCTGGTGCACTGTCTTAGATTTCGACGAAACTAGTTTTATTGGATCCATAATAATGAATTATTATACATTGTCAAATTTCATGGCGATTGGATGAATTGTTTGGTCGTGTGAGATCAAAATGCGTAGAATTTAATATAATAATTGAGTTCAAAAAGCAATTTTCTGCATACGATCGAATTAGATCTCGGAATAAATTCCATTGTAAAACTCCGGATTTATATCTGCTGAAAAGACATAACTCAATAACTATGTAGAGAAAACCATTTTTTTTATAAAGAAAATAGATTAAGAGCAGCTTTTCTGTATATCAGTATTAATCCATCAACTTAGTGATTTGGTATGTTCTTCTGCCTATCTTTTTTGGATCTTGATCTACGAGGAATTCTCATGAATCGTGTGTGCTATTTGACAAGTCATAGGCCTTACATCAACTATTTATGGCTCTAAATATGGGGTCATGCAACATTAAAATATACCTTTTGGATCTCGGCAAATTGCTCTTCAACATCTTACGGAATTGATATCATTGCAATTTATAGTTGAATTTCAAAATTGTAATGGATATTACTTTTGGATCTAGTGTGTAATCGGCAATAACATAACATTAAATTGGAAGTAAACATTACCGAACCATTAGAGATTTCCTGTGTTTTGCTTTTCTTGCTTCTTCTTAATATTTTTCATATTTTCCTATTTTTCTACTGATTTGATGTTATTTGATCTGATAAGAAGATTTGCAATCATCGTATTTACGAAACCAATCAATCAAGGATTTAGTCCAATTTTTTTTGGCTTGTCTTAATTAGGAACCAAATCGTGTATGCTTGTTCCAATAATTTTTTTTACAAACATTTATGGCATTTACATGCCTGTTCTTTTAGTCTTTTATCTGTTCACAGATCAGATATTTGATTGCACAAAAAGAAAATTAATTGACAAATTTGTTACAGACTTCACACTATAAAACAAAATAAAACTTCACACTTTGTTTAAATTTAAATTTCAAGATGATGGATGAACCATCATCACGAGTTAACCTTCCTGCAGTTCAATCTGATCTCCCCACTGCTTCCAGTCAAGGGGCTAATATTCCCCATCTTAACCATAGCAGCCGCAAAGTCGGTAGCAAAAGTGACACCATTTGCAACATACTGCCTGACAAGAGCATCTTGACTGCCATTGTTAAACAACTCTTGATCTGAATGAAGCAACCCTCTTTGCGCCACCAGATTCCTGTAAAAATCGTTTCCAAACCTGGTAGGACTCAACGTATCAAGCGGCGTTAGGTTACTATCACCCCCAGTGAACGGACACGTCTGCTGTCGTAGACTTGCAAACCTTGCATTGATGTTGGTTTCATTGTAAATGTGGGTTCGGAAGTTGAGGCACTGGGCCTGCCCGATTGTGTGAGCACCCGACAGTGCGGTCATGTCGCTTGCGCTTAGGCCTTTGTTGGAGAACATTGTGATTAGAGTCGATAGTGAGGAGGTGGGGGCTGGGATTTGTGCGTTTGCAGCACTCTGACTTGCTGTCGTTGCATCTCTCCTTCCTAGTTGTACCGCCCATGTCGGTCCTCCCAGCTACAATAATCAAATCGAAACTTTATTCATTTAAACCAAAGATCTAGAGAATAAACCATGAGTGACATATGTGAATACACATGTATAGATCTATATATAAAAAAGTCGGTAGGGGAACTTACAGCAACAACACCATCACGGGAAGCAAGAGCAAGGATATCGGCACATGAAACGGTTGCTTTGCATGAAGCTTCAACTTTGGATTTGATGGCATCTATGACTTCAAATCCACGAGCAGAGTTGTTGTTTGGACCTGCAGTTTTCTCCCCTGTGAATGTTGCTGTGTCGTCCAATAGAATCGATGCATCGCAACCCTGTGTTTATTTGCATTAAATGGTACCTTTGTTACATACTGCTTTCTTATAATGAGCAACTATTTGATAACTGGTGATAGTATATAGTATATACACAAAAGTTACATTAACGAAGCAGTCATGGAAGAAAAGGCGGAGAATGGAAGCACCCATTCTAGCTTCCTTATTAACTGCCTGCACCATCTCTGAACGAACAATTGCTCTTAGATTTGGACATGAACTTGCATAAAAGTTAGTTGATAAAGACTGTCCTTCAACATTACAAATAAGAGCGGATACAATTGTGAGAATGGCAAGAAAAGTAGTAGCAGCGGTACTAGAAAATGATGCCATTCTTTTTGAGTTTTTTTGGTAGAGATAGAGAGTTTGTAGTGAGTAATGCCTTCATTTGTACTCAAATATATAGAGTTGGCAAATTCATGATGCACATTTGCATTGGCTTACTCGCCTTAGATTTCACACAGTGCAAGTTGCAACGCGTGTTGATTTCTTTATTCTGTCTGTTGAACTATTCTAAGCAAAATTAGATTACTGCATATAATATGTTGACTTTTGCATGCAAATACACCAGAAATCATGAGCTTTTGAGCGTGAGGTTGACCTATGTTCGTTCAAAAATAATGGATTTATTGAACTCCTCGTTCTTACTCAAATGTAGGCATTTTTTTGCCTAGTTGGTTTACTATTTTTTAATGGTTGCTGCTTTAAGCTTAAGCCTTAAGTACAAATTTATTACCAACTAAAATTAATATTTATAGAAGAACTTAACCAATTCAAATTCAAATTTGTGCTTACTGCGAGACTATGTAGATCCGTAGCCTTCTTTGGACCACTCATTTACTCAAAAAAATTCATCAAAATACAGTTGCCAATTCAAAATAAGATTCACAGTCAAAACAACCGAAGGAGAAGTATGTAAGGGAGATTAGTTAAAACTTTAAAATTAATTAAAGTGCATTAATTATTAGATGTTTTGACATGATCAACGTCAAGAATGAGCTAGGCAATATCTGCTTGAATATATACTGAATATTTCAACATCAGAAAGTCGCATAGTTTAAATTATTTAATTGGATTATTTTAAAATTTAGGCCAATTTTAAAAACTAATTACAAATTTAGACCAGTTTAATAACTTATTACAAAAATAGACCACTTTCTGCCACATTAGCGCAAAAATGCACAGGAGGCATTTCAAATGCCGCCAATGCATTTTTTTTTGCTTTAAATAGTTCGCGTCATTTCAAATACCACAACCTATTTTATAAAAATAACAACTCTGGGCGGCATTTCGAATGCCGCACAATGACGATTTCTCAAATGCCGCAAACTTTTGTTTTACTTTTTTTTTTGCATTGGCGGCATTTGAGATGCCTCCAGTGCATTTTTCGCTGATGTGGCACAAAATGGCCTATTTTTGTAATAAGTTATTAAACTGGTATAAATTTGTAATTAACTTTTAAAATTAGCCTAAATTAACAAATTATCCTATTTAATATAGTGGGACTGAATAGTTATCATGCACATTTGCATAAATAAATCTTTTTCATTTGAGTTATGTTTGTATTGAACTTCAACTTATCGATGTCATTACAGTGAATTGCTTATAGTGCAAGTATGCTACCAATTCTAAAGCAATCCCATTCGTGTTTTTGCTTATTCTTTAAATAATTAGAGAAAATAGCCTTCAACCTTGACCTGTTCCAATTGGTGTTATTTATTCTGCTCTGTTAATTACATATAATTAAACAGTGATAATGATGCTGAATCTTCATCTCATTTTAATGCAACTACCATACTATCATATCAACAACTTTTTGATTTATGTTTGCTCATCGTAAATCAAATGGTGGTATATATATTTGTTCATGCAAATGTGATTGTCGTATGTTTGCTCATCATAACTCCAATGCAGGTATATTTGTTCATCATATATTTTCCTGCTTAAAATTTTCTTTTCAAATTTAGGTTGGTTTCAACTTTAAATAGATTAACCAGAGAAATAATGAAATACGGCGTCTCTCAAAAAAGCTTTTATATCAAAGTTTACAAGGCCAATATTGTAATTTTGATTTTCATTGTACAGCCATGTGCTTTTGACTTTGCTAAACAACCAGCTATATATAATTTGCACAACCGAGAATGTATTGTACGTATCAGTTGTATCAGTTTCATTTCAATAATAGATCATTTTCATCTTCATTTCGAAATTCTCAATTCATCAAAAATCTCAATTTGGTATCAGAGCCAGAAATTTTTTCATCCTAACAGTATATTCATTCTGATCTGAATATCATCAGAGAAATCATTATTTGATATTTCAGATATTAAAAGATCTCATCAGAATAGTGTAATTTATCATATGAGATTTGGATTTGAACTGCTCTCTGAAAAAGAGGTATCATGCCATTCGAATTCTCTAAAAAGAAGACTGGCTGCACCAGATTCAAACAGAGAAGCGAATTCAAATTCAAATTCAAGAAAATCACCAGAAAATCATCAACCCATCAAAGAAAGTGCCTTGCCTGAAAAACCCATCATCAATTCAATCATTTGGGTTAGTGGCTGCACATACCTCATTCTCGAAGACTTCTGAATCAGTTCTTGAATATCTCTTCCCTTAGGTATCATTCTTTTGCATCACAATCATCTTAACTGTTGATTCTCCATTCTGCATTCAAGCATCATCATGGGAGAATGCTCTACAACATCTGAAACACTCAATTTTGATCAATCTGCAACTGAAAGCCTTATCAAAACCATTATCAGCCCTCAAAGCCAATTAGTTACATCCCATTTGAAAGAAGACAGTTATCTTCTTTCGGAGGTGCAAGGAAACTGCTGTCAAGGGTTATGGGCTTAAAGATTATCTTCTTGGCACTCACATTATTCCACCAAGATTCATAACTAATGAAGAAAACAAGACTGTTAGCAATTCAGAATTCACAAAGTATCAAAGACGGGACAGTTTGATTTGTTCATGGTTACTATCATCAATAAGTATCAAACTGTTGCCACAAGTTATTGGAACTAAAACAACCTATTGAATCTGATCAACAATTGAAAGAATTTTCAATTCCAATCAGCAGCAAAAGTAATGCATCATAAAAGACAATTGCATGGTATAAACAAAGAAAATCAATCTATGGATGAATATCTTGCAAGAATTAAAACAACATGTGATCTTTTTGAAGCAGTTGGAAACAAGGTCCATGTATCTGAACAAGTTCTAATTATCTTGAGTGGTTTAAGTGAAGAGTATAAAGTTGTGGTAGCAGTAATTTCATCACAAAGAACTACAACATTTATTGAAGATGTTAATTCAATACTTCTTGCACATGAAGGCATGATAGAATTTAAGAAACCAGTTGATTTAGACATTTCTGTGAACTATACTACAAGTAACAGAAACATAAATCAAAATAACAGAGGCAATCAGACATTTCAGAGAGGAAATGCAACCGTTAAAGGCAGAGGCAGAGGAACATGGAACAACAATAATAGACCAAAGTGTCAAATCTGTGAAAAAGTTGGACATATTGTAAGCAAGTGCTATTTCAGATTTGATTCTAACTACAATGCATCTCAAAACACAAATGCTCGGAGAGGTTATGGTGGAATGCAAATTTAGCAAGTATGGAATCAAAAGGTGCATCTGATGATCAAAGTACACATAACATAAATATGTGTGAAACACAACATCTGAAGATATTCAAAATGAATGATGGTATCCTGACTCTGGGGCAACACATCATGTGACCAACTATTTACAAAACTTGAATCTTGAGAACAAGGAATGCAAAGGTAATCAATCTATCTGTATGGGTAATGGCACTAGTATTAATATCACACACACTGGTAGTGCACAGATTACTGGTCAGAAAATATTACAACTAAATAAATTTCTATGTGTTTCAAAAATAAGGAAAAATATTATTAGTGTGTCACAGTTTGCACATGATGACAATATGTTCTTTGAATTTTACCAAAGACTCTATATAGTTAAGGATATTAAAACTAAACAAACTTTGCTGCAGGATGAGACATACAAGGGCCTGTACAGATCCAACTTATCAAAGACCAATGACCTCAATAATTCAAGAAAATGGTACAATATAAATGAATCAAGTACAGAAAGTAGTAAAAGCGATTTTAGTATTTGGCATTCTAAGTTAGGTCACCCAAGTGTAAAAGTTGTAAAGCGGGTATTGAATGATAATGGAATTCAAATTAGTAATATGCTTGTTTTTATAGTTTCACTTATTGTCAAATGGGAAAGAGTCACAAGTTAGATTTACCATAATCCCAGTCTGAACATAAAAGGCCTTTGCAATTGGTTGCAATAGATTTGTGAGGGCCTGCACCCATAAATTCAGACTATGGATTCAATTATTATATTTCCTTTGTAGATGCTTATTCTAGGTACATATGGATTTACTTCCTGAAATCCAAGGCTAATACATGCAATACAGGTATTCATTTCATAAGACAGATTGAAAAGCAGACAGATCAACAAGTAAAAACAATCCAAACTGATGGAGGAATTGAATTCAAGCCACTCAAAGAATTTCTTCAAAAGAAGAGAATAATTCAGAGAGTAACTTATCCCTATGCATCGGTACAAAATAGATTAGTTGAAAGGAAGCATGGACATATAGTAGAAACTGGTCTTACATTATTGGCACAAGCATCACTTCCATTGAAGTTTTGGCCTGATGCCTTCTCAACTGCAGTTTATCTAATTAACAGACTGCCTACAAAAACTTTACAAGGAAAAACTTCAATGGAAGTGTTGTACAGTGTAAGACCAGACTACAAAACTTTGAGAATTTTTGGTTGTCTGCGCTTCCCTCACTTGAGACCATATAACTCTCATAAGTTAAATTTCAGATCCATTCCATGCACCTTTCTAGGATATGGAGTGAATCAGAAAGGATATAAATGTCTTGACAGCAATGGAAAATTGTTTGTGTCAAGACATGTTACGTTTAATGAAAACTTATTCCCTTTTAAAAGTTGCAGTGTAAAGACAACACAAAAGGTGCACAATCCAACCATGTCAATTCCACCCATACCAATATATAACAGCACTGAAAGTCAGGAGCATACAAAGAGAAGTCAGAATAATTCAGATGCTCAACACATAGTGTCAAACATGGACCAGGTCAAGCCACCTTTGAACAATTCCAACATCTCACTCAATGTCCAAAAAATATAAACAATCAACGATCCAAAAGTAAAGATCATGAACATCAATCAAGTTTATAACAAATCACTACATAACAAGAACAATCAGACAGAAGGCATCATATGATAACAAGATCTAAAAGTGGGATATTCAAGCCAAAGATATGTACAACTTGTGCTGCCAACTCAGAGCCTAACACATATGAGCAAGCTATCAAAAATGACAAATGGAAGCAAGCAATGATCGATGAATACAATGCATTGATAAGGAACAGGACATTGAGCCTTGTTCCAGCACCAAAACACAAAAACACAATAGGCTGCAAGTGGACATACAAGTTAAAAAGAAATCCCGAAGGCACTAATCACAAATATAAAGAAAGACTTATTGCTAAAGGGTACATACAACAGTATGGCTTCGATTTCAATGAAACATTCTCTCTAGTGGTCAAACCAACAACAATAAGAGTAATGTTAACTATAGAATTACACAAAGCATGGGATATTAGGCAATTATATGTGAACAATGCTTTCTTAAATGGTGAACTACAGGAAGAGGTCTATATGGAATAGCCACCTGGATTCAAACATGCAAACAAAGACAATATGATGTGTAGATTGCATAAGACAATCTATGGCTTAAAACAAGCTCCAAGGGTATGGTTTGACAAGTTGAAAGCTACACTCATCCACTTGGGATATAATCCCATTAATTCAGATACTTCTCTTTTCATCAAAATCAACAAAGACTCAACAACATACATACTGGTTTATGTTGATGATTTTCTAATTACTGGTAATTGCAAGAAAGAAAAAGAACATGTCATTCAATTCCTAAATAAAAAGCTTTTAGTCAAAGACCTGGGTCAACTCAACTACTTCCTTGGCATAGAAGTCAAAAAGATTTCAAACTTAAAAATGCATTTGTGCCAAACAAAGTATATCAAAGAATTACTTATCAAAACAAAAATGAGTGAAGCAAAGTCACTACTAACACCTATAACAAGAAATCTTCATGTACCAAAACACAGAGGTGAAGAAATTACAAATGAAAGAGAATACAGAAGTGTTGTTGGAGCTCTACAGTATGTGACTATAACAAGATCAAAATTTGCATATAGTGTAAACAAAGTGTGAAAATTCATGCATCAACCATTAGACAAGCACTGGAAGGCAGTAAAGAGAATACTCAGGTATTTAAATGGAACTTTAAATCATGGTC
Organism: Allium cepa; assembly: GCA_030765085.1. NCBI lineage: Eukaryota > Viridiplantae > Streptophyta > Magnoliopsida > Asparagales > Amaryllidaceae > Allium > Allium cepa. The sequence continues at coordinate 675,872,795 of CM060943.1, read as the reverse complement.
TGATGCTAAAGTCAAGTAAAACGCTTTCAGTTACTGATTTTTCTGACACTGAAGGGCATCAAATCCTTATGACCGAAGATCAACAACAGGATACTGTAAGGAAATTTGGCCGTTTTGTAAAGAAATTAATGCGAAAACGTTAATGGACCGTTTCCTTCCTCATTATGTGGTACACTAATGGACCGTTTCCTTCCTCATTATGTGGTACGTTAATGGACCGTTTCCTTCCTCAAACGTTTCCTTCCTCATTATATGGTCAATAGAATCTAAAGGGTTTTCCTATTAATATGCTAATAAATAAATCGGTTATAATCTAGAGCATTAATTTCTCTCATTTTTATCTTGATGGACGATCAAGATTAAGTCTACAAATCTGAAAAGTTGGTCCTCTCTCTACCTATAAATATTAATCTTTGTCCATCACAAAGGATATAGAAAACACATAAAGAAAGATATAGGAAAAGAGAGAGAAACCATTCCTTCTCCATTGAAACAACTTTCGACAACAACCATTGCTGAATCGTATACAAGATGTCTGGAGGTATGTTTTATTAATTCATTACATATGTGATAATCATGTAATTTTAAATCTTAGGGTTTATGTTATTCACAAGATATAGATTACATGTGGTATCAGAGCGAGGTTATAGTATTCATGATTATCCATCAATATATAAAACAAAACTAGCATAGATTTATGATATGATGTTTGTAATTTTACTATGATGATGAAAATGATTATTAGTGTTAATATGATTCAAGTTTAATATTCATATTATTTAAGTTGCTATAGTAATCATGATTATCAATATTGTTTTATTGACTGTCTGCTTAGATCTGGATCTGGAAAGTTTATATTTCCGCAAAAGTTAATTTTTTTCTACTTTAATGTTTGACCTACTGTATAATATGGAACAACTTATTGTATGCGAATACTTTTCAGAAAGTATACATATTGAAAACAATTGTTTCCTAGTTTGATATTAAATTCATGACTTAGAACTTGCAAGATAATTGTCTATACATGATTTGCAAAATAATTATTTATATGTTAAATTCATGTATGGAATTTACTTGGAGTTACTAAACATTCATTATCCTTTTTGTGGATTGCTTGGAAGAATGACAAATGTTTATGCAAAAAAAAACATTAATGTTTATCGATTTTCTCTCTTGTTTTAGTTTTCGCTTCTGCACTTAATTTCCTTGTTTCCTCTAGTATGATGCATTCAGTCCCGTCCATAGGCGGCTACTGCTTGCACAATAACGCATGAAACATTAATGTTTATCATTCTTTCATGAGTATGATTGTAACATCCCGTATTTTTATGCCATTGAATTTTGAACATTTAATTCATTTTAAATGTTAATGTGGATTCTTAGTTGATTTTGAAATGGATGGATTCAGGTTCAATCAATGAAATAAGCTGTAATTTTTAATAATAATAATTCCGGTTGAATTTGAATAATAGACAATAATAATTAAACATTTGAAATTGAGTTAAAGGTAAATCTGGGTGTAAATAGTGATGAAAATGGTTTTAAAAATTTATTTGAGTTATTTGAGTGTAAGTAGCGTGGTGGGAATTTTAGATGAATTTTAAAGTTGATAAATTAATATTTGGGATTTTATATTAATTTAACAATGAATTTAATATTATTAAAATGCAATTTAATCAGATTTTGGTCTGGACTGAGCCAGAATGATTTTTAATGTGTTTATAAATTTTATATGATTTATTGTTAAGTTATTAAAATTTTAATAGTGAAAATTTTAAGCGTTTTCGTCAATTTTGAAAATCGCCCGATTTAATAGACGAGTTAAAATAGCCTTCAGGGGCACAGTCTCAGAATTCGACGAAACTAGTTCCATTGGATCCGTAATAGTTAGTTATTATCGGATTTCAATTTTCGTAGTCATCGGAGTTGTCTTTTGACCGTGTCAGCTCGAAACGCATCGAAATCGATTTAATTTTAAATTGATCGTATAATTTCGTAACTCGCGCATACGATCAAATTAGCTTACGAAACCTGTTTCATTGTGTCCGGAACATGGAAAAACCCTAGAATCGCCTGTCGGAACGCGTAGTTTGGAGGTCGTTTGCATAAACTGTTAAATCGAGAATTATATTAATTAAATAATATAAAACTATAATATATATTCATTATTTATCAAAACCCTAGCTTCAGAAACGAGCCGCCGCCGTTCTTTTGCGTTTAATGGCCGAAAACCTCCCAAATTCATCTCCAATTTTCTTCTAATCTATGCCTTAATTCGAAATTCTTCCAACTACAAAAATGAAGAGATCGTCGAGTTCTTCGAATTGGATGGGTATGATAGTTTTTGGTTGAGGGAGTTGTTTGAAATCGCGCCTTGAAGGCTGCGTGTTCGTGTTCGATTTCTGGGCGAGAGGGACGACCGAGTTCAGTGGGGTTGCGACCGAGGGTAGCTATCGCGTGGCTCTTCGAGGTGGTAGGTCCTGATCGACGTGGAGGCGAACGTTGGAGGGGCGTTTTCAAGCCCTAGCGCGCGTGCGTTGGGTTCGTGCTCTTCTGTGTTGCGTGAGCGAAGAAGAAGCATCGGCCGATGGTATTTGTTTAATAAAAATAAAAAAATTGTTTTCAAATTGATATTCAAACTTCAAAAATTCATAACTATGCGTACCTTATCAGATTCCAACGAAACTGGAAACGCCGGGATCGCAGAGACGAGCACTACGTGATGGTGCAGATCTGGAGTTATTCCGGGCAAGTAGAAATTTGAGTTAAATCGGACGTCGTTCGGTTTAATTTAAATTTCGAACGCTCGCCGAAACTCAAGGTGAGTTATTCTCACTCACATCTGGATGCTAGGCATTTTAAATAGTTGATATTTAATATCTGTGTGATTGGTTGACTTTAACTGTTGTATCAGTCTGGATAGATATTTATATATGTGATGTGCTAATATTTGTGATGCAGGAAAAAACAGGTTGGAGGGATCCAACTGGATTCCTCACAATGTAGCAATTATTCTATAAGTGGTAATGATGCCTGTTTATATGTTGTGATTGAAAAATCTGAAATTAAATTGTAGGGTGAAATTGTTGTATAAATTATAATTACAGAATTTAATTATAAATGGATTAAACTGGATTTTTACGAAATAAAATGAATTGTTAAAATAAGAATTCCAAAGAATAAAATTTGAACTCTGATTTGGATGGCAAATGTAAATTGGTAAAATTGGGACTTTAAAAACTGTGGGAAAATTTATCAATCGGTAAATGTGAAGTATAGATTTTTGGAAATGAATTCTATGGAAATTACGATTTGTTTTAAATAACGATGGGTTATTTTAATAACGAATAGTGTTATCCGGAAAAATTAAAATATGTTACAATGAAGCTTCCGACCTTAAATTAACAGTCTTAAATGTGAATAGATTATTTTGAAATGTCCTTTTTCATTGGGATTTTTATTTAAGTAAATGGTAGATATGGTTTTCATTGAAAAATTCTCCTAAATGTTTTATTTAAAAATGTTTAAACCTATATTTTTAAAAAATGAGTTTCCGGAAATGGGAAATGTGTTTGAACTTCGGAGGAAGTTATAGTAAGTCTGGAATTGGGAATTTATGTTATTAAACATAAATTAAAATGAAATAAATCGGCTGGATTTATGAGACGGATTCTTTGGGATGTTTGAATGGGAAAGTGTTTTCCTGGGAAAAACCAAGTTAGTGTTTTAAAAAGATTTTATTTAATTAAAGGTTATAGTTTTAAATTGTTTACAATAAATTATTATTTTAAAGGAGAAATTAATTAATTTGTTTTAAAATTTATTTGTTTAAGTTATTGGTAAAGGTTAGTATTAATTTTTAAACATTGCCTTTAAAATTAGTTAATCAAACCCTTATTTAATCGAGTTTATATTTTATTAAATAATATTATTAAAATAGTTTGAAATTTATATTAAATAATTAGAAGTAAAGTTTCATATTTTAAATTGTATTGAAAAATAAAGTATTTGGAATTGTTTTAAACCCTAAATGTTTTTTGGACTTGGTATTTCCAATGGGAATAAATGGTAAGGATTTACCGTGTAAAGGAAGAGAATTTTGGGAACTGTTTCAAAAATGAGTTTTGAGATGTGGAAAAGTATATCTTTTAAAGATATTAGAGGAAAATAAATAATATGAAATTATTTATTGTGTGATGGATGTTATGAATATAAATTGATAGTTAAATCACCGACTATCAATATTGGACAAATGCGTTGATCATTTCGAAGAGACCGGGATCGAGATTTATTTCTCGAAAACCACTTCGATCCGGTTTGTACGTTTCGTGGAAAAACGTGTTCGGAGTCGAAGATGGAGTAGTGAAGTGCAAGGGCTAGTCGCTACTAATCCTAAGGATATTTCCAAAAATGGATGTAGTAGGAGTAGTGCCTTCGGTTCCATTCGAACCCGGGACGGACTTGTATGGACGAATGCTTTCGGAACATCGTCAGGTGGGCGATGGGCATTCTAAGTGAAACGTTCTAAAAGGTAATGCTTAGCCTCAAGCCTCATCAAATGGGAATGACTGAAAATCAGGGGATATGCAGCAAGGCTTCGGGGTAGCCCCCACTGGAAAGTAAGGTCATCCTTGTCTAGATGTCCCTTTTATTTTGGCTTAGTGGTGCGGTTGCTGATCCCAACCGCGGGGTGATCTTATTCGGAACTGTCCAGTAAGGGATGGGTCCGGCCTTGTGTTGCAGGGGATCGGGAGTGGTCCTCGGTACGGTGATCTAGGCCCCGTAGTGTGATAGATGGTACCCCAGTGCCTAGTCATTGTTGGAAATCCATTCTCCCTATGAGCCTTGTACGAGTTTTGTTTGTATTACCCACTTTTGTGGCTAGTAGCTGGAATTTAATAGATGTAACAATTTCGGCTATTTTATAAGTATTTGTAAATAGACCCTATTGTAATATCAGAGGATTACTATAAAAAGTGTTTTAGCTATCGTAAGGTAAAAACCCGACATGTTTATTTGTGGCGTGGTCTTACGAGATGCTTTTGTTTTCAAAGGATTTTGAAACTTTAATAATCAATTTGGATGCATTATTATCAGCTGGTATTCCAGACTGAATCAGGTGTTATTTCATCATAATGCTCGGGTCAGACCGAGTATTATATGTACAGGACAGGACGCTTTGGAGCAGGAAAGGAGCTGGAGTCCGAGACGTATTATCTATACATACATACATACATACATACATACATACATACATACATACATACATACATACATATATATATATATATATATATATATATATATATTCCGCTGCTGTGATTGTATGGTATGTCTGATTGGTAATTGATGATGTATGAGATACTCTGATGATGTGGTGTATAATATTGATATAGTTTTCATTTTGTGTAAAGTTCTATATTTACTATTATATTTTATTCCGCTGCGACTGTGAGATTCTGGTATTGTTTAGTTTCTTCTTCTTCTTCTATCTCTTCTTCTTAAACCCAAATGGTTCGTATTTCTGTGCCACTTGAGTTAATAGAGGTAGAATAGTGTTGATTCAAGGGGTACGGATTAGCGGGCTGTCACAATGATTCTACTGCCTACCCACAGGAGGCGCTAAACCTAACCTCTTATTATGACATGTGTTTTATTCTAATAAAGAAGCCTACATTTCTTTTATATCTGCAGTTGAAATGCCCTCAAACCTTAATTCGTACGCTACGTCTATCGTCATACTCAATGGAACCAACTACTCAGAATGGAAAGAGCAAGTTGAGTTTTCTTTAGGCGTACTTGAACTGGACATGGCTCTCCTAAAGGAAAAGCCAGCCCCACTTACTGACACAAGTACGCCTGAGGAAAACAAACTCCATGATGATTGGGAACGATCTAATAGGCTCAGCATGATGTTTATACGAATGGTGATTTATACCAACATCAAAACCTCCCTACCCAAAACTGAAAGTGCAAAAGAATATTTGCAATACATTGAAAATTGGTTCAAGATTGCAGACAAATCCCTTGCTGGGAAACTTATGGCAGATCTTGTAACCATGAAGTTTGATGGTTCTCGCTCAATGAGCGCTCAAGTCATTGAAATGATTAACCTTGCTGTCAAACTTAAGAACTTGGGATTGGTTATGGACGATGCTTTTCTTGTCTAATTCATTCTTACTAGCTTACCTCCTCAGTATGAACCATTCAAAATATATTACAACACTATTTCGAAAAAGTGGAGTCTAAATGAATTGACTAACAAACTGGTTCAAGAGGAGTCTAGGCAAGGCTCGCAAGGCATTAAAGTTGCTTATTTCACTCAAGGGGTTGGAAAACAAGCTGGAAAAAAGAATAACTCACAGCATAAAAGAGCACCACCCAAATCTGATGACACCACTCAACCATCCAAGAAGAAAAAGAAGGATGATGTCTGCAAATTCTGCAAGAAACCTGGACACTTCCAGGCAGATTGCATTAAGCGGAAAGCATGGTTCGAAAAGAAAGGTAACCCAATGGGTTTCGTAAGTCATTTCGAATCAAATCTTACTAATGTACCTTCTTCTACTTGGTGGATTGATACTGCTGCTAACGTTCATGTTTCGAATTCGTAGGGATTCATTACGATCCAAACCACAAACCCAAGTGAGAATTTCATTTTCATGGAGAATAAAGATAAAGCTCCAGTTGAAGCTATTGGAACATTTCGTCTTATTTTAGATAGCGGTTTTCAGTTAGATTTATGTCAAACTCTTTATGTTCCGTCTATTTCCCGTAATTTGATTTCTGTAAGTGAACTTGATAAATTTGGATATTATTTTTAAGTTGGAAATGGAAGTTTTAGTTTATTTAAAAATTCTAGTCTTATTGGTTCTGGAATATTAATTGATGGACTTTATAAACTTCATCTTAAACAAAATGCTCAAATCCAACTCACCCTGCATGGAAAAGAAACTAAAGGAAAGTCATCCAAGGATGATTCTTACTTCTTGTGGCATAAAAAACTGGATCATATATCCAGTAAAAGAATCAAGAGGTTAGTGAAAGATGGTGTCCTACCGGACCTAGACTTCGCTAACATTACAGCATGTGTTGATTGTATTAAAGGAAAAATAACAAAAAACATAAAGAAAGGAGCCACAAGAAGTACACAACTTCTTGAAATAATACATACAGATATTTGTGGACCTTTTGATGTTCCAACTTTTGGAGGAGAGAAACATTTCATCACTTTTATCGATGATTTTTTACGTTATTGCCATCTTTATCTATTGCATGAAAAATCTCAGTCAGTGGATGTTGTACAAGTATTCATTACTGAAGTCGAAAGGCAATTGGAAAGAAAAGTGAAAATCATTAGGTCAGATAGGGGTGGTGAATTCTATGGAAGATATGATGAAACAGGACAACATCCTGGAACTTTTACTAGACTTCTTCAAAAACTTCACAACGCCTGGATCTCTATGACAGAATGGTGTAGCTGAAAGGCGAAATCGTACATACATGGAAATGGTTAGATCCATGATGAGTCATGCAAATTTACCTATATCATTATGGATGGATGCATTACGAACAGCTGTCTACATCTTAAATAGAGTTCCAAGTAAGGCCGTTCCAATGACTCCTTTTGAACTTTGGAAAGGATGGAAACCTAGTTTAAGACATCTCCAAATTTAGGGTTGCCCAGCTTAAGCTAGACTGTACAATCCAAATGAAAAGAAATTGGATTTTAAGACAGTCAGTGATTACTTTATAGGTTACCCAGAAAAATCTAAAGGATATAGATTTTATTGTCCTAACCATAGTACAAGAATTGTTGAAACCGGCAATGCCAAATTCTATGAGAATGGTGAAATCAGTGGGAGTACAAAACAACAAGAAGTGGTCATTCATGAAATAAGGGTACCCATTATCTTACTCTCTATTTCGAAAGATATTGGGAATCATCCCATTATTGAACCTGTTCACAATGAGGAAAACCCAATAAATGATCAACAACTCCATAATGAAATTATCACCAATCATAATGTTGATGAAGTACCACAGGAACTAGCATTAAGAAGATCTCAAAGACAAAGAAGATCAACTATTCCTGATGATTATATGCTTTATCTAATAGAATCTGAAGGAACTACGGACCCAATTTCTTATTCACAAGCCATTAAGGATGTTAATTCTATTAAATGGAATGATGCCATAAAAGATGAACTGAAATCTATGGATGATAATCAAGTTTGGGAAATCGTTCAATTGCCGCAAGGACATAAAGCAGTCGGTTGTAAGTGGGTCTTCAAGACCAAACATGACTGCAATGGTAAAATTGAACGATATAAAGCTAGACTTGTTTTCAAAGGTTTTAATCAGAAAAAAGGCATTGACTATAATGAAACTTTTGCTCCTGTTTCCAGGAAAGATTCTCTTAGAATTATCATGACAGTAGTAGCTCATTATGATCTCGAGTTACATCAAATGGATGTGAAAACAACATTTCTAAATGGAGACTTGGAAGAAGAAGTCTACATGCGTCAATCTAAAGGCTTCATAATTGAAGGACAGGACGACATGGTCTGCAAACTTAAGAAATCAATATATGGACTGAAACAAGCTTCTAGACAATGGTATCTAAAGTTTCATGAAATCATTACCGCTTTCGATTTCACAGAAAACATAGCTGACCCTTGTATATACCTCAAGTTCAGTGGGTGCAAGTTTATATTTTTGATTCTGTATGTTGATGACATATTATTAGCTAGCAGCGACCTTGGTTTATTACGTGAAACTAAGGATTATCTCTCAACGAACTTTGAAATGAAAGATATGGGTGAGGCTTCCTATGTGATAGGAATAGAAATATTCCATGATAGATCACAAGGAATTCTAGGATTGTCTCAAAAAGCATATATTGACAAAATTCTTGAGAGATTTGGCATGACGAATTGTTCCTCTAGTCCTGTCCCACTGCAGAAAGGAGACAAACTTGTTCATGAGAAGTGCCCAAAGACTCTTATGGAACGAGAAGAAATGACCAAATATCCTTATGCATCTCTTGTAGGGAGTTTGATGTATTCACAGGTCTGTACAAGACCTTATATCAGATACAGTTGGTATGCTGGGTAGATTTCAAAGTAACCCAGGAATCGCTCATTGGAAAGCTGCAAAGAAGGTACTGAGATACCTAAAGGAAACAAAGAATTACATGCTCACCTATAGAAAATCAAGTTACCTACAGGTAACTGGTTATTCTGATTCAGACCTTGCTGGATGTCCTGACACTAGGATCTGCACTCTTGCCTATGTGTACCTCTTATGTGGAGGTGCAATATCATGGAGAAGCCAGAAATCTGAGATGCTTTTGGATCCACCATGATGGCTGAATACGTAGCATGTTATGGGGCTTCAATTCAGGGAACATGGCTGCGTAATTTTGTCTCACAATTTGGCACTTTAAGTTTTATCTCTAAGCCACTAACTGTCTACTGCGACAATGAAACTGCAACATTTTTCTCCAAGCATGATAGAATAACCAAAGGTTTCAAACACATGGACCTTAAATACCTACTACTGAAGCAAGATGTTAAACTAAAGAAAATTATTGTTGAATCGATAAGTACAGACTTACAAGTGGCAGACATATTTACGAAAGGACTATCTCCAAAGACCTTTCAGAGACATACTAATAACATGGGTCTTGCAGATAGTTCCTAATTATCTTCTTATTATGCCATTTATTTTGTACTTATCTAGACATGACAATTATTGAGCTCTTAATAATTTAGACATCTTTTATTTCTGTTTTATAATGTGTACACATTTATATTTAGATAAATGATAACAGAAACAGTCTTTTACTTCAAGACATTATGTGACCATTAAGTTATGTTCATCTACGGTCTAGTTATGAAAGTTGTCAATGTCATAGTACATGAAAGTAAGCATGTTGTAAAATAAAGTGTACACGTCATGACTTCCATTGGCCACTAGATTATCCAAGACACTTATGATAACTGACTAAAGAAAAGTTTAGCATATCATGCGCGCCTTATGACCTTAATACGAATACATTAATGGATTTTACTATTGACCAAGTGGGAGACTGTAAGGAAATTTGACCGTTTTGTAAGGAAATTAGTGCGAAAACGTTAATGGACCGTTTCCTTCCTCATTATGTGGTACATTAATGGACTGTTTCCTTCCTCAAACGTTTCCTTCCTCATTATGTGGTCAATAGAATTTAAAGTGTTTTCCTATTAATATATTAATAAATAAATCGGTTATAATCTAGAGCATTAATTTCTCTCATCTTGATCTTGATGGACGATCAAGATTAAGTCTGCAAATCTGGAAAGTTGGTCCTCTCTCTACCTATAAATATTAACCTTTGCCCATCACAAAGGATATAGTAAACACATAAAGAAAGATATAGGAAAAGAGAGAGAAACCATTTCCTTCTTCATTGAAACAGCTTTCGACAACAACCATTGCTGATTCTTATACAAGATGTCTGGAGGTATGTTTTATTAATTCATTACATATGTGATAATCATGTAATTCTAAGTCTTAGGAATTATGTTATTCACAAAATTTAGCTTACATATATACTATATTTATCTTGGAGAAAATCCAGTATCCTAGTGTTCAAAAAAGCAACCTACTATATTTTGTTCTAGCACTGAATCAGAATATCGTAGTTTAGCTAGTACTACTTCTAAAATTATATGGTTAGAATCTCTACTGAAAGAGCTATGGGTCAATACAGACAGAAAGCTAGTAATTTGGTGTCACAATCTTAGTGTTGTTTCCTTATCTACAAGCCAGATCTTACATTCACGAACAAAGCATATGGAGATTGATTTGTACTTTGTTCGTGAACGTGTTAATAATGGAAAACTTAGCATAAATCACATACTTGCCTCTTACCAAATGGCTGATGTTCTCACAAAGGCACTATCAACCAAAAAAATTTACGACTTAGAGAGGAATTGAAAATTAGAAGTCTTGACAGCAAAATTGGAGATAAGAGTGAAGCCCAAGTACAAAATCAAGGAAGAAATCATCTTACCGACAGCAAAAATCGAAGTAGCTTTGAAGGAAAGAGGTGGATACAAAAATTTGGGGACGAGAGAGAAGCCCTAGCTTGAAGCAAAGAAGCAAAATAAAACAATCGGAGAAATAATGAAATGCAGCTTCTTTCAATAAAGATTTTATATCAAGGGTTACAAGACCAATATTGTAATTTTGCTTTTCATTGTACAGTCATGCACTTTTGACTTTGTCAAACAGCCAGCTATACATGATTTGCACAACTGAGAATATATTGTATGTATCAGTTGTATCAGTTTCATTTCAGTAACAAAAGATCATTTTCATCTTCATTTCTAAATTCTCAATTTATCAAAAATCTCAATTACTTTCAATGCCTGGTTGGTGTAGGTTGTGAGCTAAAATCCTAAAATATGAGTTTGTCACTTGCTAAAACCATTTATAAAACGACTTTAAAATTAAAATTCAATTTTTGTGCCTAAGCATGCCGAACCATGTCTTATGAACAAATCATTATTTACTAATCGATTATTTTATGCAAAATATTAATCTTTATTTTTATTTGATTTTCATGTACAATTTCATGATGGGACATAGATCAATATACTGATAACAAGTTCATCAAAATACAGTGGCAATTCGATAACAGAAGAAGAAACAAAGTCAAAATAAATGATAGAAGAGTATATAATTCAAGGTTAGTTGAAAACTTTAATTAAGTTTCGTAAACTACATGTTTCGGTGGGGTTAAATAGTTGTCATGCACATCTACATAAATTAATGAATCTTTATTTGGTTGAAGATGCATATGCATGCACTAATTATTAAAATTCTAACTTTTCAACTTCAGGAAAGCAATGCACTTTTCACCGCCATTGCGGTAAACTGCTTGTCGTGCAAGTTTGATACCAATCATAATGAAATCTCCTCCTCCTTTAGCTTAGCCTGAAGAAATATTAATGGATATAGCCTTGAGTCTAACCGTTTAAGAAGTTTATAATGTATGATTCCAATATTAATGATTGTCATAATTAGTGCTGGTTCTGAACATTGTGTTGCAAGCTGCAAAAAAGTGGTTAATATTCACATCTTATGGAGAATGGGTGGATGAACAACCAATTGAGCTAATGAATCCTTGTTTGATAAAGAACATCAACACATATTCATTTAAAATCTAGCATTCGTAATTAGCATTTTTTTCGTTGATTATTGCCTTCATCTAGAGATTACCCCAGGCGGCTGTTTTCTTAGTCTGGCCCCTGAGCCGGCTCCGATAATGTATGATTTCAATATTTTTGTTTTTCAAATTTTTCTTTCTCTGATTAAGAAGTTTCCAATTTTCACGTTTTTTTTAGAAAAAGGGTATTTCGTAAGGAGTTAATTCAATTTCACAACTAATGGAAAAATCTAGAGGTTCCGCCAATTTTCACCAAAATACTTCTTCCCTCAATATGAACTTTTGACAATGAAAAATTATTCGACTTTTCTTAAATAAGTTATATTTTACTTTTCTCAAAATCTTGGATTTTTTTTCCAATTTTTTTTATGTTAAATGAATTTATCCAATCATTTAAAATTTTCAAGCTTTTTACTTTTTTTATACTTGAGATTTTCCAAGTTTACGTAAGTTTATGATTTTGTTTTGGTATTATTATTGACATTTCAGTTTTGGATATGAGAAAGTCATTTTTTAGTATAAGACTACCAATCAAACTAGCACCTTTGTAAATTTACAATTAAATTGACTTAATTGCACTTTTTAATTACCCTCATTTTCCATTTATCAACATCGACCATTAATTCAATCATTAACCAGATAACGAAGATCAATTCAAACTCACTTTTTAATGGAACTGTAGAAGAGAAAGGGACATAATTGATTCTTATTCAAGAAAGTATTCAACGCTGTAATTTTGAACCCCAACTTTTGTAGCAGTTAAAAAATTAATGATAAATTGTGTTAAAAAATTACATTTTCATTAGCTTCTCAGCGATGTTTGGAACTGCTTATAAAGATCGAGATGAATTTTTTGTTCCCAACATTATTTTCTTTTTGGAAAAAGGATGGAAAAGGAGAATATATTTACTTTTTAATTAAGGGCATGAGAGGTAAAAATCTATGTTTTATTAATAGACCATGTACCCCTCGTTGTAACTTAATTTTCTATGCAGTACTCATAAAATTTTGCCATTTCATATCCAAAATCGGAGTGTTAATACAATATAATTTTTTTGTCTAATATATTGGTTTTTTCTAAAATATTTTTTTCTTTTTCAAATTTTTCAAGCTTTTAAGTTTCATTAATAATATTGATTTTAAAAAGAATTTAAAATTTTTAATTATCGTTTTTCCAAATTTGTTTTATTTTTGAATTTTTCCAAGTTTGCTTGTTTTCTGATTTCTTTTCTAAAAAAAATTCATTCGGTAATTTGAAGATTTTTTTTTACCCAATATTTTTTTCAAGTTTATGGAAATTATGACTTTTCTTATAAGAAATTTAACCTTTTGTTCTTTCAAAATTTTGATTTTATAAATGGTATACAAACAAAATGGCGTCCTCTTAAAATTGGATTGATTACTACAAGAATTTTTTGATTTTCCTACGCCAGTTTGATGAATTAGTCCAACGGTTAGGTCATCCGCATGGTGATCTAGACATTCGGGTTCGAATTTGAAAACAAACTCTTCGCACTACAAATGAAAGGCTGCATATATTATCGATCTCATCAGAGCCTGCTATCGTGCAGTGGATTCCTTCATATTCCAGTTTGGCCTAGGAACGGCGTAGAAAAGCTGAATTTCCTACATCTTTCCCGCGGCAAATGAAATGTCGAAAAATTGAACATGGAAAAATAAATTCTTACGGTCTTTCTACACCATGCGTAGTACTGGTCCTACACCTTTACTACGATAAAAATTTCCTACACCCTTCTATGCCATTTGTTCTCCTACGTCCTCCCTATAATTATTTTTCCAATGTCTTTCTTATGTCTATGATTAGCTATGCCCTTCCTACGCTATTATTTTTGTACGCCCTTCCATCGTCGGGAAGTTAGAATACACGGGTATTATGTACAACATTATTTTGTGTAATAGAATCGGGTAATAGAAAATCGGGTATTGGGCCATATGAGTCAGCCCAATCATCTGTTATTAGTCATTGTTGCTCTATATAACAGAGCTATATATACCTTGTAAATATTATCATTCTGAGTTTAATTCATTCAATACTTTTCTCTACTTCTTAAATAACAATCTATCAAGCTATTCTAATATGGTATCAGAGCAGTAAATCTATCAAGCGACAGTAACAAGACTCCGATATCATCAATTTCTTATTAGAGAATTGTTGTGTCATCATTGAGCTATCCAAAGGAGGTGTCAGATCAGTATCATCATCCTCCATCCTTAGTTGGTCTCAGATCTTAGCATTTTCATCATTTGAGAGTGTAATTTCACCTGCTCTTACAGTATTTCTGAATCAAGAATTCTCATTAAGGTGTCATGCTAAGAATCTTGAACCAAGAAAGTCGGCTGCATCACAAAAGTTCTCATATCAAGAATCTTAACAGCACTTCCAAACAATCCACCATGGAAGGAGATGATGATGTATCATCATCAGCAACAAGTGGTGTCAAGAATCAGGAAGGGTCAAGACCAAGAAACCAAGAACCATCAGCCATTGAGATAAATTCCTGCAGTATCATCAAACCAAAGAATAACTTAGCCTACAAGAATGATGACAGATAGTAAAGGAGGAAGAACCATCAACAAAGAATTCATCAATTATCAGAGGCAGGACAGCTTACTGCCTACATGGTCACTTTCATCTATCAGTTCGGGATTACTGTCACAAATTGTTGGATGTAAAACATCATTTGAGATATGGTCTGCAACATAATAAATTTTCAATACACAGTCAGCTGTAGGAATCATGTATTATAAGAGGCAGTTGTAGAATCTCAAGAAAGAAAATATGACAATGAGGGAATATCTAACAAAGGTGAAATCATACTATGCTCTTCTTGACACTGCAAGGCACAAAATATCTAAAACTGAGCAGGTACTAACCATTCTAAATGGTCTGAATATAGAATATGAGTCAGTAGTAGTAGTTATGTCATCACAACAAAATCTACCTGATATGCAGTATGTTCATTCAATATTGTTGTCACGTGAAGGAAGAATTGAGCAAAGAAAAGAGAACAACATAGAATTATCACTCAATTATGCATCAAATTCCAAGAACAGAACTCAAGGAAAGAAGCAAGAAAATCAAAATATCAGACAAGACTGTTACAATCAAAGAGGTAATGCTGCATAGAGAGGTAGAGGCAGAAATGGAAGATGGAATAATAACAGAAAATGTCAGATTTGTGAAAAGCCTGGACACACAGCCAGGCAGTGCTACATTAGAATCAACACTGAATACTACCCAAATCAACAAAATCAAGCAAATCAAAGAAATTACAGTACCAGTGCTAATGTGGCACATATAGATCAAAGGGAAGGCAGTCAATCAGAAGGCTCAAGAACACAAAGCTTAAACACAGAAAAACTTACCAGAACTGAGGAAATAGCAGAGGAGGATTGGTACCCAGATTCATGTGCCACCAACCACCTTACAAGCAGCCTACAAAACCTTAATCTTGGTAACAAAGAATATACAGGTATGCATTCTATTCATATGGGGAACGGTGAAGCTTTAAAAATAACACATGTTGGAACCAGCAGTGTTCCAAGTAAAGAACATCTCTATCTCAATAATCTATTGAGAGTTCCTTAAATTAAGAAAAATCTATTGAATGTATCTCAATTTGCTAATGATAACAATGTGCATTTCGAGTTTCACCTTAAATTCTGTTTAGTTAAAGATCTACTAAACCAAGACATGCTATTACAGGGTAAACTGGACAAAGATTATACAAATTCAACTTTGGGAACACAAGAAAGATTAATGTTAGGAATATGTAGTGAACAGTACTGATTCTCATGTTACAAATGGTCAAGAAAAATTTACTACGTGGCATTATAAACTAGGACATCCCAATGTAAACACTGTAAAACAAGTTCTTATGAATGAAAATATCTCTTTTGATGTATCTTTGCCATATGTATGCACTTGTTGTCAATTAGGCAAAAGCCATAAATTGCTATTTGCATATTCAACAACAATTATTAGCAAACCACTAGAGTTAGTGGCAACAGACTTATGGGGACTAGCTCGTATAAGTTCAGACTATGGTTTCAAGTATTACATATCATTTGTTGATGCATATTCTAGGTATACATGGATATTTTTTAAAATCCAAGTCAGATATGCAAAAGGCTATAATACAGTTCATAACTCAAGCAGAGAAACAATTAAGCAATGAGGTTAGGATTTTACAAACTGATGGTGGTAGAGAATATAAATTACTGAAAGAATATTTTCAGAAAAGAGGTATTATTCATAGAACAGCTTACTTGTATACATCTGAGAAAAATGGAATAGTAGAAAGAAAACACAAATACATAGTAGAAACTGGCTTAACCATATTAGCATAGGCCTCTCTACCCATGAAATTCTGGCCAAAAGCCTCTAACATTGCTGCTTAATTAATGGACTTCCTACTAAAGTTCTCAAGCATCTGAATCCCATTGAAGTGCTATTTGGGGTCAAACTTGATTTTAAATGTCTAATGACATTTGACAGCTTATGCTTCTCATGTCTCAGACCATATAATAATCACAAATTAAATCTCAAATCTATCCTATGTACTTTCCTAGGGTATGGAAATAATCAGAAAGGATACAGATGCTTAAGCAGTAATGGTAGGATCTTTGTTTCAAGGCATGTTGTATTTAACAAGAGTATTTTTTCCATTTGTAGATAAGAATGTTAAAACAACTAAGAAGGTATACAATAAAGACAACTTTTCAATACCTCTCATACCCATTATACCTGAATGGGACCAGGCAGATGGAAGTGTGCAGAGAGATCAAGGGCTACAACACACTTTACCCAATAATGTCGCCGGATCAAGTCATGACTCCCATGAATCCTCCAGCTCCTTCCACAATTCAAGTCAGGACAGTGATATCAATCCAAGTCAAGGAGAGTCTCCCTTATCTATGTTTCAACACACTGATGAGAACACTAATATTCAAGAGCCACCACCTGTAGTTTCAGGACATCATATGATTACAAGATCAAAAAGTGGCATTTTCAAACCAAAGGTATACAATGTTTAACTGAATTCAACTGAGCCAAGAAACTACAGTGAAGCCGTCACAAACAGTAATTGGAAACCAGCTATGGATAATGAATATAGTGCTCTTTTAAAAATAAAACTTGGAGCCTAGTATCATTACCCAAGGACAAGAACGTGGTTGGTTGTAAATGGACCAACAAAATTAAAAGAAACCTAGATTGAAGTACTACAAAATATAAAGCAAGGCTGGTAGCTAAAGGTTACAATCAACAATATGGTTTTGACTTTAATGAGACATTCTCGTCTGTTGTTAAACCAAACACTATAAGAATTATGTTAACTATAGCTCTTCACAAAAGATGGAAGATCAGACAACTTGATGTAAATAATTCTTTTCTCAGTGGAGACTTAAAAGAGGATGTATTTATGGAGCAACTAGAAGGTTACAAGAAGGAGGTCAGCAACAATTAAGTATGCAAGTTACACAAAGCCATTTATGGATTGAAGCAAGCTTCTCGTGTATGGAATGAAAAACTCAAGTCAACATTAATAGATCTGAGATTTATACCAACAAAATCAGACGGTTCCTTATACATGCAATGCAAACAGGAAAAGGTCACATACATACTGATACATGTGGATGACATCATTATTACTGGAAATGACAATCAAGCTATGAATCAGAGAATTAAACATCTTGATAAAATGTTCTCCATAAAAGATCTAGGTGACTTACATTACTTTCTTGGAATTGAAATCGTAAGAAAAACTAGTATAGAAATGTTCCTATGTCAAAAATGATACATACTAGACCTACCAGAAAGAGCAAATATGGATCAAGCAAAACCACTTCCTACTCCTATGACAAGTGACTTTAGACTATCAAAAGACTTCGGAGAAGCCATCACAAATGAAAAACAGTACGGAAGTATCGTAGGGGAACTACAATACATCACAATAACGAGGCCAGATCTAAGCTATAGCGTAAACAAAGTCTGCCAATTCATGCATAACCCACTCAGCCATCACCAGAAAGCAGTAAAACATTTTTTAAGATACTTGAAAGGAACAACAAACCATGGACTGCATCTAACTGCCTAGCTTTTTGTACGTTTCAAATCGACGATAAACCACACACGTCAGACTCAAACCATACACAAGGGCGGATTGTTATTGTGGTGAATAAGAAAAAGGAAGAAAGAAAGAAAACAAAATAGAATCTTGCAGCGGAATGACAAAATATAATAATCAAATAACAGTTTATGAAGCTGTTTACAAAACATTTGATTATACTAATACAATATAAAATCAGAGTTATACATACCAGAGAATAATAAATAACAATGCAGCGGAATAGTATGAATGTAGTGGAATGATATAATAAATAACAGAAATAAAATCTTCGTCTTCGTCCTCCAGAAATAAAGTCTTCAAATCCTGAAATGATCAGGCTGACCAGAGCAAATTGAAAAGAGAAAACACTCGAGTCAGAACTAAAAGATCTTATGTTAATTAAATCAACAGAAATAAATATGATTGGAACGACGTCAGAGTTGTTTACGGGATTTGACATCTCCTATCCAGTGTCTAACGTTCGTGCAGTAACTTAAGAGATGCTCGGGATTCACATCTCCTAAGGATCCGTTAAACTATTTACTATGTAGTAATATACGCTATTATAGTAATGTCTAATAGTAAAATAAACTTACTTTTAAATGGCGTTAAGGAGTGACCCAATATTCCCCTTAACACGTAATCGTCCCAGTAGTCCATCCACTATCAGCGCATCTCCAGATCGGGAGACTACCCTAAATACTCCACGGGCTACGGGAGAAAACCAAACTCGTACAAGGCTCGCTAGGTTAGGTGACACGGCACAATAAGGCAATGCCAGGTAGATATACCAATTACGCATCCGGACTAATGGTGACGCGTAGCACGCAGCTACCGCCCACCTCGAGCCACACCCCAAAAAAAAAAATCAAAGGTCCCCAATTAATCACAAAGTAATAGAATGGTATCGAAGGAGTGTGTCCGATAAGCGGAGCAACCTCACTGGCCCTTAAACGCTCCTGTTTTAGCCACCATATGCCAACTCACGGGAGTCGGATCCATGTATATATCTCAAGGGAACGCCGCCGTCATGCTACTTCATTCTGCAATTTCCACCGCGTACAAGGTTGTTAAAGTGGTTTTCGGAGTTGGCAGAGAGTATGACAACTTTCGATCCCAGTCTCTTTAACAACCAAACGTATTTATACCACCGCAGTCATTTTTAAAATAGTTTATACTTTAAAACAAATATTATTACCTTTTCAAAACCAAATTCAATAAGTATCATTTCATTTCAAATATATCCTTTTCTAAAATCATAACACTTTCAAAGTTATAACATTTCGAAATCAAACACTTGAGATATAACACTTTCAAATTATAATACCTTGAAACTCATAACTTCCACCACTTATATGGTTTAAATATTTAAAATACTTTATATAACAAAATAGCTTCTTCAATATCACTAATCAATTCCAAAACAACTCGAATTTCTAAATTTTAAATTTAACCAAATCCCAAATCTTAAATTTCATTACCATTCAGTTTTCAAATAAACTATTCCAAATTTTATTGATTTCAAAACAGATTTGATCCACAAAATAAGCCATTTCAAATTCAATATATTTCATACTTTAAGTATTCAACAATTTCAAAACTTACGATTCAACAATTCAGTTTTCTATTATTTAGTTTTTAAATATTTTACATAATAAATCCATTATCATTTAAATAAAATTCTAATTACAAACAACTAAATATTTCCTTCAATTTATTTATATTAGAAATATTCATTTAATTCACCTTAAACTGAAATCAAGTTATAAAAATCATACCTTCTAAAATTTCAGATTTAATAAATTTCACATCAAACTTGTTTGAGTTTAATTCTTAAATAAATTCAGTTTCAAATAAATTTCCAATTTATCCCCAACCTCAATTTATTTAAATCATTATAAACTCTATATTAAAATATAGTTTAAATACTTAACCATATTATCTTCAATAAAAATCAACTTATTATTAAGCTTATTCTATATTAGAACAAGTTTATACATAGCTTAAAATCATGGGTAAACATTTATACAATATCTAAAATCAATATTTATCTAAAACCATAGAAATCATTTCAATATATATATATATATATATATATATAGACCACGATGTCTATATATAATTTTCTATCCTATGATCAAGTGATACAGATATTTATCATTTCAATTCGGAATTTAAAATATAAATACGGTTATATATCATTTCAAACCGCAATCCCAAATGAAATAAAATCCATAACAACGTGCAGTTCATAACATTATAAAATACAACATCCATTCATCCAATATCAATCATCAAACGTTCATCACAATAATCATCCAATTCAATCAATAACATCAATATAGAACAAATAATAAATAACATGTATTAACTGACAGTTTATATTCAAAAATAAATTAAATAACTATTTTGTCCAAATAATTCAAATAAACTGAGATGATGATCAAAATATGCCAAATATTCAATTCTAATCATATCATATATCAATTTAACAAACATAAGAAATTTCAGAAGTTGTGAGTGGGTTAAAACACTCACCTTTTGAATTTAAATTGAATTTAAATCCAATTTAAACCCAAAATTCAAACAGTTTCAGAATCTGTCCAAACTAGCGTCAAAATGTCTGAAATTCCAATACGATCCTAACGGAGAAAACCCAACATGAATCGGACCTCATATGTAAAAGTTATTGCATTAAAACAAGTTGAAATCAAATTAAAATAAAATAAAACAAACGAATCATACCCTGCCACATCACCCATCCTATCATCATCCCTAGGCAAAGATCGCACACGCAGGAACGAAAACCCCTCCAGAACACCCCATTGACCCCCGTTTTGACCAGGCTTTCCTCCCACCCTGCATTCGTCGCCACCATCCAGGAGCTCGCCTCGGTCCCCTCTCCACGCCGCCAAAGGTCCGACCTCCTCCGGTGCAACCCGCCGCCATAAAAAATTAGGGTCCGCTGAACCCTAGTTCGCAAATTCCCATCGCCACAGCCCTCTATACAACCTCTGACCACCATCAAACGACTCCCTGAACCCAACTCTCCAATACCCAGATAGCAATTCCTTGATTGTTTCCCCAATCGAAAACGCCCAATTCAATGTATAGGGTTCGTCGATCCAACCCTTTGACAGAGATTTCCGATTGATTCGACCACTACTATGAAAAATGAACACTTGCCGTAGGTTCAACTCAGCGATATCTTTCCAACGGTATATAATATGATATACTTTGAGGAGTTCGATTTTTGGATTTGAATTTGATTTGCAATTGGATTCTGAATTTGTTTGTCTGCCATTGGAATGAGGAAGAGAGAGAAAGTACATACAGACAAATGAGAATGAGGAGTGGTTAGGGTTTATAGCAGGGTATTTATAGACAAAGCCGAAAATAGAATAAATGGACAAGATTGATTTACACGTTGAACGATACAATGGTCCGAAAAACCCGTTCTGGCTCTAGAACAAAATTAGATCAATCCATATATCAAAATAGATGTTTTTGAATATTTTAAAATCAACGGAATAGGTTTCACGTCCAAATTCCATTGTATGAAGAAGTTATGCTAAAATCAAGTTATTTCAAATTGATTTCAAATGATTTCAATTTAATCGATTTCAAGGCATTTCGAGTCTGTACGATCAAACGACAAGTCCGATCGTTACGAAACTTGAAATCCTATTATAATTCACCGTTGCGGATCCGATGAAACTAGTTTCATCGAATTCCAAGTCAGTGGCCAACATGGCTATTTTTACATTAATCAAATAAATTAATATTTAATTAATTAAATCAAATTTTCGACTTCAATTCTATAATTGACAATTTTTCATTTTTTAAATTTCTTAATCATTTATACTAATTTAAACAAATTTAGACGCCATTTAGAGTTAATTAATTTATCACTTTCAGTGTTAACGTGAATTCATTAAATTCAGAAATTATAAATTTAATTTCCAACAATTCCATTTAATTTACTTTCCATTCTATTATTCAATTCATTATTGTCAAATGGATGAAATTAACATTGCATTCATGATCTATTACATTAATATTCTCAAATTCCATCTAAATTTCAATTAACATAATATTTAGATATTTAATTTCATTTAATTGCAATTAATCCAATTATTATAGCTCAAATCCCAATAAATTGATAAATCGTTATTTCCATTCTTTTAATTCAACAAATTGTCCTATTATGAAAAATATTAACATTATTAGCTTAATTTAAACTCAATTATTGTTAACAATGTGTTATTTCATTAATTAATTCAATACTTACTTTTATTTACTTATTTTCAATTCTACAACTAAGTGCAACAATTTACACTATTTCATTATTATTAGGATTTCACTCCAATTGTCAATAATTTGTTTTAATTACCAATACTACATTACATTTTTAACATTCACTTCATTATGAATTATAAAGTTTTTACTTCTTTCGTCTAAATTTAATTTCAAACATCTTATTAAATTAACCAATTTATTTATCTAAATTTACAGGTCGTTACACTGCATCTCAATAATACAAAGGTTTTAAACGTACAAGCTTACAGTGATGTAGATTGGACCACCGATCCCGATGATAGAAGATCCACTTTAGGATTCTGTATATACCTGGGTAGCAACCCAATCTCATGGAGCTCGAAGAAACAAGCCACCACTTCACGCTCCACCACTGAAGTGGAATATAGGGCAGTCGCCAACACTGCAACAGAAATAACATGTACTCAATGAAATCAAAATCAATATCTCAAACACACCAATAATCTGGTGTGACAACTTAAGCTCCTTCTCCCTCTTGGAAAATCCTATTTTACACTCACAAACAAAGCAGATTAAAATAGATCTGTACTTTGTTCGTGAGAAAGTATTGGAGGGGAAACTAAGAGTTAATCATGTTCCAGCACTATTTCAGAGAGCCCATATTCTCACAAAACTACCATCGACAAAGAATTTTACTCGTTTGAAGGAGGAATTGAGAATTAGAGATGGCGGCGCAGAGATGGAGGAGGAAGAAAACCCTAGATAAAATTAAAGGGGAGAGTTAGAATACACAAACATTCAGTACAACATTATTTTGTATAATAGAATGGGGTACTGGAGAATCGGGTATTGGGCCATATGAGTCAACCCAATCATCTGTTATTAGTCATTGTAGTTTTATATAACAGAGCCATATGTACAGTGTAAATATTATCATTTTGAGTTTAATTCATTCAATATTTTTCTCTACTTCTCAAATAACAATCTATCAAGCTATTCTAATGCGGAAGTTTATCTATGTTCTTCCTACGCCATTGATTTTTCATGCCCTTTCTACGACAATGATATTCCTACACCGTAACAATGTCATATGGTTTTCCTATGTCCTCCCTACATCGCATATTTTCCTTATCAAACCGACCGTTAGGAAGGTTTGCTTACTGTCACTGGTTAAAATTAATTTTTCTGAAGCTTGAAAAACATGCTTAGTGTCTCACCGCGACTTACAAGCTTTCTCTTCTGTAGTAAGAATAGAATCTCTCTCCAATATTCCGTTCAAATTCCAGATCTGATGAATTCTTCTCAAGAAAAAAATCGAACAGTTCCAACCCTAAATCAAACCTACAGCCCAGATCTCTGCTGCCCACCAAGGAACCAAAAAAGCCCTACATCCCGATTCACGAACGTGGCGAATGAACTGGTGACAGCGGCTTAAATTAGGTGCCGAGCTCCTCCATCACGGCACTTTGGTAGATAGGGCACAGTGGCACAGGAAGCAGCAAGCTCCATCTCCTCCTCGGTAGCTCGAGCATAAACAAAACTCCTAAATTTTGAAATTCAGTTTAACTGTTGAAGCTTTGAAGTTGAAGGTACAGAATACAGATTACTGCAGATACTACTTAATTCAGATTTTCATTTTGTATCTTTTAAACTTTTAATTATTGTTGAATATTGATATTACTTGAAAAGTCAAGTTGAATGCTAAAATACACTCCTGTAATGATTTCATAAAATAATTTTCAAAACAATATCATCTATCCATTATTAACATAAACTTAAATATATGTCTTGGTTCAATTTTTTTATATATCGATTTTGGGATGTGTACATAAGTGCATATGCTTCCTGCAGTAACTAGGTTTAGTTACTGATGAATGTTGCTTAGTTTTTACTTATATTAATGCTTTGATTTTAATTTATACCGCATTAAAATCATTGTTTGCTTGAACATACTGATATTTATGTGTAATATGCACATGTAGGATCGCGTTTTCATTTTGTTATTATCAATATGTAAACATCTATATTTAATGCGAAGTGTCGACATTTGTGTATATAGTTATTGAATCAACAACTTGTCTTGTAATCTTTTTGCAATCTCACAAACACCCTACGTTTTATCCTTAATTTTATTCAAACAAAAATGTGTAAAATGAGTAGCTTTTAGTGTAAATATACCTGGTTTCCATGCATTTAGGTATAATATGTGATTCTGAATAGACCATGTTTGATTGCTTATTCAATCAGACTAATGTTTTTAGTTATTGTCATGTCACCTATAGAGAAGTCGGCTTCTTCTTATTTTTCTTCTTTTTCTGCATTAGAGCTAGATCCATTACTGAAAGATAAGAAGAATGTTACTTCATTGGCGGCTGAACTTAAGGATGTGAGAAGTAGGTTAGCTTTACAAGAGAATGTTACTTCATTGGTTGATCTTATATCCGCTTTCTTATAGGTGGATAAAATGACGGCTTATGTTTGCACTAGTTTCATCAAAATTAGTGTTAAAGAACAATAAAATAGGAAAAGTTCGTGTGCTTATGTGCCTTTTGCACTAGCTTGCTTCACTGCAAAATATTTTTGATGATCCTTATTTGGTAATTGCAGCTACAGGAAGTACCCCTCCTGGAACTGGAAGTGGTAGCAGCAGCAAGGACAGCAATGTAGGAACATTTGCATAAATAAGTTTGAATTTTCAATTTCTAACTTTATTTTTTGAGTTCTAACAGTAGTTATTATTTTACTATCAAAGGAGGCAAAATTCTTAAAAAAAGTACGATTTTTTTAATTAGAGTGGGTAAAATGGTAAACACTTCAACTTCCATGGAAATAATCGAACTTCAAAAAATTAATAAAATTTAGGAATAAAATACTGTTCAGACTTAGTTATACTTTGTCAACTAATGAAGCTAAAGTTTAACACAATTTTCTTGCATGTTATGATTTTTAGCCATTTATGATTGTTGATATTTCATTCAATATTTATTTTCAAATGTTATTCTACTGTTGTATAGCTAGCTTCCACATCACTATGTTGCACAAGTTTTTTTTTCATGCATAGTTATTATATATCAGCAACATGCATTCTTCCGTAACAAATATTTTAGTTCATTTCCATGATTAAAGTAATTTGTTCTAACATTTCTTTTTTTATCTTTTAAGCTAAAACTCCCCAAGCTTCAAAGTCTACTCCAGGTATAATATCCATTCTTAGTTATCTATGCAACTTCTGACACAGATTGTCTAAGATATGTCCTTTGCTATGACACATTAACTTGAGCAAATAACCTTATATTATATTTAATTGCACATGCCGCTTTATTCAAACCAACTTGCATCTGATCGTCATGCAAGTGTTCACTGCTGCACGAATATGCAAAAGCTATCAAATAATATTTGTCTTACTGCTTTCGTGCAAATAACACAACGGTCTGTTTTCTCACCGTTGAGCGGTTATACTAGTTATTTTTTATTTTTTTTGAATGCATAGCAGTTGCGTCCTCGAAATCGCATGGAACGATGAATGATTCTACTCTGATTCCTGATTCCTTTTAGGCATATTTTTGCCACATCATCCACATCTTCATTGCTGGAGTTGCCGTGTGCTATGATAAAATACATGACCTCTGGGACTATCTTATTCACCGCAGTATAGATTCTATGTACGGAATTGTATAATACGCGATGCTGTAAGCTCATAGAAAATATGCATTATAATCCGTTTGGACACAGCAGTGTTTTAACCAAATAAAGTACCATATATGTAAAAGTAAGAAAAAGATATAGAGCATGGTTTTTTAATGTTCCTGAGCTAAATATATATAGGTGAAATAAATATGTATAACTCCATACCTCCCGTTACTCCAGCTGATGTATCCTTAGTTGGAGGAAAGATTGAAGTCACACGAATATTATCCTCAATGACTTCTTGCTGCAAAGCCTCAGCTAAGCCTCTAAAAACAAACTTGCTAGCAGAGTAAGCTGTGCATCCATACCCAACTACAAAACAACATCACCTTGAAAATTATTGATAGTTTAACTTTCAGAAAAATGAGTATGCACTGTCTTTCTCCTTCGTATCTGTCTGCACAACCATTTATTGTAACACTATAGACTATAGAGTCTTACTTGTCTTGCTTGAGAGGACATGATGGCAATAGATCCTGCAACAGCAGTTTCTTTAATCTTCTCTTCATCTCCGGCAACGCCACCTTGATTAAATTGAAAGTTCCCATGACATTAGTATCCAATGTGGCCTTAACATCCTCATCCTTGATGCTCCCAACTTCTCCTCCAGTTTGGTTCTACTCCGTGCTTCGATCTTGTTGACGCTATAAGTGATCTCTTTATATTTTTGCATTTTATCAAATACTGTATCAATTTATAAATTTCAAACTAATTGAAGCAATGTTTTACATTGAAATATATGTTTATAGAAAATTAACGAAGATGTGGAAATGTCGAAGAAGATTGTCTACACCTTTCCTACGTCAAAATTTTTGAAGTAGGAGATTTCCTACGCCTTTCATATGGCTCGATTATTTTACAACACATTTAAGTAGGCATAGGAAAGACATAGGAAATTTTCTACGTCTTTTCCAAACCTTTACATCTTCCTACATCTTTCCTACGCACCACCTTATGGCGTAGGAAAAGCGTAGAAAATTTTATGTAGAATTGTCCTCCTCCCCCTTCTTACTTCCCGCGCCTTTGCTGCTTCCGCGACCTTATCCTTTCATGTCTCGATCTTGCGATAAGTTTTCTGAAACTGAGGTGCCTTTTTTGACTAGATCAGCTTGGAATTTTAATGCCACATCATTTTCATCCTGTTTCTGGTCATCCACCTCAGCCGCACCCTTTCATTGCTTGTGCTATTGAGTTTTCACTTTTGTGTACCCTCTGTCCAGACATATATTTCTGGTTTCTGGATCTCATAGAGTTAAGGGTATGCCATGTTCAACAATTAAACTTTTTTTTTTAGAATCCTGGACACATGCTTGAAAAAATAGTCTAATGGCTGATCTTATAAAATTACAAAATAATCATATATTTGATAGTCTGGATCAGAATGGAGATTCTTCTTCATCTCCATCTCTCCCTCCTCGTCTATCTCTATTCCTCTTTCACAGCAAATCATATTCATAGACAACCCCCCATTTCGAGCAATACAATAGTGGACAATGATGAGTTTTAGAAAGTAATCTACAACAGGAAAGCTAGCAGAAAGAATTCTATTTCTGATTTTTGGAGAAGCATTCAATGAAAACCAAAAAATGTTCAAAATCCTTTCAATTTAGGGAAAAAAGATTCAAGAAAATATAATACACAATCAAGAAACATGCATAGACATCTATTGAATCCAAGAAATCAAATTCCCAATGCTTCAGCCAATATAGACATTTCTCAGAAGATGCAGAAAGCCTCCTCATTGCTGATCTTCTCAACAAAGAAGGGTTAGATTCTGAATTTGACTTGCGTTATGTTGCTCCTATCAATATCAACACAAAATTTGTTACCGTGAAAGAAGATATTGATAAACGCATAGAGAATAAGTGGATTTTTTCTGTTTTTGCTTATGTATATGGTCCTCGTCCTCTATATCATCATTTCAAGACTTATATTACCCGAAACTGGAACCCTACAGGAAGTTTTGAGATTTATACTAGAAATAATGGTTTCTTTATAATAAGGTTTTCCAAGCTTGAAGATTGTGAAAAAATTCTAAGTGGGGGGCCATATTTTATAAATGGCAAGTTGATTATTCTGAAAAAATAGAGCAAGAAATTTAATTTTGATAGGGATCTTCTATCTACTATGCCAATTTAGATTAGGCTGCCTGAATTAAGCCTAAGATTATGGGATAAAGATGCTTTTAGTGCTATTGCAAATTTGGTGGGTATGCCCTAAAATTAGATGAACCAACTGCTAAGGAAACAAGACTGAGTTATGCAAGAATTCTGGATGAAATAAAAGCTGATGCAGATTTACCGAATGAAGCTAACATCACAATGCATGATCAGTATAGTGCAAAAAATTGATTATGAATGGATCCCACCAAGATGTAAATCTTGTAAATGCTTTGGACATTCAAATGAAAATTGCACTGTTAAAAAAGTCTGGAAAGAAAGATGTAGAGAGAATGATACTGCAGTGGAGATTAGTGTAGAGGAAAACAGTAATGTAGAAATGAATATAATTATGCAGAATACTTATGATGGAATTACAAATCAATTCGTTCCTCAATTTGAGAATAGGGGTTTTTAGGCTTAAGGAAAAATTCAAAGAAAAATTTAGTCTCAGGTACAACAAGTTTGCTTTTTAGGCTGAAGGACACTTTCTAGTGTAAATCACAGAATGATAGTTATAACTATCATTTTCTCTTTACACTAAAAAGTGTCCTTCAGACTAAAAAGCAAACTTATTGTCCCCGAGACTAATTTTTTTTTCAATTTCTTCCCTGTGTCTATTTTCCTATTGAGAATACTCTAAAATCAAGTTCTTTTAGTGATTTGGAAACTCATGATGCAATTATGGATGCTAGCAATACTTCTTATGCAGACAACCAAGAAAATATGCAATGTAAAAATAGTTACCCCCCTCAAAGAGCTAATGTAGATAAAATAGTTCTTCCAAATGCATCAGTGGAAGAAACTATAGTGTTTAGGGCTTCTGTTAAGGCAAATACTGAAGAAGACACCATGATTGTTGGGCAAATCTCTTCTAAAATGATTCTTGAAGATTTGACTGAACCTCCAAAGAACACTACCTTATCTTTTCTTTCAGATTCATTCACTCCACTAAGGAAAAAATCCCCACCTGGGAAAGCTATTCAGGTAGCAGTAAATGCTATTTCATCATTATCATCTTCAGAAAAAAAGAGAAAGAGAAAGAAAGCTAGAACCAAAATAAAAAGCCTAAATGATATCTCATCTTCAGAGTAAGTAGAAGATGCTACAGACAAAGAATTCAGAGAAAAATACATCTCCAAAAATGATAAATGGGATATGCTTCTAAAAGTTAAAAATGACTCTACATGCAAAAAAGGAAAGAAGCTTGAAGTTCAAGAGGATGAAGATAATTACAGTGATTCACTGTAACTAACCACATACCCTTTGAGTATCCTGTATTATTTATACTTCATATTTTTATTAATGTCTATAATCTCATGGAATGTTAGAGGTCTTAATTCCTCAATTAGAAAATTGTATGTTTCTAATTTAATTATGTCTGAGAAACCTAGTATAATAGGTCTATTAGAACATAAATTAGACAATGATAAAATTACAGATTATCATATCAGGCATCTCCCTATTTCGAGAAGTATTATTAATACTCAAAAGGGAGGTAATGGTAGAATTCTAGTTTTATAGGATGATAATATTTAGAGTTTAGGTAGTTACATATTAAATCTACAATATATCCATTGCTTATTTTCTAATAAAGGTGGTCTTGTTTTAGATGTTATTTTTATATATGCATCAAATTTTGAAAATGAAAGATTTGATTTATGGAATCATATTGAGAATTTGAATAGAAAAATGTCTCATCCTTGGATCATAATGGGATATTTCAATACAATCATGCATACATATGATAAAGGAGGAGGTATACCAGTCCCTTTTAGCCAACTAGAGTTTATTAATAAATTCTTTCTAAGGACTGGTATTATTGAAGATAATATAGTAGGAAACAAATTTATTTGGAAGTCTGGTAAATTTATAAATATTCACTACAAACTGGATAGGATTTTATAAATAAAAGTCTGCTAATATATTTCCACACTTCAAATGCTACACACTCCCTCAAGTTACCAGTGATCACACCCCTATTCAAATTATTCTCATAGGAAATAATGAATGCAAGAAAAGTATTCCATTTAGATTTATGAATGGGTGGGTCTATGAAGATAATTATAAAAATGTTATCAATAAATGCTTGTCATTTAAAATTCAGGGCACTGCCCAAACAACTTCTTGCAAATTGCCAAGGGTCATATAAAAAACAGGGACAAAAGCAGAAATAAAAATGAGCTTAAAATGTTAGAGTTGAATATGAAAAATTACAAAATGCTCTTGATAATGGTTGCTCAGACAGTAATATTATCAATAAATTTTTTCAGGCTTAAAATAATCTCATTACTTCTGTCTATATACATTTAGTTAATATGAGAAAAAAGGCCAAAGTTGACTGGCTTACAAATGGGGATGAAGCTAACAGATTTTTTATGTGAAAATGACAAATATAAAAAATAGAAATACTATTAGTAAACTTATAAATGCAAATGGTAATGCTTTAAAGAATTCAAATGATATTGAGAGAGAAACCATTAATTAATTCACTGAGTTATTTAATACTAATAATTATATGAAATCCTTTCCTTCCATCAATGTTAAATTTTTTATAAAAGAAGTAAGTCAGGAACTTTTACTAGCTTCTATTAATCTATTGGATATTAAAAATATTGTTTTCAATGCTAATAATGATAAAAGACTTGGTCCTGATGGATTTGGTGCTAAATTCTATAAAACCCATTGGTCTGATATTAATTCTACTATTTTTGAAGTCATTTCTGAATTTATTAAGATAGGGAAGCTTCTAAATCTTTCAAATCATACTTTCATAACTCTTGTCCCAAAAATAAATAATCCTAATGGAATGGAAGATTATAAACCAATCTCATGCTGCAACTTAATTTATAAAATCATCTCTACTATTCTTTGCAACAGGATTAAATTGTTTTTAAAAATTTTAATCTCAGAAAATCAGTGTGCTTTCATTCCTGGTAGGCTTACTACTGAAAAAACTTTGCTTGCACATGAACTAATTAGGATTTTTAACATGAAAAGAAAAAGTGTCACGTGGATCAAAATTGATTTACACAAAGCTTTTGAAAAAATAAATAGGAATTTTACAATTCATTTGATGAGTATAATGGGTTTTAATAAAAAAAATTGTGATCTTATCAAAGAATGTATTAACAATGTAACATATTATATGATGATTAATGGCTCCCCTACAGGTTATATTCATAGCTATAGAGGAATTAGACAAGGAGATTCCCTTTCTCCTTATCTATTCACTATTGTGATGGAATATTTCACCATTCTAATTGATTCTGAACAAAGCAAGGGGAATATAAAAGCCATAAATAGAATCAAACCATCTATTACTCATCTTTTATATGTTGATGATTTGCTTCTTTTTGTTAATGCAGATACAAATAATGCTAATTCTATTGCTAGCATCCTTAAAAAGCTAGAATTATTTGCTAGACTAAAAGTTAATGAATGCAAAAGTAAATTCTATTTCAGCAAAGGATGCAAACGCAAGAAAGAAATTTTAAACATTCTTTATTTTAATGAAGGAAATTTGTCAGTCAAGTATTTAGGCATGCCTCTGAGTATAAATCAACTAAATGATAGGGACTGCTCAAGGTTATATGAGATTATTCAAAGTAAACTTGAAGGATGATCTAGCAAATTATTATCTCTAGCTGGCAGACTAGAACTCACCCATACTGTCATTACTGCAATTGTTCTATATTGGATTCAAGCTCATAATATACCAGCCAAGGCAAATTGCAAAATTGAAAAAATGTGTGCTAATTTTATATGGCAAGGTAAACAGCACAAGATTGCTTGGGATAAAGTATGCATGACTAAAAATGCTGGTGGTTTATGAATTAGAAGCACTAAAGACCTGAGAGAAGCAACAAAATACAAGTTATTTTGGAAATTTTTAGATGGTAAATCTCTCTGGGCTAGATGGATGAGGGATAAATATCTTAAAAACAAAAACTTCTGGACTACTAATGCTGGAAATTATCATTCATATACTTGAAAAAATATATTAAGCTACAGGGAGAATGGTAAAAAGCTTATAGAAAGAAAGTTTAAGGATGGAAGTTCAACCAGCCTATGGTTTGATCCCTAGATAATTGGAAAATCTCTTATTGATCTGCTTGGTTGGAATAACTTGTTTTTACTTGGTGGTGCTAATGATATTATTTATAATCAAAACTGGAATGCAAACACACATGTAATCTTCAAAGGGACACTTGGATTTGGAAGCTTTATTCAAAATATGCTTTCTCTTTTAAAAAGTTGTGGAATTTTGTGAAAGGTGAAGAAACTGAAGTTTATCGGAGTAAAGTCATTTGGTGCAAATCAAACTGCCTAAAAATGACTCCTTGTTCTTATTTTGGCATACTTAATATACTTCCCACATTAGAAAGATGTGCAAAATGGAATAAAAATGCTGATAAAATTTGTCTTTTATGCAAAAATGGAGTGGAAAATGCAGATCATCTCTTCTTTGATTGTGCTTTTTATTGCGAAAAATGCTCTGAGTTTTAACCAGCATCAACCAATACAAAGCATAAGTGAAAGCATCCAATATATCCAGCACAAATTCAAACCCAAGGCAACAGAGTTTAAAAGAGCTTTAATTATGCTAACTACTGTCATTTATCATATTCGGAAAGAAAGGAACCAAAGACTTCACCAAAAAAAAAGAGAATGGCAGCATCCAAATTTGGAACAGTATATTTGCAAACATTCAAATTCTTAGCAGAAAGGCTAGCAAAAAGAATGATTACAAAGATACTTATATCTTTACTGCAAACAATATTGGTAACTATGAGAATAGAGTAGAAGACTTCTTACTTAGAGGGGAATACACTACATATATCCCTTGTAGAAGTCATAAAGTTTTCCAATGTCACCTACATGCTACTGACAAGGTTAATATCTCGCTTAGGCAGGACAACATCCCCTGGACAATCTTCCTGGAGGCAGCCATTCTAAAGCTGCAAAGGCTATCACCTGCAAGGGAAGTAAACATGAAAACTTTAATAATAATCCTAACCTAGTTCATATTATGAATAGTAATTGTTGATTACTACCTGATGCAGGTCTGAAGAATTACCGCGCATCCAGCAGTGTTTCCAAGGAGATAGTGATGTTGTCTATTGACGATTACAAGCAAATGAAAGTTAAAGTCAACAAAAAGGAATGCTTTTTCCACAAGAGCTTGTTCAATAACACGGTCTATCACTTATCTTGCCGGAATAAAGGAGAAAGCAACATATCATCTGCAAATATTTCACAAAAATGCGACAAATCCACTATCCATCACTATTCTACAGAGAATATGGAGAATATCAACGAACAGGTGAAAGAGGAGACAACACAATCAACTATTTCCAGTTATCCAGTGGAAGACAACATCGATCTGAAGAATAATAACGAGTTTAGGATGGGGCAACAACTTGTATATCTCAAACAACATAGAAATCAGCTTTGAGGAAGCCGATACAAATCTCGCTCTTTCGATACTTATAACCATGGAACATAGGACTACAGATCTGCGCTGCATGGATAAGAAGGATTTGATGCCTCCTTGAAACAAATTTGCGATTTTCATTTCTGCCATTTTTGAGTTTATTCAGTCTCTCTATAAATTGATGGAGGCGTAATATTAACCCTACGTAGTTAGGGTTTGTGAGTTGTATTGGTATTGTATCTAGGTTTTTTTACCCGATCTTACTACTTTGGGCTGGGCCCTTATTTACCTCTTTCAAAAAGAGGGTATGCCCTAAGGGTAATTATATAACTCGGTACATATATCTAACTCGCCGATTAATCTTGTTCGAAAATGTGTTTTCTTCCCATTATATGCTTGATATAATGTGTTATACTGATTAATTAATTTAATTAAAAGTATATTTTAAAAAAATCAATAAATTGTATGTTTTTTGATAGTAGTTATAAAGTGTTGTAACCATAAGTAATTTATCACAATGAAAACAAATATACCATTTTAAATGTTCTTAGTCAAGATGCATCAAAACTGGACATCGATGTATTTGTTGAGACGAGAACACATAACGCTCTCTAAATGTTTGGGCAGTATATTATTCATGACGTTGGGGGCATCTAGCGGTTACATATTGATAATTATTAAATAACTATGGAATGACTCATTCTATTGTTTTATGTTGGTTTATATAACGAAGGTCAAAAAGAAAATATCGATGTGACTGATTTACACAGTTCTATTGACATGAGAATTTTGTGGATTTCAATATGAAAGCTTCACTTTGATTATAGTCAAACCATGGCACGACGTCCATCGAGTGACTATAGTTGGTTTCGAGTGTAAGTATTGGAAATGAATTACTATTTAAGAGAGGACTCGTCTCCTTAGTTATATCTGATTAGTATCACGGGAGACTTAAGTCAAATAAAAGTCAAATTTTCTGACCAGGGTAGTTTGGTTAATAATAATTATTACTATTGAACCAAGAACTATGTGTTTGAACTATAGAATTGAATATGGATAATATTGGAATTTTAACCAAATTCCATAACTCCAAAGTAATACAGTTTTGATGAAAAGAATTGGTATAAATAAAAGTCACAACCGGGTAACGCTTGACAAAGTGAAATTGGATTTTACCAAGATCAGGTAAGCGATAAATTTGCCAAAATGTTACACCACCTGCTAAGTGACGTGTGAACATTAATATTCAAATAGTTCAATGTTAATCGCTGAACAAATTAATACCTGACGAATCACACAACCGAAGTGATGAATTTTCTTTAGACCAAATGATTTAATTAGTTTATAACTATTATAAATTAATTAATATCTACTAATTATAAAATTTTGAATATAAGTTGATGAACAACTATTATTCAATATATTTATAATAATTATAGATATATCGATCAATATACAATATCGATGAGCAATTAAATTATATTTAATCAATAATATTTCTTTGGGCTTAAATGGGATGTTGACACATGATGAATGGTTGATAATTTCAGCTATAACGAGCGCTTAGGGCGCGGCCGAAATAGGTTAGGGGTGTTAGAATTGGATGGCTTAGGATATTTTATGAGAACTGGTATAAGATATGATCCATTATTTTCTCTCTCACACCCACTATTTAAACACCTCAAACCCTAATCAAAAAACACCTTTTTGGTTGCCACCATTCCCATCCATTGCTTGTCGATATCATCTCCTAGAAGCTCAAGAAAATCCAAATCAAATCAATTAAAAAGGAAATTGCTATTTGACGGTGAAAAGTCTACGGTTCAAGGATTAGTAGTCTGTCAAATCAAAAACTTTCAAAGGAGAGAAAGTTCATCATTACAAGGTTCGCTTCATGGCATTGATTTTAGGTACATTTTTACAGAATTATATAGTTTATAATTCTTGAATAATATTTTGCCATTATATATATTATTATTGTATTATTAGTTTGGTGACGAATCTTATATGTATTGATATTATCACATACGAGATTGGTAATATGTATTTATTCATTTCATGAAAAACAATATTTTTTCACATATAGGCCAGATTCCATAGTAGAATAATTTTATTATAATAATTATTATTTTATTAATATATATATATATATATATATATATATATATATTAGTTAATTATACTTATATGGTTTGTACTTAATTAATAATAATTTCATGTTACTAATTAAACATATATTTTATACAGGTATATTTGTAGTAATTATAATATTTGGAAGCTATAGAATATTTTTAATAATTATTTTTAATCAAAATACTCTGTATATAATTGATATAACATAAAATATGTTTTGAAAATTAAATTTTAAATTTTATAAAATAATATCGTCATGAAATAAGATCTTGGCTAAAATATGAGAATTAAAAAAATTCCAATTTTTAAAAACTATTATAATTTCAGTTGAAAATAAATAATTAATAAAAAATAAATTTTGGTCAAGGAAAATTATGGAAAAAAATTTTAAACCTCAAAATATCATGCAAGATTTTTTGAAAATTAAAAATTTGAATAATATGTTTCGAAAATGTTTTTATTAACAATTTTCTTTTTTGAATAATTAATCAATTTATATATATTTTAATATAATTAAAATTTATTGTGTTGTGCATACAATCTTGAAGTAATTAAAATTAAAAAAAATTCAATTTTATTAATATATATATATGTATGTATGTATTTAGATATAATAAATATGTGTTTGAATATATGTGTATGTATACTTATTGAATAAAAAATTATAGTCATTGTAATATATATATTAGTCTATAATTTAAAAAACCTTTTTTATATTATGTACATGTATATATACATATATTATTTTAATGTTTATTACAATAATACACACACAGATATATATATATATATATATATGTATATATATTATTAATATTTTACAAAAATACATAAATTATATTTATATAAATTATTTATATTTTACATATATACATAAGTCATATATATATATATATATAAATTATCAATATTTTACATATATGTTTATACGTATACACACATATATGTTTTAAATATTTTTATTCTCATAAAATTATTTAAATAAAATTAACAAATACATACATACATATATACATACATATATAAATATATATATGTATGTATGTATGTATGTATGTATGTATGTATGCATGTATGTTTATGTAGATTTCGAACATTAATATAAATAACAGGTTTAAATACATACTTATACGACAACATACAATATATACCGAAAGAGCTAACATGTCTGTTGTGATGTAAATCCCAACATTTATATACGGACATGTTACACCTTGCACACGTTATCATATTACACATGCACACACATACATATATGTATATGATACATTCGTGTACATTAATTGTATGAATAAAACATGGATTAAATAAAACTCTATGTAATTTATAAATTTAAGTAAAATAAGAGATTTCATTTAAATAAAATTTCTAAATAATCTAAATGAATTAAACTTCATTTTCCCAATAAAGATCTAATAAGGTAAAAAAATTGAATTCCACCCATAACTTCCACGACGGGCTGATCCAGTTCCAACAATGGTATCGAAACCCAATAGTCCATGGAGTCTAAATTAGTCGCATTAGGGTCAACTATAAAAATCACAGCCCAAAAGTTATCCCCAATAGAAAGGGCCAAAATTTGAATTGGGCATTGGGAAAATTTTCATAATTATTTGAAAATTAAAATAGAAGATTTTAAATTTAAAAGTTAAATTTCAAATAAGATATGCAAATGGTATAAAGGGTATAACACAATAATTTTTTTTCAAGGTGTTTGAAAATAAATATTAATTTTAAAATTTATTAATAAGATTAATAAAATAAAATATTTAAACAAATTAATTATTGATAAATATATACATGTATTATATATTATGGTATATGTTATGTTATAAAATGTTTAAATAACATAAGTATACTTGTATCAATATGAATTTAATTTTAAATTATTATAATTTAATTAAAACTATTTAATTAAATAAATTACTTGAAGGTTGCATAATTGAATAAATTAATTTCAAGATAATTAATTAAATGAATATACACATATATAAGATATATATGTATTACTATAAAAGTTATAATATGAAATAAATATTTAACATAAATTTTATGTAAAATAATATAAATTATTATTTAATTAAATAAGATTTAACTAATATAATATTATACATAAGACTATTATATAAGTAGCATGAAATATAAAAGTTATATAATAATAAAACTTATATAATATGAATGTATAAACCGAAGGTGGAACATTAAGGAAACCATAAATATACTTAAGGGATGAATACATACGTAAATGTACGTATACCGTGATTTTTGATCTGCTTGACACTCGAATTATAAGAGTATTTCATAAATAATATATTATTACATAAGTCAATTTCACTTAATATAATATATTAAAAATTGTGGATCTTCAATATAATGTTGTCCTCTGCTATGTATATATTAGTAAATTACTTGCATACTCCTTAGTTGTTGAGAAACTCAAGATAAGGATGTTATATGTAGTATTATTAGTATATTAGATTGTGATGACCCGGAATTTTCGAGCATTTAAAATCGGGATATTTAATTGATTTTAAATGTTCAATAGAGAAATTTTAACTTGAACTTACGAATATCACAATTTATTGATAATTAAATTGTTGAATAAAATAATTTGAAGTTGGATAAAATACTGAATCTGGAATTCTAAGCCTATTAAAAATAATTAGAAGGCTTATAAAATTTATATTGATAATATTGAAGATAATAGAAGTTTTAAAATTAAATTTAATAGTGATTTATTCAGTTTTGAAATATATCGTTTAAATTGAATTTAAAAATAGTCTTCCGAGGCACAATCTCGGAATTCGACGAAACCAGTTCGTAATATTGGATTATTATCGGACTTCAAATTTTGTATTGATTAGAGTTATTGTGTAAGCGTACGATAATTAAACGCCCTGGATTTTTATCGAAAATTTAAATATATAGTTGTTTCAACATCAACCGCTTTCCTTTCCTATCACAATTTTCCTCTGGCGCCGTAGCTTGTTTCCCCAACACGTTTATGTCTCATTGTGTTCCCCCTCTCTAATCTTTTGAACGATCTCATCAAATCTTCTCTAAAAAAAAAATTAATTAATAACAATAAAAAAATGGCTTCGTTCAGAAGGAACTGAACGAAAAGAGAATAAAAGTACGTGCTTCTCATCCTTTTGCTTAAAATCCTCTCGGCACGAAAATAAAATAAAATAAATAAAGGTAAATAAATAATGCAAATCATCAGCGCCGAGATTTCCTTTTCCCCTCCATCTTTCCAATTCAAGCATAAACCTTTTCACCTCGAGAATCGATTTCGATTCACCTCTTAGCTGATTGATCTCGTGCTTAAGCACGTCGATAGGTGTGGTGGTTTGATTCAAGTGGTTTGGGAGTTCACGAGAAAAGAAGGGGAGGCGAACGGGAAGGCGAAGACGCCGTGAGGAAGAAGGGCCGATGGATCGCGATTTGTTCTCGCGCAAGCTAGTCGTGGCAATCGGGGTTAAGGGTGAGGGTTTTGCGATTAGGTGTGATGGAGATTTTGGTGGCTGCGATGGGGCAGCTAGGATGGATTCGAATGTAGGCAGTTAGGGTTTCGCGTGAGTAGCAGCTTGGTGCGATGGCTTTCTGATGGAGGAATTCGAGGTGAGCTGGGTTATTTTCATATATTTAATCTATATAGGTTGACTGCAGTATATATAGATAAAGATTTTGAAAGTAGGAATTTTTGTAACAAAAATAAAATAAAATAAAATAAAATAAAATGGTGAACTGAAAATAAGAATTTACAGTAAGGTATAATTTACATTTTTATTCAAATTAATATATATATATATATATATATATATATATATGTTTCTGCTCGGTTTAGCTTAAGTACGGAAAAAATATATATATTAATAAATACCTATATTTATAAAAAAAAGCGAGAGGTTAGGTGAACATCAGGAAAGGAAATAAATTTACGGTAAATTCATAAATAGTTTATTTTCTTCAATTTATAATTATATGTGTACATGTTACTTACTGCAGATTTTAAAATATATATAATAAATATACGAATTTTTAAATGTGAAGTTTTGAAAATCTATAAATTATGTTAAGTATACATGAGTTTCGAAATGAAAAATAAAATAAATAAATACACATATATATACCTAATTCCGTTTACTAGTGAAATTTTTAAATAATGAATTATGGCAATTAATTTGTTCTTAGTTACTTAAAGAAATTTAATAAAGGAAATTAGTTAAAAAATTTAATTAATAGATGGTAATAGGCTGATTGATTGATTCAAATATTAATAAACTGTAAATGGTTACTCAAGGTCAAAATCTGAAAGGAAACAGGATGGTGGGTTGAATTAGCTAAACGGAAATCAAAGGTGAGTTAATCTCACTCAGCTGAATTTAAATTTAAATGATTAAATTTAAATAATTGTTTGAAATGGTTGAATTGATTTATTTGCTGTAGTTGGTATATATTTGGAATTGGCATTTTATATTGTGCTAACGTCTGTGGATGCAGGGAGAACAGGTTGGAGGGATCCAACTGGACCCCTCAACTTTATTTAATTATTTAATATTCTCTGTTCTGAATATTTGATATCCTGTAATGAAGTATGTGAAATATTGAATGCTATGGCTTGATTGTTGTAATCGGGCAATAATGAAATACCAAATATATAATTTGAGTTTGGAAATGAAAATAAAAGAAGTGAAATTGCAAGTAAAATAATTATAGAAAAGTCGAATAAATTTATGAATAAACTGGAAAGGAAATAAAGTGACTTTAAAATTTTAATAAATAAATCTTGAGCATGGGAAGGAAAATTTAAACAAACAGAGAGTTAATGAAACTTAAACTTCAATGTTATTGTTTAAAAGAACAAAGCATTTATTTTAAATTTAGGATTTAAATTATTTAAGAAGAAGAATAAAGAAGAAATTGGGAATAACCTGAAATTTGTACATTTCAGCTAAAGGATTTAAAAAAATCAAACTGAAATAATAATAAGGTCCATAATTAATGAATTTCGAAATGAACTGATAAGTAAAGAAATTTATTTCAAATGGAATAAATTGGATAATCTATTTGGAAAATTGATTTAAGTGATTGAGATTGGGAATTTTTCTCTGAATAACCAAGTACGTTTTCAATGTAAATTCTTAAATATAAATTAAAGGTTTAAAGTGGTTTTAAGAAGTATGTTTTGAAAAATGTGCTATTTCTAAATATTTAAATTCTTAAGTATTCCCTTTTAATCTGTTATAGCAATAATTATTTTAATCTATTATAGCAATAATTATTTAAAGAGTGACTTAGTATTTTATTTTTAAAAGTGAAATCTAGTTTTATATTTTATTTAGTAACATTATTTTCAAATATTCATATAGTATGTATTTTTAATAAATCATTGAAGTAGTTTTAACTTAAATGTTATAAAGTATATTTCTAAGTAAAGTGTTTTAACTTATTTTAAAATCTAGTCTTGTGCTTGGTGATTTCAGAGGAGATAGAAAATATTTGGGAAAGTTGATTCTGAAAGAAAGATGGTTTTGAAACTGTTTTCAAAGGATTGAAAATAGAATATATCTT
This sequence comes from Allium cepa, assembly GCA_030765085.1. Taxonomy (NCBI): domain Eukaryota; kingdom Viridiplantae; phylum Streptophyta; class Magnoliopsida; order Asparagales; family Amaryllidaceae; genus Allium; species Allium cepa. The sequence goes on along the minus strand of CM060943.1, from coordinate 675,831,179 downwards.
GTGAAGATATTTTTGAGATTAATAAATAATTTGGAAAATTATTTATTGGTGGGTGGTTGTTTTGTGAATATAATTGATAGTTAAATAACCGACTATCAATATTGGACAATTGCGTTGATCGTTTCGAAGAGGCCGGTATCGAGATTTATTTCTCGAAAACCACTTTGATCCGGTTTGTACGTTTCGTGAAAATGATTTTGGATTCGAAGATGGAGCAGTGAAGTGCAAGGGCTAGTCGCTACTAATCCTGAGGATATTTCCAAAATGGATGTAGTAGGAATAGTGCCTTCGGTTCCGTTCGAACCCGGGACGGACTTGTATGGATGGATGCTTGCGAAACATCGTCAGGTGGACGATGGGCATTCTAAGGAATAGGTTCTTAAAAAAGGTAACGCTTAGCCTCAAGCCTCATCAAATGGGAATGACTGAAAATCAGGGGATATGCAACAAGGCTAGGTGGGTAGCACCCAAGCAGGCTGAGGTCATTCCACTCTAGATGTCCCTTTTTATTTCGGCTTAGTGGGCGGTTGCTGATCCCAACCGTGGGGTGATCTCACTCGGGATTATCCAGTAAGGGCTAGTCCCGGCCTTGTGTTGCAGGGGAGCGGGCGTACTCCTCGGTACGGTGATCTAGGCCCTGTACTGTGACAGGTGGTACCCCAGTGCCTAGTCATTGGTTGGAAATCCATTCTCCCTACGAGCCTTGTACGAGTTTTGTTTGTATTACCCACTTTGTGGCTAGTAGCTGGAATTTAATAATGTAACAATTTCGGCTATTTTATAAGTATTTGTATATAGACCCTATTGTAATATCAGAGGATTTCTATAAAAGTTGTTTTAGCTATCGTAAGGTAAAAACCCGACATGTTTATTTGTGGCGTGGTCTTACGAGATGCTTTTGTTTTCAAAGGATTTTTGAAACTTTTAAAAAAATCAATTGGGTGTGATTTTCTCACGCTGGTATTCCAGACTGACTCGGGTGTTATTTAACCGTAATGCTCGGGTCAGACCGAGTATTATAGGATATACCGGATGTGATGCTATGGAGCTCAGGAGACGAGCTGGATGACCACATGTATTCTCGTACTTGTTTATATATATATATATATATATATATATATATATTCCGCTGTGTTGAGTTGTTGTGTATCCATTTGTATGATATTGATGTCAAGCTGTGATTGATGTACTCTGATGATGTAATATATAGACAGAGATATTTGATGTTTGTTTAAAGATAATTTATTATCTACTATATTTTATTCCGCTGCGATGGTTAGATTCTGTTGTTGTTTTCTATTTTCTTCTTCTACCTCTTTTTCTTCAACCCAAATGGATCGTATTTCTGTGCAACTTGAGTTGATTGTTGTAAAGTAGTGTTGACTCAAGGGGTACGGATTTGCGGGTCGTTAAAGTTGGTATCAGAGCTTAGGTTGAAGATAACCTTGGCTCTGGTTGGAGTTACTCATAAAATAGAGTCTATGGTACTCTATAATGAGTTGGAGCGTATTAATAGATAAGAGTGCGTACTTGTTAGTGAATATGAAATTGTTTTTATGTTGTGTTGATTTATCGGTTGAGTGTTTATGGATTCTGGTCGATGTGTGGGACGCCATGTCATCGATAGGGATTTCTAAACTCTTGAACAAGATAAACCGACACAGTATTGTTTTAACTAGGGTAAATGAAATAATTTTACCCAAATTTATTTTATGTATATAAAAGAAAATGATTTTCTTAATTATTATAGCTATACATGGATGTTTGGATGATAGAAGTGATAAATATTATATTATTATCATTGTATGATAATTGAATAAAGATTGAAATAATAACTAAAAATTAAGGAATAAATTAACATAATAGATGAAATTTATGAATGTGATTCATAATAGAATAAGGAATTGAATTCATAATTAAAAACTAACAAACCAATTCTTATCAAATGAATTTGTAAATGTAAACTATAATGTAAATTATAGTGTAATTAATTATTAAAGTAAGATAAAATTCCAAAGAAAAGTTTGAATTTAAATCTAAAGAGTTTGGAATTTGGAGATTTAAGTTTCTTTGAATTGGATAATGATTCTCAAAAGTTGGGAGGATAATATATGTTGAGAAATATTTTTGAATCGGATTTGAAATCTAGAGAGATTTGGAATTTAAAAATATTGGATGGATTTTAGAAAGAAAATAAAAGCATTGAACTCTTTTGGTCGCTAGAAAATAACTTCGGTGATGACTGCAGCATCATCGATGTTCATTTTCGAGTTTCCAGAAGTGAAATTGCTACCATATTGTTTTGAATTGAAATTGTTTGCAAAACTGGTTGAGTTTTGAAATTCAAAGAGATAAATTGAATTTATCAAAGAAATTTTGGATATAGAAGGTTTTAAAGGGAATTTTGAAATGTTGAAAGGTTGTTTAAACTTTGGAATTTGTTGGAAAAAATATTCAACGGTGTAAGTAAAGTCAAACTGAGTACTGGAATTTAAAATTGAATTGTGTGGAGTTATGTGGAATGGGAAAATTAGTCAGGATGGACTAAAGATAATTAATGTTTGGAAATAAAATTTATTGGTTAAATAATGAATTGGTGAATGAATAAATGATCAAATAATGTACTTATAAAGTGAAGTTGATATTAATAAGAAGGGATTGAAAATTTTAATTCAGCAAATAAAATTTAACTTAAGTGAATGAAAATGAAGGAAATATAAGCTTTGAATAATGGGATTTAAATTTAAAAGGCTAAAATGAAATTAACTTGGATTGGGGAATAAAATTTTAAATGGATTGAAATTAATTGAATAAGCTGAAAATAATATCCAGTTGTATTCGAATTTAGTTGCAATCGAATTGATTTAAATAAATTGAGTTAAGATAGAATTGAATTGGAATAAGAATTCAATTGAATTATTTGATGGAATTAGATTCTTACCTAAACAAATGGAAAATAAATTGAATAAGGATTAGAATTGAAATAAATAAATCAGAATAACTTATAAAGAATTAAAAATCCATGGAAATAAAATATGCTTGGGCTATAAATAAATAGAAGGCTTGAGTTAAAAATAAAAGATGAATATATTCAAGCTTATGATGAATGGAATTATATAAAACAATCAGTTGTGACTTATTAAATTGAAAATGGAATACAATGCCCAAAATCAATATTTTGATGAATTGAAAAATGAAATGAGAATCCAAACTTGAATTATAAAATAAATTTGAACTTAAGAAATTTAAATGAAGAGATTTTGAGATTAAAAATCAAGTGTTTAATTTTGTCCAGGGGAAGAATTAATTAGATAATAAATTAGTAAATGTAATTGAATGGTGAGTTTATGATGAAGTTTGGAAATAAACTCAAGTTATAAATCAAATTCGGCTTGGATCGATAGTGATGTAAATGTAATTATATTGTGGTTAATAAAATTGGGTGGTAAATTGAAAATGGATAGTGGATTTAAAACTTGAGTTATAAATTGAAAATTTAGCTTGAAGTGTTAACAAATTAAATATAATTGAAGTATATCGGATAAAAATGTAAATGGATTAAAATAGTAATGGTTTGAATGTGCAAATAATATCCAAATAAGTGAAGATAACTTGGAAATTAGCCAGGTAATAAATTGAATGAGCTGAATCTAAAAAGTTAAAATGTATAATAATTGATCGAATAAATGTGTAGTTTGAAATGGGATTGGATTAAAATAGAATCAAATTAAATTGAAGAGAGAACTTTGTTTGTAAGATGAGAATTAGCTTAAGTGTAAAATTTGAATAAATTGAAATAAATTGACTTAAGCTAAATGAATGAAGGAGAGTTGAATTGAATTCAACTTGAATCGAGTTTAGTGATATTGGGTTGGATTTAAATCAAGTGGAAATGAATTTTAATCGAAATAAAATTCGGTGAGTTATAAATAATATTTAATGGAATGATATTCTTAAATAAATAATTGTAAACCATTTAAATTATTAAGGGATTGAAATAACTTGAGACAATAAGGAAAATAGAATGTTTCGAGTTTATTAGAATGGTTTAAGTGAATGTGGATAAACTAATTATACCGAATAAATAAAATTCTAGAATAAATATTTGTAAACCATTTAAAATGTTAAAGAGTTGAAATGGTTATTGAGTGAAATAGCCTGGATTGTTGTCGAGCTAAATAAAATAGTTTGAAAAAAAAAATATGGAATGAAATGTAAATGTATGGATTGTGAATGGAATTTAATCAGAATGTTTCGAGCTAGATCAAGTGGTCTTGAATGGATATTGTTTGAATAATGAAACTAGTTTGGTTAATAAAATAAAATGTAAGTGAATGGATTCAACTTTAAAATGCAGGGAAAATGAGATTATATGAATTGTGAATAAATTTCAAAAATGGAATAGAATTAAGTATAAATTGAGTTAAAATCAATTTAAATTGGTTATAAAGCATAAATACCGATCTATTCACATAAACCTCGTCGAATTGCATGGAATAAATTGTCGTTTGAATGTAAATGGAAGTTATTAAAATGCCTTGGATGGATAGGAGTAAAATAAATTGATTTTGAGAATAATTGGATTAAATATGAGTTCGGTTTGCTTAAAAATAAATTAAATGTAAGCGATTGAGTTTTAAACCATTCAAATTGAATAAAAATGGTTTGTAAATTAATTGAAACAGTTGAATTAGTATGAAAATTGTATAAATTGCTTACGGAAATATTGGATGTGCATTTCTTTAGAATTTATATCTTTTAACCATTGAAACTAAGTGAAATATAGTTAAACTGCATATATTGGGCACTTACATGTTTAAATTGAGTAAGTACAGGTACCTGGGAGCCGTGTGGCTGGATTTGGTTGTGCTATTGCTAAAAATAATAAGCTACTTGCTTAAAAATGCTAAATAAGGTACGCTTACGCAATAAAAATAGGAAATATGAACTGTTTTTCTGTTTTCCGACCGTGTGGGTCGATGTATATATATTTATCTCTTTTGTCAAATTGCAGAAGCTCCTCCGTACAAAGGGGACTCTGCCAAAAATTTTCAACAAAAATTTTCGAAAATTTTGGGAGTTAGAAAATTTTTGAAAATTTTTGGAAAAATTTATTAACGACAAAACGATTTCAAACTGGAAATTGAAATAAGTTAGTAAATGAAACTAATTAAAGTAATGACATGAATTAGTTATAAATGGAAAATAAAATTCAAATATTTAAAGTTAAAGATAAATTGAATCCATATGGAAATGAAGGAATCAATTTGAATAGAAATAGATATAAACTAAAGTGGTAAGATGAAAATAAATATAAGAAACACATAAATGCTTATACTAGCTTAAGTAAGGATGAGGCATTCGCAATTAGAAATGGATATTTCAAATATAATCTAAGTTAGTATGTGAGTTAATAGATATTGACATCTGTAAGTGAGTCGATAAATGTTTTTGAATATTGTGATTGGATCTATTGCTGTGTAAGATGTGCAGGTAATATAAAGGTAGAGGGAATTGATTTTAATTTCAGAAGAATAAAATTTGAAAATGCTCGACAAAAAGGTATGTATTTAAATTTGGTGTGAAATTTGATTGGGTTTTTGGATTGAGCCACTTGGCGTTTTGTTTTCTTTTTGGATTTGGGAGGCCGTAGAGCCATTTTGTAGTTGTACCGAGTCAGCCGCGCAAAGGAGACGCTAGCGAAATTTTTCGAAAATTTACAGTGTTAGAAAATTTTAGAGAAAATTTGAAAATTTAAAAATTAGTTTTGAATTATGATTTGTATGATTGAGCAAGTAATAATATTTGGAAACTATGGAAGGTTTTGGGGAAGCTAGTAAGAAGGATTGTGGGTCCATAATAAAAGATATGTATGGCTAGTTAACTAAACTATTTGGTGTTGGAAAATAGTAATGGATATGGGACCATTCTTGCTGACTAGTAATTTCGGGGACGAAATTCTTTTAAGAGGGGAGGAATGTGATGACCCGGAATTTTCGAGCATTTAAAATCGGGATATTTAATTGATTTTAAATGTTCAATAGAGAAATTTTAACTTGAACTTACGAATATCACAATTTATTGATAATTAAATTGTTGAATTAAATAATTTGAAGTTGGATAAAATACTGAATTTGGAATTCTAAGCCTATTAAAAATAATTAGAAGGCTTATAAAATTTATATTGATAATATTGAAGATAACAGAAGTTTTAAAATTAAATTTAATAGTGATTTATTCAGTTTTGAAATACATCGTTTAAATTGAATTTAAAAATAGCCTTCCGAGGCACAGTCTCGGAATTCGACGAAACCAGTTCCATTGGATCCGTAATATTGGATTATTATCGGACTTCAAATTTTGTATTGATCAGAGTTATTGTGTAAGCGTACGATAATTAAACGCCCTGGATTTTTATCAAAAATTTAAATATATAGTTGTTTCAACATCAGCCGCTTTCCTTTCCCATCACAATTTTCCTCTGGCGCCTAGCTTGTTTCCCCAACACGTTTATGTCTCGTTGTGTTCCCCCTCTCTAATCTTTTGAACGATTTCATCAGATCTTCTCTAAAAAAAAAATTAATTAATAACAATAAAAAAATGGCTTCGTTCAGAAGGAACTGAACGAAAAGAGAATAAAAGTACGTGCTTCTCATCCTTTTGCTTAAAATCCTCTCGGCACGAAAATAAAATAAAATAAATAAAGGTAAATAAATAATGCAAATCATCAGCGCCGAGATTTCCTTTTCCCCTCCATCTTTCCTATTCAAGCATAAACCTTTTCACCTCGAGAATCGATTTCGATTCACCTCTCAGCTGATTGATCTTGTGCTTAAGCACGTCGATAGGTGCGGTGGTTTGATTCAAGTGGTTTGGGAGTTCATGAGAAAAGAAGGGGAGGCGAATGGGAAGGCGAAGACACCGTGAGGAAGAAGGGCCAATGGATCGCGATTTGTTCTCGCGCATGCTAGTCGTGGCAATCAGGGTTAAGGGTGAGGGTTTTGCGATTAGGTGTGATGGAGATTTTGGTGGCTGCGATGGGGCAGCTAGGATGGATTCGCGTGTAGGCAGTTAGGGTTTCGCGTGAGTAGCAGCTTGGTGCGATGACTTTCTGATGGAGGAATTCGAGGTGAGCTGGGTTATTTTCATATATTTAATCTATATAAGTTCACTGCAGTATATATAGATAAAGATTTTGAAAGTAGGAATTTTTGTAACCAAAATAAAATAAAATATAATATAATATAATGGTGAACTAAAAATAAGAATTTACAGTAAGGTATAATTTACATTTTTATTCAAATTAATATATATATATATATATATATATATATATATATATATACACACATGTTTCTGCTCGGTTTAGCTTAAGTACGGAAAAATATATATTAATAAATACCTATATTTATAAAAAATAAGGGAGAGGTTAGGTGAACATCAGGAAAGGAAATAAATTTACGGTAAATTCATAAATAGTTTATTTTCTTCAATTTATAATTATATGTGTACATGTTACTTACTGCAGATTTTAAAATATATATAATAAATATACGAATTTTTAAATGTGAAGTTTTGAAAATCTATAAATTATGTTAAGTATACATGAGTTTCAAAATGAAAAATAAAATAAAATAAATAAATACACCTATATATACCTAATTCCGTTTACTAGTGAAAATTTTAAATAATGATTATGGCAATTAATTTTTTCTTAGTTACTTAAAGAAATTTAATAAAGGAAATTAGTTAAAAAAATTAATTAATAGATGGTAATAGGCTGATTGATTGATTCAAATATTAATAAACTGTAAATGGTTACTCAAGGTTAAAATCTAAAAGGAAACAGGATGGTGGGTTGAATTAGCTAAACGGAAATCAAATGTGAGTTAATCTCACTCAGCTGAATTTAAATTTAAATGATTAAATTTAAATAATTGTTTGAAATGGTTGAATTGATTTATGTGCTGTAGTTGGTATATATTTGGAATTGGCATTTTATATTGTGCTAACGTCTGTGGATGCAGGGAGAACAGGTTGGAGGGATCCAACTGGACCCCTCAACTTTATTTAATTATTTAATATTCTCTGTTCTGAATATTTGATATCCTGTAATGAAGTATGTGAAATATTGAATGCTATGGCTTGATTGTTGTAATCGGGCAATAATGAATTACCAAATATATAATTTGAGTTTGGAAACAAAAATAAAAGAAGTGAAATTGTAAGTAAAATAATTATAGAAAAGTCGAATAAATTTATGAATAAATTGGAAAGGAAATAAAGTGACTTTAAAATTTTAATAAATAAATCTTGAGCATGGGAAGGAAAATTTAAACAAACAGAGAGTTAATGAAACTTAAACTTCAATGTTATTGTTTAAAAGAACAAAGCATTTATTTTAAATTTAGGATTTAAATTATTTAAGAAGAAGAATAAAGAAGAAATTGGCAATAACCTGAAATTTGTATATTTCAGCTAAAGGATTTAAAAAAATCAAACTGAAATAATAATAAGGTCCATAATTAATGAATTTCGAAATGAACTGATAAGTAAAGAAATTTATTTCAAATGGAATAAATTGGGTAATCAATTTGTAAAATTGATTTAAGTGATTGAGATTGGGAATTTCTCTCTGAATAACCAAGTACGTTTTCAAAGTATATTCTTAAATATAAATTAAAGGTTTAAAGTGGTTTTAAGAAGTATGTTTTGAAAAATGTGCTATTTCTAAATATTTAAATTCTTAAGTATTCCCTTTTAATCTGTTATAGCAATAATTATTTTAGTCTGTTATAGCAATAATTATTTAAAGAGTGACTTCGTATTTTATTTTTAAAAGTGAAATCTAGTTTTATATTTTATTTGGTAACATTATTTTCAAATATTCATATAGTATGTATTTTTAATAAATCGTTGAAGTAGTTTTAACTTAAATGTTATAAAGTATATTTCTAAGTAAAGTGTTTTAACTTATTTTAAAATCTAGTCATGTGCTTGGTGATTTCAGAGGAGATAGAAAATATTTGGGAAAGTTGATTCTGAAAGAAAGATTGTTTTGAAACTATTTTCAAAGGATTGAAAATAGAATATATCTTGTGAAGATATTTTTGAGATTAATAAATAATTTGGAAAATTATTTATTGGTGGATGGTTGTTTTGTGAATATAATTGATAGTTAAATAACCGACTATCAATATTGGACAATTGCGTTAATCGTTTCGAAGAGGCCGGGATCGAGATTTATTTCTCGAAAACCACTTCGATCCGGTTTGTACGTTTCGTGAAAACGATTTTGGATTCGAAGGTGGAGCAGTGAAGTGCAAGGGCTAGTCGCTACTAATCTTGAGGATATTTCCAAAATGGATGTAGTAGGAATAGTGCCTTCGGTTCCGTTCGAACCCGGGATGGACTTGTATGGATGGATGCTTGCGAAACATCGTCAGGTGGACGATGGGCATTCTAAGGAATACGTTCTTAAAAAAGGTAACGCTTAGCCTCAAGCCTCATCAAATGGGAATGATTGAAAATCAGGGGATATGCAACAAGGCTAGGTGGGTAGCACCCAAGCAGGGTGAGGTCATTCCAGTATAGATGTCCCTTTTTATTTCGGCTTAGTGGGCGGTTGCTGATCCCAACCGCAGGGTGATCTCACTCGGGATTATCCAGTAAGGGATAGTCCCGGCCTTGTGTTGTAGAGGAGCGGGCGTACTCCTCGGTACGGTGATCTAGGCCCCGTACTGTGACAGGTGGTACCCCAGTGCCTAGTCATTGGTTGGAAATCCATTCTCCCTACGAGCCTTGTATGAGTTTTGTTTGTATTACCCACTTTGTGGCTAGTAGCTGGAATTTAATAATGTAACAATTTCGGCTATTTTATAAGTATTTGTATATAAACCCTATTATAATATCAGAGGATTTCTATAAAAGTTGTTTTAGCTATCGTAAGGTAAAACCCGACATGTTTATTTGTGGCGTGGTCTTACGAGATGCTTTTGTTTTCAAAGGATTTTTGAAACTTTTAAAAAAATCAATTGGGTGTGATTTTCTCACGTTGGTATTCCAGAGTGACTCGGGTGTTATTTAACCGTAATGCTCGGGTCAGACCGAGTATTATAGGATATACAGGATGTGATGCTATGGAGCTCAGGAGACGAGCTGGATGACGACACGTATTCTCGTACTTGTTTATATATATATATTCCGCTGTGTTGAGTTGTTGTGTATCCATTTGTATGATATTGATGTCAAGCTATGATTGATGTATTCTGATGATGTAATATATAGACAGAGATATTTGATGTTTGTGTAAAGATAATTTATTATCTATTATATTTTATTCCGCTGCGATGGTTAGATTCTATTGTTGTTTTCTATTTTCTTCTTCTACCTCTTTTTCTTCAACCCAAATGGTTCGTATTTCTGTGCAACTTGAGTTGATTGTTGTAAAGTAGTGTTGACTCAAGGGGTACTGATTTGCGGTTCGTTACATAGATAGATGAGGTAAGTTAACTATATGTATTTGTTGAGAAAACTCAAAGTATATATAATATACTTAGGCCATCGCGATGTAGTAGGTATGAGTGAATAATTTCATTTTGATTTGTTGAGCAAACTAAAGGTCGAAATGAGATTAGGACAAGGAAGCATGAGTTAGTAGTTGTATATGATACAACCAATAAGGAGTTATCTATCATTTGGAGGCTATGATTTGTTAAACAAACTGAAGTTCAGAATCTCAAGAAAAATGAGCCCTAACACATTGGTGAAGCCAAAATAGTTTTATGTTTCATCTTAGGGTTTGTAAAAACATAAAAGTCTGGTGAGAGCCTTATTAGAAAATGAAATGATAATACTTAAGATTTCCAATACTATAAGAACATATGCTATATAATGTTACAATAATTTAGAACGACAAATTTGTGCATTTCATACGATTAATAAAATGTTTATCAATTAAGATATACAAACAAACTAAATTGAAAATTGAAAAATAGAAATATAACATATACTTACTAATAAATGCTACTTGCATGGTTTCTATACCCATGCAAGCACCTGATTTTACAACTACTACATACATTCATAATATAATCGCTTACGCATTTAACTGGTCAAGAATGTGTATTGCATTCTATGAGTTTCAAACTCTAAAAACAATACAATTCTATGGATATTTTATCCATATACTACCGCATACAAGATTATATGGGAGATGGTCACATATCGTAATGTACGATACTTCGATGAAGTTAGTTCATTCAAAATAAGCCTATAAAATGTATTGTTAGATCGAGTATTCAATTTGATTGATTATAAAAGGATTATATTGTGTTAAACGTAACATTAGACCCAAAGCACAGGAAAAATCTATGAATTCAATCATTGAAATATCAGTTTTATTGGTATACATAAGGTGCATCATAATTGATGTCCTTAAATGTTAAGGATGATCAAATGCATCTATGTGAAGAGTTCATAATGATGTTATAATGAAGGTTACTTTTGAATCGTTTAACCATTTAAAAAGAAAAATAAGCTTGTAAGAGCAGATGTGATTTAAGGTACAATGGGAATAAAGAAATTGAATAGTCACTTCTGCTTCATAAAGAAACATCGAAAATAAGGACTATAAAAATTAATAATTAACTGTGGGATGCAAAATACGATTTCTATTTCGAAATATATTTCCATTTAGAAAAATCATTCTTATAAGATTTATTTTTTGAGTTCAAGATTTTTGATTAACTCTCCACTATAAACTAGTTGTAATATGTGAAATAAATAATCTACATTAAGTGAATGATGAACTTTGTATATAGTACGCTATTATAGTAATGGTGGAAATAGTGGGGGCATGCCATGTTTCACTTATTGATTGCATCAAATCATGAAAACTGTTTTCGTAAAACATACCGAACATTATTTATGAAATAATGAATATTTTTCAATGTCAACTGAAAAATAAACATAGTTGTATTTCAATGTGCATATTATGAATATTCATTATGAAATAAAACTATAATGTGGTATTTGTTTTTACAACAAAACTAGTGGATCGAAAAAGCTGAAATATCTAAAATTATTTATAATTATTTTGGAATTATAGACAAAGCCGTAGTTTTGAGAAATAATTTTTATTATTTGATTATAATCAATCATATGCTACTAGTTAATTATATATTAACATTCAAGGGAAATGCCAATTTAGTGGGAACGTCATAGGAGTTGATGAACTCTTTGGATTGGTACACACACACATATACGCAATCGTAAGTCTATTAATACCAAAACATTTCTACGTACTTCATTATATTCATCGATGAGTCTTCAACGACATTGACATGTGTATTTGTACACATGTTTAAGTGTAAGACAAGTGCATAGAATATAAAACGAAAGTAAGCAGTGTAACATGCTATAGAAATGAATCGATTTGATCGAATGGATGAGTATATTGAAAGAGTCCATATGCACGTAACATAAAAAAAGATTATGTCTCAAAAGGTCACTCCTTCCTATGATACATAATGATGTATCAATAAGGGGCAATCAAACTTTATTGGACAAAGTATGATTAATTATGAGTGCAGTTGAGTTTAACTTCTTTTTATATGGTCGTGTACTTAAGAATAGGACATAAGATTAATATTATTTGATCTATTTATTTTAATTTATTGAGTTGTATCTATGTTGTTATGTAGATTAAGCAGTCTTGTTAGTAATTGGGTTACTGTTTATATATTACTTTGTAATTTTCTGTTATGTTTAATGCAATAAAAGGAACCCATTTAAAAAAAAAGCATCGATTATCTATGCTTTCACCAGTTGGCATTTTCATTTTTGAAGAAAATATACAATTTAAGTTTACAGATGTTGTAATAAACTCAATCTACACCAATATAATAAAAGTAAACATATAAATTATGTAAAACTCCTTTCAATTTATAGATGATTATATCGTATAGAAAAATTTCACTTATAAATAAATATAGAAATGGATCTATTTATTGTTACAAAGAAATATAAAATTTTATATACAAATAAATGAATATATGTTTATTGATACATGTAAAAATATTTGAACTAACTATGGTAGATACATTTACTATTTTATGTATTTAATTTAAACTAAACCGAGAATTAATATTTTTTCTTTTAACCATATCTCTTTATCCTGATTCAAAATATTAGTTTAAGAACTAATTGCATGTCAATTATAAAATTAATTCTTTTTAATGCTACACTAACGAATTAATTATCACTAATGAGCATATTCATTCAATTATAATTAAATAACGAAATACTAAAGAACAGAAAATATAAACATACCTATTTAAAATATTAACAACTAAAATAAATAATAAACATGTTATTAAATTTTCAAATTAACCGATATAATGCACATACATTAGTGAATTTAAAAAAAAAAGTCTATTTTTTTAGCTTAAGCATTTTGGTTAAGACTAAAAGCATAAAAAAATTGAACCTAACATTATTTTTTGAAATTGAAAGCATGAATGAGAATTAATATTTTCACTACTTGACCTACTAACTTTTACATCTACCATGTCATTAAAGATAGGAAACAATTTTTTAGAATAAGAGCTTCTGAAAGAAAATTGACTTGTGAACTATACATCTTCCACCTATGGTGATTCTAGCGGGTTGAACACGATCGTAGTTTGTTAGAAAATGTGCAAATAATATAAATAGGAACAACACAACATAATTTAATAAAAGAAAATTTGGAGAATGTGGAACTAAATAGAATTCAAAAGCAATATGGTAGAAATATTATGATTATGCATGAGTGCCGTAGATGAGAATAAGAATGTTGCAAGGAGAAACACACAAACTAAACGGCTGATCATAAATTTGACATTATTTAACAGTAATCGAATTAGAAAAATATTACAGTAGCTTAAATTTTATGTTTTTTAGTACATAGAGCATAACATATACATAGAACATAAGCATTGTGAAATATATCTTTTTGAACAACTAAATAATTTTGCCTTTACTTAAAATATAGATGTAGACATTATAACCAAAATAGTACAAAAATTAATAATATTCAAAATGAAATAATATATCACCATAAAATGTCCAACACCACTGTGTAGTGGTTAGGCACTTTGGGATTGATCCATGAGGCCATATGTTCAAATCGTACATAGTGCATGATTCGAATCACTAGACATAAAATATATTTCTTTTAAAAATTGCATTATAATAATATACGATAGGGTAATTTTATTTCCATGTACCATTTTATTTAGTTAATTGTAACGACCCAGGATTTTTATGAATTTAAATTGATAATTTAAATGAATTTTTGAAGTAAAAATTGTAAAATTAAATGATAAATTGATTTGAATTTTTCCAATGTTCAAATAAATTATGTTATTTATTAATAAAGAAATGGTTTCTTTTATATAATTATTTTAAATATTATAAGGAGTTATTCTTAAACAATATTTATAATAAAATGTCCTTACAAATGAATTCTTATTTTAAATAGAAATTGTCTTTTTAAATTTATTTATAAATAATAGATATGTGTGTTTTGAAAGAAACTATGATTTATAAAATTCGAAAATGAAGTCTTTCAAAAATGTTTTAAATAAAATAAACTTTGTAAATATATAAGTATGAACACTTGTAATATGAAACAAAGTAAATATAAGATATATATTCAAGTGTACAATACGAAAAGAAAAAAAAATGTACAAAGCAAGATCATATCAGCCGAGGCAACAATGCAAAACGACACCAAAACAAATTCAACCTAAGACACATATAATTGTATATAAAGAGTAACCAGGCAAGAACAAGTAAAAGGAAAATAAGAAAAGGATGAAACATCACAAAGTATATATTTTACCTAAGCAATAAAGCAAAGTACATCAACCTTTAAAGCTTCCATCTCTGCTCAGAAATAAGGTACTAAGTGATTAATGCAACATATCTCAAGCCACCAAAGCAATATTTTCGGCCACCAGAGGAAGATCTGCATAGTTGGTAAAGCAAGAAAGAAAAATACATAAGTCTAAGCTAGCAAATAAGATAAGCATGTACACAACAACAATTAATGCAACATGCCTCCAAAACAATTCAGCCATGCTTATTGAATAAACAAAGAAATAACACTGTATAAACATCACCTTGTATAAACCTGCAACTTGTTTACATTTATTCACCTGTACACTTTCTTTTATATATCACCAGTAAACTTCTCTCCTATATATCAACTCAAACATTATCACTTCGGTTCTTCAAAGGTGAGTAACTTCAAAAGTAAACCAGAAGAAGAAAATAAGCATGTCATCTTTATAAACTCTAAATATCACTCAAAGAAAGAAAAACAGATTCAAGAAGATTCAAATCTACAGTTTTTAAACAAATGAGCTCTGTTTTTTCTTCATAGCAGGTGTGAGCAAATCTTCTTTTTAAATTAGACTTCTTTGATTCTTTTATCTGTGAGTAAACACTTTGTTTTAAAAACAATTTAGTTTATGAATGGCTCTAATGCCTGGGTTGATCTGATATTTGATATTGATGTTGCATAAGAACCTCTTAATTTTTATATAATTGAATTGATATCAATGTATATGTGTGTAAGTATGCCTGTATATATATACACCCTGTTTCCTGTGGTTTCAGTACATGTCTTGCCTTCAAAAAAAAAATTCAAAACCTCAAATAGAATTAAAATCAGACTATGATGTTTAAATGAAAAATGGTTGTTAATGTATGATGAAGTTATAAAAATAGTTTCAAGGTTTTAAATTTAACAAATAGTCTAAAAAATGGAAATAACAGTAAGATTTTATACATAGGTTAAAAGATCAATAAATTCAAATTCTGTTTTGAATTACATAAATGTGTTCGTGATCGAAAATCACGATTTTTAATATACATTTTGTAATTTTTAATTTGATAATCGATTGGGAATTTCGAAAAGTTCGTTTTGGGAGTTTTGGGTGATTGTTGATGATCGACGTGATGGAGTTGGCCAATTTTTGGTCTGAAGGTGGTTCGTTTGATGGTGAGTGTTGGAAAAATAATAGAAATTTTTTCGAATGAATGAATTTTTGGGTTGAATCGAAACTAGGGTTTTAGAGTGAAATTTTGTTAGGGTCAGTTTCGAATTTAATTCGTTGACGAGGAAGCTTCGTGTTCAATCGGACCTGGGGGAGACTTGGCGTGGGTTGAAGCCGAAGCTCTGGGTGGAATGGCGAAGTTGATGGTGGCATAGATCGTCGGCACGTGGTGGTTTTTCAGATGGGGGGTGGTTCCAGATTTTGGGTTGGGTTACACGATTTCATTCTCGAGTTTGATTCAGGTCTTTGAGTGTTTGGGGTAGCTCGTGGTGTCATTGATGACTCGTAGATGGCCAGAGTGACGGTCAGAAGCAACAAGCCGAGGTGTGCACGTGCACGCGCGTCGTTGTGTCTGTGGGTTACAAGGTTGGGGAAGAAGAAGTGGCATGGAGGAAGACTCGAAGTTTTGTTTGATTGTCTCGGGGTCGTGTGCGTGAGAACGTGATAAAGACTCGAAGCAAATTTTTGAGTGGCTCGGGCATGAGTGTTTTTCCAGGTTTAAATAGAAACCTGTTTTATTGTTTTGAAAACTTAAACTGAATTTGAATGATCAGACAAAGTTTAAAATAAGGTTTGAATCAAAGTTAAATATAAATCCGAGTCCAGTTGAAACTTAGTTTAGAAACAAAGTTCAAAAATTTAAATTTGTTTAATAACTGGAAAACGTTAAATACTTAAGTGTATTCTAAAAAGGGTTATTCGTTTTAATTAATTAAATTTGAAATGAATTTAAAAGTAAATTGAATATGAATTGTCAACATATTTATAAGTGATAATAAATCACTAATAAGAAAGAGATTTGCCTTAAGTTAATTTAAAATGAATAATTTATTTATTTAATTTATTAATGATTGGTTAAATTAAATAAGGAATTAAGGGTTTAAAAAAATCATTAATTAAGGTTTAAAGATTAATTAATTGAGGAATAATTAATTGGTACATTAAGGATTTTTAATTAAATATAAATTAATGATTAAAATTGATTAATCAAGTGATTAAGCAATAAATAATGTAAGGATAATGTGATAAATTAACCAAGGAAATTTATTTAAGGATAATTAATTTATTAAAGGTTAAATGATTATGTAATTAACTTAAGGTTAATTTAATTTATGTGATTAACTAAGAATCATTTAATAAATTAAGGAAATTGGTAAATTAGTTTATATCAAACGATTTGTAATTAATAAATCAGAATTTGATAATAAATTCATAAGTAATTAAATTTAATCGAAATTAAATTGAATTAATTAGGATTAAACGATTAATTAATCCTATTTATAAATGATTATTAAATGCTTGACCTTACTTATGAATGATTGTATTATATGAGATGCTTTGAATTGATTATCCTATCTGATTTGTGATATTTTGTTCTGTAGATTGAGCTGTGTATATTTATTTACATTTGTATACTATCTGTGAATCTGTGAATGGACGATGAGCGTTATAGTTTTATATCGCTTATCAACTATATTTCTATGTTTTAATCTGTGATGATTGAAATGATGTTGCACTAGTGTGTTAAACCCTTGGACCACACTTATACACACACATCAATATGGATTTCACGAGGAAATCGATTAAGTCACAGATTTTTGAAATAGTTTTAAATTTGAATATTTGAATTCAAATGTTTTGGGAAATGGATTGGGTTTAAAGTGAAAAGCTTTTGAAATGGAATTTCGTAGATGAAATTTATTTTGAATACTCGATAAAGTATGAAGTTTAAAATAATTTGATTTAAACTTAAATTCAAGATTTGAAATTGAATTCTATGTTTTAAAACTAGGGGTTAAAGATGTTATACCAGTTATATATGGGTTAAACTATTTTAAAATGAATTTATTTGGGAATATGAATATAAATTAAGAACTGTAACTCGTGTAAATATAATTGGATTTTTCTGAAACGAAAACTGTTTCTTTTCAAATAATAAAAGCTTTCACATAAGAAATGAATGTCCAATTTGTGTTAAAAAGAATTTCAAGTTTGAAAATGAAGATAATTTCCAAGTTATGAATACGATTTGAAAGCCATAAGTTGAATCTTTGATTTAAAGATTCAACAAGTTAATCGAATTTTGAAAGCTATGAGTTAAATCTTTGATTTAAAGATTTAATGAGTTAATCCAATTGGAATGGAAATTGTTTTAAAGTCTATAAATTGATCTTTGTGAAATAAATCTTTTTTTTTGTAATATAAAGATTTGAAATGGTGATTGGTTTAAACCATTTGAAGAAAAGTTTTGGGTTTTAAGTTGTGACTTAATCGAAATCCCAATATCCATATGTTTTTGAAATACTGCGCTCACTGTTCGGTTTAGCCGGGAGAGGACCTTTGTGTCATATATCCCATTCCGAATATGTGATATGTCGTTATGGATAGCATTTGAAGACCGGTGTTGAAGACCGGATATTTTTGAAAGCGAAAGGACAACTCGTCGAATGTCTTTGCATCGAATGGTCCCCGGTATAGAGACTCCATATGTGATGGGAAGTCCGAATGTGATTAGTGAATATCCGGATTGCAAGGACTTCTTTGTAAGTGCCTTCGGTTCTGTTCGAGCCCGGAACAGACTTGTATGGATAGTATGTCTGACATTACAAATTGAGATATAAAGCTGATTTCTTTCAAATATATTTCTGTTGGTGGCGGAGAATTTATTCTCTTAGCTTAACACCCTTCTCCGAGACATACGAGCTCAGAGGTTATGTAGTTGATGGTTATCCGCAATATATTCCCAATTTGGTAATGTGACATGCTGAGTGCTGCTGTGAAATGATCATTGTGTTGATCATTTGTGATAAGATCATTTGTTTGATCGTTTATCTTTGTGATCATTTCTATGATCATTTGTTGACCCAAAGCATGGCTTTCGTATAAGCGTGGCTTTGTGGACGAGACTTCGTCGAGCCTCACACCCTGGAATGGTCAAAACAGGAAGGATGCGGCAAGGTTATGAGGGGTAGCTCCCTTTAGGGTATGTGCATTTCCTTCTGGAAAAGGGTGGTATCATGGTATGGAGCCCAGATACTTACTCATGTTGAAACACTTTATTTATGATTGTATGATGTTGATTAGAGAGCTCTCGGATAAAGGTCCCAAAGGACCGGGGGATGGCATACTCGTGTCAGTAGTTACCCAGTTAGGGGTAACCCGGCCTTGTGTTGGCAGAGATCCGGTTTGGTTCTCGGGGACGTCCTTCCAGAGGCGTTCTCATGTGGCAATGGGAAGTTCCTTGGCCTGACCATTCGTTGGAAATCCAAAGAAACAATACGATCTTGTACGGTTTTAGTTGTATAACCTGCCATGGAATGTGGCGGTAACCAGCTATAGAACATGTTAGCTATAGTAGGCATAAGTGCGAAATGTCTATGCTGGCTAAGATTTATATCTTTACTTTCGAAATGATTTTTACTACACTATGCACTAGTAATAATATCAAATGTTTCTTTTTAATGCGTATCAAGCATCTTTGACTATCATAAGGAGAAATCTCCTCCGATTTTGCGTTTGCATTGTGTGTGTGTGCGGGAGGCCTTATGGTAGTCTCATTTTTAAAAAGCATCGCGAATTGACTTTGAAAATCTTTTGTTGAATGTTTTAAAAGATAAACTGTTTTTGTTGCTCACACCAGTCCTATGACTGATCCGGAGTTTATTGTTTCTTTCCTAAACTCTGGATGCTCAAAATTTTTCTACACGAGCAGTTTATAGTTGGGTTTTTCAGATAGCTAGGTTCAGTAGATTATCTAGAGTTAGTTCAGTCTTTGGACCACACCAGTCTTGCTTAGCTTGGTGCATCGTTATTGGGGGTTCGAGCTATTGCTGGATTGATTCTTGGAGATGGAGCTGCAGTTCTCGGAGTTCTCTTTTGAAGACTATTTTAGAGTTATATTGTTCCGCTGCTAGATGTCATCTATTTTTTTTTCCGCTGCTATTTATTGTATCATATCTCTGATGTATATTGATATCTATTGGATCATCTGTTGTATCAGATATTGTATCAAAGCTGTATATCAATGTATTATTCTTTTATTCCGCTGTGTTGTCTACTAAATGTTGTTATAAGCTCCGGCGAATCGGATTTGAACGGTTAAATCTACGACATTCGAGTACGATGTAAAGTATGGATGTCGATTTTCGAGCGGGCAAAATCCGAAACGTCACATTTGGTATCAGAGCTAAGGTTGAACTTTAGCTCAGGAGTATAACACGTTAAGTAGCTCATTAGAGATAGGGTGAAGTATACCCTAGAATGAGTATATCCTTAAGATATCCGTCTGTATGCCTCAGTAAATTCTCTTACTATCCACTGATAGCAAGTATGAGTGCAAGAAGAGAACGAGATAGGGGACAGGAGAATACGACTATAATTGGTCAATACTCTGTAACAACCGTGGAAACAAACTTTCTCTATCAATTTCCTTTGATTCGTTCCTAAATTCTTTTGATTTCTTTGTGACAACTACAGAAAGAAGTTCGGTGCGTTGATGCTCTACGAATCATTGTAGAAGATTCTTACTTCGTATTTCATCGATTTCTTATCAGTTTTTCATTTTAAACTATAATGAATACGAATTTGAAATTTGAAATTGAAAATTTAAATAAATTGGAAATTTTAAATTGAGTTAAAATTGATTAATAGAATATGAAAGATAATTTGAATTGTATCGATAAAACGATTTCGTTTAAAAACCAAATTTTGAAATTCTGTTGTAATTTCTTGGGTTGGTTGAAGTCCGAAGAGGGACAAATTGGTATGTATTCTGAAATATTCCGACTTGAGTTTGGAATTCATATCTTAAGTTTGAGGAAATTATAGGAGATCGAATCTGTCTATCTCTGTGTTGTTTTCGTGCCTGCGAATTTCGAGGACGAAATTCTTTTAAGGGGGAAAGTTTGTAACGACCCAGGATTTTTATGAATTTAAATTGATAATTTAAATGAATTTTTGAAGAAAAAATTGTAAAATTAAATGATAAATTGATTTGAGTTTTTCCAATGTTCAAATAAATTATGTTATTTATTAATAAAGAAATGGTTTCTTTTATATAATTATTTTATATATAATAAGGAGTTATTCTTAAACAATATTTATAATAAAATGTCCTTACAAATGAATTCTTATTTTAAATAGAAATTGTCGTTTTAAATTTATTTATAAATAATAGATATGTGTGTTTTGAAAGAAACTATGATTTATAAAATTCGAAAATAAAGTCTTTCAAAAATGTTTTAAATAAAATAAACTTTGTAAATATATAAGTATGAACACTTGTAATATGAAACAAAGGAAATATAAGATATATATTCAAGTGTACAATACGAAAAGGAAAAAAATGTACAAAGCAAGATCATATCAGCCGAGGCAACAATGCAAAACGACACCAAAACAAATTCAACCTAAGACACATATAATTGTATATAAAGAGTAACCAGGCAAGAACAAGTAAAAGGAAAATAAGAAAAGGATGAAACATCACAAAGTATATATTTTACCTAAGCAATAAAGCAAAGTACATCAACCTTTAAAGCTTCCATCTCTGCTCAGAAATAGGGTACTAAGTGATTAATGCAACATATCTCAAGCCACCAAAGCAAGATTTTCGGCCACCAGAGGAAGATCTGCATAGTTGGTAAAGCAAGAAAGAAAAATACATAAGTCTAAGCTACCAAATAAGATAAGCATGTACACAACAACAATTAATGCAACATGCCTCCAATACAATTCAGCCATGCTTATTGAATAAACAAAGAAATAACACTGTATAAACATCACCTTCTATAAACAATATTTTATCACCTGCAACTTGTTTACATTTATTCACCTGTACACTTTCTTTTATATATCACCAGTAAACTTCTCTCCTATATATCAACTCGAACATTATCACTTCGGTTCTTCAAAGGTGAGTAACTTCAAAAGTAAACCAGAAGAAGAAAATAAGCATGTCATCTTTATAAACTCTAAATATCACTCAAAGAAAGAAAAACAGATTCAAGAAGATTCAAATCTACAGTTTTTAAACAAATGAGCTCTGTTTTTTCTTCATAGCAGGTGTGAGCAAATCTTCTTTTTAAATTAGACTTCTTTGATTCTTTTATCTGTGAGTAAACACTTTGTTTTAAAAACAATTTAGTTTATGAATGGCTCTAATGCCTGGGTTGATCTGATATTTGATATTGATGTTGCATAAGAACCTCTTAGTTTTTATATAATTGAATTGATATCAATGTATATGTGTGTAAGTATGCCTGTATATAAGTACACCCTATTTCCTGTGGTTTCAGTACATGTCTTGCCTTCAAAAAAAAATTCAAAACCTCAAATAGAATTAAAATCAGACTATGATGTTTAAATGAAAAATGGTTGTTAATGTATGATGAAGTTATAAAAATAGTTTCAAGGTTTTAAATTTAACAAATAGTCTAAAAAATGGAAATAACAGTAAGATTTTATACATAGGTTAAAAGATCAATAAATTCAAATTCTGTTTTGAATTACATGAATCTGTTCGTGATCGAAAATCATGATTTTTAATATACATTTTGTAATTTTTAATTTGATAATCGATTGGGAATTTCGAAAAGTTCATTTTGGGAGTTTTGGGTGACTGTTGATGATCGACGTGATGGAGTTAGCCAATTTTTGGTCTGAAGGTGGTTCGTTTGATGGCGAGTGTAGGAAAAATAATAGAAAAAGTTTCGAATGAATGAATTGTTGGGTTGAATCGAAACTAGGGTTTTAGAGTGAAATTTTGTTAGGGTCAGTTTCGAATTTAATTCGTTGACGAGGAAGTTTCGTGTTCAATCGGACCTGGGGGAGACTTGGCGTGGGTTGAAGACGAAGCCCTGGGTGGAATGGCGAAGTTGATGGTGGCATAGATTGTCGGCACGTGGTGGTTTTTCAGATGGGGGGTGGTTCCATATTTTGGGTTGGGTTACTCGATTTCATTCTCGAGTTCGATTCAGGTCTTTGAGTGTTTGGGGTAGCTCGTGGTGTCGTTGATGACTCGTAGATGGCCAGAGTGACGGTCAGAAGCGATAAGCCGAGGTGTGCACATGCACGCGCGTCGTTGTGTCTGTGGGTTACAAGGTTGGGGAAGAAGAAGTGGCATGGAGGAAGACTCGAAGTTTTGTTTGATTGTCTCGGGGTCGTGTGCGTGAGAACGTGATAAAGACTCGAAGCAAATTTTTGAGTGGCTCGGGTATGAGTGTTTTTCCAGGTTTAAATAGAAACCTATTTTATTGTTTTGAAAAATTAAACTGAATTTGAATGATTAGACAAAGTTTAAAATAAGGTTTGAATCAAAGTTAAATATAAATCCGAGTCCAGTTGAAACTTAGTTTGGAAACAAAGTTTAAAAATTTAAATTTGTTTAATAACTGGAAAACGTTAAATACTTAGGTGTATTCTAAAAAGGGTTATTCGTTTTAATTAATTAAATTTGAAATGAATTTAAAAGTAAATTGAATATGAATTGTCAACATATTTATAAGTGATAATAAATCACTAATAAGAAAGAGATTTGTCTTAAGTTATTTTAAAATGAATAATTTATTTATTTAATTTATTAATGAGTTGGGTAAATTAAATAAGGAATTAAGGGTTTAAAAAAATATCATTAATTAAGGTTTAAAGATTAATTAATTGAGGAATAATTAATTGGTACATTAAGGATTTTTAATTAAATATAAATTAATGATTAAAATTGATTAATCAAGTGATTAAGCAATAAATAATGTAAGGATAATGTGATAAATTAACCAAGGAAATTTATTTAAGGATAATTAATTTATTAAAGGTTAAATGATTATGTAATTAACTTAAGGTTAATTTAATTTATGTGATTAACTAAGAATCATTTAATAAATTAAGGAAATTGGTAAATTTGTTTATATCGAACGATTTGTAATTAATAAATCAGAATTTGATAATAAATTCATAAGTAATTAAATTTAATCGAAATTAAATTGAATTAATTAGGATTAAACGATTAATTAATCCTGTTTATAAATGATTATTAAATGCTTGACCTTACTTATGAATGATTGTATTGTATGAGATGCTTTGAATTAATTATCCTATCTGATTTGTGATATTTTGTTCTGTAGATTGAGCTGTGTATATTTATTTACATTTGTATACTATCTGTGAATCTGTGAATGGACGATGAGCGTTATAGTTTTATATCGCTTATCAACTATATTTCTTTGTTTTAATCTGTGATGATTAAAATGATGTTGCACAAGTGTGTTAAACCCCTGGACCACACTTATACACACACACCAATATGGATTTTACGAGGAAATCGATTAAGTCACAGATTTTTGAAATAGTTTTAAATTTGAATATTTGAATTCAAATGTTTTGGGAAATGGATTGGGTTTAAAGTGAAAAGCTTTTGAAATGGACTTTCGTAGATGAAATTTATTTTGAATAACTCGATAAAGTATGAAGTTTAAAATAATTTGATTTAAACATAAATTCAAGATTTGAAATTGAATTCTATGTTTTAAAACTAGGGGTTAAAGATGTTATACCAGTTATATATGGGTTAAACTATTTTAAAATGAATTTATTTGGGAATATGAATATAAATTAAGAACTGTAACTCGTGTAAATATAATTGGATTTTTCTAAAACGAAAACTGTTTCTTTTCAAATAATAAAAGCTTTCACATAAGAAATGAATGTCCAATTTGTGTTAAAAAGAATTTCAAGTTTGAAAATGAAGATAATTTCCAAGTTATGAATACGATTTGAAAGCCATAAGTTGAATCTTTGATTTAAAGATTCAACAAGTTAATCGAATTTTGAAAACTATGAGTTAAATCTTTGATTTAAAGATTTAATGAGTTAATCCAATTGGAATGGAAATTGTTTTAAAGTCTATAAATTGATCTTTGTGAAATAAATCTTTTTTTTTGTAATATAAAGATTTGAAATGGTGATTGGTTTAAACCATTTGAAGAAAAGTTTTGGGTTTTAAGTTGTGACTTAATCGAAATCCCAATATCCATATGTTTTTGAAATACTGCGCTCACTGTTCGGTTTAGCCGGGAGAGGACCTTTGTGTCATATATCCCATTCCGAATATGTGATATGTCGTTATGGATAGCATTTGAAGACCGGTGTTGAAGACCGGATATTTTTGAAAGCGAAAGGACAACTCGTCGAATGTCTTTGCATCGAATGGTCCCCGGTATAGAGACTCCATATGTGATGGGAAGTCCGAACGTGATTAGTGAATATCCGGATTGGAAGGACTTCTTTGTAAGTGCCTTCGGTTCTGTTCGAGCCAAGAACAGACTTGTATGGATAGTATGTCTGACATTACAAATTGAGATATAAAGCTGATTTCTTTCAAATATATTTCTGTTGGTGGCGGAGAATTTATTCTCTTAGCTTAACACCCTTCTCTGAGACATACGAGCTCAGAGGTTATGTAGTTGATGGTTATCAGCAATATATTCCCAATTTGGTAATGTGACATGCTGAGTGCTGCTGTGAAATGATCATTGTGTTGATCATTTGTGATAAGATCATTTGTTTGATCGTTTATCTTTGTGATCATTTCTATGATCATTTGTTGACCCAAAGCATGGCTTTTGTATAAAGCCTGGCTTTGTGGACGAGACTTCGTCGAGCCTCACACCCCGGAATGGTCAAAACAGGAAGGATGCAGCAAGGTTATGAGGGGTAGCTCCCTTTAGGGTATGTGCATTTCCTTTTGGAAAAGGGTGGTATCATGGTATGGAGCCCAGATACTTACTCATGTTGAAACACTTTATTTATGATTGCGTGATGTTGATTAGAGAGCTCTCGGATAAAGGTCCCAAAGGACCGGGGGATGGCATACTCGTGTCAGTAGTTACCCAGTTAGGGGTAACCCGGCCTTGTGTTGGCAGAGATCCGGTTTGGTTCTCGGGGACGTCCTTCCAGAGGCGTTCTCATGTGGCAATGGGAAGTTCCTTGGCCTGACCATTCGTTGGAAATCCAAAGAAACAATACGATCTTGTACGGTTTTAGTTGTATAACCTGCCATGGAATGTGGCGGTAACCTGCTATTGAACATGTTAGCTATAGTAGGCATAAGTGCGAAATGTCTATGCTGGCTAAGATTTATATCTTTACTTTCGAAATGATTTTTACACTATGCACTAGTAATAATATCAAATGTTTCTTTTTAATGCATATCAAGCATCTTTGACTATCATAAGGAGAAATCTCCTCCGATTTTGCGTTTGCATTGTGTGTGTGTGCGGGAGGCCTTATGGTAGTCTCATTTTTAAAAAGCATCGCGAATTGACTTTGAAAATCTTTTGTTGAATGTTTTAAAAGATAAACTGTTTTTGTTGCTCACACAAGTCCCATGACTGATCCGGAGTTTATTGTTTCTTTCCTAAACTCTGGATGCTCAAAATTTTTCTACACGAGCAGTTTGGAGTTGGGTTTTTCAGATAGCTAGGTTCAGTAGATTATCTGGAGTTAGTTCAGTCTTTGGACCAAACCAATCTTGCTTAGCTTGGTGCATCGTTATTGGGGGTTCGAGCTATTGCTGGATTGATTCTTGGAGATGGAGCTGCAGTTCTCGGAGTTCTCTTTTGAAGACTATTTTAGAGTTATATTGTTCCACTGCTAGATGTCATCTATTTTTTTTCCCGCTGCTATTTATTGTATCATATATCTGATGTATATTGATATCTATTGGATCATCTGTTGTATCAGATATTGTATCAAAGCTGTATATCAATGTATTATTCTTTTATTCCGCTGTGTTGTCTACTAAATGTTGTTATAAGCTCCGACGAATCGGATTTGAACGGTCGAATCTACGGCATTCGAGTATGATCTAAAGTATGGATGTCGATTTCGAGCGGGCAAAATCCGAAACGTCACATTTGGTATAAGAGCTAAGGTTGAACTTCAGCTCAGGAGTATAACACGTTAAGTAGCTCATTAGAGATAGGGTGAAGTATACCCTAGAATGAGTATATCCCTAAGATATCCATCTGTATGCCTCAGTAAATTCTCTTACTATCCACTGATAGCAAGTATGAGTGCAAGAAGAGGACAAGATAGGGGACAGGAGAATACGACTATAATTGGTCAATACTCTGTAACAACCGTGGAAACAAACTTTCTCTATCAATTTCCTTTGATTCATTTCTAAATTCTTTTGATTTCTTTGTGACAGCTACAGAAAGAAGTTCGGTGCGTTGATGCTCTACGAATCGTTGTAGAAGATTCTTACTTCGTATTTCATCGATTTCTTATCAGTTTTTCATTTTAAACTATAATGAATACGAATTTGAAATTTGAAATTGAAAATTTAAATAAATTGGAAATTTTAAATTGAGTTAAAATTGATTAATAGAATATGAAAGATAATTTGAATTGTATCGATAAAACGATTTCGTTTAAAAACCAAATTTTGAAATTCTGTTGTAATTTCTTGGGTTGGTTGAAGTCCGAAGAGGGACAAATTGGTATGTATTCTGAAATATTCCGACTTGAGTTTGGAATTCATATCTTAAGTTTGAGGAAATTATAGGAGATCGAATCTGTCTATCTCTGTGTTGTTTTCGTGCCTGCGAATTTCGAGGACGAAATTCTTTTAAGGGGGGAAGTTTGTAACGACCCAGGATTTTTATGAATTTAAATTGATAATTTAAATGAATTTTTGAAGTAAAAATTGTAAAATTAAATGATAAATTGATTTGAGTTTTCCCAATGTTCAAATAAATTATGTTATTTATTAATAAAGAAATGGTTTCTTTTATATAATTATTTTATATATAATAAGGAGTTATTCTTAAACAATATTTATAATAAAATGTCCTTACAAATGAATTCTTATTTTAAATAGAAATTGTCGTTTTAAATTTATTTATAAATAATAGATATGTGTGTTTTGAAAGAAACTATGATTTATAAAATTCGAAAATGAAGTCTTTCAAAAATGTTTTAAATAAAATAAACTTTGTAAATATATAAGTATGAACACTTGTAATATGAAACAAAGCAAATATAAGATATATATTCAAGTGTACAATACGAAAAGAAAAAAAAATGTACAAAGCAAGATCATATCAGCCGAGGCAACAATGCAAAACAACACCAAAACAAATTCAACCTAAGACACATATAATTGTATATAAAGAGTAACCAGGCAAGAACAAGTAAAAGGAAAATACGAAAAGGATGAAACATTACAAAGTATATATTTTACCTAAGCAATAAAGCAAAGTACATCAACCTTTAAAGCTTCCATCTCTGCTCAGAAATAAGGTACTAAGTGATTAATGCAACATATCTCAAGCCACCAAAGCAAGATTTTCGGCCACCAGAGGAAGATCTGCATAGTTGGTAAAGCAAGAAAGAAAAATACATAAGTCTAAGCTAGCAAATAAGATAAGCATGTACACAACAACAATTAATGCAACATGCCTCCAATACAATTCAGCCATGCTTATTGAATAAACAAAGAAATAACACTGTATAAACATCACCTTGTATAAACCTGCAACTTGTTTACATTTATTCACCTGTACACTTTCTTTTATATATCGCCAGTAAACTTCTCTCCTATATATCAACTCAAACATTATCACTTCGGTTCTTCAAAGCTGAGTAACTTCAAAAGTAAACCAGAAGAAGAAAATAAGCATGTCATCTTTATAAACTCTAAATATCACTCAAAGAAAGAAAAACAGATTCAAGAAGATTCAAATCCGCAGTTTTTAAACAAATGAGCTCTGTTTATTTCTTCATAGCAGGTGAGCAAATCTTCTTTTTAAATTAGACTTCTTTGATTCTTTTATCTGTGAGTAAACACTTTGTTTTAAAAACAATTTAGTTTATGAATGGCTCTAATGCCTGGGTTGATCTGATATTAGATATTGATGTTGCATAAGAACCTCTTAGTTTTTATATAATTGAATTGATATCAATGTATATGTGTGTAAGTATGCCTGTATATATATACACCCTGTTTCCTGTAGTTTCAGTACATGTCTTGCCTTCAAAAAAAAATTCAAAACCTCAAATAGAATTAAAATCAGACTATGATGTTTAAATGAAAAATGGTTGTTAATGTATGATGAAGTTATAAAAATAGTTTCAAGGTTTTAAATTTAACAAATAGTCTAAAAAATGGAAATAACAGTAAGATTTTATACATAGGTTAAAGATCAATAAATTCAAATCCTGTTTTGAATTACATGAATGTGTTCGTGATCGAAAATCACTATTTTTAATATACATTTTGTAATTTTTAATTTGATAATCGATTGGGAATTTCGAAAAGTTCGTTTTGGGAGTTTTGGGTGATTGTTGATGATCGACGTGATGGAGTTGGCCAATTTTTGGTCTGAAGGTGGTTCGTTTGTTGGTGAGTGTAGGAAAAATAATAGAAAATTTTTCGAATGAATGAATTGTTGGGTTGAATCGAAACTAGGGTTTTAGAGTGAAATTTTGTTAGGGTCAGTTTCGAATTTAATTCGTTGACGAGGAAGCTTCGTGTTCAATCGGACCTGGGGGAGACTTGGCGTGGGTTGAAGACGAAGCCCTGGGTGGAATGGCGAAGTTGATGGTCGCATAGATCGTCGGCACGTGGTGGTTTTTCAGATGGGGGGTGGTTCCAGATTTTGGGTTGGGTTACTCGATTTCATTCTCGAGTTCGATTTAGGTCTTTGAGTGTTTGGGGTAGCTCGTGGTGTCGTTGATGACTCGTAGATGGCCAGAGTGACGGTCAGAAGCGACAAGCCGAGGTGTGCACGTGCACGCGCGTCGTTGTGTCTGTGGGTTACAAGGTTGGGGAAGAAGAAGTGGCATGGAGGAAGACTCGAAGTTTTGTTTGATTGTCTCGGGGTCGTGTGCGTGAGAACGTGATAAAGACTCGAAGCAAATTTTTGAGTGGCTTGGGTATGAGTGTTTTTCCAGGTTTAAATAGAAACCTGTTTTATTGTTTTGAAAACTTAAACTGAATTTGAATGATCAGACAAATTTTAAAATAAGGTTTGAATCAAAGTTAAATATAAATCCGAGTCCAGTTGAAACTTAGTTTGGAAACAAAGTTTAAAAATTTAAATTTGTTTAATAACTGGAAAACGTTAAATACTTAAGTGTATTCTAAAAAGGGTTATTCGTTTTAATTAATTAAATTTGAAATGAATTTAAAAGTAAATTGAATATGAATTGTCAACATATTTATAAGTGATAATAAATCACTAATAAGAAAGAGATTTGTCTTAAGTTAATTTAAAACGAATAATTTATTTATTTAATTTATTAATGAGTTGGGTAAATTAAATAAGGAATTAAGGGTTTAAAAAAAACCATTAATTAAGGTTTAAAGATTAATTAATTGAGGAATAATTAATTGGTACATTAAGGATTTTTAATTAAATATAAATTAATGATTAAAATTGATTAATCAAGTGATTAAGCAATAAATAATGTAAGGATAGTGTGATAAATTAACCAAGGAAATTTATTTAAGGATAATTAATTTATTAAAGGTTAAATGATTATGTAATTAGCTTAAGGTTAATTTAATTTATGTGATTAACTAAGAATCATTTAATAAATTAAGGAAATTGGTAAATTAGTTTATATCAAACGATTTGTAATTAATAAATCAGAATTTGATAATAAATTCATAAGTAATTAAATTTAATCGAAATTAAATTGAATTAATTAGGATTAAACGATTAATTAATCCTATTTATAAATGATTATTAAATGCTTGACCTTACTTATGAATGATTGTATTATATGAGATGCTTTGTATTGATTATCCTATCTGATTTGTGATATTTTGTTCTGTAGATTGAGCTGTGTATATTTATTTACATTTGTATACTATCTGTGAATCTGTGAATGGACGATGAGCGTTATAGTTTTATATCGCTTATCAACTATATTTCTATGTTTTAATCTGTGATGATTGAAATGATGTTGCACTAGTGTGTTAAACCCTTGGACCACACTTATACACACACATCAATATGGATTTCACGAGGAAATCGATTAAGTCACAGATTTTTGAAATAGTTTTAAATTTGAATTCAAATGTTTTGGGAAATGGATTGGGTTTAAAGTGATAAGCTTTTGAAATGGAATTTCGTAGATGAAATTTATTTTGAATAACTCGATAAAGTATGAAGTTTAAAATAATTTGATTTAAACTTAAATTCAAGATTTGAAATTGAATTCTATGTTTTAAAACTAGGGGTTAAAGATGTTATACCAGTTATATATGGGTTAAACTATTTTAAAATGAATTTATTTGGGAATATGAATATAAATTAAGAACTGTAACTCGTGTAAATATAATTGGATTTTTCTGAAACAAAAACTGTTTCTTTTCAAATAATAAAAGCTTTCACATAAGAAATGAATGTCCAATTTGTGTAAAAAAGAATTTCAAGTTTGAAAATAAAGATTATTTCCAAGTTATGAAAACGATTTGAAAGCTATAAGTTGAATCTTTGATTTAAAGATTCAACAAGTTAATCGAATATTGAAAGCTATGAGTTAAATCTTTGATTTAAAGATTTAATGAGTTAATCCAATTGGAATGGAAATTGTTTTAAAGTCTATAAATTGATCTTTGTGAAATAAATCTTTTTTTTGTAATATAAAGATTTGAAATGGTGATTGGTTTAAACCATTTGAAGAAAAGTTTTGGGTTTTAAGTTGTGAATTAATTGAAATCCCAATATCCATATGTTTTTGAAATACTGCGCTAACTGTTCGGTTTAGCCGGGAGAGGACCTTTGTGTCATATATCCCATTCTGAATATGTGATATGTCGTTATGGATAGCATTTGAAGACCAGCGTCGAAGACCGGATATTTTTGAAAGCGAAAGGACAACTCGTCGAATGTCTTTGCATCGAATGGTCCCCAGTATAGAGACTCTATATGTGATGGGAAGTCCGAACGTGATTAGTGAATATCCGGATTGCAAGGACTTCTTTGTAAGTGCCTTCGGTTCTGTTCGAGCCCGGAACAGACTTGTATGGATAGTATGTCTGACATTACAAATTGAGATATAAAGCTGATTTCTTTCAAATATATTTCTGTTGGTGGCGGAGAATTTATTCTCTTAGCTTAACACCCTTCTCTGAGACATACGAGCTCAAAGGTTATGTAGTTGATGGTTATCAGCAATATATTCCCAATTTGGTAATGTGACATGCTGAGTGTTGCTGTGAAATGATCATTGTGTTGATCATTTGTGATAAGATCATTTGTTTGATCGTTTATCTTTGTGATCATTTCTATGATCATTTGTTGACCCAAAGCATGACTTTTGTATAAAGCATGGCTTTGTGGACGAGACTTCGTCGAGCCTCACACCCCGGAATGGTCAAAACAGGAAGGATGCGGCAAGGTTATGAGGGGTAGCTCCCTTTAGGGTATGTGCATTTCCTTCTGGAAAAGGGTGGTATCATGGTATGGAGCCCAGATACTTACTCATGTTGAAACACTTTATTTATGATTGTGTGATGTTGATTAGAGAGCTCTCGGGTAAAGGTCCCAAAGGACCGGGGGATGGCATACTCGTGTCAGTAGTTACCCAGTTAGGGATAACCCGGCCTTGTGTTGGCAGAGATCCGGTTTGGTTCTCGGGGACGTCCTTCCAGAGGCGTTCTCATGTGGCAATGGGAAGTTCCTTGGCCTGACCATTCATTGGAAATCCAAAGAAACAATACGATCTTGTACGGTTTTAGTTGCATAACCTGCCATGGAATGTGGCGGTAACCTGCTATTGAACATGTTAGCTATAGTAGGCATAAGTGCGAAATGTCTATGCTGGCTAAGATTTATATCTTTACTTTCGAAATGATTTTTACTACACTATGCACTAGTAATAATATCAAATGTTTCTTTTTAATGCGTATCAAGCATCTTTGACTATCATAAGGAGAAATCTCCTCCGATTCTGCGTTTGCATTGTGTGTGTGTGCGGGAGGCCTTATGGTAGTCTCATTTTTAAAAAGCATCGCGAATTGACTTTGAAAATCTTTTGTTGAATGTTTTAAAAGATAAACTGTTTTTGTTGCTCACACCAGTCCCATGTCTGATCCGGAGTTTATTGTTTCTTTCCTAAACTCTGGATGCTCAAAATTTTTCTACACGAGCAATTTTGAGTTGGGTTTTTCAGATAGCTAGGTTCACTAGATTATCTGGAGTTAGTTCAGTCTTTGGACCACACCAGTCTTGCTTAGCTTGGTGCATCGTTATTGGAGGTTCGAGCTATTGCTGGATTGATTCTTGGAGATGGAGCTGCAGTTCTCGGAGTTCTCTTTTGAAGACTATTTTAGAGTTATATTGTTCCGCTGCTAGATGTCATCTTTTTTTTTCCGCTGCTATTTATTATATCATATCTCTGATGTATATTGATATCTATTGGATCATCTGTTGTATCAGATATTGTATCAAAGCTGTATATCAATGTATTATTCTTTTATTCCGCTGTGTTGTCTACTAAATGTTGTTATAAGCTCCGGCGAATCGGATTTGAACGGTCGAATCTACGGCATTCGAGTACGATGTAAAGTATGGATGTCGATTTTCGAGCGGGAAAAATCCGTAACGTCACATTAATCCACCCTAATTATAAGCATTATTTGACTTTTGTAAGTTATTTTGTTCATCCACGGTATTTATTTAACTCTTGCATGTAAAAATATACTAGTTTTAACCATCGTTCAGAATTATTCAACCTTAAGCTTGAAGCAATTAACCAACAACGAGAGAAATTTTAGTGCACAATCAATATTCAGAATAAAGAGAATGTGCACAATCACGTACTCTAACTTAATTGGCCACTAGCTTAGTTCAAAATGACGAGGTAAGCCCAAAAGGTTATCCCTAATAGAAAATGCCCAATTTAAATTGGGCCTTTGGCTAATTTCAAAACTGTTTTAAATAAAAATAAAAGTATTTAATTTAAAAAAATTAAATTTAACATAGGACGTATATTTAAAATGCTATAATATAAATTTTCAAATTGTTTTGAAAATTAAAAATATAAGAATTTTTAAATTCAAAATTTAAATTTAAATTATAGCATATACATATTATAAATGTTATAATATAATGTAAATTTTCGAAATGATTGAAAATTAATATAAATTAATGTAAAAATTTAAAGTTTATTAATAAGATTAATAAAATATATTAATTAATTAAATAAATTAATAAATACATGTATTATCATAATATGTAATATATGTTATGTTTTTTTAAAATGTTTAAAATAACATAAGTATACAGGTATATATATAAATTGAATTTTGGACTAAACATAATTTAATTAAAATTATTTAATTATATAAATTAATTAAAGTTTAATTAAATGATTATACACATGTATAAGATATATGTGTAATACTATAAATGTTAAGTATGTAATAAATATTTAGTATAAATGTTATATTAAAATTACATAAAATTTACTAAAATGTTAATTAGTTAAAATTAATTAAATAAGATTTAATTAATATATTGTTATACATAAGAATAAATATAATATATAAAAGTTATATAATAATGAAAATTATATAATATGATTGTATAAACTAAATGTGGAACATTAAGGAAATCCTAAATAGACTTAAGGGACAAATACATATGTTTTTACGTATACCATGAATTTTGATGTGTTTGATACTTGAATCACAAGAGTATTTCATAAGAAATACATTATCCCATAAGTCGATATCAGTCAATATAATATATTGAAGATTATGAATCTTCAATATATTATTGTGCTTTACTATATATATATATATATATATATATATATATATATATTAATAAACTACTTGCATACTCCTTAGTTGTTGAGCAGACTCAAAGTAGGGATGTTATGTATATATTATTAATATATTGAATAAACCAGGTAAGATAGCTATATGCATTTGTTTAGCAGACTCAAGGTATATAGACTATACTTAGGCCGTCTCGATGTGGTAGGTACAAGTGAATAATTTTGTTTCGATTTTTTAAACAGACTCATGGTCAAAACGAAATTAGGATAAGGTACCAAAGAGTTAGGAGTTGTATATGATACAACTGATAATGAGTTATCTATCGTTTGTGGGGCTGCGATTTGTTAAGCACACTCAAGGTCTGAATCCCAAGACAAACGAGTGCTAGCACTCACCAATTAAGTCGAAAAACTTCTACGTTTCGCTTAAGGTTTGGTGAAACATAAAATTCTAATGGGAGCCTTATTAGAAAATTTAAATGATAACATTTAACCTTTCTAATATTGTAAGAACATAAGTTATATATAATGTTATAATAATCTATAATGATAAAGTTTTGCATTTAACCCGATTGATAAAGTGTTTATCAATTAAGATATACAAATGATTTGATCAAAGATTGACAAACAGAAATATAACATATACTTACTAATAAGTGAATATAATATATTAACGTTTTCTAAACCCCTACAAGTGCCTAATTTTACCAAGGCTTATTACGTTCCCAATTTGGCAGCTTATTTATTTATTCGGTCGAGGCCGTGTATTGCATTCTATGAGTTTCGAACTCTAAAAGCAATACAAAACTATGGTTATTTGACACATATGCTCTCACATATGAGTGTTGTATGGTGAAAGATCAAAGTTCATATAATGAAACTTCAATAACGTTAGTTTATTCGAAATAAGCCAACAAGCAGTATTGTGGGATCAAGTATTAAATTGATTGATTACTATAAAGATCATATTGTATTAAATGTAATGCAATACTAAACCTACAATATAAATCTATGAACTTGATCACTAAAATGTCAGTTTGATTAGTTTACATAAAGTGCAACATATATGATGTCCTTAAATGTTAAGGATAATCGAATGCGCTTTTGTAAATATCATTATTGTAGTGAGGGTTTTCTTTTGAATGGTTTGGCGGTTTAGAAAGGAAAATGAATGTATAAGAGTAGATATAATTTAAGGTACAGTAGTCACTTCTGCTTCATAAAGTAACAATGGAAACGAGAATTGTAATAACAATAACTAATAGCTAACATTGAAATGAGAAATACAATTTCTCTTTAGAATTTCATAAAGAAATTTTTTTTCTTTGAGATTTATTTCTTTGAGTTCAAGATATTTAGTCAAAGAACTCTTCATTGTAAACTATATGCAGTATATGAAATAAATAGTCTACATTAAGTGAATGATGAACTTTTGAATTTAATATGCTATTATAGTAATGGTGGAAGTGGTGGGAGCATGCCTTATAGCATTTATTGATTGCAAAAAATTACGAAAATTGTTTTCGTAACACATGCCGAACAATATTTATGAAATAAAGACTACTTTTATGTTGAATGAAAATAGATATAATTATATTTCACTATAAATATTATGAATATTAGTTATGGAATAAAACTATAATGTGGTATTTGTTTTCACAACAAAAGTGATGCACTGAAAAATACAAGTACCAAATATTATTTATAGTTTTTTGGAATTATAGACTAAGCCATAGCTTTGAGAAATAATTTTATTATATGATTATGAATTGTATGATATTAGTTAGTTAAATCTTGTTTGTGCCAAAATTGGCCACAGACCTCAAAAGTAGTGAAAGCACCAGTGTATACACACAGATCCACAATATTCTAAGACAGATCTCAGATCTAGGTATAGTGGAGAATAAATGTGATGCCCCACCTCTATACTTACACTATTTAAGGACACTACGGGGTAATGCCATCGACTAGCATGAAGAATATGGCTGTTGAGGAGCGACTGTATGTGTAATTGCTTTTGCGAGTACCGATATGCTAGATAGTATTATATGCATTTCGTTTCAAGAGGAAGTCTGACACATCAATTACAAACTCAAAACTACTACACAGTGGCTGTGTGATCTTCGAAAAAATATATAAAATAAGCATAACATAAATCAATTATATATATATCTATATCACTAAGGCGAAAACAGATATGAATATAACATATAAAACTGTACATCAAAGTAGTGGTCATACAAGATCCACTACACCACAAAAGAATTGGTACAAGAGCTAGACAAAAGAATATGTATACCTCAAGGAGTCTCTATCTCGAATGTATAAAAGCAAAAACTACTAAGCTAAGTAGTTAGCCAAAAGTCAAATGATGGACCCTAATAAGAAGTCAAGCAGAAGCACCTGAAATACCTCGGTCTGACCCGAGTATTATTTAAGAAGAAAATAATAAATGGACCAGTCTAGCTATAAATATCGTATAAAATGAGATAGGATAAGAGATATGACAGAAATGTATGATGCCATATTGTGACAAGTATACATTAGATAACATAAAAAATCATACAATATCTCAAATTTTCTCAAACACCAAAAAGAATGTCATATCTTTATTTTATTCACGAAACCACAAATATTGATAAAGCCTATCAATATAAATCATAAAATTGGTGAAACACAAATTCTAGAAATCATCAATTAGAAATCCAGAAATCACAAAGGTGGAGGCCCATCAAAAATAGGAGCATGAAAACTCACCAATACGTGTATCACAAATGGGACGCTATCCCATGGTCACTAACCACAGAGCCGGTGCAACGACGTAGTACAACATGCCGCCCGATGAACCTGAAACTCTAATAACCCGAAACAACGGCATAGTACAACGTTACCCCCGATGATCCTAAAACTCAAATAATCCGAAGCAACGACGTAGTACAATGTTACGCCCGATGAACCTGATAAGCCGGAACAACGACGTAGTACAACAGTACGCCCGATGAACCGCACTCCATAAAAGAACATGGTCGCTAGTCTATAAAAGAAATGAGACGAAACTCAATAAAACGAGGTACAGTCCCCTATATGGACAAAAAGACATCGCATATCGCTAGTCTAAACCACAAAATGATCATCATTGATCAAATAGAAGTGTGAATCACACTAAGCTAGTAAATAAATGAGTTTAGCTTCATGTCCCATAACTACTGGCTTAACTTAAATATTTACGAAACAGATTGTAGATTTCCACTCGAAAATTATCACAAGATTTCAATCGAACAAGTCTAAGAATTAACCGACAAAATAAACGCAAGCATTTCATACCACTTGTTTTGCTAAGTCGTTTAACTAGATTTTTCATAATAATGAGGCAGAGGTTTGTACATACTAATAGATTGGAAAACAGCTTTAAAACTGAGTTTTGTATTAAAAGTAACATTAAAATCATTTTTGTGAAAGAATTCAGGTATTTACTACTAGTATAGAAGCCTTTGTATTTTAAAGTGACAAATCATAAAAATGATTGTAAAAATAATCAATCACCAAAAATTCACATACGATGACATGAATCAAAACCATATAAATCGATATCAAATCCATCAAATGGATATTCCCAAAAATCCAGAGAAGAAGTCATCAAAGTCGATAATAAATGACAACAACCAACATGATCAATCAAAAATCGATATAAAATGGAATACCACGTAAAACAGGCAAATTAGCTGAATTTAACAGCTCTAGATGTCTAGTGGTTATCCCAGACGTCTGAGTTGAAAGATTGGAATTTTCATTCCAGATCGCATAGACGTCTGGGAAGTAAGCTCAGACATCTGAGCTGTACATCCGGAATTTTTATTCCGATGGCCTAGACGTCTAAGTGTTGTACTAGACGTCTGAGCTGAAGCTCATGCAAAAATCAGCCTTGGCCAATGATGGCCAAACCATATCGAAAGCGATCGGATGAGCAACAATGGCTACGGATATGCCAAGCGACAACCCAGCCCTATAGATTGACCAATATACTCCGAACAACATGTCCAAACATCCATATTGAGATTTTCATAGATTTTGACTTCAAAATAACCAAAATTGGAAAATTTATCAAACCAATTCAATTCAAAAGCATAAGGACATGAAATAGATGTTAGGAATTCATACCTAACAACTATGAAGCTATAGACGTGGATGTGAGTTCAAGAACTCACCTTTAAACCCAAAAACAACGAATGAGAAGCTATAAAACAAAGCAAGACCAATTCCTCTTCTATAAGACCTCAAGAATCCTCAATCTATTATCAAATGAAATGAATTTCCTAAGTTAGGTTATTGAATTTTTTTTTGAAAGTTGAAGAGAGATTGAGATGGAGAAGATGAAGAGGATGCTTACCTAAGCTTCTCCTAGATTTTGGTCGTGAATTTGAGTTTCCTAATAAAACTAGGGTTTAGAAATTTTAATTTCCTATATCTTCCTCCAATTTTTTTTTAGCTTGAGTGTGTTAGAAAATAAAAATGAATGAAGAGGAGAGGAGTGGGATGTATATGGTAAGGGGTTTGGGTTCTCTTATTGGTTTAGTGGGCTAGAACACAACCCAAAGCCCAAATAAAAATGCCAAATTCCTAATCAACTCCAAACATATCGATGTTTATACTCAAGAAGGTCGCAAACGCCATTTTGAACTCAATATAAGTTGTCTCTAGTCCTAATTCGACTGTTTACAAAAATTCAAATTTTGGACTTTAAATTCAACTAACGATCCTATATTTAAATAAAACATTTAAATATATAATCGTAAAATATGCGGGTTGTTACAATAAAATTGAAGAGATAGAAAATGTAAAATGTAAGAAAGAAAGTAAAGAACACAAGAATTTATAGTGGTTCGGCTATCCTTGGCCTACGTCCACTTTGAATTGATCCTTTTATTACTTTTGTAGGGAGATTACAGTTACAAGCCTTTGAAATCAATAAACAAAATGACAGAGTTTTTCCCTAGCCAAGAAGAAGAAGCCCTCTTTCTAGTTGCCATAAGACTGCTATTTACAGGTGTAGATTCGAAAATATCCACCTCAAAACCTGGAATACCTTTTCTCTTGCGTAGGTGGGCCAGCAGATCGATCCAGAGTGATTTTGGATCGATCCATGTTCAATTCGTATCGATCCAAAAGTGGTCCAATCGAGCCGAGATCGATCATGGAGATTCTTGAGTGCATAAGGAAGCTCCTCTGAAAATTTCATCACATTTTGACTTGTAGAGTGATATTTATGATCGATCCGAGTGTTGTTTTTTGGTATGCTGCTGAGCTCGTAATTTGTATCGATACCTCTTCGTATCGATCGATTGACATCGATCACCTTCGTATCCATAATAATTCGCATCCATCATCCAGCTATCCATCGGTCCCCATTTCCATAGCCATAGCCTTCGCATCGATCCGAACTTCACGCGCTCTGATCCATATCCTTCGCTCCACCTTGACCCCTTCCTTAGTATCCATCGATATGAAGTACAGAGCCTTCGTATCCATCATTTGGTTCCAGGCCTTTGTTCGTACCAATCTTCGAATACCTGACTTTCATATAGATCCATGCCATGTTCGTATCCACATTGTTTGCATCAATCTAATGCCGCCTTGGGAAACAGGTGACTTCATATCCATCCAAATCCTTCTCCCTTCGTATCGATCCAAGCTTTGATCGATGTGAAGTATGCTTTGCCGTATCCATCCAAATGATGCTCATTGCATCGATACGAAATCCATCAGTCCAAAGTAAGGTGCCAAGCACATTTTCTTTATCCATGTCCATATGGATCGATGCGAAACCATCAATCCGGTGTATATAGCCAACTCCAACCCAATCGATACGAAATTATCGATACAAACTGACTTTTCTTGAATCTTAATCCATCCATAACTCGAGCATACGACCTTCGATTGATCTGAAATTCTAAATGTAACTTTCTTAGCCTTTTTTTATCATTCCCAATCGATCCCACCTTGATTAGAGATCGGTCCATTTTTGACGATATCGATCATGCCTCATTTCCGATCGACCTCCAATCCTGATATCATCCTTTCCAACCAATTTGTTGATATTCCGGCCTTGACCAAAGGGTGGGTAAAAAATCTCAAACACTTAAGGGCTATGTGCCCATTCAGTGGGAGCATCATAGAAATTGATGAACACTTCGGATTGATTCATAGAGACGTATGTAATCGTAGGTCTATTAATACCAAAATGGTTATATGTACTTCGTTATATTCACTGATGAGTTATCATCAACATGGACGTGCGTATTTGATACATATGTAGTACATCTAAGATAGATTTATAGAGTATAAATGAAAGAAAATAATATGGTATGCAATAGAAATGATTCGATTTGATCGAATGAGTGGATATATTGGAAAGAGTTCAGAACGTACCTAAAAATGAATAAAGATTCAACCACAAAAGTCACTCCTCCATGTGATACATAATGATGTACCGAAAAGAAGTAACCAAAATTAGTTGGACAATGTATGATTAATTGTGAGTGAAGTTGAGTCATTTTCTTTTTATAATGTCGTATCTTAAGAGTAGTGCATAAAATTAATATTATTTCATCTAATTGATAGTTTACAAAATCATACAAGATAAGAGTTTACAAGAAATACTAACATATACTAGATCAAGGAGTTGGCAGGTTGTGCAAGTCAAAATTCTGCATGTAATAATTATTCACGAGGGATCATTTGTAAATATCCCCAAAAAGGGTTTTGAAAGGACTATCATTGGATAACATATTTATGTGTTGAACATAAGCTTTGTAAACTAAAACCAAATCCGTTTTATATAAGGCAAATAATAAAATGTTTATGAGCATCCATTACATTGCATAGAGAAACAATTGTTGTTTCAAGAAATACCAATTTCATATTAAATGAATTTCTTTGAGAAATTATTGGCAGTAAAATGGAAGTGGAAAGGATCCGAAGATAAAATTGATTACATGGTAGGTAATGAAATTATTCTCACCTAAATGAACATGTCGCATTATAGTGTCTAATAAGGATTCTCGAATACTGATGAGAAACTGTAAGCTTTTTATCAATTTTGAAAAATATACAATCCTCGGTTGTTGAATTAAATATTTAAGAGTGTTGATTCTATAATATGGTATAATGCGAAGATCCAAAAATTAATTTCAAGCACGCTATCAAAATATGATTATGGTAGTCGTAGCCAAAAGGGATATGTTCCATCGACCATGAATTTGTCTTCGAGGGCAAGACTAATGCAGTTGGAATGCAATGAGCGACATTTATAAGAATAGCATCGTAAATTTCAATTGTTGAAATTAATGTAATAGATTTGATATTCAACGTGCTCAAGTTAATTTGGACTTACCCGAAAAATTATCACTTAGTATGACTTTACATTTGGTACATATATATTGAAACATAAATTTCTAAACAATGATTTAGAGTAAGCTATTTACACATAATAAACAAAATATATCAAACTCAGTGGAGGCGATATTGAGTTTATGAATCTTTGGATGCAAGAAATGATATAAAATGTCATTTTAGAAGAATCGGATTTAAATAAATATTTTGATAGATATATCAAATAGTTTGATGATTGATCAAAATGTAAAGGAATGTGTGTTTACAAGAAAGAACATAAAAGAGGTACATTGATATTTTAAATTTTAAGTAAACAACACACTACCGATTGTTAACAGCGGACTTATGTTAAAATCAGTTTGAGTTGTTTTTAATAATACTTGGCACTGGATTTGTGAATGGTGTCTTTTATAGCAAGATAAAAGATATTGGCAATGGCCTAAATCGATATGTAAGGACATTACATTAAAATGTTCAATGTATAACACGTAAGATAGATTCCTTATGAATTAGTAATAGAAATTATCGTATAGGTTATGTTGTCTATAATATCATGTTTTTTTTATGTATTTGACACATGAAGCAAATATCAAATCCAAATTGATATCACTAAATAGTTGTTTAAAATGTACTTGTGTATTCACAAAATACTAGAGAATTGTTTAAAGAAACAACATATTGCTTAAGCAGGAGTATTTGGACTCAAGTTTCATAAATGGTATTGAGTATAATTTATCAATAGTAAGTTCAAGTTTAGAATCTTTAAATTGAAAATGTTTCAAATGAAAGTCTATAGCTGATTCAATGGAAAAGGCTAAGTACGTCGCCTTGAATTGGCATCCATAAAGAAATGTGTATAAATATAAATGCACAAATTTTTAATGAGCTGAGGACGGTTCCAAATGATGAGAATGTCATAACATTGTTAAATGATAACAATGTCATGACATAGTTTATAGAATTTAGAGCTCTCTTGAAGTTGAGAAACACACTTGAATTGTTCCATATGATAATGGTAGTTTAATAGTGTCGGAGAGATTTATGGATATAGTAGATTATTAAAACATAATAGCATACCCATTCACTAAGGGACCGACCCAATTGGTTTTAAGGAAACTGATTGAAAAGGTTGAAATAAGATTCCATAATTGACCCAAAACCACAAGTGGTAGATTGACAGAGTTAGGGGTATGCCGTAGAACAATTATGTAATTTGTTACATATATCTAACTCAATAACTAACTTTGTTTGAAATCAAAGGTATTTTCTTTCTATTATATACTTGATATATTGTAGTTATACAAATTAATCGATTTAATTAAAAGTATATTGACTAGAAAATGCATAAATGGTATGTATTGTGGTAGTAGTTACAATGTGTTGTAATCGTGTGTAATTTATCACAATAAATTAAATATACCATTACAAAAGTTCCTAGTCAAGATGCATCGAGATTTGATATCGATGTATTCATTGTGACTAGAGTACGTAGCACTCTTCAAATGTTGGGCAGCATATTACTAATAGTTATCGGGGATATCTAGAGGTTACATACTGATAGTTATTGGATAAATATCAAATGACTCACTCAATAGTTTTCTGTTGGTTAGTACAACTGAGGTCAAACAGAAAATATTAATGTGGCTGATTTACTTAGTTCTCTTCACTTGAGAATACTATAAATCTTCAATATAAAAGCTCCATTTTGATTATAGTCAATTCATTGTGTGGATTTCCATTGAGTGACTATACTTGGGTCGAGTAGAAGGAATGGATGTGAAGCACTATTCAAGAAAGGATTCATTTCCCTAGTTATATGGGGTTAGTGTCAATGTCAACTCAAAGTCAAAGTCTATAGCCAGAGCGTTCCGGTTGATA
Organism: Allium cepa; assembly: GCA_030765085.1. Classification (NCBI taxonomy): domain Eukaryota; kingdom Viridiplantae; phylum Streptophyta; class Magnoliopsida; order Asparagales; family Amaryllidaceae; genus Allium; species Allium cepa. The sequence goes on along the minus strand of CM060943.1, from coordinate 675,787,011 downwards.
ATAATTGTTACTAATGAACTAAGGATTTTGTGTTTGAACTATAGAGTTGAGTATGGATGATGTTGGAATTCTGACCATTACTAAAATCTATAAATGCAAAAGTGATATAGTTTATTGAAGAGAATCAGTGTAAATAAATGTCACATTTGGGTAGCACTTATTTAGCTAAAATTGGATTTTAACGAAACCGAGTAAGCGATAAATTTGGCCATAATGTCATACCAGCTGCTAAGTGACGTGTGAACTTCAACATTTGAAAAGGTCGATGTTAATTGCTGATCGAATTTACACCTAAGGGTTAAATAACCGAAATGATGAATACTCTTTATAACAAATGATTTAATTAGTCTATAATTGTTATAAACTAATTAAATCAATTAATATTTATGAAATATTGATTGTAAAACTTAAATATGATTTGAGAAATAAATGTTGTCATATATATATATATATATAATAGTTATGAATACATCGATCGATATAAGATATCGATGACGATTTAAAATGTTTAATTAAACATATTTAATTAGGTTTTAATGGGCTATTGGCCCATGTTTTTAAGGCATGATTTGGCGGCAATAATAAAGCATAAGGGTGGTAAAAGATATTGCAAGTAGGTTTTGAAATGTGTGGTTGAGATTTGTTAAGAAAAAGTATGAGATACTGTCCTATTTTCTCTCCCATTTAACCAATATAAAACCATCTCTAAACCTAACTTCATCTCCTTTTTTAGCTACCTCCTTCATCATTATTATGGCCGAATTACTTCGTCAAAACCCTAGAAAAATATCAAATCAAATCAACTCAAATCGAAAGTTATTTAACAGCAAGCATTCTACGATTCTAGATTAGCAATCTGTAGAATCGAAGAAATTTCTAAAGAAAGAGGATTCATTTTTTCAACGTGGACTTGAGGACATTAGTTATAGGTAACTATTTATTTATATAATAAGGTATGTGATTATGGTGTAATAATTCACTGCTTAAGTACGTCTATGTATATATGTTATTATTCCTTAGTTAGTAGGTGAGATTTCTATATGTAATGTTGTTGTCACAAAAATGATTGGCTACATGCATAAGTTTAATGTACTCATACACATACATATATTATTAATAATATAATGTTCTATACGTATATATATATGTAAATCAATATATTTACAGAATTTATATCAAAGCATGTACATACATATATATATAATGTAAAATTTGATTTAATAATTTTCTAATATATGCTGATATTATCTATGAATTTTGACAGCCAAAACTAAGTTTTCTATTATTATTAAATATTTTTTATCATTATTTAATCATTGTAAGATTTAACAAATTTGTAAATATTGTTAAGAAAATTCAATTTTAATTTTTTTTTAATTTTTTTATCATCTTAGAAGATCTTGGATAAAATTTTAGATTTTTTGAATAACTATTTTTAGTTTTAAAAATTAACTTAAAAAACGACCGATTGGTATTTAATTAATTATAAATATAATTTTTATATAGAAAAATCTGAAAAAATTTCGCAACCCTTAAATATTATTCTTGATTTTCGAAAAATTTAAAATTTGATATTTTATTATATAATTAGTTAACATTATTTATGATAGTTTGACTAATTAATTCAAAATAAATAAATTAAAATTATAATAAATTTGGATCTATAATTGTTAACCCGCCTTTTGGCAAGGCAATACATAGGCGTATTTAACCTAACGGACTTCATGATCATCAAGGCAAAAAGCTCGGAGAGATGATTACCAAGATTGGAGATCGATTATATTTGGAACTATGGACGTAAGTCTGATGGATTCAGATGGACAACACTCAAAAAATGGCTAAGTATGGAACTAATACTTCGCTTAGAAGAGGGACCGGAATAAAGGGATCAGATTGTATAGGATGCACGCAACACAACTCAATGATGATCGCTCCATAACTCAATAAGCACAAGGCGGATTGGAGTGAAACTTTGGGAATAAAATGAGGAGTCCCTAGGGAGTTCACCCTAGGGATCGCACCCCAAGAAGAGGATTTGAAGGGATCGGACCTCATCCCTACTCAAGGATCGGTTTAGTTGAATTTACAACAATGATAAGTCAATATTTGAAATATATTAATGCTATCAATATGGAACTTGGAGTACAAGCATATTACAACATTTGGAACACCCAATAGGGGTCGCAGCTCCTAACTCAATCAAAATAGAGAGCGGCCCTGATCCTCATTTTGGAGAGCGATCGGTCCAAGTTTCTTTGGGCTAGGTCATTTGGGCCTAGAGGTTCTTGTGGCGAAATTTCAGTCCGATCAGTACACGTCTTCCCCTATAAATACAGCAAGCATGGCATTAGAAAGGGATCTTCATTCTACTTTATTCTATCTTCTACATAGGTTATACTCTACCATTTTTATTTTGAGATTTCATAGATTTGTAACTGTAACTACAGCATATACGAATAGAAATCTTTGGAGTGGACATAGGCCGGAGTCAGCCGAGCCACTATAAATATGTGTCTTTCTTTACTTGCGTTTTGTTTTATGTTTATTATTCTTCAATTTATATTCTCTACATTATATTCTCTACATTATATTATCCAAGATTTGTGACTGGATATAGGTGTTTTCACATAATTGGGCATTGGGGACCAACATATTGGTGCTTTCACAGAGAAAGTTAGCCCCCGTGGATTTGGAGTTCAGATTTGGAATAAACTATATAGCTTAGATTTGGAGCAATGGATAGACTATCAATAAGAAGGGCACTACCGAAACAGAGATCATAGAGGGATTCAGGAGGCTTCCTCAAGAGCTGGAGCTAATCAAGCATCTATCTACTCACCAGGGATGAAATGGAAACGATGATTGACGCCATGCATGAAAGGAAGCTGAAGAGACCAGAGGAGATTGTATAGAATTTACTTTGAAAAACTGGACAAGTTGGAGCGTAGAACAAAGGGAATAGAGTAGCAGGAGCTAATGATGACTTAGGTCAAGAAGTTGAAGCAGTAGGAATCACTAGAAATCATAACTGAGAACATGGAGATGGAGCGATTGGAAAAAGGAACGGAATAGAGTAACCAAGGGTAGTCCTCGACCATCTTAAAGGGACTGGCGTCGATCTCCAAAGGCTTAGGGCATGCCCCCGATTCTGGTCGATCGCGATGTTGGAGGACCTATGGCTGGTCCCATCGAGCTAGGTGCGAATCGAAATTTGGATGCTCGTCAGAGGAGTACGTCTTGGAATTCACTGTGGACTCGAGGGAGTTTAGAAATGATGACAGGAGAATACCACTAGATGACAATGGTAGGTTTGCAGAGATGATCAGGCAAGCTATGTGTGGAGGATTGGTGAATAGAGATATAGAGAATGTAAATACAAGTCCGTTCACTCCTAATATTAGGAATGCTAGGAATCCACTGGAGTCTAAACTACCAATATTTTAGTATATGACGGAAAGTCGGGCCCAACTATGCATATGATGAGATATATATGTCACATAGACGTACAAGGGGCATCAGAGGAAGTCATGGCACGTAGCTTTCCCCAATATATAATGGCCATAGCTGCACTATGGTTCAGGTGGTTGGAGAGTGGTTATATTGGCACATGGATGGAATTGGTCGAAAGATTAATGAGGCAGTTTAGAGTTCACATCTCTAGACCAAAATATGTGATGAGTCTTGCAACACTAAAACAAAAGACTGAAGAGTCTCTATGGGGTTTTCTAACATGATTTAATCCCGCAGCGACATCAATGTATCGGCCAGATCATCCATAGTTCTGATGGTAGCTGTAACGGGAATTGTTGATGGCACAAATTTCAAGGATTCATTGACATAGGATCCAGTACTGGATATCGGGGAGTTTTATCACGAAGTAGAAAAGTTTCTATGGTAGGAAGACGCACGAGTCAACAAATCAAAGATGAACGCTGTGTAAAGCGAAGGATCATCAGGAGATGCAAACAAGAATGATAAAGGCAAAAAGAAACTAGATGATGGATATGACAGAATGAAAAAAAATTGGAAAGAGAGGGGGGCCAAGTTCTCCTCCTACTTAGATTTGATGGAAAGTCGAGAACAGATTTATCTAGACACTAGGGGACAACTCCCCTATAAAAAACTGACAAGGAGGGAACCCACAAAGCGGGAGCGTATGTTTGGAAGTACTTCCTTTTCCAAGAATTGAATGGGAACACCATGGATGAATGTAGGCATTTAAATGATATGATTGAGGAGCATGTCAGGAATGGTAGACTGCCACAGTACGTGAGGAATCGAACAACGACGGTAGAACATGAGAAGCCACCATCTGCATCGAATAGAAATAGGAATGGCCCGAGATTTTGGTCACAGATTGTCATCAACTTATCATGATGGCAAGAGCCAAGTTTAGAACTTGGAACTCCAGGAATAATAATAATAAACTCTATAATAAGGCGGCTAAGTCACTTACACATGCGTAGGATCGAGGACGGTCCCCAGGCATGCTCTAAGATGATGATGAATCGTCATGCCCAGAGAGGCACTCTTTGGCTATTTTAGTTCTTTTTGGCTTTTTGGATGTCCTAACTATTATTTATTAGGTTATTTATGGTCCGCATTATTGTGATGAATAAAAAAGGTCGCGATTATTGTCCCAACCGGAGTGACGGGGCGGTAACCGCAAGGTGCAGTCCCTTCGTTGGAGAGCGACATAATAGACTCATATATAGATTAAGTCCTTGATCGAAGAGTCAAGGCCAAAGAATAAAACCAAAAAAGACATCCGGTATGGATATTCCTAGCAAGGGGTAGGTCGCTTCACCAGAGAGCGACTGGATCGGCCCACTCAGGATGTCGAGTATGGGCTATGCTCTACAAGGGTCCGAAGAGACCATGATCAGCCTAGGACTTTGGCCAAGAAAATATTTAATATTCAAGGACACTGAATGGAGTACAGGAAGTAAAGCTCTTCGCCGGAGAGTGACAGGATCGGCTTACTTGATCGTCAATTATGGATTGTGCTCGGCAAGTACCCGAAGAGGTCATAAATCAAGATATCAGTTTAGAATAGCTATGGATTTGGACATTGACTTGGAGGGGTTACACACTTTGATATTGGCTTGGAGACATCTCGAATTTGGCTGATGACCCAGGAAGATCATGGATTTGGAATTAGCCTCGAATGATGGATTTGGCTTCGGATGGATATAGATAAAACAATCCAAAGAGATTGAGGATTTGCAATGGATATGGAATTGGATATCTACTCAAAATTGTCATGGATTTCCCTACGATCCAAAGAGATCATGGATTCGGATTGGATAATATGACTATCAATGGATTATGGACTTCGAATTTGTGATTTATGGATTCAAAATGCACCTTCCTATCACGAGGCCTGTTTTGGAGGGCAAAGTGTTAACCCGCCTTTTGGCAAGGCAGTACACTGGTGGATTTAACCCAACAGACTTCATGATCATCAAGGCAGAAAGTCTGGGGAATGGTTACTAGGATCGAAGATTGATTATATTTTGAACTATAGACGATAGATGGAACTTCCAATCAAACGGTAATCCCAAAGGTTGGAGAACCAAGGTGATATGACATGAACCAAGGTGATATGACTCGATGCAAACTTTATATGTTCCGACCCGAAGTCAAAATCGGGTAGTCACCTGTTCGACCCGAAGCAAACCCAGGAAATTTTGACCCAAGCTTAAACTTAGGTAAAACAAAGATTTTCTCCAAATAAATACCAATATGACTCCAAGCACCATATGTCACTAACCCAGTACTTCAAATTCAATGACTCCAAGCGAACCAAGAGTCGACTCAAAAAAATATTAAATTTTCTTGTGTCGGACTCCAAGTAAATTACCACCAATCCGTCAATACTGGTCCATCTTGTTTGGCCATAACTCGAGCATACGGACTCCAAATGACTTGAAACTTGGTGTGTAACCTTAAGAGGCCTTCCTTATCGCCTTAGTGGATCGCAACCCATTTGATTGAAATTATGGGGATGACCATCAATCCATGACCCTATCCTAACCTATTCACCATTCGATCGGCATTCTCAACCATTGAACATTGGACAATCATGCATATAACATTCCTAAGTAGCCATAACTTGAAAATGGATTGTGCTGGCAACTATTAAAGCATCTCCCTTAGTCGAAACCTATTCATCGAAGCCATTCAACAAGTAGAATAACCAAGGAGACTGAATGTGCCGACCATGCCTGCGTATTCTATGAATATAGACCCCCGACATCATCTCGTGGAGTATGAGTGGCACTCGAATCCCGCCAGAATGATAGACGCCATCAAAGAAGATGTTTTTCCATATTCTTCAAAGGAATAATGATCATGTGGTTTATGCAGTTACCACCCAGGTCCATCTCCTCATCTGATCAATCAGGTCAGAAGTTTGTCGAGTAATTCAGGATGCATGAGATTCACACCACGGATGTGATGTCATTATCTAATTTATTCCAAGCATCACGCGAGCCGCTTAAAGACTTCCTGTAGGGATTCAACGTCGTCATCACTAAGCTATGCAATCCCAGCAAGAATATCATATTGATGGTGTTGACAAGGGGAAGCAATCCCAAGAAAGGCTTTGGTGACTAGTAAGTTGGAGACCTTCATAAAACCTTGGATCGTTTCTTTTACAAACTGAACCAAAACCTAAGTAAGGAGGAGGTAGAGCAGACTAGGAGAAAGAACCATGTAGGCCCATTGGCTGAAGGAATTCAAAGCGAGGGCAGCATTGAGGTCTTAGATGAGCACTTAGATTCTAAGAGATTACCCAGAATCCCAAAATTCGATTCATATACTCCTTTGAATGATTTAATCAAAAACATCTACTTGGAGACTCATAACATAGAGCAGGACTAGAAAATAGCCTCAAGAGAGCCAACCAAAACCCAGAGGAATCCGAGAAATGTTGTATATTTCAAAATACACACGGTCATAACACTGCGATTGCTGACACCTCCGACGTGTGATTAGAAAGCTAATTCAAAAAGGAAAGTTTAAAAAACATTTGCAAGCCCCGCAAAATGGCAAGTAGTGAACATCCAACCCCTATCAAATAAAGAACTTTGATTACCATTTGGACCACTTACGGTCGAGTTCCAACTGAGAAGGACTGGGGTGAAGTGCAATAGTAACCAAGTACTTAGAGTTGGGAGTCAACCAACCTTTATGGACCATGATCAGACTTTTAGAGGATCATCAAGACGGTTGTTATTCAATCGCTCATCAGCTTTCGTATGCCTCTGACTTTGGAGCAAGGACTTGAAATGGAAAAGCTTGACAATGTCAGAATCTACTACAAAGTGGACACGACTGACCATCCACTCATCAACCTCTATATTCACTTGAAAACTAGAGAAACACTAGGGTTGGATGCAACCTAACCATCCACTCCCCAGCTCATACTCGAAGTTCGCCAAAATACTTATGCCTCTCACAAAGCTCAACAAGACTGAAATCCAACTAAAGTGGATGTGATTTGACCATCCACACATTAATTCATAACCTGGACATAGGAGGCAGTTTGGGAGCTCAAATTAAATAAGGCATGGTTAATTGTCTACACAATAACCGCGACCCTCGATACGAGTAAACGATTTCATCATGAGGTGAATGTGACTTGATCATCCACCCAACAACTGACTTCCTTGACTTGGCAGAAGGAGTACGAAGAAAACTGGAAGAGACTTGACCATCCAACCTAAGCATGGACCATGGATGTGGTTCAATCATCCATCGCTTAATCACCTAGCGGACGTGAACCAACCGTCTACTCGCTAACATTTATCCTCGACATTGAACGTATAATTCCTTCCCATGAATAAACATGACTTGAATATCAGTATAAATCAAAAACGGGTATAGTAACAACCATAGTTTAGAGATTACCTTTTAATATTGAATTATAATGATAATTATAATTTAATGTTGTGAATTAAAGTAAATTTGGAGAAATTAAGTTGTTTATTTCAAATAAACAATGAATTTTGGAAATTAAAATGAGAAAATAAAGTTCGAAACTTTATTTTATCCGTTTGGCTTAATAGTAAATGGAAAATAGTTTTTTTATTTAGAGAAAATGCAATAATTGTATTAATTATTGCCAATTACTTCTTCTAATAATTTTTAAAGAAGTATTTGATTTTTAATGGTTGTTTAATCAAATAAAAAGGTGGAAATTGACTTAAAAATGAGTTTTGATTATCAATTTAGGCTTAGAATGGTTAGTCATATTATTCTAAGCAAGAAAAATATTTTTGTGGAATTTTGGAAGTTAAAAACAATGTTTTGTCCATTTATTTGTGAAAATTGTTTATTTTCGTAAAATAAGATATTTTAATAGTAAAAATGTTTTAAAAATTAAAATTAATCTTTTTATATAATATAAAATATGTTGCTTCTTAAGTATGTAAAATTACATACTTTGTTATGTGAAAGTTTGAAAGAAAATGCATTTTCGTTGTGTAATTAGTGTAAATATGAAGCCTTTATAATATGTGTGTGAATAATAAACTTAGGCCATTTATTTTCTTTTAATTTTGGAACCTATTAGGCCTATTAGTGCTAAATTACGTTTGAGAAATGAGAAAACAGAAGTTGTACATTCATTTTCCTCATCATCTTCTTCTTTCAACCAGTAAACAAAACCTACCTTCCTGAAAATTAAAAATTCAATTTTTCTTCAAATCAATTCAACAAACTACAATCATTTTTAGCCTAGATTATTAATACAAAGGTAGTCTAACTCCAAACACCACAATTTCATCAAAATTTCTAATTTGTAAAAGTGGTGTTATCCCACCTTTTGGTCAACGCTGGAATATCAACAAATTGGCAAGGAAGAATGGATATCAGGATTAGAGATCGATTGGAAACAAGGCAGCAATCGATGTCGTCAAAATTTGGCCGAGCTCCGATCAGGATAGAATCGATTGGAGATGATGATCTAGACTAGGAGAGGCTATGTTTCAAATTTTAGGTCAATCAGAGTTCGTATGATTGAGACATGATCGATACAAATCAGGGAAAAGATGTTGTTCATATCCATCCTAGAGTTTTGTTCGAATCGGTGTTGTTCGAATCCATCCGGCACTGGACTATTCACATCGATCCATAAGCGGTAGCATCGTATCGATTTAGCTTGTATCCATCGTGGCCGAAACACTACGTATCGATCAGGGGTGGACCCAGTTCGAATCGATCACAGAGACTCAGTTCGTATCCATGTGGTTTGTGGTTATTCGAATCGATGGCGTATGAGTCCTTGTTCGTATCCATCATACTTAAACGAGGTCACTTCGTGTCGATAGTAGTTGCAGCGATCGATGCACGTACACCAATAACAATCGATGCGAGCAAGTGCTACGGCGAATCGATAACCGATTCGAATAAGGACTGAAACAAATGGATGCGAATGAATGGTTGATGCGAGAGAAGCTTCGGCGTTAGATGCGAATAACTCGATCAAACTCGGCATACAAAGTGGATTGATCCAAGGATTTCGCAACACGTCATCGCGTGGGCACGTGCACTTACCGACTCGAACAGATCGATTCGAATCTATTGATTCGAACTACATCGCCTTCCGAAGACGTCCATCTCGTATCGATCATATCTCTTAAACTACAGGTCCAAATCCTATGAAATTTTCACAGGAGCTTACCTATAAGCTAAGTAATGTTCCTGCCAAGTTTCAGCTCGATTGGACCATTTCTTGATCGATACAAAATCGATTCGTATCGATCAAGGATCGAGTCGAAACTTGGTGGGATCGATCGCGTGGGCCCACTTACGTGCCAGAAGGAGTTTCTCGAAGTTTGAGTGCGTTATCAGCCTCCTACACCTATAAATAGCCCCCTGAAGCCTACAAAAAAGGATCTTTGGCTATTCGACGTCCATACTCTGCCGGATTCAATATTATACTTCATCACAGCTGTTTTACTTGAATTTCTCCTTTGTAATTGTTGTAATCATCTGTAACCAGCAAGGAAAATCAATAAAAGATTATCATTTGAAGTGGACGTAGGCCGGAGATAGACGAACCACTATAAATCTCGTGTCACTGATTGTTATTTCTGGATTGTTATACTTAATATTGCTTAGATATGAGATTTTTGTTTGGAACATTGCTGATCTGTATTCATAACTTGATGCTTTCATGATACTTGGGGTTTGTGACCAATTTTGGCACAAACATTTTGGTGCTTTCACTGAGAAGGACTAGCACCCGCTACATCAAATTCGGAATCCAGACTTGAGAGCTTGAAGAATCCAAATTTGAAGACGATGACTTGACAGACAAGTAGAAGACAAAGAGCTGAGAGAAGCCTACAAGGAGGAAGTCAAGAGACATCCTCTAGAGCTGGGGAAGGACAAGCTTCTATCTACATTACCAGGGAGGAGATGGAAGCTATGGCAGATTCATTACATCAGAGATTGTTGAAGAGTCAACAGGTTATGATGCAGCCTTTCTTTGAACAAAAGAGAGCTGTAGGGACACAGAACCTTGGACCGACTACAGCAACTGCGAATGCTGAACAAGGAGTTAGAATTGCATAAACTAACGGAGGTCAAGCTCAAGGTCAGAATGCAGAACCAAAAGGCAATCAACAAGGACTTGGGGGCAGACCCGTAGGATCTGACACTGGAAGACATATGGACGGAGATCAACAGACTAAAGATGAGCCATATGAAGAATACGTACCAGAATACCCTTGGGGGCATGGAGGCAACCTTTGATAGACAATGCTGGATTAGCTAAGATCATTCGGAGAACTATGCGCGGAGGATTGACAAATAGAGATCTGGAAGGAGTGAACAGAAGCCCGTTTACTCAGGAAATCAGGATAGCTCGGAATCCACCAGAGTTTAAGCTACCTAACATGGAGGTATACAATGGCAAAGCTGGTCCAATTGATCATTTGATGAGATACACTAGACACATGGAAGTGTTGGGAGCATCGAAGGAAGTTATGGCCTGATGTTTTCCCCTATACTTGACGGATATAGCGGCGATGTGGTTCAGACAACTGGAAGAAGGATCTATCAGAACATGGACGGAGTTGGTGGACAGGTTTTTAAGGCAATTTCGCGTTCATATTAAGAGGCCAAAGAACGTAATGATGCTAACGTCAATAAAGCGAAGAATGGATGAGTCGCTTAGAGCTTTCTTAACTCGGTTCAATGCGGCGGTCGCTTCGGTGGATCGGCCGGATCCAACGATGGTTTTAATGACAGCAGTATCAGGAGTCAGAGAGAATTCGGATTTTAAAGTATCTCTGATACAGGACCCACCACTGGATCTTGGAGAATTTTTTTACGAAGCTAACAGATTCCTTCGACAAGAAGATGCATGTACAGATTTGAAGTTGAAGGAAGTGAATGCAGCAAAGGATGGAGGACCATCCTTTGGAAGCTCGGATAAAAATAAAGGAAAAAGGAAGTTAGATGACGACTCAGGAAAAGCTAGAAAGTGATGGAAGGATCCAAAGTTTTCCACATAAATAGGATTAAACAAGACGCTGGAGCGAATATACATGGAGGCATGGAATCGCCTTCCCTACCGAAGGCCGGCTAGGAGAGAACCTTTTGAATGTGAAAGGGCATCAGGAAGGCACTGTCTCTTCCATGATTTGGATGGACACGATACCAACAGCTGCAGGCACTTGAAGGATATAATCAAGGAGCATGTGAGGAATGGGCAGTTGCGGCAATATGTCGGGACTAGGAATGCAGTGGTGGAGCAGGAGCAACCACCGCTTACCTCAATCAACGATGGTGCGAGGCCCAGGAATGATGGTCTATTGGTTATCAATTGACTGGGATAATATGAAATAAGTAGCAAGCTTCTGGCAAACGACAAAGTCATATACTCATGTACGGGGATGGAGATAGCCCCTAGGCATGCTCTGAATGATGATAAACCGTGATGCTATGATTTGTGAAATCTGTCTTTTGTTTTTGGATTGGGCACTCATTTTTCTGGTTTGGCTTTGGAGTTCGGTTTGAACTCCTGATTTTTTTTTGCTTTCTGGCTTGGATTCTTGTTTGGATGATTGTTTTCTATTTTGAATGTTGATTCGGATTTCTGATTTTCTAATTTGATTTGGATTTTGGATTGGACTTTGATTGGGTTTTTGTCTGGTTTTTGGTAAACGGTCGTCAGGTATGGATTATACCTGGCAAAGGGTAAGTTACTTTGTCCAAGCATGGAAAATCGACTTATTCAGGTCGTCGAGTATGGACTATGCTCGACAAGGATCTGGAGAGAGTAGGATTCGGCCTAGGACTTAGGCCCTATATTATTGGCTACTGTTTCAGGTCGTCGAGTATGGACTATACTCGACAAGGGTTCGGAGTGACCCGGATTCGGCTTAGGACTTAAGCCTTGGCATTGTACAACGTCCAGGGACACCGGACCACGGTCGTCAAGTGTGGATTGCGCTTGGAAAGAACCCGGAGGGTTAGCTCAATGTCCAGGGACACTAGACCACGGTCGTCAGGTGTGGATTGCGCTTGGCAAGAACCCGAAGAGGTTATGGATTTGGATATTGACCCGGAGAGGTCCTGGATTCGGTAATTGGCTATTGGATAAGGATGGATTAGGACTCGGCTGTCGAGTTCAGATGGGTATGGAATTGACTAAAGGCTTTGGTTACTGGATTTGGCACCAAACATCGACTCGGAGCAGTCAAGAACGATGCATTCGGATGATATGGCTAAATACTTTGGATATCGGATTCGGAACTATTCAAAACACACCTTCTTATCACAAGGCATGTTTTAGGGGGCAAACGTTATCCCACCTTTTGGTCAATGTTGGAATATCAACAAATTGGCAAGGAAGAATGGATATCAGGATTGGAGATCGATTGGAAACAAGGCTGCAATCGATGTCGTCAAAATTTGGCCGAGCTCTGATCAGGACGGAATCGATTGGAGATGATGATCAGGACTAGGAGAGGTTATGCTTCAAATTTCAGGTCAATCGAAGTTCAAATGATTGAGATATGATCGATACAAATCAGGGAAAAGATGTTGTTCGTATCCAACCTAGAGTTCGGTTCGAATCTATTTTGTTCGAATCCATCCGGCATTGGACTCTTCGCATTGATCCAGAAGCGGTAGCATCGTATCGATTTAGCTCGTATCCATCGTGGTCGAAACACTTCGTATCGATTAGGTGTGGACCCAGGTCGAATCGATCACAAAGTCTCAGTTCATATCCATGTGGTTTGTGGTTATACGAATCGATAACGTATGAGTCCTTGTTCGTATCCATCATACTCAGACAAGGTCACTTCGTGTCGATAGCAGTTGTAGCGATCGATACACAGTACACCAATAACAATCGATGCGAGCAAGGGCTACGGCAAATCGATAACCGATTCGAACAAGGACTGAAACAAATGGATGCGAATGAATGGTTGATACGAGCGAAGCTTCAGCGTTAGATGCGAATAACTTGGTCAAACTTGGCACACAAAGTGGATCGATCCAAGGATTTCGCAACACGTCATCGCATGGGCACGTGCTCTTATCGACTCGAACAGATTGATTCGAATCTATTGATTCGAACTACATCGCCTACCGAAGATGTCCATCTCGTATCTATCATATCTCCTAAACTACAGGTCCAAATCCTATGAAATTTTCACAGGAGCTTACGTACAAGCTAAGGAATGTTCTGCCAAGTTTCAGCTCGATTGGACCATTTCTTGATCGATACGAAACCGATTCGTAGCGATCACGGATCGAGTTGAAACTTGGTCGGATCGATCGCGTGGGCCCACTCATGAGCTAGAAGGAGTCTCCCGAAGTTTGAGAGTGGTTTCAGCCTCCTACACCTATAAATAGCCCCCTGAAGCCTACAGAAAAAGGACCTTCGACTATTCGACGTCCAGACTCTGCCAGATTCAATTCTACACTTCATCACAACTGTTTTACTCGAATTTCTCCATTGTAATTGTTCTAATCATCTGTAACCAGCAAGGAAAATCAATAAAAGATTATCATTTGAAGTGGACGTAGGCCGAAGATAGTCGAACCACTATAAATCACGTGTCACTGATTGTTATTTCTGAATTGTTATACTTAATATTGCTTAGATCTGAGATTTGTGTTTGGAACATTGCTGATCCGTATTCATAACTTGGTGCTTTTACGATACTTGGGGTTTGTTACCAATTTTGGTGCAAATAAGTGGTTTTTTAATTTACTGTATATTTTTGCTTGCATGTATTGTTTCTTCTTTCTATAGGTTCTTGAAGACCAAAATCTAACTCAAGCTTCAACCTTTCAGCATATAAATCTGAGTCTTTGCATCAAAATAGCAAGCTGAGTGATAAACTCATAATTTCTAGCTGAAGCAAAGCTTCAGAAATCGAAATATAAACTTTTGTAATCATTTTTTTGTTAGTTTTCTTTCTACGAATCTGAATTTGTATGTCTCTTTGCACATCATTTTCTCTCAATTCCGGCAAAGAAATGCTGCCAGGTTTTCTTCAGTTGTTAGCGTGTGTGTTGTAGTATATGCATGTTAAATTTCATTGCAAAACATATTCATTTGATGCCTGAAAACTGCACTGCAAAATCAATGCACAGCCTGAAAATTTTTGTGCACATTTTGTTTTGAGTTGCTGCAAACATGGCCTGAGTCCATGTTTGAGACATCATATCTCTTTCATTTCTTACTCGAATTGCATGATTCATTTTTTTTAAAAGAAGAAGTTCTCTATTATAAGCATACCAAATTTTAGATTATTTTGACATAGATAGCTTATATTAATATGCTGTCAAACTTTGACCTGGACCATGTTTTTGCCCAGAGTTTACAGTGAAAACACTATTTGGGTTCAACTTTGAGACATCATAACTTTCTCATATTATATCCAAATTGCATCATTCTTTTTTCTGAAAGATAAAATTTTCTACTATATGCATACCAATTTTTAGCTTAATCTGATGCCATTTGATCCTCTGTTTCATGCCTGGAAGTTGAACCCAAGATGGTTATAGGCCTGCACATTTTTGGGTTTTGAATTGTCGCAAACATGGCCTGAGTCCATGTTTGAGACAGCATAACTCATTCATTTCAAATCGGATGTGAACGATTCTTTTTGCAGATTGGAGTAGGAATGTTGATAAACATTCTGAAAAATTTCATGACAATCTTTGTGTAACGACCCGGAATTTTGGACAATATAAATTTAATAATCTGTGTTAATAATTTAATTGATTTGATAATTTTCTTTATAATTTTAATTTAAAATTTGTGAATTTGATCTTTTAAAGGTTAATAAATATTAAATCTTTTAAAGGTTAATGAATTTTAATCTGACAATTTAAAATTGATAAGATTTGTTTGTCAAAGCTAATAAAATTTTATTCTGTTTATAATATATACATTTGATATATATTGTGAATAGAATATCTATTGTTTTAAATAAAAGATTGAATTTTCAAATTGTAATATATATGTATGTATATGTTATAATTTGGATTTGTTTGAAACTTAATCTTTTAATAATTTATATTTGTATGAAATTATAATTTAAAGCTTTGTTTAAAAATTAGTATTCTTCAAAAGCTAATTTAAAGAGCAATTCAATTGTTTTAAAATATAAGATAAACTGTTTGTTTTCAAAATGATAGTTAAAAGAATTTTAAACAAGCTTTGTTTTAAAAAAGCTTAATACAAAATGGATATGAATGTATAAAAATAAATGTTTTAGGTTTCTAATCCTTGTAAAAGATACATTTGTATTTATTTGTTTAGAATATTTTTATTTTAAAAAAATAATAAACATGTATACTTACGTAAATGTTTATTTAAGAAACTTAAGAAAGTAAGTTTTATTTACATTTAAACTAAATAAAAATTTAATTAGAAAAAAAAACTTATGACATGTGTACACATGTTAATTACCTTAATATAACACATGTAAAGTAGTTAAGTGAATTTAATGACAAATGTAAATTTGATAACAAGTGGCACTACTTTCATTGAAATTTTAATAAATGTATTGAGAAGAAAATTGGTTTTCTTTCTAAAAACATTTCTTTTTCTTTGTATGTACTTCTTAACTAAAATAATGGCAACAAACAAATTACTTTCTCAAATCTGAATTTAAACCATAAATCAAAAGCAGATCTACAACATTTAAAATCTGCAAATTTAAAGGCTGCAAATGCATAAGGAGTTTTCAACATGCAAATGAAAATCAACAGTAATTCAAATGGGATCAAGAACAGTTTCAACATCATTAAAACACTAATTTAAAGCATGCAAAGGTTTTCATCAGCAAAACATAAATTAGCAAGCATGCAGGGAGTTTCAACAGAAAAGCCTGGAAGAAGAATTTGAACATGCTCTGCTTTATTCTCTGCAAGTTTGAGGTGAGTAAACATGCATTCTTTTTAAAAACAGTTTAAACTTGAGATTTAAATTAAGTACCTATGATTGAATTTTGTGGAAATATTGGTTGTATCTATATCTTAAAATGAATGCATGCTCGAATAACTGTGGTGCCTGTATGAATAAAAAGCTTACCTCTGTTAATTTACAGATTGAAGATAAATTTGTAAATTCATTATCTTCTTTTGTATTAAATTTCAAACTTTGATTTCTAAAGAGCAGTATATATAACAATGTGATGTTAATCATAAAAATGAACTCGGGAACTATGTTATGTTTTTTTTAACTTAAAATTTTATAAGATACAGTAAATTTTCAAACATGGGTAAAATTCGTTCGAGTCAAATTCTATATTTGGTTATAAAATCTGATTTGTATAAAAATTGATGAATTTTGATGGAAGTATCATAATTTTTAGTTGAGTAATTCATATGAATTCTGGGGTCGAACGAATTGGGTGTTTTGGTGGTTTGCCATTGATTGGCATGATAATCGAAGCTTGAATTTTGCTTGAAGCATATCTATGAATCATAGATCATGGGAAAAATACCCTTAAATTTTTATAATGGCCGAGGAGTTAGGAATTTAGCAAACTAGGGTTTTAAGTAAGTTTCTGTCGACTTGACTGTAATGTCATTTGCGGCATGAATGATGTTTCGAGTGCGTTCATTTTTGGTGAGGATGAAGTTCATGGTTGTGGCATCACGATGGGGTGGTTGGCATGGATCATCGGTGTGAGATTGCCGGTGATGATGGGTTTTTGTGGTTGTGACTGTTACAGTCTTTCGAGCTAAAGGGTTCGTTTTTGACTCGAGAGTTGTTTGATCGAACTGGGTTCGAATTCATGCTCGCGTGGGTTCATGGGATCGATGGGAATGGTCGTGATGATCAACGACGGCAGGAGGCAGCGGGGCACGTACACAGTGCATGGGTTTGTGCACTGGAGAGTTTCGTGTTTGGGAAGATGAAAGGAAACTCGTGGGAACTCTCGTGTTTTTGCCGAGTTGACTCGAAGATGAGAGGGTTGGGGTTTAGCTCGGGAAAGGCTCGTGACTTTGCAGTGTTTTACCCGAGTATATAGGTTGTTGTGTTTTGTTAATACTGTGTAAATGAGGTTTGCAAATAAACTTGTTGATTGAAATAAATAAAAATCCAGTTTAAGTTATAAAGCAAGTTCATAAAGGAAACAAAATACAAAGATAAAAACTTGTTGTTTTAAAATAGATATAAATCAAACTTTAAAAAAAGAGAGGGGGTAATTGAATTCAATTTCAAGTTTAAATTATTTAAAGATGATTCTTTTAAAACAATGATCTTAAATAAATTTTGAATTCAAATTTTAAAGGAAGTGTTCCAAATTTTAAGTATTAAATCAAGGTTTTAAGCAATGATTTAATAACAAAGTTTCAAAATTGTTTTGAAAATAGATAGGTTTAAATTTATATAATTTAAAGTATTTGAAATTTGAAATTTGATTTCTAAATGTCTTATTTTCAAATAAGGTTATTATTATGATTTTGTAATCCTAATAGAATAATTTGTTGTTAGGTTATTAAAATTTAATTTAATTTATGTAAATAAATATGGTTAATTTATTTTGATATGAACTTAAGAATACTTGACTACATGATTTGTTAATAAGAAAAAGATTAATGTAGATTAAGGATTTTCAAATATAAGAAGTTAAATAATTAATTGTTTAATTAATTGTCTATTTAATTTTTTATAATCACTTAATTATGGATTAATTAGGTGTAGTTACTTAATGAAGTAATTAATGGTTAATTTTTGAAAGTAATTAAGAATTGATGTAATTACTTATGGAAGTAATTAATGATAATTACTCATTGGAGTAATTAAGTGGAAGTGATTAATGAATAATCACATGAAATTATTAACTAGGAAATTAATTAATAATAATTAATTTGAAGTTAATTAGTTATGGAATAATAATTAATTAATGAATTAAGAATTATTTAATGATGGGATTAATTATTTGTTAAGTAATTAATTAAGAGATTAATTAAGATTTATTAATGGTAGTAATTGGAAGATAATTACTTATGTAGGTAATTAAGAGTTAATTACTTAATTTATTTTAGTTCATTAATTAATGTGATTAATTAATGAATGTGATTAGTTTAAGATTAATTACTAAGGTAATTAATTGAAATGTAATTAATTAATAAAGTAATTAATTAAGGATTATCTATTAATTAAATTGATTAATAATTACCTAATAAAGTAATTGAAGATTAATTAATTAGATTAATTAATCAAGGGTTAAGATAATTAATGAAGAAGTTAATTAATTAAGTTAAGTAATTACAAATTGTTAATTACTGTTTAAGGTTAACGAGATGATTAATTACAAATTAATTATTTAATTAATTAAAGGAATAATTAATTAATAAGGATGTGTTAATTAATGAAATTAATCAAGGTAATTAATAAAAGTAATTAATTTAAAATCTGATTAATTAATTGTAATTAATTAAGGTTTAATGTAATTAATCATAGTTAATTAATTAATAAAGGATCATTAATTATTTAATCAATGATAGTAATTAAAGGTTAATTACTGAATATGGTCAAGGATAATTACTTGAATTTAGTTAAAGATAATTAACCAAGGAAGATTAATTAAGGAAGAGCATTAGAGTTATTTGGAATAATAATTAATGAAGAAGGATTATGGAAATCCAATTGGTTAAGAAATAATCAATTCTGTTTTGGGGTGTTTGATTAATATGAATTGATTTATTAATATTGGTTAATTGATTGATGTTGGATGATCAATATTGGGAGATTAATATTGGATGATTGTTTGATATTGGATGTTTGATATTGGTTGATACTGGATATCTTTGTTATGTGATATGCTGCTTTGTGGAGATGAATATTGATATGAATTATCTATTGTAATAATATGATTCATCTCTCTGTTTATATATCATCCTGAATATAAGTTAAATTGTTTAAACCCTTAAGTACAACTTGGATATTAAAATGGCGTTTGGTTTCGGTGAGACCGGGATCGGGTTTCCATATTTGGAATCCGAAAGCCACACCGATTCAAATTAAATGTTAAGTCATTAATCAAAGTGGAGCAAGTGAAGACTCGAGGTGTAAGGGCTATACGTCAGTATAACTCTATGAGTGATTCCGTAATGAGTTTTACGGAATAGTACTTATAGATTCGAGATGGCGAGTCAGAGTGCAAGGGCTATGGTCGTTGACTCTGAGGGTGATTCTAATAATGAGTGCAACGAGATAGTGCCTTCGGTTTCGTTCGAACCCGGAACGAACTTGTATGGATTGAATGCTTTCAGCACATCGTCAGGTGGATGATGAGCATTCTAAGATAGATGTGTTCTATAAAGGTAATCGCAGCCTCAAGCCTCATCAACCGGGAATGGTTAAAACAGGGGAGGTGCAGCAAGGCTTCGTGGGTAGCTCCCACTGGAGAGCAAGATTTTCCCCTGTCTAGAAGTCCCTTTTTATTCGGCTGTGTGGGCAGTTGGGTTGTGGCCAACTGTGGGGTTGTCTTGTTCGGGACTGTCCAGTAAGGGATGGTTCTGGCCTTGTGTTGCAGGGGAGTGGGAGTACTCCTCGGTACATTGATCTAGGCCACGTACTGTGACGAGCGGTACCCCAGTAGCCCTGCCATTGATGGAAACCCATTCTTCCTACGAGACCCTGCGGTTTTGTTTGTATTACCCACTTTTGTGGCTAGTAGCTGAAATTTAATCATGTAACAATTTCGGCTATTTCTTATTTATTTGAAAACCCTAGACACTATTATAATATCACTGGATTTCCTATCAAATGTTTTGGTTAGCGTAAGGTAAAAACTTTTCCATGTTTATGTGTGGGAAGTCTTACGTGATACCTTTTCTTTTCAAAAGGTTTTTCTAAAAGTTAAGAAATTTTAACCCGTTTACTCACACCAGACCCCTGTCTGACCCGAGTGTTTATTTTCTATTTTATTAAACTCTTGGGTACTCATATTATGTATGAGTAGTCAAGTGATTCAGGTTAGCTTGACGAATTCTGGAGGAGATATGGAGCAGGAGGCTTCGACGTTTAGATATATCTTGGTTCCGCTGTGTTTGATTGATATCAGTTTCTTGTATACTTGAGTTGTATAGTTAGACAGAAGTTTATAACTGTCTATTATCTGTTGTTTTAAGTTGTATACTCTGATGTAATGAGATACTATGTAATATTTTATGTGGTATATTATATTTTATTCGTTCGGCTGTGAGTTCTCTGATGTTGTTCTGTTTCTTCTTTCTCTTTCTTTTCTTCTTCTATCCCTTTCTTTCTTCAAGATGATGCGATTTTCTGGGAGTAGAAAGTTGGGTCGTCTCACTTGGTATCAGAGCGTTAGGCTGAGTGAATACCTAGGCTCTGAAGTGTGTCTTTCTTTAGAAAGCATTAGGTTGAGTGAATACCTAGGCTCTGTAGTGGTGTCTTTCTTGAGAGAGCGTACTTGTAATTTATATATATATATATATATATATATATATATATATATATATATATGTCTACCTGTTCTGTTGGGTCATCTGTTCGGATTTTCCGACATAAATTTTTAGAGGTAGATGGAGTAATGGTGTGTGTGTAGCACGACTACCACTGATGGAAGAGGGTCCATATGTTTGAGGTTGGAAGTTTTTGTCGAGACTGTAGACCTAATACCGTCTCGAATAAGATTTGTAGTTTGGAATAAGGATTTCTCTGATATCCGAAGGAAATCTTTTAAAGATTCGGAGTTTAACTTTGAAGTGTAAGTTTGGATTCTGCTCGGGTAAGCGAATTTTTCTAGTGTTTGGATTTGTTGGAAGTGCAGGAGTAAGTAATGGTATCTTGGTAACTGCGTGAGGAGATGCAGTATCCATGGATATTTTCTTAAGGTGTTTTCTCTTGAAGCAGTTTTAGAAGAGGTTGAGGAGCAGTCTTTACCTGTCGCAGGGAAGATTCGTCTATGTGGAAGTTGTTTGGATCTTTAGCATGGAGGTTGGCTGTTTTGGAATATGAGACTAAGGTCTATTGGTTGTTTCTCTTCAGGCATGGTCTCATTCGTTATTCCTTAAGGTAAGCGAGATATGGATATTTGGCTTGGATTTGGAGCCCGAGTTTCTTTTGGAATGTCTGCCATCTCGGAAGTCTGTTGTGTGGTTTGTTGACGGTTTTGGGTTTTGAGAAGCCTTTGGATTTAAAGTCTTTGGTTAGCTGTGGTAGCAGTGCAGCTCGAAGTGTTTGGTGTGCTGACGAGGAGATCTTTTAGCTTTGCAGTATCATCGAGGTGGAGTTTAGAAGCAGCAGTGTTGCTTGTTTCTCTAATGATTCAGGAATCTTTTTGGTTCTTCTTACAGCAGTCCGGGCAGATGGTGAATGCTTTCTAGAAGGGTTAACCAGGTTGGGAAAAGCTTAAGGCCGGTCTAATTGGTAAAGTGAGGACGGTTTATTTGGAATCTGAATTAGGTAGGATCGCAAAAGTGACTTGCGATTAGTTGGGAATTTTCTTAGGTATCTTGGGTGATCTGTGTTGAGGCTAAGGATTCTCATATGGAAGTAGGAGCTACTGATGTAATCAGGAGGTTTTCTCCATCTGGAGTTGAGTTCCATATTTGTTTTGGTTCCAGAAGAGATTTTGGTAGTTAGCCTGGTAGTAGGATGGTTCTTGGAGAAAGGAGAGTTGGTGTAGCAGCTTAGTATTTTGGGATTGGGATTGGACTGATCTAGCTTTTGGAATAGGATTCTGTTTTGAGGATGTGTGACTGAGTCAGATGTGTCACTCAGATTTTTATAGATTTGATGAACAAGGTTTCCGAATTTAGTGGATAAGTTTGTATTCGTGTTCATCAACAGATATTCTCATCTATTTTAGAATCAGAGTTGTGCAGCGGAAGCAAGGTAGCAGCTGTGCAAGGAAGGAAACAAGTTCTGTTTGCTATTGATTGAGTAGTAGAGCTTGTGTTCTGGATTTCGACGGATTTTGAAGACTTCTCTATTGAATAGGATCTAGGAACTGTTTGCTTTGGTTTAGTTGTTTCTGGGATTATCAGCATAGGCTGAGCTGATTGGAAGAGATTGGCAGCCTTGGATTATCTGTTGAGTTATGCAGATAAGAGATAAGGAGTTTGGTATTTGAAGTTGGAGACTTCATTATTGATAGATTTCCTCTGGTTAAGAAAACAGATACTGGATAAGATTGGTTGGTTAGTGCTGTAGCATTTGAGATGTCTTATCTGTGTTTTAGATAGGATAAGATTGAATTGCCAGTTTGGATAGCTGGAATTCATTGTGTATCACGTATCTCTAAGGATACGTGTATGATTCATCGATTGGATATTGAATCTGTAGTTGAGTTGGAGTTAGATGTTGAGCTGGTTTTGAGAGTAGTCTGATGTTCTGTTCAGATTGAAGGATCTAGAAATGAGTGGAGCTCTGGATTTTTGGTTGTGTAGTTAGTTTGTTGGCTTTTGTAGAGTGAGTCTCCCGGTGATTTATACTTGGGAAACTCGAGATAGTATTAGAGATTTATTCTGATTTGTGTCAGAATTATTAGTTAAGTTTGTTTGTTTATTTGGTTGCTATGGATGTTAGTCACTGGTTGATAAGTATGCTTTGGAATTAAAATCTGTACTGGATTATTAAATTACCTTTTCTTTTAAATTTCGGGGGTGAAGTTCTTTTAAGGGGGGAGGATTGTAACGACCCGGAACTTTGGGCATATAAATTTAATAATCTGTGTTAATAATTTAATTGATTTGATAATTTTCTTTATAATTTTAATCTAAAATTTGTGAATTTGATCTTTTAAAGGTTAATAAATATTTAATCTTTTAAAGGTTAATGAATTTTAATCTGACAATTTAAAATTGATAAGATTTGTTTGTCAAAGCTAATAAAATTTTATTCTATTTATAATATATACATTTGATATATATTGTGAATTGAATATCTATTGTTTTAAATAAAAGATTGAATTTTCAAATTGTAATATATATGTATGTATATGTTATAATTTGGATTTGTTTGAAATTTAATCTGTTAATAATTTATATTTGTATGAAATTATAATTTAAATCTTTGTTTAAAAATTAGTATTCTTCAAAAGCTAATTTAAAGACTAATTCAATTGTTTTAAAATATAAGATAAACTGTTTGTTTTCAAAATGATAGTTAAAAGAATTTTAAACAAGCTTTGTTTTAAAAAATCTTAATACAAGATGGATATGAATGTATAAAAATAAATGTTTTAGGTTTCTAATCCATGTAAAAGATACATTGTATTTATTTGTTTAGAATATTTTTATTTTAAAATAAAAAATAAACATGTATACTTATGTAAATGTTTATTTAAGAAACTTAAGAAAGTAAGTTTTATTTACATTTAAACTAAATAAAAATTTAATTAAAAAAAACTTATGACATGTGTAAACATGTTAATTACCTTAATATAACACATGTAAAGTAGTTAAGTGAATTTAATGACAAATGTAAATTTGATAACAAGTGGCACTACTTTCATTGAAATTTTAATAAATGTATTAAGAAGAAAATTAGTTTTCTTTCTAAAAACATTTCTTTTTCTTTGTATGTACTTCTTAACTAAAATAATGGCAACCAACAAATTACTTTCTCAAATCTGAATTTAAACCATAAATCAAAAGCAGATCTACAACATTTGAAATCTGCAAATTTAAAGGCTGCAAATGCATAAGGAGTTTTCAACATGCAAATGAAAATCAACAGTAATTCAAATGGGATCAAGAACAGTTTCAACATCTTTAAAACATTAATTTAAAGCATGCAACGGTTTTCATCAGCAAAACATAAATTAGCAAGCATGTAGGGAGTTTCAACAACAAAGCCTGGAAGAAGAATTTGAACATGCTCTGCTTTATTCTCTGCAAGTTTGAGGTGAGTAAACATGCATTCTTTTAAAAATAGTTTAAACTTGAGATTTTAATTAAGTACCTATGATTGAATTTTGTGGAAATATTGGTTGTATCTATATCTTAAAATGAATGCATGCTCGAATAACTGTGGTGGCTGTATGAATAAAAAGCTTACCTCTGTTAATTTACAGATTAAAGATAAATTTGTAAATTCATTATCTTCTTTTGTATTAAATTTCAAACTTTGATTTCTAAAGATAAGTATATATAACAATGTGATGTTAATCATAAAAATGAACTCGGGAATTATGTTATGTTTTTTTTAACTTAAAATTTTATAAGATACAGTAAATTTTCAAACATGGGTAAAATTCGTTCGAGTCAAATTCTATATTTGGTTATAAAATCTGATTTGTATAACAAATTGATGAATTTTGATGGAAGTATCGTAATTTTTAGTTGAGTAATTTATGTGAATTATGGGGTCGAACGAATTGGGTGTTTTGGTGGTTTGCCATTGATTGGCACGATAATCAAAGCTTGAATTTTGCTTGAAGCATGTCTGTGAATCATAGATCATGGGAAAAATACCCTAAAATTTTTATAATGGCCGAGGAGTTAGGAATTTAGCAAACTAGGGTTTTAAGTAAGTTTCTGTCGACTTGACTGTAATGTCATTTGCGACATGAATGATGTTTCGAGTGCGTTCATTTTTGGTGAGGATGAAGTTCATGGTTGTGGCATCACGATGGGGTGGTCGGCATGGATCATCGGTGTGAGATTGTCGGTGATGATGGGTTTTTATGGTCGTGACTGTTATAGTCTTTCGAGCTAAAGGGTTCGTTTTTGACTCGAGAGTTGTTTGATCGAACTGGGTTCGAATTCATGCTCGCGTGGGTTGATGGGATCGATGGGAATGGTCGTGATGATCAACGGCGGCAGGAGGCAGCGGGGCACGTATACAGTGCACGGGTTTGTGCACTGGAGAGTTTCGTGTTTGGGAAGATGAAAGGAAACTCGGGGGAACTCTCGTGTTTTTGCTGAGTCGACTCGAAGATGAGAGGGTTGGGGTTTAGCTCGGGAAAGGCTCGTGACTTTGCAGTGTTTTACCCGAGTATATAGGTTGTTGTGTTTTGTTAATACTGTGTAAATGAGGTTTGCAAATAAACTTGTTGATTGAAATAAATAAAAATCCAGTTTAAGTTATAAAGCAAGTTCATAAAGGAAACAAAATACAAAGATAAAAACTTGTTGTTTTAAAATAGATATAAATCAAACTTTAAAAAAAAAGGGTAATTGAATTCAATTTCAAGTTTAAATTATTTAAAGATGATTCTTTGAAAACAATGATCTTAAATAAATTTTGAATTTAAATTTTAAAGGAAGTGTTCCAAACTTTAAGTATTAAATCAAGGTTTTAAGCAATGTTTTGATAACAAAGTTTCAAAATTGTTTTGAAAATATATAGGTTTAAATTTTATTAATTTGAAGTATTTGAAATTTGAAATTTGATTTCTAAATGCCTTATTTTCAAATAAGGTTATTATTATGATTTTGTAAACCAAATAGAATAATTTGTCGTTAGGTTATCAAAATTTAACTTAATTCAAATAATTAATTTATGTAAATAAATATGGTTAATTTATTTTGATATGAACTTAAGAATACTTGACTACATGATTTGTTAATAAGAAAAAGATTAATGTAGATTAAGGATTTTCAAATATAAGAAGTTAAATAATTAATTGTTTAATTAATTGTCTATTTAATTTTTTATAATCACTTAATTATGGATTAATTAGGTGTAGTTACTTAATGAAGTAATTAATGGTTAATTTTTGAAAGTAATTAAGAATTGATGTAATTATTTATGGAAGTAATTAATGATAATTACTCATAGGAGTAATTAAGTGGAAGTGATTAATGAATAATCACATGAAATTATTAACTAAGAAATTAATTAATAATAATTAATTTGAAGTTAATTAGTTATGGAATAATAATCAATTAATGAATTAAGAATTATTTATTGATGGGATTAATTATTTGTTAAGTAATTAATTAAGAGATTAATTAAGATTTATTAATGGTAGTAATTGGAAGATAATTACTTATGCAGGTAATTAAGAGTTAATTACTTAATTTATTTTAGTTAATTAATTAATGTGGTTAATTAATGAATGTGATTAGTTTAATATTAATTACTAAAGTAATTAATTGAAATGTAATTAATTAATAAAGTAATTAATTAAGGATTATTTATTAATTAAATTGATTAATTATTACTTAATAAAGTAATTAAAGATTAATTAATTAGATTAATTAATCAAGGGTTAACATAAATAATGAAGAAGTTAATTAATTAAGATAAGTAATTACAAATTGTTAATTACTGTTTAAGATTAATGAGATGATTAATTACAAATTAATTATTTAATTAATTAAAGGAATAATTAATTAATAAGGATTGGTTAATTAATGAAATTAATCAAGGTGATTATTAAAAGTAATTAATTTAAAATGTGATTAATTAATTGTAATTAATTAAGGTTTAATGTAATTAATTATAGTTAATTAATTAATAAAGGATCATTAATTATTTAATCAATGATAGTAATTAAAGGTTAATTACTGAATATGGTCAAGGATAATTACTTGAATTTAGTTAAGGATAATTAACCAAGGAAGATTAATTAAGGAAGAGCATTAGAGTTATTTGGAATAATAATTAATGAAGAAGGATTATGGAAATCCAATTGATTAAGAAATAATCAATTCTGTTTTGGGGTGTTTGATTAATATGAATTGATTGATTAATATTGGTTAATTGATTGATGTTGGATGATCAATATTGGGATATTAATATTGGATGATTGTTTGATATTGGTTGATACTAGATATCTTTGTTATGTGATATGCTGCTTTGTGGAGATGAATATTGATATGAATTATCTATTGTAATAATATGATTCATCTATCTGTTTATATATTATCCCGAATATAAGTTAAATTGTTTAAACCCTTAAGTACAACTTGGACATTAAAATGGCGTTTGGTTTCGGTGAGACCGGGATCGGGTTTCCATATTTGGAATCCGAAAACCACACTGATTCCAATTAAACGTTAGGTCGTTAATCAAAGTGGAGCAAGTGAAGACTCGAGGTTTAAGGGCTATACGTCAGTATAACTCTGTGGGTGATTCCGTAATGAGTTTGACGGAATAGTACTTATAGATTCGAGATGGCGAGTCAGAGCGCAAGGGCTATGGTCGTTGACTCTGAGGGTCATTCCAATAATGAGTGCAACGAGATAGTGCCTTCGGTTTCGTTCGAACCCGGAACGAACTTGTATGGATTGAATGCTTTCAGCACATCGTCAGGTGGACGATGAGCATTCTAAGATAGATGTGTTCTATAAAGGTAATCGCAGCCTCATGCCTCATCAACCTGGAATGGCTAAAACAGGGGAGGTGCAACAAGGCTTCGTGGGTAGCTCCCACTGGAGAGCAAGATTTTCCCCTGTCTAGAAGTCCATTTTTATTCGGCTATGTGGGCAATTGGGTCGCGGCCAACTGTGGGGTTGTCTTGTTCGGGACTGTCCAGTAAGGGATGGTTCCGGTCTTGTGTTGCAGGGGAGTGGGAGTACTCCTCGGTATGTTGGTCTAGGCTACGTACTGTGACGGGCGGTACCCCAGTAGCCCTGCCATTGATGGAAACCTATTCTTCCTACGAGACCCTACGGTTTTATTTGTATTACCCACTTTTGTGGCTAGTAGCTGGAATTTAATCATGTAACAATTTCGGCTATTTATTATTTATTTGAAAACCCTAGACACTATTATAATATCACTGGATTTCCTATCAAATGTTTTGGTTAGCGTAAGGTAAAAACTTTTTCATGTTTATGTGTGGGAAGTCTTACGTGATACCTTTTCTTTTCAAAAGGGTTTTCTAAGAGTCAAGCAATTTTAACCCGTTTACTCACCAGACCCCTGTCTGACCCGAGTGTTTATTTTCTGTTTTATCAAACTCTTGGGTACTCATATTATGTATGAGTAGTCAAGTGATTCAGGTTAGCTTGACGAATTCTGGAGGAGATATGGAGCAGGAGGCATCGACGTTTAGATATATCTTGGTTCCGCTGTGTTTGATTGATATCTGTTTCTTGTATACTTGAGTTGTATAGTTAGACAGAAGTTTATAACTATCTATTATCTGTTGTTTTAAGTTGTATACTATGATGTAATGAGATACTATGTAATATTTTATCTGGTATATTATATTTTATTCGTTCCGCTGTGAGTTCTCTGATGTTATTCTGTTTCTTCTTTCTCTTTCTTTTCTTCTTCTATCCCTTTCTTTCTTCAAGATGATGCGATTTTTTGGGAGTAGAAAGTCGGGCCGTCTCACTTTGTTTATTTTGTATTTCAAAAATGCTGTCGAACTTGAACCCGTAGCCTTTTGGAATTCAGCGATTTAACCTTGTTTTGATCCAACTTTGAAACGATGCAGATTTTTCGGTTCGAATCGGATTTGAATGATTCTTTTTGAAGATTGAAGTAGGAATTTTAAACTACATTCCTGTAAAATTGCAAGTCATTTTGACTCTGTTAACTTGATCAAATCTGCTGTAGAATATTGATTCGTAACTTGTTTCAAACGGATAATACGATGTAATTTCCGTTATTTCGATGTTTTCTTGTTATTTCTTTTTGGATTTCAAACATAGGTACTTTAATGTGTTTTAATTTTTTTTTTCAAAATAAATGTGCTTTTGAAATTATTATCATTATATATTATTTTCAGTATAAAAATTATATACTATATAATAAGAGAATTTCAAAGGCACTTTTTAAAGCGATTTTGAAACGTTCCTAAAACTCATTTTCTTCAACTTATTTTCTATATAAAACACACAATTATTCACTTCGAGCGAAGAGGGAGGATAACTAAATGATTAGATAAAATGCATGCTATGACCATGTGCGTTTAACTTTTCAGTTAATTCCTAATCTAGTCGTTTGATCGTTTTGACCTTCGTGTCTGTTTTACCGATGAGATGAGGCAAACTTTGTATTTCTTTGAGCGTGGAATTGACTAACGGTTAGTAAACCGTTTATTGCAAACGTGTGGTATGGGACACAAATTATCACTTTGTGGGTTTCTATCCGAGGGGTTTATGACACATATTGCCAGTTAGTGGTGTCCAGTACTGGGCCTCTGGACCTTCGCCACTACGATTTGTTGCCATCGGGTTTGTGCCCTAGGTTTTGTGTCTTCAGATTTGTGCCTTCAGGTTTGTTGCCTTCGGTTTTGTTGTCCTATATATCTCTTTTAGAGTTGGTCCTTCATCACCGCTCGAGAGATACTTGGGTTTGTCGCCTTCGGGCTTGTGGATCCTTGTTTATACAGTATTGAGCATGTGCTCTTTTGTTTCTTTCATATTTATATATTTCCCTAGAGTATCGCCTTTTGGGGTAGGTTCTTTGAACCACATGACATATAGCGATTAGTTTATGGAAACTTGTGTCACTATATTGGTATATTATTCTTTTTGGCTTGACTTGGGATATTCATATCCTTTATTTATTTGAGTTGCGATGATACGAGGCTTGTTATGATTCATCTTTTGTTAGATGATCATGTTATCTCTTTTGGAGATTATTTTGGTACTTTATGACCTTGCATGTTCACTACCATTTAGCTTATCCAACTGATTTGTTTAGCTAGACTGACCCATGTATTTTATACTCGGGTCAGACCGAGGTGTTTCAGGTTAGGTACATTTGGACTTAGCCTATTCTGCTTCGCACGGACTGTACTGCTAGCTCCTTTTGTTATAGCTTTTTGTATAGTCCTTTTTAGTTGTAACTATGATATGTATATTCTTTTGACTCGCCTGTATATTGTGGTTGCTATACCACTTGACATGTATCATTTTGTATACTATGCGATGTATCTGTATATGTGTATATGTATGTGATGATCTACTGTTCCATGATGTGTTTTACATTTGAGTTGTTATATCTTGTTCTGTTAGATCTTATAGCCATTATAGTTTTGCATTAAACATCTATTGGATATGTCGATCCACCTAAAAAAATATATGCTACATTTATCGATGTATTCAGCAGATAGTTAGGACAATGCTATATATGGTCGCTTCTATCCAGCTCTATCTCCGTATTAGCAGACGGTATTACCGTTTAATACTATATGCTAATGTGGGTCTCGGAGTGGGGTGTTACATCTTAGTATCAGAGCCGAGTTTAGAACAAAATATGATAAACACAGAACAGAAGCATGTATTATGGTACATCAAGTGTAATACAAATGTTGCGAATCTCTAAATCATCGTGCTTTTGTTCTTTTCATGTCCTTTGGGGTAGACAAAATTTTGGAAATACGTCTAGGAATGCATTTTTTGTTCAAAATTTCATATTTGAATTAATGAGATCTACCATATGAATAATCTTTATCTTATCTTAACTTTCATATTTAGGAGCATCCAGCCTCCAGCTCCTACTCCAGCTTCTCCTTCGTGCAAGTCTCCTTTCGTGCGCATGTGTAGTGACTTTGTACATCTCGAATGCAAGCCATTCAAAGGCTCTAAGTCTGTTTAGGAGGTCCAAGCTTGGTTCGTACTTGCGAGAGAATATTTTCTCGCATGGATCTTTCGGATTATCATAGGGTTCTTGTAGCGTTAAGCATGTTACAAGAGCATGCTCTTGATTGGTATGAGCTATTCACTACCGAGCTCGATGAGTCTACTCTTACATAGACTCAGTTTCAAAAAAGATTCGAACTTAAGTTCGTTCCTGAGTCTGAGAAGGCATCTCTTGCCTGTCAATTCCTCGAGCTAAAACAAGGGAAATATTCTTTTTCTGATTATATGTCTTCTTTTGAGGCTCTTTCTAAGTATGTCCTTGAGTATATTAGCACTCCATACAAGAAGAAACCCAAGTTCGTTTCCGGCCTTAAGAAGTATTTGAAGAAGTCTTTGATGCTCTAGCTTAAGCTTCCTTTCGAGGAGCTAGTTGACTTGGCGCTTCATCTTGAAGCCGTCAAGAAGGAGATCGATAGTGGTGATGATGTTGAGGTTCGCAAGAACCCCAACAAGAAGCGGTTTCCATTTTATAAGTCCAAGTCTTTTCCTTCCAAGAAGAAGAAGACTGGTGGTTCTAACTGTCAGACTCAATCTACTGGAAGACCTTCCATTCGAAAGTGTTTCAATTGTGGTTCTCCTGATCATATGGTTCGAGCTTGTCTTAAGCCTCTCTTCTGCCGCTATTGCAAGAAGGAAGGTCATCATGTTTCCACCTGCCTACTATTCCTGCTAGTGCCAAGTCTAGCAAGCTTTATGCTGCTAAGGGTTCTTGAGGTTCTTCTCAGCCCAGAGGTATATATCCATCCATTTTGAAAGGTTCTATTTTATTTCATGACCGCAGTATTCGAGTTATTTTCAATACGGGTGCTTCACGTTCATTCGTATCGAAGAAGCTAGTTGATTATTTGTGTTTAGATGTTTCTTATACTGTTACGTCATTGAGGATTGTGAATCCTATTGGGGGATCTGCGACCCTTAGCATGCTTTGTGATGATGTTGAGATTGCTTTATGTGGCTTTTCTTTTCGTGCGAATCTGCACGTTATTTCTTATTTGGGATTTGATATGATTTCGGCTATGGACTGGCTAGTGCGATACGATGCCAGGATTATTTGTTTTGAGAGAATTTTATATCTTCGTCATCCAGATTCGTCTACTACTCTATCACTTGTTCTTCGGAATGTGGATAATTTCGAAGTGGCCTTATATTCTCTAGACTCACGAGATGCTGATGATATATCTTATATTCCTATTGTTTGTGACTTCATTGATGTATTTGAGCTTGTTTCGGGTTTGCCACCCAAGCGGGCAATTGAGTTCCACATTGATCTCATTCCAGGCACATAGCCAGTTAGTCGTCCTCCCATGAGGATGTCTACAAAAGAAAATGAGGAACTCAAGAAGCAGCTTTTAGTGCTTGAGTCCAAGAAGTTGATTCAGTCTAGTTCATCACCGTGGGGTGCCGCGGTTGTATTTGTGAGGAAGTCCGATGGTACTCTTAGGCTTTGCATTGACTGTCGCAAGCTTGATGAGTTGACCATCAAGAATAGGTACCCACTACCTAGGATTGACGATATCTTCGATCAGTTGAGTGGTGCTAAGGTCTTTTCTCAACTCGACCTTGCCACTGGTTTTCATCAGTTACGAGATGCGGAAGATAGCGTTCCTCTTACAGCTTTCCACACTCATTATGGTTCTTTTGAGTGGCTCGTTATGCTATTCGGCTTGACGAACGCTCCTGCTTTCTTTGTCGATCTAATGAATTGAGTATTCCGAGAATATCTCGATAAGTTTGCCCTTGTGTTTATTGAAGACATCCTTATTTATTCTAAGTGCGAGACATAGCATACCCACAGTTAAAGGATTGCCTTAGATACTCTTCATCAGCATCCGCTCAGAGCCAAATTCTCCAAGTACCACTTTTGGGAGAATAAGGTTAAGTTGTTAGGCCACGTTGTATCTTCCGAGGGCATTTCAGTCGATCCCTCGAAGATCGAAGCTATCTAGAATTGAAAGAGGCCTGAGAATGTTCATGAGATTTGTAGTTTCCTTGTATTGGCGGGTTATTACCGTCGGTTCATTAAGGATTTTTCCCTTGTTGTGCTTCCTCTTACTAGCCTTGCTTGGAAAGGCGTTCATTATATTTGGTCCGACAAGTTTGAAGCTTCCTTTCAGACATTGAAGGAACTTCTCACTAATGCTCCTATTCTTGTGGTTTCGAGGGGAATCATGATCTTGTTTTTTATACCAATGCTTGTGGAAGTGGTCTCAGTCCTGTTGTTATGTAGAAGGATCGGGTAGTTGCTTATGCTTCTAGGCAACTATGTTCGAATGAAGTTCGCTATGCCACTCATGATCTTGAGTTAGCCGCCATTGTCTTCACTTTGAAGACTTGGCACCATTACCTCTTAGGCGAGCGCTTCATTCTCTATATCGATCATAAATCCTTGAAGTATTTGTTCACTTAGAAGGAACTCAATATGAGACAACAACATTGGCTCAAGTATCTTGCCTTTTATGATATTGATATCCAGTATACCCCTGGTAAAGGAAATCGGTTGCTGATGCGCTTAGTCGTAAACACTCGACTGTTGTTTCTATGATGCTAGTCGAGTGGAGTGTTTTTGAGACTCTATCTTTGTGCGATATTCGAGATCGAGCCCCATCATATGATTCTTCTATTCTATTGTTTAGCTTAGAAGCTCATCCTAGTTTATTGGATCGTATCGCCGAGGCTCAGCGACAAGATCCAGAGTTGTGGCATCTTATTCAGCTTTGCAAGTCTGAATCCCGTGATGAGGCGTTGTGGGGTTTAGCATTGATTTTCATAGGTGTCTTCGCAAGAAGAACCATATTATTGTGTCTTCTGATTCTGCACTTAGGCATGACATTCTCAGTGACTGTCATCGTTCTAAGTATACCATTCATCCTGGCTGTAGTAAGATGTATGCCGATATGCAGCGCCTTTACTATTGGAAAGGCATGAAGCACAATGTGGGGAGTTATGTAAGTAATTGCATGACTTTTCAAAGTATCAAAGCCAAACATCAACGCCCTTCTTGTCTCCTTCAGCCTCTAGAGATTCCATTGTGGAAATGGAATCAGATTTCGATGGATTTCATTGAAGGCCTACCTCGTTCGCGATCGGTCCATTCTAGCATTTGGGTTATTGTTGACCGCCTCACTATGTCTTCTTATTTAATTCCTATTAAGTCTAATATGAGTGCTTCTCATTTGGCCAAGTTCTATATCAAGAAAATGGTGAGACTTCATGGTGTTTATAGTTCGATTGTGTGTGACCGTGATCCGCTTTTCATGAGTCATTTTCGGCAGAGTCTTCGGCAAGCTTTGTGAACAAAGCTTAATTTCAGCATAACATATCATCCGCAGACTGATGGACATACTGAACGGGTTAATCATATTCTTGAGGATCTTCTCTGTGCTTGAATTCTAGATTTCGGTGGTAGTTAGGAGGATCACCTGGCTCTTGTGGAATTCTCCTATAACAATAGTTTTTAGTCCAGTATCGGTATGGCTCCTTTTGAAGCATCATATGGAAGGCCATGTCGAGCACCTTCTTATTGGTTGGAATCTGGTGGGAAGTTTATTCTTGGCGCAGATTTTGTTTGTGATTCTTCTGAGAAGATTGATCTTATTCGTCAGAGAATGAAAGAGGCACAGAGCTGCTAGATATCCTACGTGGACAACCATAGGAAGCCTCTTGAGTTCTCTATTGGTGATCTTGTCTTTATTCGTGTTTCTCCTTTAAAAGGGGTTATGTACTTCAGTACGACTGGTAAATTAGCTCCTCGCTTTATAGGACCATTTCCTATTACTGAACGTATTGACCCTGTGGCTTATAGAGTTTCACTTCCAGCTCATCTATCTGGCATTCATGACGTTTTTCATGTCTCTCAGCTTCGGAAGTGTCTTCGAGAGTCAGATTTTTTCATCGATTCTTCTGATTTGCAAGAGCTTGAGATCTCACCAAACCTATCTGTAGTGCAGCAGCCTATTCGCATACTTGCTTCGAAGGTGAAACGCCTTCGAAACAAGGACGTGTCGATCGTTAAAGTTCAATGGTCCGCTAATCGCAATGGCTGCACTTGGGAAACCGGAGATTTTACTGAGCGATGCTATCCTGGTTTTCTATCTTCGCTTAGCGATAGTGAGAATATCTCGTTATCTCAAACTTATTTTCTTTTCTTTTCGGATGATGAAATTAAATAGTTGAATACAAATTCTTCTCTAGGAATTGCGAGGACACAATTTCGTTAAGGCGGGTCTGTAGCAACCTTGGTTTGGAGATTACCTTTCAATATTGAATTATATGATAATTATAATTTAATATTGTGAATTAAATTAAATTTGGAGAAATTAAGTTGTTTATTTGGAATAAACAATGAATTTTGGAAATTAAAATGAGAAAATAAAGTTTGGAACATTATTTTATTTGTTTGTCTTAATAATAAATGGAAAAGAGTATTTTATTTAGAGAAAATGCAATAATTGTATTAATTATTGCCAATTACTTCTTCTAATAATTTTTAAAAGAAGTATATGATTTTTAAAGGTTGTTTAGTCAAATAAAAAGGGGGAAATTGACTTAAAATGAGTTTTAGTTATAAATTTGGGTTTAGAATGGTTAGTTATATTTTTCTAAGCAAGCAAAATATTTTTGTGGAATTTTAGAAGTTAAAAATAATGTTTTGTCCGTTTACTTATGAGAATTGCGTATTTTTATAAAATAAGGGACTTTAATAATAAAAATATATTAAATATTAAAATTAATCTTTTTATGTAGTATAAAATATGTTACTTCTTAAGTATGTAAAATTACATATTTTTTTGTGTGAAAGTTTGAAAGAAAATGCATTTTTGTTGTGTAATTAGTGTAAATATGAAGCCTTTATAATAAAGGTGTGAATAATAAACTTAGGCAATTATTTTCTTTTAATTTTGGAACCCATTAGGCCCATTAGTGCTAAATCGGGTTTGAGAAATGAGAAAACAGAAGTTGTACATTTATTTCCCTCATCATCTTCTTCTTTCAACCAGTAAACAAAACCTACCTTCCTCAAAATTAAAAATCCAAAATTTCTTCAAATCAGTTTAACAAATTACAATCTTTTTCAGTCTAGATTGTTAATACAAAGGTAATCTAACTCCAAACACCACAATTTCATTAAAATTTCTGTAATTTTCTAATTTACTGTATATTTTTGCTTGCATGTATTGTTTCTTCTTTCTATAGGTTCTTAATGGCCAAAATCTAGCTCAAGCTTCAACCATTCAGCATAAATCCAAGTCTTTGCATCAAAACAGCAAGGTGAGTGATAAACTCACAATTTCTAGCTGAAGCAAAGCTCAAAAATCGAAATTTGAACTTTTGTAATCATTTTTTTGTTGTTAGTTTTCTTTCTGCGAATTTGAGTTTGTATGTCTATTTGCACGCCATTTTCTCTCAATTTCGGCAATGAAATGCTGCCCGACTTTCCTCAGTTGTTAGCCTGTGTGTTGTAGTATATGTGTGTCAAATTTCATTGCAAAACATATTCGTTTGATGCCTGAAAACTGCACTGCAAAATCAATGCAAAGCCTAAAAATTTTCTGTGCACATTTTGTTTTCTGAGTTGCTGCAAACGTGGCCTGAGTCCATGTTTGAGACAACATATCTCTTTTATTTCTAACTCGAATTGCATGATTCTTTTTTTGTTCTGAAAGATGAAGTTCTCTAATATAAGCATACCAAATTTCAGGTCATTTGGACATAGATAGCTTATAATATTACGCTGCCAAATTTTGACCTAGACTATGTTTTTGCCCGGAGTTTTACAGTGAAAACACTGTCCGGGTTCAACTTTGAGACATCATAACTTATCCATATTTTATCCGACATGCATTATTTTTATTTTGTTTGAAATATAAAGTTTTCTACTATACGCATACCAATATTAAGCTTAATCCGATGCCATTTGAACCTCTGTTTCATGGCTGAATGTTGAACCCAAGATGGTTTCAGGCCTGTACATTTTTGGCTTTTGAACTGTTGCAAATATGGCCTGAGTCCATGTTTGAGATGACATAACTCATTCGTTTCAAATCGAATTTAAATGATTCTTTTGGAAGATTGGAGTAGGATCATTGAATTCATTCAAGAAAAATTTCATGACAATCTGTTTCGTTTGCTATTTCAAAACTACTATCGAACTTGAACCCGTAGCCTATTGGAATTCAACGATTTAACCTTGTTTTGCTCCAACTTTGAAATGACACAGATTCTTTGTTTCTCGGATTTAAATGTTCTTTCTGCAAACTGATGTAGTAATGTTGAACTACATTCCGATGAAATTTCAAATCATTTTGACAAGGTTAACTTGATCAAACCTACTATCGAATATTGAGTCGCGGCTTGTTTTAAACGGATAATACTTTGTTCCGTTATTTCGATGTTTTCTTGATATTCCTTTTTGGATTTCGTACACATGTATTTTAATGTGTTTTAAAAATGTTTTTCAAATAAGTGGGCTTTTGAAATTATTATTATATATTATTTTTAGTATAAAAATTATATGCTCTATAATAAGAGAATTTCAAAGGCAATTTGTAAAGCGATTTCGAAACATTCCCAAAACTCATTTTCTTTAACTTAATTTCAAAATAAAACACACGATTTTGCACTTCAAGTGAAGAGGGAGGTGAATTAAATGATTAGATAAAACACGTGCGTTTATCTTTTCAGTTAATTCCTGATCTATTCGTTTGATCGTTTTGAACTTCGGGTCTGGTTTGCCGATGAGATGTGGTAAACTTTATATTGCTTTGAATATGGAATTGACTAATGGTTGGTAAACCGTTTAGTGCGAGCGTGTGGTATGGGACACTCGTTAACACTTTGTGGGTTCCTATCCGAGGGGTTTGTATCACATATTGCAAATTAGTGGTGTCCGGTACTGGGCCACCGGACCTTCGCCACTACGGTTTGTTGCCTTTGGGTTTGTACCCTTGGGTTTGTGCTTTCGGGTTTGTGCCTTTGGTTTTGTTGCCTTCGGGTTTGTTGTCCTATATTATCGCTTTTGGAGTTGGTCCTTCATCACCGCTCGAGAGATACTTGGGTTTGTCACCTTCGAGCTTGTGGATCCTTGTTTATAGAGTACTGAGCACATGCATCTTTTGTTTCTTTCATATTTATATATTTACCTAGAGTATCGCCTTTCAGGGCAGGTTCTTTGAACCACACAACATATAGCGATTACTTTGTGGAAACTTGTGTTACCAATATTGGTATTTGTTATTTTCCTTTTTGGCATGATTTGGGATATTCATATCCTTTTTTATTTGATTTGCCAATGATACAAGGCTTGTTATGATTCATCTTTTGTTAAATCATCATGTTGTCTCTTTTAGAGATTACTGTGGTACTTTATGACCTTGCATGTTCATTATCATTTAGCTTATCTAACTGATTTGTTTAGCTAGACTGACCCGTGTATTTTATACTCGGGTCAGACTTCGGTCTTTTAAGTTAGGTACATTTGAACTTAGCCTATCCTGCTTCCTCATGGACTGTTCTGCTAGCTCCTTTTGTTATAGCTTTTTGTATAGTCCTTTTTGGTTGTAACTCTGATATGTATATTCTTTTGACTCGCATGTATATTGTGGTTGCTACATCACTTGGCATGTATCATTTTGTATACTCTGTGATGTATTTGTATATGTGTATATGTATGTGATGATCCAGTGTTTTGTGATGTGTTTTACATTTGAGTTGTTATATTTTGTTCTATTAGATCTTTTAGCCATTATAGTTTTGTATTAAATATCTATTAGATATGTCGATCCACCTAAAAAAAATATGCTACATTTATCGACATATTCAGTAGATAGTTAAGACAAGGCTATAAATGTTTGCTCCTATCCAGCTCTATTCTCCGTATGATTAAACGGTATTACCTTGTAATACTCTTTCCTAATGTGGGTCTCGGAGTGGGGCGTTATAGGTATGACTGACCACCCATTATAAAACTCTGGGCCCCAAAGCATGGACTAGAGTATAAACACAAAAAGGTGGACGTGGTTCGACTATCATCGACCAACTCTGGTCCCTAGAGTGCTAATTGGAGTATAAACATCACATGGGTGTAACTGACCGCCCACCAAATAACTCTCGTTCCCCAACACAGACAAGAGTATAAACATAAAAAAATTTAATGCAGTTCGACTGCCACTCTCCAACTCTTGCCCCTGACTTGGGGATGAAGACACAATGTAGTAGCAGTCCGACCATACACTCTCTTGCTTGAGCTCAAAGTTCTCTAGAACACTCATCTTACTCCCAAGGCTAGACAAAAAACAGGATCCAAATGGTACTGGACATGGTACGACCGCCCATGCATCGACTCCTACCCCGAATGTAGGGGCGGTTTAAGAGCCTAAGCCTAAATTGGAGTGGTTCGACCATCCAATCCAAAGAGGATGTGATACGTCCATCCACATCCTTGCTTGCGCCTGAAGTATGGTGAACTATTCAAGCCTTGCCCGAACATCGGCAAGCCCAAAATCCAAATTGAGACTTGGACACAGTTTGACTGTCCAGCAAATAACTCTAGTCACCCAGTACGGATTGGAGTATAAACACCAAATGAGTGCGACAGGCTGCACATCAACAAGCTCTGGTCCCCGAAGCGCAAATGAGAATATTTGCAGAAAATGGATGTAGTTCAACTGTTCATTCATTAACTCTCCCTATAAATCGATAGGCTAAGTATAAAACATAAAACAGATGTGACTTAACCATTCGATAATCAGCTCCTTCTTACGATTCGATATGAAGAATTCCAAGTAAGAGTGAACGTGATACCACCGACCACTCTTTGACTTTCGCCTATGACGTGGGGGCAGAAAAAATGACTAAGGAAAATGTGGTTCGACCACTTTTCGAAATAACTCTAAGAACCTAGAGTGTGGACTGGTGTTTAAACACAAATTGGGTTCGATTCGACCACCATCCAACAAACTCTTATCCCCTAATTCCGTATATGAGTATAAAAAAATAAATGTGTGCAGTTTGACTACTCATTATTCCATAAACACCGACCTAAGCCCGATTGGTAGAGTATAAAATCACAACAGATGGAATTCGACGATCCATGAACTGACTCCACTTACTCAAGACTAGGGGCACAAGTACAAATTATTGAAAGCTGAATACGACAAATCACTATAGCTCCAGTTTGGTGTTCTTTACGACTTAAAGCAACAAATGTTGGGCGGCCTAAATAAAAAATCAATTGAACCAACATCCAAAGTGATAGATAACCGACCTTACTATGCCATCAGATTAACAGGCAATATCGATCCAAACTTTCTATGTCATGTAATTGCATCAAAGGTCGGTATCGATCCACGAAAACGACAAATGGATGTGACCTGAAAATCCTTCAAATAGCCACAATCACTAGCGTACGGATAGGATAATGAATCACAAATGAGTATGACTTGACCATTCATTCCCTATCACCTTCCTCTGATCCATCAAGTGGAGTAAGAAACCAGATGAGCATTACCCAACCACTATTGAGCTATTTCTATCTCTTAGTCCAACAAAAGAACATAAATCAAAATAGACATGACTGACCGTTCAGCTCCGAATGAATGTGACATGACCATTCATTCGCTAGCTCTAACCACGATTCGACTAAAAGAGCGGTTCACAATGGACATAAGTTGACTGTCCGCACATTGATCCTTGCCTTTGGTTTGACAAGGGGAGCATCAATCACAGATTAGATTTGACTTAACCATCTAGTGTTTGATCCTTGCCTAGAGTATGGCGACATCTACATCAAAAAGGGACATGATTGACCATCTAGTACTTAGCTTATGCCTGAAATCCGATAGGGCATTGAAGTCTTCCCTCGGGAAGGATAAGCCATAATACAATCTAGAATAGGCACGACTCATCCTTCCATCAACTAACTCGATCACACGAATCAATGGGAAAGAGTGTAAAGCTAAAACAGATGTGACGTGCTTGTCCACTTATCGACATTTACCCCTGACATATGGGGCATGAACAAGAATCAAGATGAATGTGAACTGACCATTCATCGATCAACTCTAATCTTCGGAGCTAAGGTGGGAGTATAAGCACAATTAAGATGAGACTTGACCATCCGTGTAGTACATTTATCAACTCGAGGCCAAAAGTAGAACCGTGATCATCCAAAAAGCTAACTATGATAGCTCAATACTGTGACTCATACCTACTGTTACAATGCCTCGAGGCTATGACCGAAAGGATGCTTAGAGATAGAATCATCGGATTAACGCCTTGGGCTCATGGGTGTCTAACTACCATTCCAACCTGAACGACCTGTACCAGATCGCAAATACATTGAATGAAAGGGGGTTACTCGAATACATAAGTGGGTTTAAACACAAAGCAAGATCCAGCTATGCAGCTAGGCACAACATAAGTCTGAACCCTACTTAACATTTGATTCGACATGCTCAAGCCTGATCTTCAACCATTGTAGATAATCACTCAAAGCATCTAGAACCCATCACTATCGGACTCACCAGTTTATGACAAGATTTGAAAGTTCAAATGGAGCGACCATCATCACATGTCATCCTGACCTGTTCTCACGCCATTGACTATGCATTAGAGAAATGCCCAAACATCGGGATTGACATCAAATCCAACTGTCGTTCTCTATGCCTACATACACCACCAATGTTGAAGTTACAAGACTTACCTAGGCAAGGGGCCAACACCGATCTTATCATTTATCTGACTTTGCAAACCCAATTCAAACGTCCTACGTGCTAAGTACAATT
The DNA here is from genome assembly GCA_030765085.1 of Allium cepa. Lineage (NCBI taxonomy): Eukaryota > Viridiplantae > Streptophyta > Magnoliopsida > Asparagales > Amaryllidaceae > Allium > Allium cepa. The sequence continues at coordinate 675,745,210 of CM060943.1, read as the reverse complement.
TAACGCGATGTTGTGCAGTTGCATACAAGTACAAATATGCACATCTATTCAATTCTGAAGTGGTAGACATCCAGCCATATGCATGTTCAAGTATGTCAGTCATATATGGCATGTTACATTGTTTGATTTTAGATTCACATGGTCTAATATGTTAATGTCAAACCAAAAAATGCTTACGTCCCACTAATAGAAGGGATCAGAATCAATCCCATTGCTTGGGTAAATCCACTTAAGCATTTTTTAGCTTATAACGTAAGGCCAATATCAAGCAGAAACACCATAGCCAGTTCTATAAAGATATAGACCCGAAAGATGAAAAAGGGGAGCCAAAAGAATAAAAGGCTGCAATTACTGAGCTAACTATAGACATTATAGTTAGCCATGCTGGCCCATCATTAGTCCTGAAGATCGGATCACAGCCTAGTGCAATGATGATGAAGGATTTAGCTGGCTTTCTTTGAGCTAATCTTGATGTGTCTGTTTGGACCCATTTTAATATGTGTGGGATCTTATCGACTATCCCGAGCCATTCATTAAATATCGATCCAAGGCATTTCTTGGTGATATAGAAAAGGCGTGGCATGGATCTGGAGAAATCTGCCACTATTAAAGAGAAGGCGGATTGGCTCAATTGCAATGGATTTTTTCGTGCGACGCCCTCTACTCGGAATGAGTATCAAATCCTACACTTGTGAGAAAGGCGAATGGAAAGTGGCGAACATGCGTTGGCTACTCGGACTTAAACAAGGCGTGTTCGAAAGATATTTTCCCCTTCCAAAGATCGACAAGCTGGTGGAATCAAGACATGAATTGCTATCTTTCATGGATGCATACTTTGGATAAGATCAAAGTCTAATGCACATCCCTGACCAGGAGCATACCAGCTTTATTATCAACGTGGGATTGTACTGTTATGTGGTAATGCTATTCGGATTGTAGAATATTGGAGCAACCTATCAACGCCTAGTTAACCAAATGTCTAAATACTCGATTGAAAAACGATGGAGGTATATATGGATGATATACTCATGAAGTCACGATGGTCAAACAACCACATTAGAGACTTTGTAGTGTTATCCCGCTTTTTGGCAAAGCCGTGATACCAAAAGATTGGCCGAAAATGAAAGACAGTTCGTCTCAGAGATTGGTCATACTTCACTTTACTATGGATATCGATGAATTTTGTCCGAGTCCGGAACGGGCCACAATTGATAGGACATGACAATAGAGGTCGTAGGAGTCATCATTTCAAATTTCAAGACAATCCGAGTTCGTATGCTCGAGATATGATGGATTCAAATTGAGGAAGGTGGTCACTGTCTGTTTCGAACCCATCGCACTGGAGTACTTCGAACCCATCACCTTCGAAACCATCTCCTTCGAACCCATCCACGCGCTTGCCTTCGAAACCGTGAAGTTCGAACCCAAGCCACGTTCGAACCCATCAGCTAGTACCTGCTTCGACTCCATCGCCTCCGACTCCATCGCCTTCGACTCCATTGCCTTCGACTCCACCACAATGGCCTACCTTCGAATCCATGGCGCCGCTCAGCTTCGCATCCTTACTTCGAACCCATGCAAGCCCTTAATTCGAACCCATCGAACAACCCAGTTCGAACCGATCGAATTCGAACCCATAGGGATTCCTTGATTCAAATCGGTCACGTTCGAACCCAGGAATACTCCTTAGTTCGAATCCACCAAGTCAGTTGGTTTGGATGACGTGTTCGCCGTAGTTCACGGAGTAGAAGCGGTCCATTCGGAGATAAGTTAGGATCGATTCGAGAGATACGCGCCACGTCACTGCAAACCCACGTGCACTCATGGGTTCGAAACCAATGGTTCGAAATCATGGGTTCGAACGACACAGCCAACCGAGAAAACCCCATTTCGAACCGAGCATATCTCCCTAACCACAAATCCAAATGCAACCAAATTTTCACAGTAGCTTCCATATGAGGTAAAGATTGTCCCTGCCAAGTTTCAGCTCGATTGGACCAATTCTTGATGGGTTCGAAATCACTTCGAACCGATGTCAGATCGAGACGAAACTTGGTGGGATCGGTCGCGTGGGCCCACTCACGTGCCAGAAGAAGTCTCCCGAAGTTTCAGCCAGATCTGGGCCTCCAACGCCTATAAATAGCACCCTGAAGCCTTCAAAAAGGGGGGATCTTCGAACAACTTCTGCCATTGAACGCCAAGACTCTGCCGGATTCAAGTCTATCTACCATAATCACTGTTGTATTCAGATTTCAAAGCTATCATCTACTGTAATCCATTGTAATCGATTGAATCGAGCAAAGCAATAAAGAGAAATCCTTCAAAGTGGACGTAGGCACGAACGCCGAACCACTATAAATCCTGTGTTTGTGATTGTTGTTTGTGAATAACTGTGATTTGTTACGTAGAGCTGAATTTTATATTGATTGTTGCTGAGTTCTGTGTTGATTATTATCAAGTTGAATACGCAAACGGGTGCTTTCGTGATATTGGGTGTTTGTGACCAATTTTGGCGCAAACATTTTGGTGCTTTCACTGAGAAACTGAACTCAGGAGTTCTGCCAGTTGATAATTGATTCAGAGAAAGTTTGGAAGTTTAAATTTGAGAAGTTATGACGAGACAATCGAGTAGAAGGCCAAGGCCAGAAAGGAGTGAACAACAAGGAAGTCAGGAGGCTTCCTCAGGAGCGAATCAACCATCGATCTACATCACTAGAGACGAGATGGAGACGATGATGAAGAAGCAGGAGGAGTTAATCCAGAGTTTGTTTCAACAGATAGGACAGCTTGGAGCGCAGAATAGGGAAACCAATGGAGTTCAGAACGAAGCAGGACCATCTGGCGTCGCACCCGGATTAGGGGGCACACCCATGGAGAATGTTGGTCCAATTTCGGAAGGAGAAAGAGGAATATCTGCACAACCTGGAGACAGCAGAGGAATGAACGCTCAGTCAAGGGGGCACATCTCAGAATTCCCTCGTGAACTCGGGGGGCAGGATGAAAGTGACGAACGAAGGCTGCATCTTGGAGGCACCGACAAGCTGGCAGAGATGGTTAGGCGAGCAATGAGAGGCGGTATGGTGAACAAGGACCTAGAGGATGTTAATAGGAGTCCTTTCACTCCGGCAATCAGACGAGCTAGAAACCCACCAGATTTCAAACCACCATCGTTGGACATGTATGACGGGAGAACGGACCCCACGGTCCATCTGACAAAATATATGAGGCACATGGAAGTGCTGGGGGCATCAGAGGAAGTTATGGCCCGGTGCTTTCCACTGTACTTGGCGGATATTGCGGCGTTATGGTTCAGGCAATTAGATAGTGGGTCCATCGGAACATGGAACGATTTAACTGAGAGGTTTATGAGGCAGTTCAGGGTTCACATTACAAGACCTAAGAATGTGATGGCACTGGCAACTTTGAAACAGAAGGCTGGAGAAACATTGAGAAGTTTCCTGACACGGTTCAATGCAGCGGCGGCTTCCGTGGATAGACCGGATCCATCCATGGTTATGATGGCGGTTGTGTCCGGAATAGCGGACGGAACAGAATTCAAAAATTCGCTAACTAAGGATCCACCTATGGATCTAGGAGAATTTTATCACGAGGCGGAAAAGTTTTTACGATTAGAGGATGCGAGTGCAGAAAGAGAAGAAGGAGACGGGATAGAAGTTTATGCACTCAAAGACGAAAAGCCCCCTAGAAGGGATTCAGACAAGGATAAAGGTAAAAGAAGAATTGAGAATGACAGAGACAGATCAAAGCGGCAACGGAGGGAGCCGCGATTCACTACCTACACTGAGTTGAACGAGAGCTTGGATCGAATTTATCAGGATACCAAGGAACAGATTCCGTACCGTAGGCCGATGCGAAGGGATCCTACCTCTGACGAGAGGAAATCAGATAAGTTCTGTGTATTCCATGAATTAAATGGTCATAACACTAACGATTGTAGGCACCTGAAGGATGAGGTGGAAGGACATATCAGGAACGGTATGCTCCTTCAATATGTAAGGAGGCGAGCCCCTGTGGCGGAACCAGAACGACCACCGTCCACATCAGCTAGAGGCGATCCAGAATCAAGGCACCGTTTGGTTATCAATTGAGTGAGATAACGATGAACAAGTTGTAAGCTTCCACTAACGCAATCAAATTATTTACACATGTGCGAGATCGCGAACGATCTCCAGGCATGCTCTGAATGATCATTGACCGTTTCGTGGTGGAAACTTACGCTTCGACATCCATGCTTTGCTTTCATATCATTTTAATTTGAACATTTAGACCCTGTTTGTTTGGACATTGTTTTTGAAACTCATCCGTGTAATAGATATTTGATTCTGATAACTCTGGAATGGCTAAGCTACTTACACATGTATGGGGTCGCGAACGGTCCTTAAGCATGCTCTGAGATGGCGATGAACCGTCCCGACAAACGATCCAGGATCTCACCCGAACGTGACCCTGGCATCGGTAACACCAAGCCCTCCCGGGCACACACACAACTCGCCTCGAACGGCACCCGATCACGAACGATCACCACTCGACTTCGAACAGTCACAACTCACCACACCTCAAACGGCTTGATCGCGAACGGTCGTCACTTGAGGTCCAACACCAGACCGCGAACGGTCACAAATCCGCCTCGAACGGCACACGATCGCGAACGATCACTCTCTGCCTTGAACGGCACCGACCGCGAACGGTCATGATTCACTAATCATAAAATCCGACCTCGAACGGTCACCATTCGCCTTGAACGGCACTTGGTCGCGAACGATCATCAATTGCCGCGAACGGCATCGACCGCGAACGGTCCCATTCAATCTTTTTGCCATAAATAGCATCGGCCGCGAACGGTCCTATTCTCATCATTTGCCGCGAACGGCATCGATCGCAAACGGTCTTATTTCATCCTATGCCACGAACGGCACGGACCGCGAACGGTCCCAATTCACCTCAAACAGCATATGATCCCGAACGATCGATGCATGAGTTTATACGCTCGACCACGCACGGTCGCACTTCAGCTCGAATGACTCGATCACGAACGATCGTCATTTGAAGTTAAGCGCTCGACCATGAACGGCCGCGCTTCGTCCCAAATGGCTTGATCCCGAACGATCGTCATTTGAGGCCATATGAAACTGTCAAATTCTTTGCAGGTCGATGACAGGATAAGAACATCCAACTCAAAGCATTACAAAACACACCTTCCTACTGCAAGGCATGTTTTGGGGGGCAAAATGTTATCCCGCTTTTTGGCAAAGCCGTGATACCAAAAGATTGGCCGAAAACGAAAGACAGTTCGTCTCAGAGATTAGTCATACTTCACTTTACTATGGATATCGATGAATTTTGTCCGAGTCCGGAACGGGCCACAATTGATAGGACATGACAAGAGAGGTCGTAGGAGTCATCATTTCAAATTTCAAGACAATCCGAGTTCGTATGCTCGAGATATGATGGATTCAAATTGAGGAAGGTGGTCACTGTCTGTTTCGAACCCATCGCACTGGAGTACTTCTAACCCATCACCTTCGAAACCATCTCCTTCGAACCCACATAGTTCGAACCCATCCACGCGCTTGCCTTCGAAACCGTGAAGTTCGAACCCAAGCCACGTTCGAACCCATCAGCTAGTACCTGCTTCGACTCCATCGCCTCCGACTCCATCGCCTTCGACTCCATTGCCTTCGACTCCACCACAATGGCCTACCTTCGAATCCATGGCGCCGCTCAGCTTCGCATCCTTACTTCGAACCCATGCAAGCCCTTAATTCGAACCCATCGAACAACCCAGTTCGAACCGATCGAATTCGAACCCATAGGGATTCCTTGATTCGAATCGGTCACGTTCGAACCCAGGAATACTCCTTAGTTCGAATCCACCAAGTCAGTTGGTTTGGATGACGTGTTCGCCGTAGTTCACGGAGTAGAAGCGGTCCATTCGGAGATAAGTTAGGATCGATTCGAGAGATACGCGCCACGTCACTGCAAACCCACGTGCACTCATGGGTTCGAAACCATGGGTTCGAAATCATGGGTTCGAACGACACAGCCAACCGAGAAAACCCCATTTCGAACCGAGCATATCTCCCTAACCACAAATCCAAATGCAACCAAATTTTCACAGTAGCTTCCATATGAGGTAAAGATTGTCCCTGCCAAGTTTCAGCTCGATTGGACCAATTCTTGATGGGTTCGAAATCACTTCGAACCGATGTCAGATCGAGACGAAACTTGGTGGGATCGGTCGCGTGGGCCCACTCACGTGCCAGAAGAAGTCTCCCGAAGTTTCAGCCAGATCTGGGCCTCCAACGCCTATAAATAGCACCCTGAAGCCTTCAAAAGGGGGGATCTTCGAACAACTTCTGCCATTGAACGCCAAGACTCTGCCGGATTCAAGTCTATCTACCATAATCACTGTTGTATTCAGATTTCAAAGCTATCATCTACTGTAATCCATTGTAATCGATTGAATCGAGCAAAGCAATAAAGAGAAATCCTTCAAAGTGGACGTAGGCACGAACGCCGAACCACTATAAATCCTGTGTTTGTGATTGTTGTTTGTGAATAACTGTGATTTGTTACGTAGAGCTGAATTTTATATTGATTGTTGCTGAGTTCTGTGTTGATTATTATCAAGTTGAATACGCAAACGGGTGCTTTCGTGATATTGGGTGTTTGTGACCAATTTTGGCGCAAACATTTTGGTGCTTTCACTGAGAAACTGAACTCAGGAGTTCTGCCAGTTGATAATTGATTCAGAGAAAGTTTGGAAGTTTAAATTTGAGAAGTTATGACGAGACAATCGAGTAGAAGGCCAAGGCCAGAAAGGAGTGAACAACAAGGAAGTCAGGAGGCTTCCTCAGGAGCGAATCAACCATCGATCTACATCACTAGAGACGAGATGGAGACGATGATGAAGAAGCAGGAGGAGTTGATCCAGAGTTTGTTTCAACAGATAGGACAGCTTGGAGCGCAGAATAGGGAAACCAATGGAGTTCAGAACGAAGCAGGACCATCTGGCGTCGCACCCGGATTAGGGGGCACATCCATGGAGAATGTTGGTCCAATTTCGGAAGGAGAAAGAGGAATATCTGCACAACCTGGAGACAGCAGAGGAATGAACGCTCAGTCAAGGGGGCACATCTCAAAATTCCCTCGTGAACTCGGGGGGCAGGATGAAAGTGACGAACGAAGGCTGCATCTTGGAGACACCGACAAGCTGGCAGAGATGGTTAGGCGAGCAATGAGAGGCGGTTTGGTGAACAAGGACCTAGAGGATGTTAATAGGAGTCCTTTCACTCCGGCAATCAGACGAGCTAGAAACCCACCAGATTTCAAACTACCATCGTTGGACATGTATGACGGGAGAACGGACCCCACGGTCCATCTGACAAAATATATGAGGCACATGGAAGTGCTGGGGGCATCAGAGGAAGTTATGGCCCGGTGCTTTCCACTGTACTTGGCGGATATTGCGGCGTTATGGTTCAGGCAATTAGATAGTGGGTCCATCGGAACATGGAACGATTTAACTGAGAGTTTATGAGGCAGTTCAGGGTTCACATTACAAGACCTAAGAATGTGATGACACTGGAAACTTTGAAACAGAAGGCTGGAGAAACATTGAGAAGTTTCCTGACACGGTTCAATGCAGCGGCGGCTTCCGTGGATAGACCGGATCCATCCATGGTTATGATGGCGGCTGTGTCCGGAATAGCGGACGGAACAGAATTCAAAAATTCGCTAACTAAGGATCCACCTATGGATCTAGGAGAATTTTATCACGAGGCGGAAAAGTTTTTACGATTAGAGGATGCGAGTGCAGAAAGAGAAGAAGGAGACGGGATAGAAGTTTATGCACTCAAAGACGAAAAGCCCCCTAGAAGGGATTCAGACAAGGATAAAGGTAAAAGAAGAATTGAGAATGACAGAGACAGATCAAAGCGGCAACGGAGGGAGCCGCGATTCACTACCTACACTGAGTTGAACGAGAGCTTGGAACGAATTTATCAGGATACCAAGGAACAGATTCCGTACCGTAGGCCGATGCGAAGGGATCCTACCTCTGACGAGAGGAAATCAGATAAGTTCTGTGTATTCCATGAATTAAATGGTCATAACACTAACGATTGTAGGCACCTGAAGGATGAGGTGGAAGGACATATCAGGAACGGTATGCTCCTTCAATATGTAAGGAGGCGAGCCCCTGTGGCGGAACCAGAACGACCACCGTCCACATCAGCTAGAGGCGATCCAGAATCAAGGCACCGTTTGGTTATCAATTGAGTGAGATAACGATGAACAAGTTGTAAGCTTCCACTAACGCAATCAAATCATTTACACATGTGCGAGATCGCGAACGATCTCCAGGCATGCTCTGAATGATCATTGACCGTTTCGTGGTGGAAACTTACGCTTCGACATCCATGCTTTGCTTTCATATCATTTTAATTTGAACATTTAGACCCTGTTTGTTTGCTGTTTGTTTGGACATTGTTTTTGAAACTCATCCGTGTAATAGATATTTGATTCTGATAACTCTGGAATGGCTAAGCTACTTACACATGTATGGGGTCGCGAACGGTCCTTAAGCATGCTCTGAGATGGCGATGAACCGTCCTGACAAACGATCCAGGATCTCACCCGAACGTGACCCTGGCATCGGTAACACCAAGCCCTCCCGGGCACACACACAACTCGCCTCGAACGGCACCCGATCGCGAACGATCACCACTCGACTTCGAACAGTCACAACTCACCACGCCTCAAACGGCTTGATCGCGAATGGTCGTCACTTGAGGTCCAACACCAGACCGCGAACGGTCACAAATCCGCCTCGAACGGCACACGATCGCGAACGATCACTCTCTGCCTTGAACGGCACCGACCGCGAACGGTCATGATTCACTAATCATAAAATCCGACCTCGAACGGTCACCATTCGCCTTGAACGGCACTTGGTCGCGAACGATCATCAATTGCCGCGAACGGCATCGACCGCGAACGGTCCCATTCAATCTTTTTGCCATAAATAGCATCGGCCGCGAACGGTCTTATTCTCATCATTTGCCGCGAACGGCATCGATCGCGAACGGTCTTATTTCATCCTATGCCACGAACGGCACGGACCGCGAACGGTCCCAATTCACCTCAAACAACATATGATCCCGAACGATCGATGCATGAGTTTATACGCTCGACCACGCACGGTCGCACTTCACCTCGAATGACTCGATCACGAACGATCGTCATTTGAAGTTAAGCGCTCGACCATGAACGACCGCGCTTCGTCCCAAATGGCTTGATCCCGAACGATCGTCATTTGAGGCCATATGAAACTGTCAAATTCTTTGCAGGTCGATGACAGGATAAGAACATCCAACTCAAAGCATTACAAAACACACCTTCCTACTGCAAGGCATGTTTTGGGGGGCAAAATGTTATCCCGCTTTTTGGCAAAGCCGTGATACCAAAAGATTGGCCGAAAACGAAAGACAGTTCGTCTCAGAGATTGGTCATACTTCACTTTACTATGGATATCGATGAATTTTGTCCAAGTCCAGAACGGGCCACAATTGATAGGACATGACAAGAAAGGTCGTAGGTGTCATCATTTCAAATTTCAAGACAATCCGAGTTCGTATGCTCGAGATATGATGGATTCAAATTGAGGAAGGTGGTCACTGTCTGTTTCGAACCCATCGCACTGGAGTACTTCGAACCCATCACCTTCGAAACCATCTCCTTCGAACCCACATAGTTCGAACCCATCCACGCGCTTGCCTTCGAAACCGTGAAGTTCGAACCCAAGCCACGTTCGAACCCATCAGCTAGTACCTGCTTCGACTCCATCGCCTCTGACTCCATCGCCTTCGACTCCATTACCTTCGACTCCACCACAATGGCCTACCTTCGAATCCATGGCGCCGCTCAGCTTCGCATCCTTACTTCGAACCCATGCAAGCCCTTAATTCGAACCCATCGAACGACCCAGTTCGAACCGATCGAATTCGAACCCATAGGGATTCCTTGATTCGAATCGGTCACGTTCGAACCCAGGATTACTCCTTAGTTCGAATCCACCGAGTCAGTTGGTTTGGATGACGTGTTCGCCGTAGTTCACGGAGTAGAAGCGGTCCATTCGGAGATAAGTTAGGATCGATTCGAGAGATACGCGCCACGTCACTGCAAACCCACGTGCACTCATGGGTTCGAAACCATGGGTTCGAAATCATGGGTTCGAACGACACAGCCAACCGAGAAAACCCCATTTCGAACCGAGCATATCTCCCTAACCACAAATCCAAATGCAACCAAATTTTCACAGTAGCTTCCATATGAGGTAAAGATTGTCCCTGCCAAGTTTCAGCTCGATTGGACCAATTCTTGATGGGTTCGAAATCACTTCGAACCGATGTCAGATCGAGACGAAACTTGGTGGGATCGGTCACGTGGGCCCACTCACGTGCCAGAAGAAGTCTCCCGAAGTTTCAGCCAGATCTGGGCCTCCAACGCCTATAAATAGCACCCTGAAGCCTTCAAAAAGGGGGGATCTTCGAACAACTTCTGCCATTGAACGCCAAGACTCTGCCGGATTCAAGTCTATCTACCATAATCACTGTTGTATTCAGATTTCAAAGCTATCATCTACTGTAATCCATTGTAATCGATTGAATCGAGCAAAGCAATAAAGAGAAATCCTTCAAAGTGGACGTAGGCACGAACGCCGAACCACTATAAATCCTGTGTTTGTGATTGTTGTTTGTGAATAACTGTGATTTGTTACGTAGAGCTGAATTTTATATTGATTGTTGCTGAGTTCTGTGTTGATTATTATCAAGTTGAATACGCAAACGGGTGCTTTCGTGATATTGGGTGTTTGTGACCAATTTTGGCGCAAACATGTAGAAAAATTCAACATCCTTTTATATTACAAAATGAAGATGAATCATCTGAAGTATTCTTTTGTCATGGAATTAGGAAAGATCATGGGTTTCATTGTCAATGCTCATGGCATCAACGCTAATCCCAAAAAGAATCGAGCTATTCGCAACATCCAAACGCCAAAAGACTATTAAACAAGTACAGAACCTAAATGGGAAGGTTGTCGTCCTAAGCCAATTCATGTCCAAGCCATCGACAAGTGTATTCCTTTCTTCAAGTTGATCGAGAGTGGGAAGAGGATTTGAATGGATGTAGGGTTGCATAGATGCATTTCAAGCTTTGGTAGACCACTTAGAGAGACCTTCTATCCTATCTAAGCCATTGGATCATAAAGACATATACATCTACATAGCGGTGTCGGTACATGCCATAATTGTTATGTTAGCAAGCGATTGGCAGATGTTGAGAGAAACTACCCGAAGCTGGTAAATCTCACATACTTCCTATTTATTGCATCGTGAAAGCTCCACCCTTAGTTCCAGGCTCACTCCAACAACATCTACACTGACTGGACATTACGATGGGACCTACAATGATCTAAGACGTGTGGAAGGTTGCTCAAATGTAATATCGAGCTAAGCCAATTCGATATTACTTATCTCCCTCAAAGAGCTATCCAGGGATAGACATTGAGAATTTCATAGTTGAATTCAATGCACCAGATGACTCTCAAGAAAGCAGTGGAGAACCAACCAACCGATGGAAAATGTACACGGATAAAGCATCCAACGATCGGTGTTTTGGTTCCGGAGTCATGTTAGTGATTCTTGAGGAATGATCGATCTACTATGCCTTGAAACTCTACTTCCTTACAACCAATAATGAAGCTAAGTATAAAGCCTTGATCGCTGGGCTCAAACTTTCTAGAGAACCGGGAGTGAAAATTTTACAAATCTTTTGTGATTCCCAGTTAGTATTATGCCAAGACAAGGGAGATTATCAGGCTGAGGGGCAATGACTTGCTCCTTACCTTGGCCAGGTCCAAGAGCTACTAGTAGACTTTGATTATTACACCATTACACACATTTACAGAGAACAAAATGAGAAAGATGAATCATTGTCCAAGCTAGCCAATTCTGGTGATACGTAGCAGATTGGCTTGGTCTCAGTTGAAATACTAAATGTTCCATGCAACGATCAGATGGAGATTGATTGGGTTCTTGAGACGGAGACAAAAGGGAATCGTGGATGACTCGTGTCAAAGGTTGTCCATAAAGAGGGATCATTCCTTGACGGAGGAATGAAAAAGATAGATCCTCCTGAAAGCTTCATGATGCATCATCCAAGAAGGAATCATGTGTAGAAAGGGTTTCTCTATTCCTCCGCTTGATGAAATTAGACGAGTCTTGAGAGAAGTCGATAAAGAGAATGTGGCAATCACACCGGAGGGCAAACCTTGGAAAAGGAAATACTCCAATAGGCTATTACTGGCCGGCTGTCAATTGAGATGCAGCTGATTATGCCAAAAGATGCATTAAGCGTCAGATGTTTGTAAAAATCTCAAGAGTCCGCCAACGAAAATTACTCAAATGGTCAGTCCATGGCTGTTTTCCACTTGGGGTATTGACATCATCGGCTCCTTGTTAATTTCTAAAGGTGGTGCGAAGTACACCATCATAGCAGTTGATTACTTCATGAAATGGGATGAAGCTGAACCTTTAGCCATGATTAGAATGAAAAAAGTAATCAACTTTATTGTCCGAAATATCGTCTGTCATTTTGGTCTTCCGTGACCAATCGTAATTGATAGCAGGACCCAACTCGATAGTGCCGAATTCAAAGATATTTACCGCCGTCATCATATTGAAAAAATATTCATGGCAGTTTCTCACTCTCAAACTAATGGACAAGTCGTGTGACGACCCGACTTCCTATCTCCAGAAAGTCGCATCACTAATTAAGAAAGAAAAGGATATAAGAAGAAAAGAAAGAGAAAGTAGAACACAAACAACATCAGATAACTCACAGCGGAACGAATGAAATATAATATATCACATAAAACATTACATAGTTTCATATTACATCAGAGTACACAACTTATACAACACATATTAGACATGTATAGACATCTGTCTAACTATACAACTCAAGTACACAAGAAACAGACACCAAACGAACACAGCGGAACCATAATATATCTACACGTGGAAGCCCCCTGCTCCATATCTCCTCCAGAATTCGCCAAGCTAACCTGAATCACTTGACTACTCATACATAATATGAGTACCCAAGAGTTTAATAAAAAAAAAATAAACACTCGGGTCAGACAGGGGTCTGGTGTGAGTAAACGGGTTATAATTGCTGAACTTTAGAAAAACCTTTGAAAAGAAAAGGTATCACGTAAGACTTTCCATACATAAACATGGAAAAAAAATTACCTTACGCTAACCAAAACATTTGATAGGAAATCCAGTGATATTATAATAGTGTCTAGGGTTTTCAAGTAAATAAGAAATAGCCGAAATTGTTACATTCATTAAATTCCAACTACTAGCCACAAAAGTGGGTAATACAAACAAAACCGTAGGGTCTCGTAGGAAGAATGGGTTTCCATCAACGGCAGGGCTACTGGGGTACCGCCCGTCACAGTACGTGGCCTAGATCAACGTACCGAGGAGTACGCCCACTCCCCTGCAACACAAGGCCGGGACCATTCCTTACTGAACAATCCCGAACAAGACAATCCCGCAGTTGGCGCGCTTGCCCACACAGCCGAAATAAAAGGGACTTCTAGACGGGGGAAAATCTTGTCCTGAAATGGGCCCTACACACCTAGCCTTGCTGCACCTCCCCTGTTTTAGCCATTCCCGGGTTGATGTGACTTGAGGCTGTGATTACCTTTATAGAACACATTTATCTTAGAATGCTCATCGTCCACCTGACGATGTTCTGAAACCATTCAATCCATACAAGTTCGTTCCGGGTTCGAACGAAACCGAAGGCACTATCTCGTTGCACTCATATTGGAATCACCCTCAGAGTCAACGACCATAGCCCTTGCACTCTAAATCTCCATCTCGAACCTATAAGTACTATTTCTGTCAAACTCATCACGGAATCACCCATAGAGTTATACTGACGTATAGTTCTTACACCTCGAGTCTTCACAAAGCTCCACTTGGATTCATGACCTAACGTTTAATTGGAATCGATGTGGTTTTCGGATTATCCAAATATGGAAACCCGATCCCGGTCTCACCGAATTCAAATGCCATTTTAATGTCCAAGTTGTTCTTAAAGGTTTTAAACAATTAAAACTTATATAAAGGATGATATAAACAGATAGATAAATCACATTATCAATTCATGTCAACCATTCATCTCACAAAGCAACATATCACATATATCAAAGATATCCAAATCATCCAATATCAACCAATCACCCAATATTAATCATCCAACATTAATCACCCAATGTCAATCAATCATCCATAAACAGAATTGATTAACTCTTAATCAATTGGATTACCTTAAATCCTTCTTCATTTATTTATTCCAAATAAATAAATTAATCATCTCTTAATGATCTTCCTTAATTAATCTTCTTTGATTAAATATCTTTTAATTACATTCAAGTAATTATCCTTAACCATATATAGTAATTAACCATTAATTACTTATCATTAATTACAATAATTAATGATCCTTCATTTACTACCATTAATTAATTATAATTAGTTACATTAAACCTCAATTAATTACAATTGATTAATCACACTTTAATTAATTACTTTTATTAATCAACCTTGATTAATTCATTAATTAGCTAATGATCCTTATTAATTAATAATTACTTAATAAATTAAATAATTTACTTGTAATTAATCATCTCATTAATCATAAACAGTAATTAACCACTTGTAATTACTTATCTTAATTAATTAACTTCTTAATTAATTGTATAAACCTTTGATTAATTGTTCTAATTGATTAATCTTCAATTACTTCGTTAAGTGATTATTAATCAATTCAAAATAATTAATAAATCCTTAATTAATTACTCTATTAATTAATTACATATTTAATTAATTACCCTTAGTAATTAATCTTAAATTAATCACATTCATTAATTAATTAATCACATTAATTAATTAACTAAAATTAACTAAGTAATTAACCCTTTAATTACTTACATAAGTAATTATCTTATAATTACTTCATTAATAAACCTGATTACTCTCTTAATTAATTACTTATGAAGTAATTAATTTCATCATTACATATCCTTAATTCTTAAATTAATTAATCACCCCATAATTAATTAACTTCAAATAATTAAATTAATCGATCCCTTAGATTAATAACATATAGTGATTAACCATTAATCACTTCCATTAATTACTCTCATGAGTAATTTCCACTAATTACTTCCATAGTAATTATCATTCAATTACATTCAGTAATTCATCATTAATTACTTCATTAAGTAATTACACTTAATTAATTCATAATTAAGTTATTATATAAAATTAAATAAACAATTAAATAATTATTTAAAATTAATTAAACAATTAATTAATTAATTATATTTAAAAAACCTTAATTAATTAAGAAAACCATAATCTTAATTAAACTTTACTTATTAACAAATTATATTAATTAAATATTCTTATATTCAAAACAAAGATAATTTATCCTATTTATCTTCATAAATACATTATTTGAAATTAATCAAATTTAATAACTTAAAAACAAACTATTTTATTTGGATTACAAAATTATATCAATAACCTTATTTGAAAATAAGGAATTTAGAAACAAATTTCAAAATTAAAAACACTTTAAAATTGTTTAATAAAAATTTATTATAAATTTGAAAACTTATTTATTAAACATTTCTTAATAACTTTGATTTAATATTTTAAATGAAAACATTTCATTTAAATTTACATTTTTCAAAGTGTAATTAACTTTACTTACAAAGAATAATATTTAACTTTTATAAATTTGTTTACCTACATAAACTCGTTTATAGTTAAGTCTAATTTCTTTCATTCAACTCAAATTCACTTTGCAACATTATCTATAATTTTTACAGTACAAAACATTATACGAAACTAACTAAACAAAACAACCTATGATACTCGAGTTAACTCCGCAACTTCATCACTACCCAGAACTAACCCGAAATACACGACCAACAAACTCGAGTTCGAACCTCAAATAACTCGAGACAGTCCCGAAGTAAACCAGCCACCATCATCTTCGAGTCGCTCTCGATTATAAAGCGAGCAAAGCTTCGGGTCTCAATCGTTTTCCACAACTCGAAACTTCACTAGACCAAGACCTTGCACAATGCACATGCACCGGCGCCGCCGTCCTCTGGCGAGCGTCGCGACAACCCCTTACGATCCTATGAACTCAGGCGATCTCGAAAACCAACCCAGATTCAAGAATGAATACGCGAATCGAAAATCGACCTCTAGCTCGAAAATACTGCAGAACCCTCTTCCACAAAACAACCATCGTCACCGACCATCCAACGCCGTTCACCTCGCCGACCCTACCGTCGAGACGCCATTACAATGAGCTCCATTTTTTCCCACATGCGAGCACCTCCAATCCTCCATCCAAGTCGCAAAAGCTTCTACAATTCGGCTGAAACAAAACAACTCTAAAAACCTAATTGATTCAAATTCGAACAATATATCCATTGGAAAAATTCATTTGCAATTTTCCATCATCTACAACCTACAAACAAGCTTCAATCAAAAATCCATCTTCAAACACCACCTGGATCTTCGACAAATCACTAAAACCCAATTTCGAACAAACCCCCAAATTCTCATGAGTTATCAAACTAAAAATCATGAAACATGTATTAAAAATCATGATTTTTACCCACTAATTTATTCATGTAATCCAAATCATAAATCAAGATTGTCGATTTATCATGTATAACAGTATTTTTACTGTTATTCTTATTTTTAAAATTATTTGTAAACTAAAAATTACAAAAACTATTTTTAAAGTTACAATCAAACAATAACATACATTTTTCATTTACATGCCAAGATCTAATATACTTTAGATGGAAAGATTTTGAATTTTTTTCTAAAAAGAAAACATTTCTGTAAATAACAGAGATGAAAACAGACTCTTTACAACAGCCACTTCATACCTTTAATCTACATACATAACAATATTTCATGTAAACATATATTCATCATTATAACATAATTCAACACATGCAATACATTCAACCACGGATTTGTTAAAAACTGTTTTTAAGAGAACTTACTCACCTATTTATAAATAATATGTAGAGCAGTTTCTTTAAATTTCCAGGCTCTTGAACATTTTAATCAGAAAAGAATGCTTTGACTATGCTGAAGAAATTGAATCCATGCATGCTTTAGTTTGATTGTTTAATATGTTGAACAGATCTTTAACTTGCTGAGTTGATCTTAACTTGAATTGCAGGTTGAAGCTTTAATAAATGCAGATTTCATCTTTGCTTTGTAAATTGCAGACTGCGGCTTTTTGATTGATGAAAAGAACTTTAACTTGCAGATTTGCTTTTCATTTGAGTTTGCAGATTTTAATTGTTGAGAAGAACATAAATTTGCAGATTTTAGTTGAAGTGAAGAGCTTTGGCTTTTAATTAAATTCAGATTTGAGAAAGATTTCTGTTTTTAGTTAAGAAAAATAAACAAAAAAAAAGTGTTATGTTTTATTAAGATTAAAGAAATTAAATTTTAATTGAAGACACTTGTTAATAAATCTTACACTTGTCACTAATATAGCTTAATTGATTAACAAGTGTTATTAAGAGACTTAACATGGTTACACCTGCGTTTTAGTATTTTAAATATAATTTTGTTTAATTTAATTGTAAATGTAAGCTTGCTTATTTAATTCTCTTAATTAATAAATATTTACATATGTAAATATAAGTTTAAATCCTTTAAAGAAAATATTAGAAAACTAATTATAATACAAATACATTCTTATATACGTAATTTAAAAATCTAAAACATTTACATATACATTTATAACCATTTAAATTGAAGTATTTAAAAAGAAAGCAAAACAAAACTTTGTTTAAATCTCTTTTAACTATCATATTTAAAAATAAACAATTATCTAAAAATTAGAAAACAATTGAATTAATCTTAAAATTAACTATTGAAAAATATTAATTTTAAAGCAAAGCTTTAAATTAAAATATTCATACATGTGTAAATTATCAATAGATTTAAGTTAAATTTCAAAACAATATCAAATTATAACATATACATACATATATATTACAATTTGAAAATTCATCTTTATTTAGAACACAAGATCTTCTATTCACAATATATATCAGATATATATATTACAAATAGAATAAAATTTATTAGCTTTGGAAAATAATTCTTTTCAATTTTGCCAGATTAAAATTTATTAACCTTCAAAAGATTAAATTTATCAGTTTAAATTAAAATTATAAAGAAAAATTATTATCAAATCAATTTAATTATTAATGCAGATTATTAAATGGATATTGCCTAAAATTCCGGGTCGTTACAAGTCGAAGCTGTTAACAAAATCATAAAGTCCATTCTGAAGAAGAATTCGAAAAAGGCTAGAGGCAAGGGTGTTGACGAACTCCCATCAGCATTATGGGCGTACCGAACCGCCGACAAGTTTGTTACTGGCCATACTCTATTGGCCATTGCATTTGGCTTCAAAGCCATGATTCATGTAGAACTTGATGTTCCTTCTAATCGAGTGACTTATTACATACCGATTTCATTAAAAAAACAAGGAATTGCAATCCAATTATAATTAAACTATATGGATTGGCGATGATCATGATGATCACGTCCTAGAGCAACGATAGAGATATGTGCATGAATTCGCACATGAAAATATCAAACTATTCCATTTTTGGAAGCGAAAAAATTGAATTCTCACTTGAAGCTTTCAAAGAAGAAACTGGATCAGATAACCAAAGCTTACTATCCCCGTAGTACCTGACACAGATAGCAACTAATGGAATACAATCTTGAATTTATATTATTGAAAACCGACCAAGCGCCATGATGATCAAAGAGAGATACGATATTTTGGGAAAATAATTCAGTGGAAGGATAGTGACTACTTAGAAAATTGGATAAATTTCTATTTAGTGATTCTAACTTGTTCAATTCAAAGAATGTCATGTTCCACACAAGACGTACTTTTTGGGGTAAGTGTTATCCAACCTTTTGGCCATGCTATATTTGAACTGACTAGATAAGTTAGACTCGAGTGTCATCAGGACTGACAGGTTAGATTAACAATCATGAAGCCCAGAGATTAGGCATAGATGATAATATGCAGTAGTGGCAAAGAAAAAGTGGAAGATAAACTCAATGAACGCTAAAAATATGAAAACACAAAACTCCCTGAAAATTGATTGGGGGCGATCAATATTCATCAATTATGGATCATATTATATCGATATTACAGTTCAACTCAGCGAAAATGATCAATATCTCATAATCTACAAGTCGAATACACCGTAAAGTAGAGCCTACCATACCAATCGCATGCCAAAATGAGCCATAAAACGATCGATACTTATCGTCATTACAAGTGATATGGGACGTGTGACCGATACTCTGACTTCTTCTGGATCTGAAGACTCTGATGTCGAAATTTTAGACAGATATTTCACCAACTTCCCCTATAAATATAGACTTGATTGTTCATTTTGAGGATATTACACTACTTGTTGCTGTGTACTCTATGTAACTAAGGATTCTAATCCAACCACTCTTGTACTCGGGGTGAAAAGTGATTAATAAAGCTATCTCTTCAAAATGGACGTAGGCGAACAACGTCGACTATTGTAAATTACTTTGTTCTTGTTAGTGCTTATTTCCTATCGCTTTACTACTTTATTCTCTCTATTTACATTTAATACTCTTCATTTATTTCTCTACAAAAAAGTTACTGGGTTTTTGTGGCCAATTTTGGCGCAAACAACAGTCATGGCATCAGAAAAGAGATCTTCTTTCTGCTTCATTCTATCTTCTACCTTGGCTATAGTCTGCCATATTTATTCTGGATTTTCATGGATTTTGTAACTGAGACATAACTAAATAAAAGGAAAAATCCTTGGAGTGGATGTAGGCCGAAGTTAGTCGAACCACTGAAAATCCGTGTCTCTCTTTACTTGCTATCTGTTTTAATTTTATTGTTCTTCAATTTATGCTCTCTACATTATGTAATCGGAGATCCGTGAATGGATGTTGGTGCTTTTACATAACTAGATGTTGGTGGTCAATTTTAATGCCAATAGTGATTTCAAACTGGAATATTAATATAAAATAAAAAACTAATTTTTTATATATTCATATATATATATATATATATATATATATATTATAATACAGACCACCATATAATTATTATATATATATCATAATTATTTTATTTAATTGATATGTATATATAAATAAATAAAGTAATTTATTTTCTTAGATTTATAATTTTATATGTACACATACATATATCTGTTTAATTGATATTTATAATATACGTATGTATGTACATATATATGTGCTTATAATAGTTTTTCATAATATATATATATATATATATGTATATATGTATATATGTATATATGTATATATGTATGTATGTATGTATGTATGTATTTATGTATGTATGTGTAAAGACTCGCAAAACCCCTTTGAGCTGGCAAAATTCCACAACAATTCAGCCAAAGAGGAACAAACTTACGAGTCTTTAGGGTTAAGGAATGAAGAGGTAGAAGAAGAAGAGGAAACAGTAAATAGAATCTCACAATTCGCAGTGGAACAAATATAATAGATAAATAAATATCTTTAAATAGAGTCACTATATCAGTTATTACATTACATCACATTACATTATCAGAGTGTACAACAACAAACATCGGACATAAATATTACATATATAAGTGATACGTCTCGCCATCCAGCTCCAACTCCTGATTTCCATAGCAATTTCTTGACTTCGCTCTCGAATAAATGCTAACCTGACTCTAGGCTGCCAATGGAAAATTATGGGCACCCAGAGTTTAGAAAGGGAACAATAAACTCCAGGTCAGTCGTGGGACTGGCGTGAGATCTTAAAAACAGTTATTTTCATAAAAAAAATAAAAAGAAATCCGCTATGCTTTTTGGAAAATGAAACTACCATAAGACCTCCCGCCACACACACAATGCAAACGCAGAGTTGGAGGAGATTTCTCCTTATGATAGTCAAACATGCTTAATACGCAAAATCCTTTCGATATTATTATTAGTGCATAGTGTGGAAAACATTTCAAAACTATAATATTAATCTTAGCCATCATAGGCATTTCGCGCTTATACCTACTGTAGCTACCATGTTCAATAGCAGGTTACCACCACGTTCACTGGCAGGTTATACAACTAAAACCGTATAAGGCGCGTATTGTTTCTTTGGATTTCCAACAAACGGTCAGGCTAAGGAACCTCCTACTGCCACATGGGTACGCCTCTGGAGGGACGTCCCGAGAACTTAACCAGCTTTACATCTCAAAGTGTAACATCAGACACACATCCATACATGTCCGTCCCGGGATCGAACGGAATCGAAGGCACTTCAAAGAAGCCCTTGCAAATTCGGATATTCACAAATCACGTCCGGAATTCCCATCACAAAGATGATAAAAATCTCTATACCGAAGCAACCCGGTGCAGAGACATTCGACAGGTAATCCTTTCGCTTTCTAAAATACCCGGTCTTCAACACCGTTTTCAAATGAAATCCCATTTCATCATATCGTTATTCGGAATGGGTATTATGACATAAAGTTCTCTCTTGGCTAATCCGAATAACGATCGCTTATTTTTTTTAAAATAAGTGTTACATTCGGATTTCAACAAATTACAACAATTTTCACTTTGATCTTTTAAATAAAAGACCTATCACAATCACAAAAGTTCGATGTGGCTTTCGGATATCCACATGGAATCCGACCCCCGGTCGCATCGAAATTCAAATGACATTAAAAGGCCAATATTGATAGTCGGTTATTTAACTATCAATCAACATCCACAAAAATTTGCCGGATTTAAATAAATTTCCCAAATTATTTATTTCCAAAATATTTCCGCAAGATAAAATTTTAGCACTTCGACTATTTGAAAACAAATTTCAAATCACTTTAAGCCTTTCAATCCTTTGAAAACAAATTTCAAATCACCATCCTCACTTGGAATAAATTTCCAAATATTTATTTGATTCCATTGAAAATTTGCCGAGCTCAAATATTTTAAAATCATTTAAATACTAGCTATGAAAACTTTATACCAATATCTCATATAGAACTTCAAATCCAAACTAATTTTTTTAAATAAAATTAGTAGATAGGATATAACTTACTTAAACATCCATTTTCTGAATCAAAAATCAATTTTAATCTTTAAAATAATCCCTTCTATAATTAATTAAATAAATCTTTACTTTAAAGATTTAAAACAATTTCCAAAAATAATTTCTCCAACAATAAATTTTTTTCAAACAATTTCTAGAACTTTTAATTTATACTTCAAAAGCTACTTTAACAATATACTCGGTTTTCCAGGGAAGAATTCTCTTTCCATTTATATGAATTAATAAATCTTCTTGATTTATTTTAATTTGCATTCCAAATCTGTAAATTGCTTTCACACTTTCAAAAATAATCAAAGGTTTATTTTTAAAAAAATTCCCTTTCCTTTATAAATTTCCGTTGTAAATTTAAACTTCTAAATATCCATTGATATACGATTTTCAAATCGATTTCCAAATATTCCTTTTCAGCATAGAATCAAATTCTAAATTGATTTCCAAATTTATTTTCAAATACCAAATCAATTTCCAAAATTTATTTCTAAATTTATTTCAACACCAAATTCATTATCTTTTGAAACAAATTCCTTCTTTTAAATTTATTCAATTTTCTAAAATTAATTTACTATAAATTTTCTACTAAATTTAAAAAAAAAATTATTTCTGGTATCCTACGATATCAAAAATATATTCGGCTAAATTATAGCCTTTAACAATCTCAATCACAAATAGTCACACACGGATTACAAATAATCAACACACAATATTGAAACTAATTCAAAAATTTGAGGAATCCAGTTGGATCCCTCCAACCTTTTTTCCCTGCATCCACAGATGTTAGCACAACAATTAAATACCTATCCCACTTCGAGGTGGAATATCGCGGTATATGGGATTCATAAAATATCATCCGCTATTATGCGGCGCAATAGGGTCTCATCCGCTATATAATGCGGGAAATCAAAAACTCCAAATACATATATATATAAAAATTCACTTCATGGTGGAATATCGCGGTATATGGGTTTAAATATAATATCATCCGCTATTATGCGGCGCATAGAGTCTATTTCAGTTCAATTGATAACAATCAACAATCCAAGCACACAATCAACCAGTTTAAGTCTATTCGTTTAAAATTAACCAAGCAACAAATTTTGAGTGAGAAGTTCTCACCTTTGTCCTTTTATTTGCAATCCAATCCAATTTCGACTTGTTTCCTCACAGTTTAGACCTTGCATAACAATTTTTTATGATTTATTAATATTCGAGCCAACTGAACAAATTAAATTCCTTTTAATAGATTTTATTTTATCTAACCAACTTAATTTCCAACAAATTTACCTTTTTAATAAAATGTTTGAGCTAATTGAAAAATCACTTACCATTAATAATTAAACTAACTAATACTTTAGTTTTAAACTAATTTCTCTTTAACCACTTCTAAAATAATTAAACATGTAAATTAAACAAATTTATCTCCCTTTTAATAAAATATATATGTATATCGTAAAAATAATCTACATAAATCTTTAAAAAATCTAATTTATATAAACTCCGTATTTTGTATATATATGTAAAGCATTTGAATAAAAATTTAATTTATACTTTGCTGAAAAATCAACCTATGTCATATTTAAATTGAAAAGGAAATTAAGAATCCATATCATACCGTAAATCAAACTTTTTTTATATATATAAACTACAAACAAAGAAAACGAAACTATTATACCTCTCACCACGCATGCATATCCCACACCCAGTCGCCGACACACGCGCAAGCCTCCCTCAGCTCGAAATCCTAAGATGCGACGGCCGCCATCCATTGCAATTGCCTTGCGCGGCCACAATTGCCTTCATACCACCGCTTCCTCTCGCAATGCCCTAAGTCAGTGAGCCACCCAAAACATTGCGACAAACTTTGAGTCGCCCCTTTGCATCGAGCGTCGCACCAGCAGCTTCTGCTTGAAGCCACGAATTCAATCGGGCTTCCAACTGGCTTCTAATCGAAATCAACCTCAAATTCTCCCTCCCAGGTCACCGCGCGACCTTATGTCGACGCCGATGTCGCTGTCGCCTACCTTCCCCTTCGCACATGTGCGCGCGGTCGCGACTGTGCTTTGGCCTTCGATTTCGATTTTGTTTGATTCGATTTTTTTCTTTTAGAAGCAGAAAGAAAAGAGGAAGTTGTGATTTCATTGTGGCCATTGCTATTTTTTTTATTGAGTTCGATTTTTAGGAACAAAGGGGAGATGACTTGCGAATTGAATGTTGAATGAGATTTCCCTGGGCTTATGCCTACTGTAGCAAACATGTCCAATAGCAGGTTACAGCCACATTCCATGGTAGGTTATACAACTAAAACCGTATAGGGCGTGTATTGTTTCTTTGGATTCCCAATAAATGGTCAGGCTAAAGAACTTCCTACTGCCACATGGGTACGCCTCTGGAGGGGCGTCACGAGAACTTAACCAGCTCTCTGCCAACACAAGGCCAGGTTACCTTTGTAACTAGGTAACTACTACACGAGTATGCCATCCCTCGGTCCTTTGGGATCTTTATCTGAGGATCCTCTACACCAAAAACCACAAAGAAAAAGTATTTGTAGCAACCACAAAGGTTAAATATCAGGGCTCCATACCTGACGCCACCCTTTTCCAGAAGGAAATGACATACCCTCAAGGGCGCGACCCTCATAACCTTGCCGCATCTTTCCTGTTTCGACCATTTCCGGGGTGTGAGATCCGATGAGGTCTCGTCCACAAAGCTACACATTTCATAAAGTCATGCTTTAATCAACAAATGATCAGCAACACTTCGCA
Organism: Allium cepa; assembly: GCA_030765085.1. Lineage (NCBI taxonomy): Eukaryota > Viridiplantae > Streptophyta > Magnoliopsida > Asparagales > Amaryllidaceae > Allium > Allium cepa. The sequence continues at coordinate 675,720,110 of CM060943.1, read as the reverse complement.
TGACATGTTACCGGTTTGGGAATATACCACTAGTAACCGTCAACTACATAACCTCTGAGCTCATACGTCTCAAAGAAGGGTGTTAACCTAAGAGAATAAATTCTCCGCCACCAATAGAATTGTATTTGATAGAAACCATCTTTACATCTCAAAGTGTAACGTCGGATACACATCCATACAAGTCCGTCCCGGGATTGAATGGACCCGAAGGCACTTCAAACAAGCCCTTGCAAATTCGGATATTTACAAATCACGTCCGGAATTCCCATCACAAAGATGATAAAATCTCTATACCGGAGCAATCCGGTGTAGAGACATTCGACAGGTAATCCTTTCGCTTTCAAAAATACCCGGTCTTCAACACCGTCTTCAAATGTAATCCCATTTCGTCGTATCATTATTCGAATGGGTTTTATGACACAAAGTCCTCTCTCGGCTAGTCCGAATAATGAGCGCTTATTTTTTTTAAATAAGTGTTGCATTCAGATTTCAACAAATTACAACAATTTTCACTTTTATCTTTTAAATAAAAGACCTATCACAATCACAAAGGTTCGATGTGGTTTTCGGATATCCACTTGGAATCCGACCCCCGGTCGCATCGAAATTCAAATGCCATTAAAAGTCCAATATTGATAGTCGGTTATTTAACTATCAATCAACATCCACAAAAAATTGCGGATTTAAATAAATTTCCCAAATTATTTATTTTCAAAATATTTCCGCAAGATAAAATTTTAGCACTTCGACTATTTGAAAACAAATTTCAAATCACTTTACGCCTTTCAATCCTTTGAAAACAAATTTCAAATCACCATCCTCACTTGGAATAAATTTCCAAATATTTATTTGATTCCACTGAAAATTTGCCGAGTTCAAATATTCTAAAATCATTTAAATATTAGCTATGAAAACTTTATACCAATATCTCATACAGAACTTCAAATCCAAACTAATTTTTTTAAATAAAATTAGTAGATAGGATGTAACTTACTTAAACATCAATTTTCTAAATCAAAAATCAATTTTAATCCTTAAAATAATCCCTTCTATAATTAATTAAATAAATCTTTACTTTAGAGATTTAAAACAATTTCCAATAACAATTTCTCCAACAATAAATTTTTTTCAAACAATTTCTGGAACTTTTAATTTATACTTCAAAAGCTACTTTAACAATATACTTGGCTTTCTAGGGAAGAATTCTCTTTCCATTTATATCAATTAATATATCTTCTAGATTTATTTTAGTTTACATTCCAAATCTGTAAATTGCTTTCACACTTTAAAAAATAACCAAATGTTTATTTTTAAAACAAATTTCCTTTTCCTTTATAAATTTCCATTGTAAATTTAAACTTCTAAATATCCATTGATATACGATTTTCAAATCGATTTCCAAATATTCCTTTTCAGCATCGAATTAAATTCTCAATTGATTTCCTAATTTATTTTCAAATACCAAATCAATTTCCAAAATTTGTTTCTAAATTTATTTCAACACCAAATTCATTATCTTTTGAAACAAATTCCTTCTTTTAAATTTATTCAATTTTCTAAAATTAATTTACTATAAGTTTTCTACTAAATTTAAAGAAAATTAAATTTTATTTATTTCTGGTATCCTACGATATCAAAAATATATTCGGCTAAATTATAGCCTTCGACAGTCTCAATCATAAATAGTCACACATAGATTACAAATAATCAACACACAATATTGAAACTAATTCAAATATTTGAAGAATCCAGTTGGATCCCTCCAACCTATTTTCCCTGCATCCACAGACGTTAGCACAACAATTAAATACCAATCCCACTTCGAGGTGGAATACCGCGTTGTATGGGATTTATAAAATATCATCCACTATTATGCGGTGCAATAGGGTCTCATCCGCTATATAATGCGGGAAATCAACAACTCCAAATACATATATAATACCAATTCCACTTCAAGGTGGAATATAGCGGTATATGGATTTAAATATAATATCATCCGTTATTATGCGGCACATAGGGTCAATTTCAATTCAATTGATAACAATCATCAATCCGAGCACACAATCAACCAATTTAGATCTATTCATTTAAAATTAACCAAGCAAAATTTTTTGAGTGAGAAGTTCTCACCTTTGTCCTTTTATTTGCAATCCAATCCAATTTCGACTTGTTTCCTCACGGTTTTAGACCTTGCATAACAATTTTTTATGATTTATTAATATTCGAGCAAACTGAACAAATTAAATTCCATTTAATTGATTTTATTTTATCTAACCAACTTAATTTCCAACAAATTTCCCTTTTTCAATAAAATATTTGAACGAATTCAAAAATCACTTACCATTAATAATTAAATTAACTAATACTTTAGTTTAAACTAATTTCTCTTTAACCATTTCTAAAATAATTAAACAAGTAAATTAAACAAATTTATCTCCCTTTTAATAAAATATATATGTATATTGTAAAAATAATATATATAAATCTTTAAAAAAATCTAATTTATATAAACTCCGTATTCTGTATATATACATATAGCATTTAAATAAAAAATTAATTTATACTTCGCTGAAAAATCAACCTATGTTATATTTAAATTGAAAAGGAAATTAAGAATCCATATCTTACTGTAAATCAAACTTTATATATATATATATAAACTAAAAACAAAGAAAACGAAACTGCTATACCTCTCAGCACGCACGCATATCCTACACCCAGTCGCCGACCCACACGCAAGCCTCCCTCAGCTCGAAACCCTAAGATGCGACGGCCGCCATCCACTGCAATTGCCTTGCGCGGCCACAATCGCCTTCAGACCACTGCTTCCCCTTGCAATGCCCTAGGTCAGTGAGCCACCCCAAAACATCGTGACAAACTTCGAGTCGCCCCCTTCCATCGAGCGTCGCACCAGCAGCTTCTGCTTGAAGCCGTGAATTCAACCGCGCTTCCATCTGGCTTCTAATCGAAATCAACCTCAAATTCTCCCTCCCAGGTCACCGCGCGACCTTATTTCGACGCCGATGTCGCTGTCGCTCACCATCCCCTTCGCATATGTGCACGCGGTCGCGACCATGGTTTGGCCTTCGATTTCGATTTTGTTTGATTCGATTTTTTTTCTTTTAAAAGTAGAAAGAGAAGAGGAAGTTGCGATTTCATTCTGGCCATTGCTATATTTTTTTTTTTGAGTTCGAATTTTAGGAACGAAGGAGAGATGACTTGCGAATTGAATGTTGAACGAGATTTCCCTGGGCTCAGCCATTTTTCTTTGATCGGCTGGATGATTTAAAAGAAATGAGGAAGCTTGTACCAGAAGGACGACAAGAAGTGATTTAAGCAGAAAGTGGGGAATATGATTTGATTTTTTTTAACAGAAAAGAAAAGTTGCTTGTGATTTGTGGTTTACGTGTTTGAATGGGTGAAGTGGGATTCTAGGCTGCAGGAGCAAGATAGATTTGACTAGCAATATATTTTTAAATTTACAATCCGTCACGATAAATGTAAGGCATTTATAATGTTATACCCCTATTCCGAAAGCACTGGATTCGGAGGCTAATTCAATCATATGCGCGAGTTACGAAAATAAACGATCAATTTTAAATTAAATCGATTAAAATAGTTTCTATGCATTTTGAGCTGTCTGGGTTAAACGATATCTCCAATTGCCACGAAAATTGAAATCCGATAATAATACAATATTAGGGATCCAATGGAACTGGTTTCGTCGAATTCCGAGACTGTGCCTCGGAAGGCTATTTTATACATCGATTTAAATGATATATTTTCAAAACTCAACAAAACATTTTCAAATTAAATTTTGAAGCTTCCATTATCTTCAATATTATACATATAAATTTTCTAAGCCTTTGAAATATTTTTATTCTGCTTAAAACTGAAGATACAAATTTTTATCCAACTTCAATAAGTTAAATTCAATAATTAAATTGCCAAATCCATAGTAAATTTTGAAATTCAAGTTAAATTAACTCCCAAATATTTAAAATCAATTAAATATTTCGATTTCAAATGTTCAAAATTCTGGGTCGTCATAGTATGTATATTCATATGTAATTACTTAGATATTTATAACTATAAGTATATGCACATGCATGGACAACATACTGTTAGTACCATAGGTATTAGTTTTGATGATAACAACTATAGGACATTATATAAAATATAAATACTAGTGGTTTATCAAGATATATACAGCATATAGTGCAAGATATTAGGTAGCTATTGATTAAGAAGACTATACAGTATTAAGATTCTAATATTTAGAGTAGATTCTGGATGATGAAAATTGAAGACTCATGACTATTGAAGGGTTCAAGATCTCAATATATTCTAAATAAATTATGGAGTCATAGAATTTATGCTAAAACCTTGATAGCACTTTCCTAATTGTTGAATATGCGCTTATATGATTTTTGTTTGATGATAATAAACATATATACATTCGTTTAAATATATTTGTTAATATACTATTTTATTTTTCACGGTTTAAATAAATATTTGCTGAATAAAATAAATAACACAGATTTTTGAATTCAAACGAATATTTTATTCAAATAAATATTTATTACAATTTTGAACAGTACAATTTCAAGCTCTCACTATAACTATACAAATTCAATTTACATTCAGAACCTCACTACATATCACTCACACTCATATTTCTATCTTCAACTGCATTCCAGTTTGAATCCAGCATCTGAGCAATCTGCAAAAATATTCACTAACGCAGTAAAATTGAAAATAAAATATTTTTGCAATATAAAATAAAAGATAAATTTTGAAAATAATATTTGCCTCAGTTATTTGGGTTGTTCGTCTTCATTTAAATTTGAATTCATCATGCACGAACAACTTGTGACATACACAGTGTATCACTGTATATGCCACAAGGCCGTGCACACCGATATATGCACTTGATAATGCTACAGGGATAGGTGAGCATAGGTCAAATCCAAATTAAAAGCCGGGTTCAATTCACGTGCAATACATTGAAAATCTCGACTTCAGCACAAGGTCAAACCCGAGTTTTAAAACTGGGTTCAACACATGGCATAGCAACTGCATAGGAATGCAACAACCAAACGGATGGAAGCAAAGACCAGAAGAACAATAACTCAACAGAACATGGACTGCAACAATCAAGCAAATGTAGAGAACAAGCTACATGAAGGCAACATGAAGCAATGTCGAGCTCCGTACAACACAGTGTACATAAATACTGCAACTACACAGATCAACACCAAGTATACATGGATGCAGATTACAGACAGTTTGCAAGTAAATTCAAAGGGGAAGCATCACCAAAGACTCAACAGGGAACACATGCCACCAAGATCAACAATATCAAGTCGACCAGGCAGCAATGATTGTAATGCAACACAGTGCAGACACCAATGATACAAGGCAACATGTACAACAAGTCCAATACAACAATATGCAGAAGCAAGATCAACACAGTGGTGATGCAGTGCAACATCTACGACAGCAAGTAAATGAATACAACATGAAGCACTGCAACTCAAGGAGCTAGGGTCGACCAAAAATCCAAATGCACAAAAGCATGATGCAAACTGAACAACTTACAAATATGCAACCATACAATAGTCATGTATGCAACAGGTTCAAGGCCAGAATGTCCAGTTACAACTACAAGAGTGACACAGTGAACAATGCAACATAAAGCAACAGATCAACAATGGAACAGCAGTTCATATGAACAAGTGTGCAAAGGCAATATGAACAAGTGACTCAGGCAACACGCAAAATAATCAATGCAGTATAAAAACGAAAAGTGCGTATCTTTGAAATGGTCATCACGAAATAAATCAAAGCCAAGACCGAAGCCAGCAGTAAAAAATTCACGAAATCAGTATTGTCAAAGTCAATCAAGCATTCACCGTGATAGCCAAGCAAATTGACCAAGTCACAAATCGAAGCCGTGTCAACCAAGCATCAAAAATACGAAATTGACAAAGTCAGATCAATCCCAAGCATCAAAACATAATCAAGCGGTCAGAGAAATGAATTTGATGAATTCAATCAAAAATAGACGAACGCAATTCAAGGAATTCGAATGCATATAAATCCCATTCATCATCGGCAGTTCAAGAGCATCGAGTTCAAGTACGAATACACAAAAGCACCAAAGCATAAAATTACATACCGAAGCAAGGAGACGAACTCGATCCAAATTGAAGAGTCGTGAGCAAATCAAAGAGCATCGAAGTCTACTATCGAACGATATCGAGCGGCGCTTCCATTTGCACAACCTTAATTTTGGAAGCAAGGAGCAAAAGTGCCGAAGCCCTAATTTAGTTGCAGAGAAGAACAAGCCGCCATCTCAAAGAGGAACGAACGAAGAATAACAAAGCGGCCATTTTTCTCAAGAAAAAAGGATCGGGCTGGATTGAAGTAAAAAAAGGGGGCCGGCCTTGTTAAAGAATAATAAAAGAGGGTTTAAGTTTTCAATTAGGCTTTATTTTTAATTTAGGGTTATTTAAGTGTTATTTGTCTTTTAATTGTTGTTTTTTTTCAAATCAAATCTTGGTAAATCACCACCTAGGGTTTAGGTAGTGTCAGATTGTCTAGTTAGAATTAGTTCAGTGAGCAGGGTGTGCGAGTTTGCAGAGCTCTATAGGCAGGAGCAGAGTTTGGGAGTAAGCAAAGCTCTATAGGCGGGAGCAGAATTTGCAAGTAAATGAAACTCTATAGGCGGGAGCAGGGTGTGCGAGTCTAGTAGAATGTTTGTGAGCGGGAGCAAATGTTTGCGAGTCTAGTAGAGTGTTTGTGAGCGGGAGCAAAAGGTTTGCGAGTCTAGTAGAGTGTTTGTAAGCGTGATACTGTTTAATTCTAATAGAAATCTGGGAATACAGCAGTAGGTAGGGGTTGCCGAAGCTGGGTAAATTTTGTGTGTGATTTACTTTTCAACATATTTATTTCTGCAGTTTGTTTCTTTGTTTATATCGAGAAAATTTGCTATAACCCTATTCACCCCCCCTTCTAGGGTTAATCTAGATCCTACAAATGGTATCAGATCCTGGTATTTTTATTTAACTCTAGAGTCATGAATTCACCGAATAATTCTTTTTCTGATGGGCTATCTATTTCTAGGCCACCCATGTTTAACGGGAATGATTATGCTTATTGGAAAGTTAGGATGGGTATATATCTTAGTTCTGTTGATTATGATGTCTGGGATATTATTGAAACTGGTTATAAACCTCCCACCATAACTGTTGGTGGTACTGAGATTCCTAAACCTAAGGATAGGTGGGATGCTAACGATAAGAAATTAAAAACTACAAATGCCAAAGCAATGAACGCTTTGATCTGTGCTCTTGATAAAAATGAATTTAATAGAATTTCTCATTGTACAATAGCACAGGAAATTTGGCACACTTTGGAGGTGACACACGAAGGAACTTCTCAAGTCAAGGAGTCTCGTCTAGCCCTATTCAGCAATGAATACGAAAACTTTGTGATGGACAAAGGCGAGAGCATAAAGGATATGTTTGGACGCTTTTCAACATTGGTATACAATGCTAGAGCGCTTGGGAAAGTATTCACTAAGGTAGAGCTTGTGAGAAAGGTGCTACGAGTTTTACCAATGAACTTTGAGGCAAAAGTCATGGCAATACAAGAATCGAAAGATCTGAGTAAACTAAGCATGGAGGAGTTGATTGGCAACTTGATGACATATGAGCTTGAGCTAAAAGAAAAGGAAGAACGCAACAACTCCGAACCAAAGAAGAAGACGATTGCCTTAAAGAGCAAAGAAGAAAGTGATGAAGAAGAAGAAGATCCAATCGAAGAGCTTGCAATGGCTGTCAATAATCTTAGAAAATGGTCGAGATTCAAGCCACGCAAGAAGAAAACAAAGGGTAATAGATCAAAAGACTCTGACAATTCCGATAATGAATCAATATGCTTTAACTGCAAGAAGCCCGGACACTTCATACAAAAATGCCCACTTCTCAAAAACAACAAAGGAAAGAAAAAGAAAAGGAAGGCTTTTGCAGCGACTTGGGATGATGAAGAAGGAGATGAAGTTTCGGATAGCAGCTCAGAGGAGGCTAACTTGTGTCTTATGGAAAAATCAGATTCAGAAGCAAGCTCCGAGGAATCTAGTGAGGCAGGTGAGTATTCCTATAGAGATCTTGTTTTTATCTTACTAAGGTAGTGGATACTCTTGAATCTAAAATTGAAAAACTAAAATCTGATAGGAGAGAATTTGCTCGTGAAAATTTTAGGTTAAAAACTGAACTTGAAAATATTCAAAACCTCGAATGTAAAAAATGTAAGATTTTAGATTCAGAATTATCAAAACATAGGAATAACTTTGAGAGTCTTGAAAAAGAAAACTTGAATCTTAAGGAAACCATCGACACTAGGAAAAAGGATTTTATAAATCGATGCACCTCACTTGTCACTTAAAACACAACATTAAAAACCAAAGTCCAAAATCTTGAGAAATCCCTGAATAACTTTTCAAAAGGAGAAAAATCTTTCAAAATGTTATTGGGAAATCAAATTTTTGCTAACAACAGAAAAGGACTAGGTTTTGGGAAATCACAAGATGATGATAAAGATAAAAGTGTCTTTGCTCGATCTGAAATAATTGGACATCATAGTCATAGGAACAAGAACACAAAATTTAATCAAGTCAATTTAATGTGCATAATTTGTAGAAAATTTGGACACAATCAAAATAATTGTTGGTATAGACCCAAACACATGAAAACTATACCAATTTGGGTTCCAAAAGGCACAAATATAAAATCTTTGAAAGTCAAACAAATTTGGGTGCCAAAAGGAACATATATAAATAGTTTTGGGTCTCCACAAACATATTTTTCATGTTCTGCCACTAACAACCATGGACCTATAAAAACAAATAGGTCACAAAAATCTTTCATCGTGTAGGTGTGGTGGCAGGCTAAGGAACAACAACAGTGTTCTCTGGATTTTGGCTGTTCCAGAAACACAATGGGCAACAAAGCAAAGTTCCTTAGCCTAGTATAAAGGTGACAGAATCACAATGGACAACAACGAAAAATTATCGTAAAGGTAAAACAAGTAAATTTGTTTTGAACGATATATTAAATGTGATAATCTGCATCGTAATCTTAATCAGCCAGTAATGTGATGATGAAATGAATGATGTCTTTAATTCTGACTTATTCTTAATTGATATGATTTCTTTTGACTTGTTCTTATTTATGACCTTGATTTGTGCTTAAATGATGACCAATCAGATTTTCAACTTTGAACTAATCCATATAGATTTGTTCGGTCAAATGATGGTATTTTATTGATCTTTGATTACTCATGCTATACGTAGATATATTTGTTTTGACATTTTGGTCACTGCTTGTAAATTTGCATGATTTCAAATTTCATGTGAAAGATGTTAAAAAGGATTTTGAGAAATTGTTGAAACTTCAAGAAATTGTTTTTGAAATAATAATGATGCTGATTAACTATTGATTACTCATGAATATAACTGTTTATCCTAAGGTTTCTGAAATTAACACTATGATATTTGTTTGAGTGTTAACATAACTTCATTTCAAATTTCATTCTGAGATAGTTTGTTGAAATTTCACAAATCTGGTCTTCGACATCCAACGAGTGAATATTGAGTGAAATTTAAATTCAGATGCAGATTACACTGGTAATATAGTTGATAGAAAAATTACTAGTGGAACGTGATTAATCTTTAAAACATTCATTTGCTGCATCATTTTTTTCAAAGAAAACATCTGCATATTTTTCACTTGAAATAATTTTTCAAATGGCAGAATTTTTCTCTTATAATCCCTTCGAGAAAATCCGTGTTGACCATTTTTTCAGATTAGTCATTCTTATTTGATTTTAAATGACAAATTTTGACTAATCTAACTCCCTAATGATTATCGAAAAGATCAATAGTGATTGAAAAAGTGATGAGTGTCGATATTTGTCATACATTACTCAGGACAATATATTTAGAAAAATTTCTTTAGAATTTCATAACAAGAGTAATAAAAACTTTTTGTTGGGTAAAAATTCCATGATCATTTCTATTTCTATCATCTTTCTATCGACCATCACTCATCAAAATCATATATAGTATGTAAATTCGTGGTAGTTTACAAAGGAAATTATTCGTTCTTCAATTTATTATTATAAAGGAAATTATCCGTGCTTCAATTTATTATATTCTTCAATAAAAATAAATATCCAAAGTATTCACTCTCATTTAAAAGTCCTCACGGTTATGCATGGGTGAATTACTTGGATTTTTGATTATGTGCTTCCATGCTCATTTAAAATTCCTCACGGTTATTCATGTATGGAACGCATATCAAAATTAATTGATTAAATAGACCAGTTGATTCTAATCCCATTTAAAAGTCCTCACGGTCATGCGTGGTTAGAAGACACTTGATTTCATTTTTTAAATTAAATTGGAATACTACTAATCTCATTTAAAAGTCCTAACGGTTATGCATGATTAGTAGATATTCAAATTTCCTGAAATAAATATACCACAAATAGACAGAACTGTATGATTTTTGATGATTTTATCCCCATCACTTCTGAAAGTGGAATATGCGTCTTACAAGGGTAATTATGATTTTTGTTTGAGTTTTACTGAAATTTGATATTTATATTCAATTGAGTTAAATGTTTGATTCATGTCTGTCACTTCTTCCCTATTTTTATAACACTGTTATTCTTTTGCTGATAACAAAAGGGGAGAGACAAGTTAAGATTTTGTCATATAGAATCAAGCAAAGGTCAAATAATTTTCCATTTCCATAGGCTCACTTGCATATTTTTATTTGTATGCATATATGTAGGGGGAGTATTGTGTAGAGAGGGAGCATTTAAATAGGGAGAGCAAATTGAACGATCAAATACATTTAATACATTCAAAATCTTAAATATATGTTTGTTATCATCAAAAGGGGGAGATTGTTGAATATGCGCTTATATGATTTTTGTTTGATGATAATAAACATATATACATTCGTTTAAATGTATTTGTTAATATACTATTTTATTTTTCACAGTTTAAATAAATATTTGCTGAATAAAATAAATAACACAGATTTTTGAATTCAAACGAATAATTTATCCAAACAAATATTTATTACAATTTTGAATAGTACAATTTCAAGCTCTCACTATAACTATACAAATTCAATTTACATTCAAAACCTCACTACATATCACTCACACTCATATTTCTATGTTCAACTGCATTCCAGTTTGAATCCAGCATCTGAGCAATCTGCAAAAATATTCACTAACGTAGTAGAATTGAAAATAAAATATTTTTGCAATACAAAATAAAAGATGAATTTTGAAAATAATATTTGCCTCAGTTATTTGGGTTGTTCGTCATCATTTAAATTTGAATTCATCATACACGAACAACTTGTGACATACACAGTGTATTACTGTATATGCCACAAGGCCGTGCACACCGATATATACACTTGATAATGCTACAGGGACAGATGAGCACAGGTCAAACCCAAATGAAAAGCCGGGTTCAACTCACGTGCAATACATTGAAAATCTCGACTTCAGCACAAGGTCAAACCCGATTTTTAAAACTGGGTTCAACACAAGGCATATCAACTGCATAGGAATACAACAACCAAACGGATGGAAGCAAAGACCAGAAGAACAACAACTCAACAGAACATGGACTGCAACAATCAAGCAAATGTAGAGAACAAGCTACATGAAGGCAACATGAAGCAATGTCGAGCTCGGTACAACACAGTGTACATAAATACGGCAACTACACAGATCAACACCAAGTATACATGGATGCAGATTACAAGACAGTTTGCAAGTAAATTCAAAGGGGAAGCATCACCAAAGACTCAACAGGGAACACATGCCACCAAGATCAACAATATCAAGTCGACCAGGCAGCAATGATTGTAACGAAACACAGTGCAGACACCAATGATACAAGGCAACATGTACAACAAGTCCAATACAACAATATGCAGAAGCAAGATCAACACAGTGGTGATGCAGTGCAACATCTACGACAGCAAGTAAATGAATACAACATGAAGCACTGCAACTCAAGGAGCTAGGTTCGACCAAAAATCCAAATGCACAAAAGCATGATGCAAACTGAACAACTTACAAATATGCAACCATACAGCAGTTATGTATGCAACAGGTTCAAGGCCAGAATGTCCAGTTACAACTACAAGAGTGACACAGCGAACAATGCAACATAAAGCAACAGACCAACAATGGAACAGCAGTTCATATGAATAAGTGTGCAAAGGCAATATGAACAAGTGACTCAGGCAACACGCAAAATAATCAACGCAGTATAAAAACAAAAAAGTGCGTATCTTTGAAATGGTCATCACGAAATGAATCAAAGCCAAGACCGAAGCCAGCAGTAAAAAATTCACGAAATCAGTATTGTCAAAGTCAATCAAGCATTCACCGTGATAGCCAAGCAAATTGACCAAGTCACAAATCAAAGCCGTGTCAACCAAGCATCAAAAATACGAAATTGACAAAGTCAGATCAATCCCAAGCATCAAAACATAATCAAGCGGTCAGAGAAATGAATTTGACGAATTCAATCAAAAATAGACGAACGCAATTCAAGGAATTTGAACGCATATAAATCCCATTCATCATCGGCAGTTCAAGAGCATCGAGTTCAAGTACGAATACACAAAAGCACCAAAGCATAAAATTACATACCGAAGCAAGGAGACGAGCTCGATCCAAATTGAAGAGTCGTGAGCAAATCAAAGAGCATCGAAGTCTACTATCGAACGATATCGAGCAGCGCTTCAATTTGCACAACCCTAATTTTGGAAGCAAGGAGCAAAAGAGCCGAAGCCCTAATTTAGTTGCAGAGAAGAACAAGTCGCCATCTCAAAGAGGAACGAACGAAGAATAACAAAACGGCCATTTTTCTCAAGATAAAAGGATCGGGCTGGATTGAAGTAAAAAAAGGGGGCCGGCCTTGTTAAAGAATAATAAAAGAGGGTTTAAGTTTTCAATTAGGCTTTATTTTTAATTTAGGGTTATTTAAGTGTTATTTGTCTTTTAATTGTTTTTTTTTTCAAATCAAATCTTGGTAAATCACCACCTAGGGTTTAGGTAGTGTCAGATTGTCTAGTTAGAATTAGTTCAGTGAGCAGGGTGTGCGAGTTTGCAGAGCTCTATAGGCAGGAGCAGAGTTTTCGAGTAAGCAAAGCTCTATAGGCGGGAGCAGAGTTTGCAAGTAAACGAAACTCTATAGGCGGGAGCAGGGTGTGCGAGTCTAGTAGAGTGTTTGTGAGAGGGAGCAAATGTTTGCGAGTCTAGTAGAGTGTTTGTGAGCGGGAGCAAAAGGTTTGCGAGTCTAGTAGAGTGTTTGTAAGCATGATACTGTTTAATTCTAATAGAAATCTGGGAATGCAGCAGTAGGCAGGGGTTGCCGAAGCTGGGTAAATTTTGTGTGTGATTTACTTTTCAGCATATTTATTTCTGCAGTTTGTTTCTGTGTTTATATCGAGAAAATTTGCTATAACCCTATTCACCCCCCACTAGGGTTAATCTAGATCCTACACTAATTTCTCTTGCTTTCTCTAATTTTTTTTGATTTTGTTTCAAATATTCCGCGTTTAAAATTATCTTTTCAAAATATTTCTCAAAATGATTTTTGGTCTCTTACAATTATATAATATTAGCTTAATGTTTCTAAGTTTATATATATAATTTTGATTTATGCTTTAATAAGTTATAGTTATATTAATTTTTTTATATATTATTAAATACTCTTATTAAATCTTTAAAAATTATTTTATAAAGTTTTATTAAGTTATATTTTGATTAAAATATGTATAAACTATATTTAAATGATTCTACAAAGTATCAAATAATTTTACAAAGCAATGGATTTTCATAATAATGATTTTAAAGTGTATTTCAAAATACAAAGGGATATGTTGAAATATCTTATTTATTTATTTATGTCAACATAGTGGCCGTAAAATTCAGAATTCAAATTTGAATGGAAGTGTCTTTTCATCATATCTCTTTACGAATGGACATGACCTTGTTTTCGTATATATATTAAACTTCCAAACGAGTTTTTATTAACTACTTTCTTATCTTCTCTCCACTTTTCACTCTCTTGATTGCTAAATCAATTTTTACCTAAACTCTGCCAAAATTCAACCAGAATCAAATTTAATCATTACTAGTTTGATTCTCTCTCATATACTCTATGATATCCCTCATCACTTTAATTCTTTGATTGTTTCTGTGATTGTTAATTATGCCATTTCAAGTGAAATCTTAAAGAATTTGAAAAATATTCATATAATCATTTAAACACTATTCACTCACCCTGCTAATGTTAATTTAGCCTTAAGATCCCTATTCTACTGATTCACATTTAGCATCATAGCATTGGTTTTCAAAGTATTTATCATCTAATTTTTGGAAGAGAAAAAATTGATGTGACGACCCAAATTTTCAATGTTTGAAACTAAAAATATTAAAATGATTTCAAATATTTGAATCGTTAATTTATCTTGAATTTTAATTTTAACTATGAATTTAGCAATTTAATTATCAAATTTAATTATAGAAATTGGGTAAAATTATAAATCTTCAATTTTGAGCCTGTTAAAAATAAATTAATGGCTTAGAAGATTTATATTATAAGACTGAAGATAATAAAAGCTTTAGAGTTGAATTTGAAAATAATTTGTTCAGTATTGAAATTTATCGTTTAAATCGATATTTAAAAATAGCCTTCCGAGGCACAGTCTCGGAATTCGACGAAACTAGTTTCATGGGATCCGTAATATTGAATTATTATCGGATTTCAAATTTCGTAGCTTTTAGAGCTATTGTGTGATCGTACGAGATATAAACGTCTAGACAATAATTAATCGATTTAATTTAAATATAAATTTATACACTCAAATCATCATCCACCCTATGTTTTCTTTAGCCGACCTATTCTCTGCAAAGTCACGTAATCATGTCTCCCTTCATCTCTTTTTAAAATCATCACGCAAGTTCATCTCGAAAGCAGAAACAGAAAAAAAACAATGGCCGAAGCCTGTAAGAAAACCAAGCCCCTCTCTCCAAAATTTAAATCTCGTTCCATCTTCTACGAAGTAAAACAAAATCAAACGAAATTAAAAATGGCAGCCGATACCTCGTTCAACCACTCAAACGCGAATTTTTATGTTCCCTCAATTCAAATCGCAAGCAAACACGATGAAGAGCTCGAGCTCGATTTGGATGCGAGATCCTGGAGTTGTTCGACAAACAAACGACGATACTCGCTGGGCTCGAGGTGATTCGCAGCAAGGGTTTCGACGACGGCAAGGGGCGCGCGTAGCAGCGGCGTTCGAGAGGAGTCAACTGAAGTTCGTATTGGCCGATGTCGATGTCGTGAGGCTAGGGCATTGGGGCGGCGGCAGCAGACCGAGGCGACGAGTCAGGCCAGGTCGGGGTTGAGCTCGTAGCTGGTAGCGTTCGAGTGGGTAGCGCTCGCAGGCAGGACGAGGCCGTGGCGCAGGCGACTTCGACGAGTAATGATGGAGGCTTGTGTTGTCTTCGATCTAGAATGATAGTAAGGTAAAATATTATTTTCAGAATTCTATTTAATTTTACAAAAATATATATACACATGTGTATAAAGAAGATTGTTTTTACTAAATAGAAACTTCCAATATTTGATACAGAAAGAAAAATAGTTTATCGCAGTAAATCTATACATATGTATTTAAAATTCACAAGTTTATTTTAAAATAATGGATTTGGTAGAAAAAGAAAAAAAATGTGTTTAACTAACTTATCTAAATTATTTCAGATACTAAAAGATTTTAAAAGAGAATTTTAAAAGGAATTTGTTTAAAATTAAAAGCATTAGCTTAAAGTGAAAATTGTTAGTTAATTAAATTTATAAAAGGGAAATGGGTTTAAAAAGATTTAATTTTTAGTTTAAACATATTAAATGAAAATTTATTATTCAATTTATTTCGAATATTAATAAATTTTATAAATGTTGTTACAAGGTCAATAATTGTGGAATCAAGCCGAAAATGGAAATGGACTGCAAATTTAAATCAAAGGTGAGATCTTCTCGCTCAAAATTTAAATTGAAAATTCCAGTTATTGGTTGGTTGTGGAATTGTGATAGTTAAATTAGAATTGATTGATTGTGTGTTTGGATAATTTATTTATTATTAGTTATATTAGTTTAGACCTTATGCGCCACATAATAGCGGAGGTTATTATATTAAACCCATATACCGCGATATTCCACATTGAAGTGGAATGGGTATTTAATTATGTGCTAACGTCTGCGGATGCAGGGAAAACAGGTTGGAGGGATCCAATTGGATTCCTCAAATATCTAATTTGTTTTATATGTTGTGTGTTGATTATTTTTTAAATTCGTGTGACAATTTGAGATTGAAACCGTAAAGGCTGTAATTCAGCCGAATATATTTTTGGTATCGTAGGATACTAGAAATAAATAGTTAATTGATTTTGAAATTTGGATAGAAAATTTATAATGAATTCACTCAAAGGAATCGGGTGAATTTTAAAAGAAGGAAATTTAAATAGATAAAGTTTTATCTTTGAAAACTTATTGGATAAATTCCAAAAATATTGGAAAATATTCTAATAAAGGAATTTTGGTTAATATTTTTTAATGGTTGTAGAAATTATTCAAGATACGTATTTTAAATATTTGAAAGAGATAAAGAAATTTATTTCAAAAGGAAATAAATTTAGAAATTAAATTTTGGAATTAAATTTAGAGTGGAAAATTAATTTTAGAAATCGATTCAGGAATTAATTTGGAGTTAAAATAAACCTTAGAAATCGATTTGGAAATTTGGTTTGGTGTGTTGGAAATAATTTTAGGATATAAATTTGAAATTGGCTTAATTTGATATTGGAAAATTAATCTGGGGAAATCAAATTGGAAGTTGATTTTGTATTTGAGATAAACTGGAAATCAATTTGGAATTCGATTGGGGTGTGAAAATGATATTTGGGAATCGATTTAAATTCATATATCAGTTGATATTTGGAATGTTAATTTAAAACAAATCGAGAAGATTTATTAATTTATTTGAATGGGCCAATTTATATTGGGAAAATAATTCTTCCTTGGAAAGCCAAGTATATTTTTTAAATAGCCTTTGAATAAAATTTAAATTTTTTAGATTTGGTTCAAAAATAACATTGTTGGAGAAATTAGTTTTTGGAAATTGTTTAAAGTAAAAAAAATTCATTTAATTAATTATATAAGGATTATTTAAAATATTAAATTGATTTTTGATTTAGAAAATAGGTATTTAAATATTTATACTCTATCCACTAATCTTATTTTCAAATTAGTTTTTTAGCTTGAATTTTTATATGAGGTATTTGTATAATATTTTTCATAACAATATTTGAGCAAATATTCTAAAATAGTTTATTTTAAATGTTTCCAAGTATATTTTAAATAAGTATTTTTATATTATTTTAAAATATTTGAAATCGGCAGATTTTCAGTGGAAATGAATAAATGTTTGGGAATTGATTTGAAATTTATTTTTCAAAGGATTGAAGTGTGAGATTTTATATTGCGAAGGTATATTGAAAATAATAATAATTGGGGGAAAATTATTTGAAATCCAGTGACTGTTGTGAATGATGATTGATAGTTAAATAACCGACTATCAATATTGGCCTTAATCGGCATTTGAATTTCAATGCGACCGGGAGTCGAATTCCAACTGGATATTCGAAACCCACATCGAACCTTTGTGATTGTGATGGATCTTTTGTTTAAAAGATCAAGATGAAATTGTTGTGATTTATTTGAATCTGAATGAACACTTATTTTTTTAAATAAACGCTCGTTATTCGGATTAGCCGGGAAACGACCTTGTGTCATAAAACCCATTCCGAATAACGATACGACGAAATGGGATGGCAATTGAAGATGGTGTTGAAGACCGGGTATTTTCGAAAGCGAAAGGATACCTGTCGAATGTCTCTGCTCCGGGTTGCTCTGGTATAGAGATTTTATCACCCTTTGTGATGGGGATTCCGGACGTGATGAGTGAATATCCGGATTGCGAGGGATTCTTTTGAAGTGCCTTCGGTTCCGTTCGATCCCGGAACGGACTGGTATGGATGTGTGTCTGACGTTACACTTTGAGATGTAAAGCTGGTTTCTATCAAATACATTTCTGTTGGTGGCGGAGAATTTATTCGCTTAGCTTACACCCTTCTCTGAGACGTATGAGCTTAGATGTTATGTAGTTGATGGTTACTAACGATACATTCCTAATTTGGTAATGTGACATACGAAGTGCTGCTGATCATTTGTTGATCGAAGCATGGATTTTGTAAAAAGCGTAGCTTTATGGGCGAGACTTGCCTGTCTTAGTGAAATGTGATTGGGGGTTCTCGCTTTTGGTTTGGTGGCGAGCAGGAGACACTTACCTCCACATGTCCTCTTTACGGGGTTGGTTAGGCGTAAGCCGTGACAGTCGAAAGGCTGGCCGTAAAAGCAAGTTTCGGGTACCATTGTATACCACGGCGGGGCTGGGATGGTTGAAAAGCCTACCAGTCGAGAGAGGTTGCTGTTGATGGTTGAAAAGCCTAGACCATTACAATGTGGTATCAGAGCATTTGGTTAAGCGATAACCTTGGCTCTGTTGGGTGTTACTCATTAGAGATAGAGTCAGCTGTAACAACCCTAGATTTTTACTATAAATTTGAATTTGACTTTATTTCATTTCAAAATTATTTTAAATTTGTTTTATTTGTGAAATTTCATCTCTAAATATTTTTAAAATGATAATAGAATTTTTCTAAAATTTACTGTATTTATTTCCTATTTTTAAAGGCTGTTTTCTAATTTTCTGCTATTTTCTTCATATAAATTATTTTTAATTAAATTTTATTTATTTATTTTGTGAATTAATTTTTATTTTTATGTTATTATCTTTGTTATAATTATTTTCCAAGCCCATAAAATTTTTCTAAAATTTATTCTACTTAATTTCAAATTTTCTGGTCTAGTTCACTATTTTTAGCTGTTTTCCTTAATTTAACATTATATAATTGATAAATTTTTATATAAATTTTTATATTTTGATAAATTTTCGAAATCTTATCTGGGATTATTATTATTTCGAGAAATATAAAGTTATATAAATAAAATAAGGATATATGAAGGGTTTTGACTTTTGAATTGCCTTTTGCCTTTTTGAATTCCACCTCTTCATTTTCCTCACAACTCTTCATTTCTTTTGGCATAACTCCCCACATTTTAGCCGATCGTTTCATTTTCATTTCACGTATCTTCTTTTCCTCCTTTCTGAGAAAAAAATTTCGGCCATCACTTGCTTGAGGAATTGGTAAAAAAATTATATCTTCTTTTATCTCTTTTTTTGCTTATATTGCTTATTCCTTTTGATTTTTGTTTGCAGTTGCTCTTCCATTTAGGTTCGGCCATGCTACCTCGCTGCCTAGCCACCTCCACCACCGGATGGCACACCACCACCACCTCCTCCTCACCGGCCACCCAAGCCCGTGACCTCCCGTGGTGATGCATATCTACAAACTTTTCAAAACCACCCCAATACTAGCTTAACCGAGCACTACCTCACATCCACCACCTCACCACCCCTTTAGCCGCCCCCTACATCACCACCTCCAGAAACCTCGGCCACACCATCGCAGTGGACCCCACACCTCTGGCCATGGCACCTAAGGCCTTGGCCGAGCCCAATTCACGGCCTAAAACCCATGTGTATGCATGCTTTTGTGTTCTTGCCTTCACCCACCTTTACACCATCATTCCAATATCTAGGCCGAACCCATAATCACCCAAACCAGACCCAAAAACTTTCCATTGTCATGTATTTTCCCTTATGGCTGAGCCTAGTAAAGGTTAAAAGAAAGTGCAAGCATTTCTATTTGATTCTGTGCAGTTTATTCTAGTGTAGTTTTGATCGTCGTTGGTTTGAAACTTATCGATGTTATATTGTTTTTGTTTGATTTGTTCCAAGGAATTTGACATTTGGCTCCTCCATTTGAATCTGTGTCATGCTTTTGTGCTTGTGTAGATCCTGTTTGTACAATTCGTCGTGGGTCATCAGCTCAAACCAGTGAGTTATTCTCACCAGACAATATATACATATATAACTAGTGATTTGTCACTTTGTGAATCTGTAAAATGCATTATCATGTTATATCTGTTATATTATGATTATATGATGTTCATCCGTGCTTAAGCATCTATTATAACATTTGTTACTGTTATATTATGCTATTCTGTTATTTTTATCAGTTCATCACACTGCACGTTCCCTTTAGATTAGAATCACTATGGGTTGAAATGATACATACTCGAACGGACTTTAGAATAAGGGAAAATCGTTATAGGCTGAAATGATAGGCTCGAATGATTTCAATTTATTTCATTTACTTGGGACTACGGGTTTGAAATTATAAAACCCGGATTTTCTTTGTAAATTACGGGTTGAAATAATATATTACCCGTATCACTTTTCCTAGTGTAGAAAATTATATACAGACCCGTAGTTAATGTATGTTTTCTAAAAAAATTAAAATTATTTTAGAAATGTAAATATTAAAATATTTTGATTTAAATCTAATTAAAAATGTTTTTTGTAAAATATTATTGATTTTCCGAATAATTATAAGTGAAATAAATTAATGAAAAAGTAAGAAAATTTTGAATGTCAGTTATTTTGGAAAATTTGATTTAATTATAATTGGAAATTAAATTGAATATGAAATCATGATAAATTTATGATAATTTGAATTTAAATGAATTAAAAGTGATTTATAGAAAATATAATTGTTGTGAAATTATATTGAAATTTTGAAGTTAATTAACAACATTGTGAAATGCTATTATATCTAATATAAATGATAATACAACATTTGTAAATGCTGTAGTTGATAAGTGAACTAAATAGCTAAATTAATTTAAAGGCTATTATAGCAATTTTTTATGCTATAATTGTTGGATTAAACTAACTTTTCTTTGAAACTAATGAAACTCTATTACAACATTTTTTTAAACGCTGTCTTTTGTTAAATTGAACTGTTTTGAATATAACTTTCTGTAGCATTTTCCAAATGCTGCGAAAGTTGAATTTTCACTGTTTTGATAAAATTAAGTTAAAGGATGAACTTTGAAAGTTGGAAATTTCGGAAATTTAAGAATTAAATTATTAAATGTAATAACTTCATATTTTATGATTTAAATGAAGTAATTTGTTTGGATTTAACTATTTTGAAATGTGAATTGAAATGGTATTTTTAAATTTAATAAAATGAATATGTTTTTCAAATGAAATGATAAGTTTGATATTTTGAAATGGATTTGATGATAAGTTTGATATTTTGAAATGGATTTGAAATGATATTGGATTTTTAGAAATAAATACCATTTTTAAATTATAACTATGGGTTATAATAACGATGGGTTGTTAAAGAGACCATGATCGGATATGGACATACTCTCTATCGATACCGAAAACCACTTTAACAACTGTGTACGTGGTGGAGATTCCAAAATGAAGTAGGATGGTGACGATGTTCCTAAGGTACTTTACGTGGACCTAACTCCCGTGAGTTAGCTTAAGGTGGCTAAAACAGGAGCGATCTCGGGCCAAAGGAGGTAGCACCTCTGGCTGAACACACTTCTTCGATACCATTCTATTACTATTGTGATTGTTTGGGTGCACCTCTTGATATTGGAGTGTTGTTCAGGGTGGGCATATGTGGATGCTGTGTTACCACCAGCCCGTGTGCGTAATTAATATATCTACCCTGACATTGCCTTGTGTGCCGTGTCACCTACCATACCGAGCCTTTACAACGAGTTTGTTTTTCTCCCATAGCCCGTATGGTATCCTCTGACAGTCACCCGGAGTGGAGATGGCAGGATATTGGATGGACTACTGGGACTATTATGTGTAAAGGGTGATATGAGTAGCCCAGAACGCTATTTAAAAGTATGTTTATTTTACTATAGACATTATTATAATAGCGAAATATTACTATATAGTAAATAGTTTAACGGATCCTTAGAGGATGGGCGGTCCCAGGCATCCTTTAAGTTACTTGTATCTTGCTTACAGTTCACTTGAGTTGGTTTACATTATATAAGTATATGTTGTCCTGACTCGAGTGTTTTGTGTTTTGCTTTACGCTCGGGTCAGCGTGAGTATTCACAGCTTTGGATTCTCTTCCTGGAGCTGGTCCTTCGCTGGAGTTTCTGCTTATCTACATATATTTCTATTACTGTTTCAGCCGTATTAGTCTATCTCATGTATTAGTGAACTTCTATGTATTTGGTATTTGTATTCTGTTGTTTTCATACTATATTATGTATTTCGTTTGAGACTCTATTGTAGTAGCTTCATGAACTACTATGTATTTTTAAATTCCGCTGCGAGCTATTCTGTTTGTTCTGTGTCTGTGATTCTATATATTTGATTTTATTTGCTCCAAATTTATTTACAATCTATTATTTCGCATCATTCAAGTCCGACATGTGTGGATTATTGTCGATTTGAATGGTACGAAATTGGGGAAGTTGGTATCAGATCTTTGGTTTTTGGCAAACCATTGCCTCTGCGGAACAAAAACTCATTAGAGATAGGGTATTTCTACCCTAGAATGAGTGAAATCAATCTCGGAATCATATCTTTGTGAGAGACATATTTTCAAAGTATAAAATGATTTTTTCAAAATGTTTTAAAGGATTTTCAAAGATGATTTTGATATATAAAATTTTCTTGCTTTTTTAAAGGATTTTCAAATGTTTTCTAACTTCCTTTCTTTCTTATCTACCTTGTTAGGATCTTTTCTTTCTTTAAGATATTCATCCAAGTGTATTATCTTGTCTTATCTAAATTTATCTTTGGCTTGTTTTTATTCTTGTCCTAAATTCATTCTTGATATATTTTAGGATAAATCGAGGAAATGCTAGAGTTAGGGGTCGTGGTATTGCCCCAGCTCCTCAACCTGTTGCTTCAGTCAAGTTCACTGTTCTTTGTAAGGAATTCTCTCAACTAGGTGGATCCCCATACACCGGTTCAGAGACTATCATTGAGGCTCAGCAGTGGTTGCGGAGTCTTGAGAGGATATTTACTGGTCTTGATATTACTCATGTCCAGCAGCGTCAGTTAGCAGCTTGGCAGTTGCGTGATTCTGCTTAAGATTGGTGGGAGTCCATTACGGCTAACACCATCGAGGCTGATCTCACTTGGGAGCAGTTTAGGTATCCTTTGTGTTATCTTAATTTTGTTCCTATTTTTTTCCTCTCTTTGAATCTATCATGAGCTTGTTTTTTTACCTCTTTTCCAAGGAGGCTTTTGTGGCAAAATGGATGCCACAAGCGGGAAAATGTCAGCTTTATCGTGAGTTTATGGATTTGAAGCAGGGTACCATGCCGTTTGCTGAGTATAAGAGTAAGTTCAATGAACTTTCCAAATTCAGTTCTAGCCTTATTGATACTCCTCTCAAGAAGAATGAGAAATTTATTGCTGGTGCTCGTCCAGAGTATTATAGTCGCCTTATTTCTCATGTTCATGGTTCTTTCACCCAGCTTATGGATATGGATATTCGCTATGAGAATCCTACATCCAAAGGTCCTGCTGCTTCTGGTGCTTCTCCAGCTCAGTCTTCCTCTGCAAATTCCAAGAAGCGTAAGCCAAACATCCAGCAGCAGAAGAAGAATTGACAAAAGCGTTCTGGTTTGGGATCTTCATCATCAGCTCCTGCTCAGAGGTAACCAGCTGACCTCTCCTCCATCACTTGCTTTAGGTGTGATCAGAAGGGGCACTATGCCAATAGCTGTCCTACATTGTTTTGTGTTGCTATTCCTCCACCCGCTCAGTCAGCTAGACGTGATCTCTGCCATATCTGTCTCCAGCCCGGTCATTTTAAGAAGGATTGCCCTACCCAGCAAAGGGTACTCCTTCTGGTATATTTGCTGTCACTTCTGCCTCGTCTCCAGTTCCTCCACCTGCTCCTGCTGCTAGTGATGACTAAGGTACACTCCAGGGTTCATTTACTTTAATTCATCATCATGTTCGTGTGTTGTTTGATACTGGTGCTTCACACAGTTTTATTTCTGTTGATTTATGTGATAAGTTTGAAAATCTCTTATCTCCTGAGTATGCTTCTATTCCATTATGTGTTTCAAATCCTATTGGGGGTCCTTCTAACCTTAATCGGATTTGTCAAGAAGTGAAACTTCTCCATTCTGATCATCGCTTTAGTGGTGATTTTTATATTCTGGGCTTTGATGCTTTTGATTTATTGCTTGGTCGGGATTGGTTAGTGAATCATGATGCTTATATTTCTTGTAAAGCCCGGTCTGTTCGACTCTTTGATGATCATGGGAATGCCTTGATTATTCAGTGCCGCATGCCTTAGGATTTTGCTAGCAACTTTATTTATTCTTTGGATTCTTTGCCCAGTGATCTTGATTCTACTCCTGTGGTTAGTCTATATCCCGATGTATTTGGTGAAGTCACTTCTCTACCTCCGAAGCGAGAAATTGATTTTCGGATTGATCTTATTCGTGGTGCTCGACCTGTTGTTCTTCCTCCTAGAAGAATGGCACCCCATGAGAAGGTTGAGATGGGAAAGCAAATTGAGGACTTATCTTCCAAAGGTCTGATTAGGCCTAGTTTTTCTGAATGGGGAGCTGCGGTGGTTTTTGTCACCAAATCTGATGGTTCTCTTCGGATGTGTGTTGATTATAGGGAGCTGAACAAGCTCATTATGAAAAACAGATATCCAATGCCTCGTATCAACGATATGTTTGATCAGCTTTATGGTGCCACTATTTTCTCTCAGCTTGATCTTGCCACAGGTTTTCACCAGCTCAGGGTTGCTGAGGATAGCATTCCCAAGACTGCTTTCCGCACTGAGAATGGATTTTATGAATGGTTAGTCATGCCTTTTGGTTTGACTAATGCTCCTGCTTTCTTTGTTGATTTGATGAATCGTGTTTTTCATGATGTGCTTAATAAATTTGTGCTAGTCTTTGTTGATGATATCCTTGTCTTCTCTAAGACTAAGGATGAGCATAAGTCTCATTTGAAATATGTTCTTGAGACTCTCAGAAATCATAAGTTACAGGCTAAATTTTCTAAATGCCATTTCTGGAAGGATGAAGTCCGTTATCTCGGGCATATTGTTTCTAGTAATGGAGTTTCTGTTAATCCAGTTAAGATTGCTGCGATCAATGTAAGTCTTTCTTTCTTCTCTTTCTCTATCATTTTTAATAATTCTATTTTTCCTGTTGTCCTTATTTTCTCCCGATTCTATTCCAGGATTAGGAAACTCCAAAGACTCCATCTGATATTCGTAGTTTTTTGGGCCTTGCCAGTTACTAGCGGAGATTCATTGAGAATTTTGCTCGGATTGCCGCACCTCTCATAGCTTTGACTCGGAAGAATGCCAGATTTGTCTGGAGTGATCAGTAAGGCTGCATTCAGTGAGTTAAAGAGCAAGCTAACTTCTGCACCAGTTCTTACTGTTCCGAATGGAAGTGAGGGATTGACAATTTATACTGATGCTAGTCGTGAGGGTTTGGGTGCTGTTCTCATGCAGGATGGTAGGGTTATTGCCTATGCTAGCCGTTAGTTGAAAACCCACAAAGCAAATTATGCTGCTCATGATTTGGAGTTACTTGCTGTTGTCTTTGCTTTGAAACTTTGGAGGCATCATCTTCTTGGAACCAAGTTTGATCTTTTCACAGATCATCAGTCTTTGAGATATATCTTCTCCTAGAAGGATCTGAATCAAAGGCAAGTTCGTTGGCTTGAGTTTCTGGCTTCTTACAACCTCGACATTAACTATACTCCTGATAAAGCAATGTTGTGGCTGATGCTCTGAGTCGGAAGAAGGCTTTGTTGTGTCGGCATGTTGTTTCTTCTTCTCCTCTTCTGGATCGGATTATGGCTAAGCAGGATGAGGATGAGATGCTTAGTTTGATGAAGGAGAGTGTTCGTAGCAGAGTTGGTGGTAGTAGTAGTAGTGGTAGTAGTGGAGCTCAGATTGATGATAGAGGGATATTGAGGATTAATGGCAGGATTTGTGTCTCGAATGTGGATAGGTTGTGGCAGGAGCTGCTTCAGGAGAATCATCGATCCAGACTTTCTACTCATCCTGGTGTGTCAAAGATGTTTCAGGAAATGAATAGGCTTTATTGGTGGAAGGGAATGAAGAGGGATATTTCTATCTTTGTTAGTCGGTGTGCGACTTGTCAGCAAGTCAAAGCCGATCACCAGAAGACCCCTGGTTTGTTGCAGCCCCTTGAGATCCTAATTGGAAGTGGGAATAGGTCTCCATGGATTTCATCGATGGTTTGCCGAGGACTCGGAAGGGCAATGAGAGTATCTGGGTTATTGTTGATAGACTGACCAAGTCCGCTAATTTTATTCCGGTCAAGTCTATTCGTTCTGCTTCTAGTTTATCTGAGATTTACATGAGAGAGATCGTTCATATCCATGGTGTTCCTCTCGGTATTGTTTGTGATCGTGACCCTATTTTTACTAGTCATTTCTGGAAGGCTTTTCAGGAATCTTTGGGTACTCGTTTGAATCTGAGCACTGCTTACCATCCTCAGACCGACGGTCAAACGGAAAGAGTAAATCAGATTCTCGAGGATCTTCTTCGTGCTTATGTGCTTGATTATGGAGGATATTGGGAAGATTACACCATTTTCCGAATTTACCTACAATAATAGCTATCAGGTATAATCTTATCTTCTATTTTCAGTCTATTCTTGATCTTTTTATCTATCGCATTCCATCTTTGCATTCAGGCCAGTCTCAAAATGTCTCCGTTTGCTACTTTATACGGACGACCTTGTAGATCTCCATCTTGCTGGATTGAATCCGGTAATCGTTTGGTTCTTGGTCCTGAAGTGATTTTGGAAGCTTCTGAGAAAGTTGAGGAGATTAAGAAGAGGTTGAGAGCCGCTCAGGATAGACAGAAGAAGTATGTCGATAGGCGTAGGCGGAATTTGGAATTTGCTGTTGGCGATCAGGTGTTCCTTAAGGTTTCTCCCTTGAGAAAAGTCATTCGCTTTGGTCGTAGAGGGAAGCTTTCTCCTAGGTTCATTGGTCCTTTCCGCATTGTGGAAAGAGTTGGTTCTTTGGCTTATCGTCTGGATTTTCCCGAGAAGCTTTCTGGAGTGCATGATGTATTCCATGTCTCGCATCTTCGCCGTCATCTTCATGATCCATCTCTTATTGTCCAGCCTTCTGCTCTTGATAGTCTGGATATTGAGCCTAACCTGACTGTTGAGAGAAAGCCACTTCGTATAGTTGGTAGAGATACGAAGCAGCTCAGAAGGAAATCTCTGAATCTGGTCAAAGTACAATGGAGTACTGACGATCGAGATTGTACTTGGGAAACGAAAGAGAGCATACGTGCTTCGAATCCGGAATTATTTGTTTCAGGTACTATTTTGCTCTTCTATATTGTTTCTCTTCATTTTCCTTTCCGTTCTTTTCGGGGACGAAAAGATTTGAGTGGGGGAGAGTGTAACAACCCTAGATTTTGACTATAAATTTGAATTTGACTTTATTTCATTTCAAAATTATTTTAAATTTGTTTTATTTGTGAAATTTCATCTCTAAATATTTTTAAAATGATAATAGAATTTTTCTAAAATTTACTGTATTTATTTCCTATTTTTAAAGGCTGTTTTCTAATTTTTCTGCTATTTTCTTAATAAAATTATATTTAATTAAATTATATTTATTTATTTTGTGAATGAATTTTTATTTTTATGTTATTATCTTTGTTATAATTATTTTCCAAGCCCATAAAAATTTTCTATAATTTATTCTATTTAATTTCAAATTTTCTGGTCTAGTTCACTATTTTTAGCTATTTTCCTTAATTTAACTTTATATAATTGATAAATTTTTATATTTTGATAAATTTTTGAAATATTATCTGGGATTATTATTATTTCCAGAAATATAAAGTTATATAAATAAAATAAGGATATATGAAGGGTTTTGACTTTTGAATTGCCTTTTGCCGTTTTGAATTCCACTTCTTCATTTTCCTCACAACTCTTCATTTCTTTCGGAATAACTCCCCACATTTCAGCCGTTCATTTCATTTTCATTTCACGTATCTTCTTTTCCTCCTTCCTGAGAAAAAAATTTCGGCCATCACTTGCTTGAGGAATTGGTAAAAAAAAATCATATCTTCTTTTATCTCTTTTTTCGCTTATATTGCTTATTCCTTTTGATTTTTGTTTGCACATGCTCTTCCATTTAGGTTCGGCCATGCTACCTCGCTGCCTAGCCGCCTCCACCACCGGATGGCACACCACCACCACCTCCTCCTCACCGGCCACCCAAGCCGTGACCTCCCGTGGTGATGCATATCCACAAACTTTTCAAAACCACCCCAATACTAGCCTAACCGAGCACTACCTCACATCCGCCACCTCACCACCCCTTTAGCCGCCCCCTACAACACCACCACCACCTCCAGCACCTCCAGCAACCTCGACCATGCCATCACAGTGGACCCCACACCTCTGGCCATGGCACCTAGGGCCTTGGCCGAGCCCAATTCATGGCCTAAAACCAATGTGTATGCATGCTTTTGTGTTCATGCCTTCACCCACATTTACACCATCATTCCAATATGTAGGCCGGACCCATACTCACCCAAACCAGACCCAGACACTTTCCATTGTCATGTATTTTCCCTTATGGCTGAGCATAGTAAAGGTTAAAAGCAAGTGCAAGCACTTCTATTTGATTCTGTGCAGTTTATTCTAGTGTAGTTTTGATCGTCGTTGGTTTGAAACTTATCGATGTTATATTGTTTTTGTTTGATTTGTATCCAAGGAATTTGACATTTGGCTCCTCCATTCGAATCTGTGCCGTGCTTTTGTGCTTGTGTAGATCTCGTTTGTGCAATTCGTCATGGGTAATCAGCTCAAACCAGTGAGTTATTCTCACCAGACAATATATACATATATACTACTGATTTGACCCTTTGTGAATCTGTAAAATGCATTATCATGTTATATCTGCTATATTATGATTATATGATGTTCACCCATGCTTAAACCCCTGTTATAACATTTGTTACTATTATATTATGCTATTCTGTTATTTTTATCAGTTCATCACGCTGCAATTTCCCTTTAGATTAGAATCACTATGGGTTGAAATGGTACATACCCGAACGGACTTTAGAATAAGGGAAAATCGTTATGGGCTGAAATGATAGGCCTGAATGATTTTCAATTTATTTCATTTACTTGGGACTGCGGGTTTGAAATGATAAAACCCGAATTTTCTTTGTAAATTACAGGTTGAAATGATATATTACCCGTATCACTTTTTCTATTGTAGAAAATTATATACAGACCCGTTGTTAATGTATGTTTTCTAAAAAATTTAAAATTATTTTAGAAATGTAAATATTAAAATATTTTGATTTAAATCTAATTTAAAATGATTTTTTGTAAAATATTAATGATTTTCTGAATAATTATAAGTGAAATAAATTAATGAAAAAGTTAGAAAATTTTGAATGTCGGTTATTTTGGAAAATTTGATTTAATTATAATTAGAAATTAAATTGAATATGAAATCATGATAAATTTATGATAATTTGAATTTAAATGAACTAAAAGTGATTTATAGAAAATATAACTATTGTGAAATTATATTGAAATTTTGAAGTTAATTAACTACATTTCGAAATGCTATTATATCTAATATAAATGATAATACAACATTTGTAAATGCAGTAGTTGATAGTGAACTAAATAGCTAAATTAATTTAAAGGCTGTTATAGCATTTTATTTTTTTATGCTATAATTGTTGGATTAAACTAAGTTTTCTTTGAAACTAATGAAACTCTATTACAACGTTTTTTTAAACGCTATCTTTTGTTAAATTGAATTGTTTTGAATATAATTTTCTGTAGCATTTTCCAAATGCTACGAAACTTGAATTTTCACTGTTTTGATAAAGTTAAGTGAAAGGATGAACTTTGAAAGCTGAAAATTATGGAAATTTGATAATTTAGTATTAAATGTAATAACTTCATATTTTATGATTTAAATGAAGTAATTTGTTTGGAATTGAACTATTTCGAAATGTGAATTGAAATGGTATTTTTAAATTTAATAAAATGAATATGTTCTTCAAATGAAATGATAAGTTTGATATTTTGAAATGGATTTGATGATAAGTTTGATATTTTGAAATGGATTTGAAATGATATTGGATTTTGATAAATAAATACCATTTTTAAATTATAACTATAGGTTATAATAACGATGGGTTGTTAAAGAGACCAGGATCGGATATGGACATACTCTCTGTCGATACCGAAAACCAATTTAACAGCTGTGTACGTGGTGGAGATTCCAGAATGAAGTAGGATGGTGACGACGTTCGTAAGGTATTTTACGTGGGCCTAACTCCCGTGAGTTAGCTTAAGGTAGCTAAAACAGAAGCAATCTCGGGCCAAAGGAGGTAGCACCTCTGGTTGAACACACTTCTTTGGTACCATTCTATTACTACTGTGATTGTTTGGGTGCACCCCTTGATATTGGAGTGTTGTTCAGGGTGGGCGTATGCGGCTGCTGCGTTACCACCAGCCCGTGTGCGTAATTGGTATATCTACCCTGGCATTGCCTTGTGTGCCGTGTCACCTACCATACCGAGCCTTTACTACGAGTTTGTTTTCCTCCCGTAGCCCATTTGGTATCCTTTGACAGTGACCTGGAGTGGAGATGGCATGATATTGGATGGACTACTTGGACTATTATGTGTGAAGGGTGATATGGGTAGCCCGGAATGCTATTTAAAAGTACATTTATTTTACTGTAGACATTATTATAATAGCAAAATATTACTATATAGTAAATAGTTTAACGGATCCTTAGAGGATGGGCGGTCCCAGGCATCCTTTAAGTTACTTGTATCTTGATTACAGTTCACTTGAGTTGGTTTACATTATATAAGTATATATTGTCTTGACTCGAGTGTTTTGTGTTTTTCTTTACGCTCGGGTCAGCCTAAGTATTCACAGCTTTGGATTCTCTTCCTGGAGCTGGTCTTTCACTGGAGTTTCTTCTTATCTACATATATTTCTATTACTGTTTCAGCTGTATTAGTTTATCTCATGTATTAGTGAACTTCTAAGTATTTGGGATTTGTATTCTGTTGTTTTCAGACTATATTATGTATTTCGTTTGAGACTCTGTTGTAGTAGCTTCATGAACTACTATGTATTTTTAAATTCCGCTGCGAGCTATTCTGTTTGTTCTGTGTCTGTGATTCTGTATATTTGATTTTATTTGCTCCAAATTTATTTACAATCTATTATTTCGCATCATTCAAGTTCGACATGTGTGGATTATTGTCGATTTGAATGGTACGAAATTGGGGTTGTTACAACAGCAGTACTCTGGAATGAGTTTGAGTGTAATAATAGATATGAGCGCGTATTTGTTAGTGAATATAAAATTGTTTTATATTATGTTGACTTATCGGTTGATTGTTTATAGATTCTGGTCGGTGCAGTTTGGCCAACTATTATCGATAGGGGTTTCTATACTCTTAAACAAGATAATCCGACACAGTATTGTTTTAAAATAGGGTAAATAAAATAATTTTACCCAAAACTATTTTCGTATATAAAAAAATAAATTTTCTATGAATTATTATAATATATGGTTGCTTGGTTGTTAGGAAGCGATAGTATTAGATTATTATCGTTGTTGTATGAGAAATTGAAATCAAAACCAAAAGCTAAGAAAATAAAAATACAAATGAGATTTGTAACTATAAATTTCAAATGTAATTTATAATTTGGAATAAAATTCCTTAATGGAATGAAATTGGTAATATGAATGTATAAATGGGTTTTATAAATTGAAATGAAATTTAAATGGATCAAGTTGAATAAAAATCCAAACTTGGGGAAAACGAAAATAAAATGGATTGAATTCAAGTAAACTAATATGATAATTAATCAATTCATGAAATAGGAAAGTTGAATTAGTTAAATCAAAATTTGAAATGTGAGTTACATTTGCAGATAAATTCAAGTAAGTATAAATAAACTGAAAATTTCCTTGTTATTGATAAAATAAATTTGAAATGAATTGAGAATGGGAATTTAAATGGATAAGTGAGTAAAACTAATTTAATTAAATTAGTAGATCGAGTGAATTTGGTTAATGAAAACAAAATCAAGGATTTAAATTGGGAAGTGTTACAAGGAAAAATAAATTTGAATTTTGAATTGAAATAACTTAAGCAAATATTGGATCAAATGGAGCTAAATGTTAATAAAGGAATTAAAATTAGTTAGTGAAACTAATTGAAAGAATGACAAATTTAATATGGTTCAAAATGAATTGAATTCAATATTTATAAATGAAAGGTAAAATGAATTCATATGGAATTTGGAATCCAGTTTAAATATAAGTGGTTATAAACCAAAGTGGTGAATTGAAAATAAATATAAGAAGTATATAGAATATTTATCTTGAACTTAAGAAATAAATGGTAAAATTCTTAAGTAAAAAAAATAAAAAATTTAGAGTTGGGAAATATTCTAAATTAATAAATGGAGGATAAACTGGAAATTGTTAAATGATTTTAATTGAAATGAATGTGAATATGGAATGCAAAATGAATTGAACGAATCAATTGGAAATGAAATATAATAAGAGTAAATTGAGTTTGTATCAATTTAAATTAGTTATAAACTAGATTTGATATTCTATTAAGTGAATATCGTCGAAATTTGCATAGAAATGGTTGTTGTTTAACACAAACGAGTATGTATAAATTTCTAAGAGTTAATGAAAGCAAAATCAAATTGATTTTTGAATCAAGTGAAATAGATATGAGTTCATTTCGCTTAAAAATAAATTGAATAAAAGAAAGTAAGTTGTAAATCACTTGAATTAAATTGAAATGGTATGTGAATTGATTGTAAACAATTAAAATTGTATCGGAACCATATAAATTGCCTATGGGAACTATTTTGAACGTATTGCTTGTGAAAAACTATGTGTTTACTATTGGAAATAAGTGAAATGTGAATAAATTTCTTATATATGTCACTTATGTGTTTAAATTGAGTAAATACAGGTACAGGAGGGCCGTTCGGCTGGATTTGGTCGTACTAAAATGCTAATAATAAACGGCTTTGTTTAAAAATGCTAAATAAGGTATGCCTACGCAATAAAAATAGGAAATATGAACTGTTTTTTGCTTTTTCCGACCGGGTAGGTCTATGTATATATATATTTATATCTTTTGTCAAATTGCAAAAACTCCCCCGTACAAAGGAGACTCTGCCAAAATTTTCCAAAAATTTTGGGAGTTAGAAAATTTTTAAAAAAATTGTTGGCGACAAACGATTTGAAATTGAAATTGAAGCAAATTAGTGAATGAAACTGAATTAAAATAATGATATGAATCTGTTATAATTGAAGGATAAAAATTTAATATTCATAGTAGAAGATAAATTGAATTCAAATAGAATTGTAGTGTAAATTGAAATAAAATAAAATTGAAAATGCAAGATTGAATGAAAATGGATATGCAACTTCAATAGTGAAGTAAAAATGGTACAAGAAGCATATATATTGAAAATTTTGTAATGAAAGTTGCAAAATGATATTTGAACATTGTAACTGGATATTATGGATATCAGGATATACAGGTGTATTAAATGAAATGGAACTGGGATTTTGATTTTAAAGATAAAATTGAATTGCTCGACAATAAGGTATGTATTTCAATTTCAGTATGAAATTTGGTGATTTTCTTGTCTAGCCGCTTGGATTTTTGTTTTCTTTTGGGATTTGAGGGCCTGTGGTGCCATTTTGTAGTCGTACCGAGCTAGCCGGGCAAAGGAGACGCTGGCGAAATTTTTTGAAAATTTAGGGTGTTAGAAAATTTTTGAGAAAATTTTGAAACTTTTAAATTTGAATTCAAATCTAAATTTGAATTGAGAAGTAAACATTATTGTTCTGAACTTATAATTGAACTTGGAAAGTTAGTTGAAATGAATCTTTAATAAAAAGATTTGGGTTGATAAATTGATAAAACTGTTTGGGTTGGAAAATATTACACGGGTTAAGGTCCATTCTTCTTAACTAGTAATTTCGGGACGAAATTCTTTTAAGGGGGAAAGGATGTGACGGTCCAAAATTTTCAACGTTTGAAACTGAAAATATTCAAATGATTTCAAATATCTGAATCGTTAATTAAACTTGAATTTTAATTTTAACTATGAATTTAGCAATTTAATTATCAAATTTAATTATAGAAATTGGGTAAAATTGTAAATCTTCAATTTTGAGCCTGTTAAAAATAAATTAATGGCTTAGAAGATTTATATTGATAAGGCAGAAGATAATAAAAGCTTTAGAGTTGAATTTGAAAATAATTCGTTCAGTATTGAAATTTATCGTTTGAATCGATATTTAAAAATAGCCTTCCGAGGCACAGTCTCGGAATTCGACGAAACCAGTTCCATGGGATCCGTAATATTGAATTATTACCGGATTTCAATTTTCGTAGCTTTTAGAGCTATTGTGTGATCGTACGAGATATAAACGTCTAGACAATAATTAATCGATTTAATTTAAATATAAATTTATACACTCAAATCATCAGCTACCCTATGTTTTCTTTAGCCGGCCTATTCTCTGCAAAGTCACGTAATCATGTCTCCCTCTATCTCTTTTTAAAATCATCACGTAAGTTCATCTCAAAAGCAGAAATAGAAAAAAACAATGGCCGAAGCCTGTAAGAAAAAGCACGTCCCTCTCTTCAAAATTTAAATCTCGTTCCAGCTTCTATAAAGTAAAATGAAATCAAATGAAATTAAAAATGGCAGTCGATACCTCGTTCAACAACTTGAACGCGAATTTTTATGTTCCCTCAATTCAAATCGCAAGCAAACACGACGAGGAGCTCGAGCTCGATTTGGATGCGAGATCTTGGAGTTGTTCGACAATCAAACGACGATGCTAGCTGGGCTCGAGGTGATTCACAGCTAGGGTTTCGGCGACGGCAAGGGGCGCGCGTGGCAGCGGCGTTCGAGAGGAGTCAAGTGAAGCTCGTATTGGCCGATGTCGATGTCGTGAGGCTAGGGCATTGGGGCGGCAGCGACAGACCGAGGCGACGAGCCAGGCCAGGTCGAGGTCGAGC
Organism: Allium cepa; assembly: GCA_030765085.1. Lineage (NCBI taxonomy): Eukaryota > Viridiplantae > Streptophyta > Magnoliopsida > Asparagales > Amaryllidaceae > Allium > Allium cepa. Next base: position 675,684,794 of record CM060943.1, on the reverse strand, counting down.
TCGTAGCTGGGAGCGTTCAAGTGGGTAGCGCTCGCAGGTTGGACGAGGCCGTGGCGTAGGCGACTTCGACGAGTAATGATGGAGGCTTGTGTTGTCTTCGATCTAGAATGATAGTAAGGTAAAATATTATTTTCAGAATTCTATTTAGTTTTACAAATATATATATATATATATATATATATATATATATTTGTGTGTGTGTGTATAAAGAAGATTGTTTTTATTAAATATAAACTTCCAATATTTGATACAGAAAGAAAAATAATTTATCGCAGTAAATCTATACATATGTGTTTAAAATTCACAAGTTTATTTTAAAATAATGGATTTGGTAGAAAAAGAAAAAAAATGTGTTTAACTAACTTATCTAAATTATTTTAGAAACTAAAAGATTTTAAAAGAGAATTTTAAAAGACTTTGTTTAAAATTAAAAGCATTAGCTTAAAGTGAAAATTGTTAGTTAATTAAATTTATAAAAGGGAAATGGGTTTAAAAAGATTTAATTTTTAGTTTAAAATAATTAAACATATTAAATGAAAATTTATTATTCGATTTATTTCAAATATTAATCAATTTTATAAATGTTGTTACAAGGTCAATAATTGTGGAATCAAGCCGAAAATGGAAATGGACTGCAAATTTAAATCAAACGTGAGATCTTCTCACTCAAAATTTTAATTGAAAATTCCAGTTATTGGTTGGTTGTGGAATTGTGATAGTTAAATTAGAATTGATTGATTGTGTGTTTGGATAATTTATTTATTATTAGTTATATTAGTTTAGACCCTATGCGCCGCATAATAGCGGATGTTATTATATTAAACCCATATACCGCGATATTCCACATTGAAGTGGAATGGGTATTTAATTATGTGCTAACGTCTGTGGATGCAGGGAAAACAAGTTGGAGGGATCCAACTGGATTCCTCAAATATTTAATTTTTTTTGTATGTTGTGCGTTGATTATTTTTTAAATTCGTGTGACTATTTGTGATTGAAACCTTAAAGGCTGTAATTCAGCCGAATATATTTTGGTATCGTAGGATACCAGAAATAAATAGTTAATTGATTTTGAAATTTGGATAGAAAAATTATAATGAATTCACTCAAAGGAATCGGGTGAATTTTAAAAGAAGGAAATTTAAGTAGATATATTTTTATCTTTGAAAACTTATTGGATAAATTCCAAAAATATGGGAAAATATTCTAATAAAGGAATTTTGGTTAATATTATTTAATGGTTATAGAAATTATTCAAGGTACGTATTTTAAACATTTGAAAGAGATAAAGAAATTTATTTCAAAAGGAAATAAATTTAGAAATTAAATTTAGGAATTTAATTTAGAGTGGAAAATTAATTTTAGAAATCGATTCAGGAATTAATTTGGAGTTAAAATAAACCTTAGAAATCGATTTGAAAATTTGTTTGGTGTGTTGGAAATAATTTTAGGATATAAATTTGAAATTGATTTGATTTGATATTGGAAAATTAATTTAGGGAAATCAAATTGGAAGTTGATTTTGTATTTGAGATAAACTGGAAATCAATTTGGAATTCGATTTGGTGTGAAAATTATATTTGCGAATCGATTTAAATTCATATATCAGTTGATATTTGGAATTTAAATTTAAAACAAATCGAGAAGATTTATTAGTTTATTTGAATGGACCAATTTATATTGGGAAACGAATTCTTCCTTGGAAAGCCAAGTATATTTTTAAAATAGCCTTTGAAAAAAATTTAAAAGTTTTAGATTTGGTTCTAAAATAATATTGTTGGAGAAATTAGTTTTTGGAAATTGTTTAAAGTAAAAAAAAAATATTTAATTAATTATATAAGCATTATTTAAAAGATTAAATTGATTTTTGATTTAGAAAATAGGTATTTAAATTTTATACTCTATCTACTAATCTTATTTTCAAATTAGTTTTTGAGCTTGAATTTTTATATGAGGTATTAGTATAATATTTTTTATAACTAATATTTAAGAAAATATTCTAAAATAGTTTATTTTAAATGTTTCCAAGTATATTTTAAATAAGTATTTTTATATTATTTTAAAATATTTGAAATCGGCAATTTTCAGTGGAAATGAATAAATGTTTGGGAATTGATTTGAAATTTATTTTTCAAAGGATTGAAGTGTGAGATTTTATATTGCGAAGATATATTGAAAATAATAATAATTGGGGGGAAATTATTTGAAATCCAGTGACTGTTGTGAATGATGATTGATAGTTAAATAACTGACTATCAATATTGGCCTTAATTGGCATTTGAATTTCGATGCGACCGGGAGTCGAATTCCAACTGGATATTTGAAACCCAAATCGAACCTTTGTGATTGTGATGGATCTTTTGTTTAAAAGATCAAAATGAACTTATTGTGATTTATTTGAATCTGAATGAACACTTATTTTTTTAAATAAGCGCTCGTTATTCGGATTAGTCGGGAAAGGACCTTATGTCATTAAACCCATTCCGAATAACGATACGGCGAAATGGGATGGCAATTGAATATGGTGTTGAAGACCGGGTGTTTTCGAAAGCGAAAAGATACCTATCGAATGTCTCTGCACCGGATTGCTCCGGTATAGAGATTTTATCACCCTTTGTGATGGGGATTCCGGACGTGATTAGTGAATATCCATATTGCAAGGGCTTCTTTTGAAGTGCTTTCTGTTCCGTTCGATCCCGGAACGGACTTGTATGGATGTGTGTCTGACGTTACACTTTGAGATGTAAAGCTGGTTTCTATCAAATACATTTCTGTTGGTGGCGAGAATTTATTCCCTTAGCTTAACACCCTTCTCTGAGACGTACGAGCTTAGAGGTTATGTAGTTGATGGTTACTAGCGATACATTCCCAATTTGGTAATGTGGCATACGAAGTGCTGCTGATCATTTGTTGATCGAAGCATGGATTTTGTGAAAAGCGTAGCTTTGTGGACGAGACTTCGTCGGACCTCACACCCCAGAATGGTCAAAACAGGAAGAATGCAGCAAGGTTATAGGGAGTAGCGCCCCTTAGGGTATGTACATTTCCTTCTTGATAGAAGTGGTATCATGGTATGGAGCCCAGATACTTAACTTATGTGAATATCGCAAATATATATTACTTTGTGATTGTTGTTGTTAAGGATCCTCCGATAAAGGTTGTTTACAACCGGGGGATGACATAATCATGTCAGTAGTTAACTATTTTTACAGAGGTAACCCGGCCTTGTGTTGGCAGAGATCCGGTTAGGTTCTCGGGGCGTCTATCCAGAGGCGTACCCATGTGGCAATAGGAAGTTTCTTGGCCTGACCATTGGTTGGAAATCCAATTCCCAATACGAACCCAGTACGGTTTTAGTTGTAGAACCTGCCATTTACTTATGGTGGTCACCACTGTTTAGATGGTAGTTATAGTAGACATAGTGCGAAATGCCTACGATGGCTAAGATTTATATTATACTTTCGAAATGTTTTTCCACACTGCACTAATAGTAATAATATCAAATGATTTTGCGTATCAAGCATATTTGACTATCATAAGGAGAAATCTCCTCCAATTCTGCGTTTGCATTGTGTGTGTGGCGGGAGGCCTTATGGTAGTTTCATTTTCCAAAAAGCATTGTGGATTTCTTTTAAAATATTTTGTTTTCCTTTGGTAATAGTATAACTATTTTTAAGATCTCACACCAGTTCCATGACTGACCTGGAGTTTATTGTTCCCTTCCTAAACTCTGGGTGCCCATAATTTTCCACACGGGCAGCCTAGAGTCGGGTTTCAGTTATCCGAGAGCAAAGTCAGAAAAGAGTTGCTGTGGAGATCAGGAGTTGGAACTGGTTGGCGAAGCGTATTACTAATACATGTTATATTTTCTTCTGTTGTTGTTGTTGTACACTCTGATAATGTAATGTGATGTAATGTAATAACTGATATAGTGATTTTATTTAAAGATATTTATTTATCTATTATATTTGTTCCGCTGCGAAATGTGAGATTCTATTATTGTCTCTGTTCTTGTTCTATCTTCTTCTTCTTAAACCCTAACGGTTCGGTTTTCCGGCATTCGATTGCGCGGCATTTGATACAGTGGACATATAAATGTGGATTTTCGGGTGTCGAAAAATCGGATCGTTACAATTAATGGCTACCAACCCTAGTAATGGTACTTTTAGTAACACTATCAATACACCTGTTAGTCTCATTTGTTGAAGGACAATCTACTGCTAAACCTCTACTTTTTAATGGCAGTAACTACACATATTGGTTATGTAGAGTGAAAATTTATTTACAGTCAATTGGTTTATACACTTGAAATATCACATAAACTGAGTACACTGAACCCAAGACTAATTTTGCACAGTGGACTACTGACCAAAAAGTAGTTGCACAAAGTAACTCAAGGCTATCAATATATTATTCTGTTCATTAGATAGAAATGAATTTAATAGAGTATCGATAAGTAAGTGTACATTTGAAATTTGAAGAACTTTCCAAGTTACACCTGAAGGCAAAATTAAAGTTAAACATACCAAAATTTCTATGTTAACAAAGTAGTTTCAATTATTCAGAATGAATCAAATTAGTCCATATCTGATATGTATAACAGATTACAAGATATAGTATACTCACTTATTGCACCGGGTAAAAGTTTTTCTAAGGGGGATCAAGCTAGAAAAATTCACAATTCACTTACTCTTAAATCGGATCAAAAGACTCTTGTAATCAAAGAGGCTAATGATATTAGTACTCAAAAAATTGAAGAGTTGGTTGGCAATTTAATGTCTTATGAAGCACAAATGGAGGGCAGGAGAGAAATCAAAGCAATAGAGGATAAATCTATTGCTTTTAATGCAACTATGGATAATATGGATTCAAACAGCGATGACAATGAAGAAATTACTTTCATAACATGGAATTTCAGTAAAAATTCTAAAATATAGAAAGATGAACAATTGCAAAAGAAATGTCAATAAAAATCCAGGAAGTAGAAGTGGAAACAGAAATGGCATTAGATGTTATAACTGTGATGACCCTGCCCATTTAAAACGAGACTGTTCACATCCCAATAAAATGAAAACTACACCAAACATTGATTCACATAGACAATGGAAAAGAGCCTATACTGCAACATTAGATGATTTAGTTATATCCTCAAGTGATAATGAATCAGATATAGAAATTGCTAATACGTGCTTCACAGTATTACAAAATTCAAAAAAAAATGGTGAAATGGATCAGAAAAAGGTACACTTCTAATATATCAAAAAAAATTACTTTCTTGAATGAATTTTTCCTTTCTTTTGGTTGCTTTTTTGGTTGCTAGAAATATCCTGTAGATTATAATAACACTGATTGAATATTGAGTGATTATATTTCGAATTTAACTATTTTAATAATAAAATAATAATATAAAATATATTTTAAATTATTTCAAAATTATCTTTCTAGAAATACAATAACTATAAATATATATATATATATATATAATGAAATAGGATATAGTTAAATAAAAATAATTTTTGAAAATTTCGACCCATATGCCGACCTACCCACGTACATATGTCGACATATGCAGACAGATTTTGAATTTCAAATTCAAATATTCAAGTTAAAATTTTGAATTTCAAATTCAAAATCAAAATTTGAATTTACCTCCTCCTTTCACCAACTCCTACGTTCTTAAAAATTGTCTATTGATAAGAGAACATGTCCAGTGATTCTCTATTTACTTATTCTATGTCCATCCATTCATTTTTCACCTTCATTTTCAAATTCAAAAATCAAAAACTCTATTAACCCTTCAAACTACTCTTCAATAGCATCCTCAAGCAATACTAAATGAGAACTTTCTTATAAAATAAAAGAGTATTTTTTTAATGATTAAGAAGCCACTCAAGCCTATCTTGAGTATTATCTTTTGAGAAAATTATTTCTCGTAAGATTTGCTATTTTTGAAGACTTTTTTACCTATGATCTTTTCGGTTTTTATTTGTTAAATGAAATTCTTGGTTTAACCGATGCTTCTCAAAATGATTTCCTTTGTTATCCAAAATTAGTGAACATATGTTATGCAAATTTAAAAGGAAAATTTTAAGATGGAAAAGAATGAGAAGTTTGGAGTGGTGTTAAAGGAAAACAAATTGTTTTAAATTTTAAACTTTTGGGTCACATTCTTGGATGCTAATCTAGGATAATGGTCCTTTCATCTTTTCAAATTTATTTTCAAAATCATGAAGTAATTCATGACATTTCCAAAAGTGAAGATGATTTTGAATGTAAAAACAAAAATTTACATCCATAAGCAAGGATTTTAAGCCTTATTTTGAAATAAAGTATCATTCTAGAACATGTAATTATAGTAAACCGATGCAGAAGTTTTCAAAGCTCTTTTCTCCATTTATGGTGAATAAGACTTAAATTGATCTCAAGTCATTTTAGACGAACTATTTCCTAAAAATCATTCTAAACATGAAAAATACTATTTTATGGTGTGCATATTACTCATGTTTTCAATTATTTTGGTGCTGACCTTAAAGGAGAAGAAACAATTCCTTGAAAAAATATTTGACAAGGACAACATTTCAATAATGCATATGTCACTCTTTTTTCGAGCCTTATGAAATGCCTGTGGAGAAGGAACAAATGTTAGCTTGGGAAGAGGAGCAAGAAATAAGCGAAGAGGATGAAGAGGAGGAAGAGGAAGAGGAAGGAGAGACATGGAAGTCGAAGAGGAAGAACAAGAAGAGGAGGAAGATATTTCTTTGGAAAATATCAATATGCCACCAAAGCTTCCAACAAAGATCTTCTCAAAAATCAAGAGAAGATCATTCATAACCAAAGGAAGTTTAGGGAATCATTATCAAAGAGATTTATCTCAATTTCCAACAAAATGGATAAATTTTTTGGAAAGATCATCAGCAGCATAGTGGTTCTTCTTCATCTTCATCCATATCATTCTTTCATTTCTTATTCTCATACTTATTATCAATGAAAATTCTATTTCTTAATGTTATACATTGTTAACTACCTTTGGAAAGTCATACAAATATAATTATATAAGCCAAATACAATAGAAAAGTAAAATAAAATAAAATGGTTTTGAAATTATAGTGCATATGTCGACATATGCTAAGCATGTCTGTCGATATATAACGACCAATTTCTAAAAAAACTTAAAAATTAAAAATTAATAACTACCAAACATAAATTCTTTTCAAACGACTTCTTACCCCTATATATACATATTCAATCCAAAAACTCATTATTTTCAGTTTCTATCTTCACTCTTTTTCATTCCTAAACTCTAATATAAATCAATGGCTTCTCCTATCCAAAAACTAATCAATAACCTCGAATAAACTCTTGAATCATTTAGGAACATTCTTTCTTTTATCCTAAAAAACCAGAGGCACTTGGAATTGAGTCAAATGCAGATGATCAAGGAGCAAGAATGGAATTTCGATGTAACTTGATGGATGATTTCTGGCTTGAACAAAGAAGAAACAACCACCAATTTAGAATGTATCATCAACAAAGATGTTGAAGAATTTGGATGCTATCAAAGCGGATCAAATCTTTGGCTTTGATGGATGGGTTGCAATTCCTCGAAACATCTAGTTTAAATAGGTTTAATTATATATAAATAATAATACTTAATTTGGTTTTGATTTGATTGGTTTAATTTATGTGGATTTCTTTGAATGGTGTGTGATATCAAATTTGTTGGTAGGATAAAAATTTGGATTTATTATGATTATTTCACGATATTTAATTTTACATATCACTTATTGTTTTTATACAATCATTCTCATCATCATTATATATAATTCTTATACATATTAATTAGTATTTTATTTATTGGGTGTTAGACTTGAATTTAGAGCAAGATTTAGTGTTAGAATTATAGTTTTAGTTGGTTTTTTTGTTGATGACAAATGGGGAGAAATATATAAAATCTAGGCACAGATTAAGGGGAGTTTAGTAACTAAGGAGTAATATATGCAAAGTTGTCATCATCGGAAAGGGGGAGACTGTTAGTACCTTAGGTATATTTTTTGATGAAATCAACTATACTACATTATATAGAATACAGACACTAATGGTTATCAGTATATATTATATAATGCAGAATATTAGATAGGCAATAATTAAGAAGTTGTACAGTATCAAGATGCCAATATCAAGAGTAGATTCAAGATGATGGTAATTGAACATTCATGATTATTCAAGAGTTCAAGATTTCAAGATATTCCAGATAAGTTATAGAGCCAAAGAATTTATTTTAAAACCTCGATAGCACTTTCCGAATCTCTCTTGCCTTCTATAATTTTGTTTTAATTTGTTTTTTGAAATATTTTTCTTTTAAAATAATCTTTTCGAAACATTTCTTCAAATGATTTTCGTTCTCTTATAATTGTAAAAATATTATTTTTGCGTTTTTAAGTTTATATATATATATATATATATATATAATGTTTATACTTTAATAAGTTATAATTATATTGATTCCTTATATATTATTGAATACTCTTATTAAATGTTTCAAAATTAGTTTATAAAGTTTTATTAAGTTATTATTTTGATATGTATAAACTATATTTAAATGGTTCTATAAAGTATCAAATAATTTTACAAAGCAATGGATTTTCAAAATAATATTTTTAAAGTGGTTTCCAAAGTACAATGAGATATATTGACATATATTATTTACATATGTCGACATAGTGGCCTTAAAATCCTTCAAATTTGAATGGAAACGTCTTTTCATCGTATGTCTTCACGAATGGAGATGACCATTGTTTCGCTATATATACTAGACTTTTAAATGAATTTTTATTAACTATTTTCTTAATCTTCTCTCCTTTTTTCACACTTTTGATTTCTAAATAAATTGTTACCCAAACTCTGCAAAATTTCAACCAGAATAAAATTCAATCATTAGTAGTTTGATTCTCTTTTTGATATACTCTTTGATTTCTATCATCTCTCTCACTCAAACGAAGATTAAAGTGTTATTCAAGTGTTATAGGATCAATTGTAATCAAGATAGAAGACTTGAGTCTATTACTCTATCAAAACATACTCTTATACTTTGTGGTGTGCTTGAAATCCGAGTAGTGTGATTGTGGCCTGTAAAATCAATTTGGTGTTCATGTATCCTGGAAATCAAGTGACTCTACACAAAGGTCAAGATTCTAGAAGGTGTGTCTCATAATATTGAAATCGAGATTGTATTTGCATCTACAAGTTGAAAACAAATCCATACAAGGAATAGTGTGGAACTGGATGTAAGGTAACTCCGAACCAGTATAAAATCTTGGTGTGTTCTTTCGTTATTACTTTTACTGCATTTACGTTTTTATGTACTGAGATTTTGTGATTTTTACAGTGATTATTAGTTACATCATTCCAAATAAACACTTAAAGAATTTGAAAAATATTCATATAATAGTTTAAACAATATTCACCCCCTTATAGTGTTAATTTAGCCTTAAGATCCATATTCCGTTGACTCACACATACAATACATATATAATAAGCTAATGTGTCTATCACAATGTAAATCCAAACATCCACATACTGACATGTTATACCTTGAATGGAGTATCATGTTACACGTGCGCATACATTTGCACACACACACACACATATACATATATATATAACATATTTACACTTATATAAGAAGGGAAAATAAATAAAATAAATATCAAACAGCAATTTATGAATTTAAATAAAATACATGATTTTATGTAAACTAAATTTAGAAATGTTTTAAATAAATTAGACTTCATACACCCAATAAAGATCCAACAGGGTAATTTTTTTTAAAATTAATCCATAACTTCCGTTGTGGGCTTGCCCAGTTCCAATAATGATATCGAAGCCTAATAGCCTATGAGGTCTAATTGGTCATGTTAGAGTTAACTAATTAAAGCTTACTCATATAGTAGGATGTCTAGAAAAGTAGTGTCTAAGGTTTAGTTTGGATAACCATGTACTCTGCCTTACTTGGTTACTAGTCTGGCACGAAATGATGTGGTAAGCCCAAAAGGTTATTCCTAATTGAAAAGACCCAATTTAAATTAGGCCTTGGGATAATTTCAAAATTATTCTAAAATTAAAAATAAATGTTTCAAATTTAAGAATTTAAATTCAAAATAAGAAATATATTATACATGTGATGATATAAACTTCCAAATTATTTTGAAAACTGAAAATATTAGATTTATAAATTTGAAAGTTAAATTTAAAATATATAGTGTGTATATATATATTATAATTGTTAGATATAATGAAAATTTTCAAAATGCTTGAAAATTAATATAAATTAACTTTGAAATATTAATAAGATTAATAAAATATATTAATTAAATAAATTAATTAATAACGTGAATTATATATTATGTAAATGTTGTGTTGTTTTAAAATGTTTAAAATAACATAAATACACATGTATATATTTGAATTAAATTACGAAATTAATACAATTTAAATAAAATTATTTAATTAAATAAATTAATTAAAGTTCAATTAAGTTAATTAATTAAAGGTTAATTAATTAAATGAATACATACACGTATATGATATATGTGTAATACTATAAAGGTTATAGTATGTAATAAATTTTTAGTATAAATGTTTAATTAAAATAATATATAATTAATTGAAATGTATAATTAATTAAAATTAATTAAATAAGATTTAATTATTATAAATATTATACATGAGAACATTGTATAAGTAATATAAAAGATAAAAGTTATATAATGATAAAACTTGTATAATATGAATGTATAAAAAAATACGGAACATTAAAGAAGCCCTAAATATACTTAAAGAATAAATACATACGTATTGTATTTATACCGTGATTTCTTATGTGTCTGACGCTTGAATTGTAAGAGTGTTTCATAAGAAATACATTATTCCATAAGTGGATATCACTAAATATGATATATTGAAGATTATGAATATTCAATATATTATTATCCTCTACCACACACACACACACATATATATTAATAAATTACTTGCACAATCCATAGTTGTTGAGTAGACTAAAGCTAAGGATTTTATGTATAGTATTATTAATATATTGAATAGACGAGGTAAGATAACTATATATATTTGTTGACCAGACTCAAGGTACATATACTAGTATATTATACTTAGGCCATCACAATATGGTAGGTACGAGTGAATAATTTTGTTTTGATTTGTTGAGCAAACACAAGGTCAAAGTGAAATAGGACAAGCTACCAAAGAGTTAGGAGTTGTATGTGATAAACCAATAAGGAGTTATCTACCATTTGTGAGGATATGATTTGTTGAGCAGACTCAAGGTTAGAATCCCAATACAAATGATCCATAGCATCCACCAGTGAAGTCAAAAGGCATCTATGTTTCACTTATGGTTTGGTGAAACATAAATTACTAGTGGGAGCCTTATTAGAAAAATGAAATGGCAAACTTTACCTATCTAATATTATAAGAACATATTCTATATAATGTTATAATAATCTATAATGATAAATTTGTGCATTTAATATGATTGACAAAATATTTATCAATTAAGGTATACAACTGATTTTAATCAAAGATTGAAAAATAGAAATATAACATGTACTTACTAATAAATTCCTAATGCATGTTAATGTTTTCAAAATCCATGATGTTGCCTAATTTTACAACTGCTTAGTGCATTCATAATTTGGTCGCTTACCTGTTTATTCGGTCAAGGTCATGTATTACATTCTATAAGTTTCAAACTCTAAATGCAATACATGACTATGGATATTTGATCTGTATACCCCTACAGATAAGTGTTCTATAGTGTACGGTCAAAGTTCGTAACGAGCGATATTTCGATGAAGTTAGTTTATTCGAAATAAGCCAATAAGATGTACTATGGAATCAAGTATTCAATTTGATTGATTACTATAAAGATCATATACTGTTAAATGTAGCACAGTACCATAACTACAATATAAATCTAAGAAATCGATCACTAAGATGTTAGTTAGATCATTTTATATAAAATGCAACATATACGATGTCCTTAAATGTTGAGGATAATCGAATATGCTTTTATAAAGAGTTCATTATGATATTATAGTAAGGGTTTTATTTTGAATGGTTTGACTATTTAGAAAGGAAAATGAATGTATAAGAGTAGATGTAATTTAAGGTATACTTGGGATAAAGAGAGTGAATACTCACTTTTGCTGCATAAAGAAACAACAGAAATGAGAATTGTAATAATAATAATTGATACTCAACACTGAAACGAGAAATAGATTACTATTCCAAAATGTACTTTCATATAGAAAATTGTTTCTTATGAGATTTATTTCTTTGGGTTAAAGAAATTTGATCAAAGAACTTTATGTTGTAAACTAGTGGCAGTATATGAAATAAGTGATCTACATTAAGTGAATAATGGACCTCTGAATTTAATAGCTATTATGGTAATATTGGAAATAGTGGTATCATGTTGTATAACATTTATTGATTGCACCAAATTACAAAATTATTTTCAAAAAACATACTGAACATTACCTATGAAATAATGACTATTTTTGGTGTTACTGAAAATAGACATAGTTATATTTCAGTACGAATATTATGAATATTAATTTTGAAATAAAACTATAATGTGTATTTGTTTTCATAACAAAAGTTATGAATTGGATAAGACAGAAGTATCTGATATTATTTATAGTTATTTTGGAATTATAAACTAAGCCGTTGTTTTGAAAAATTATTTTACTATATGATTATGACTCACATGACACCAGTTAATTATATCCCAAACAATTAAGGGCTATGCGCCCATTCAGTGGGAGCATCATAAGAATTAATGAACTCTTCGGATTGATTTATATAAATATATGAAATCATAAGTATATTAGCACCAAAATGATTCCACGTATTTCGTCATATTCACCAATGAGTTATCCCCGACATGAACGTGTGTATTTGATATATATGTACTATGTCTAAGATAGACTCATAGAGTATAAAATGAAAGAAAATAATATATCATGCAATAGAAATAATTCAATTTGATCGAATTAGTGAGTATGTTGGAAAGAGTTCTGAACGTACCTAAAATGAATAAAGATTCAATCTCAAAAGTTAGTCCTCCATATGATACATAATGATGTGCTGATAAGGAGTGATCGAACTTTGTTGGACAATGTACGATTAATTATGAGTGAATATGAGTTAGTTTCTTTCTATAATGTCATGTACTTAAGAGTAGTACAGAAGATTAATATCATTTCATCTAAGTAATAGTTTACACAATCACATAAAATAAGGGTTTATAACAAACACCAAAATATCCTAGGTCAAGGAGTTGGCAGGTTTTGCAAGTCGAAAGTTTGCACGTAATAATTGTTCATGAGGGATCATGTATAAATATCTCTAAAAGGAGTTTGGACAGGACTAACGTTGGATGACATGTTTATGTTTTTAACATAAGTTTTATACACTAAAACCAAATCATTTTTATATAAGACAATTCATAAATTGTTTATGAATGCCTGGACCATTGCACAGAGAAAAAATTGTTGCTTCAAGAAATACCAACTTCATAGTGAAGGAATTTCTTTGAAAATTATTGGTAGTAAAATAAAAGTGGATATTATACAAAGATAAAGCTGATTACATATGACGTAATGAAATTAATCTATACTAAATGAACGTATCGCATTAGAGTGTCTAATAAGTATTTTGGCACATTGATAAGAAATTATGAGTTTCTTATCAATGTCAATAACATAGAATCCTTAGTTGTTTAATTAAACCATAAAGAATATTGACTCTATATATGGCATGATGGGAGATCCGAAAAAGATTTTCAAGTACGTTATCAAAATATGATTTTGATAGTCTTACTCGAAAGGGATATAATCCATTAGTCGTGAATGTGTCTTCAAGGGCAAGACTAATGCAGTTGGAATATATTAAGCGACATTGACAAGAATTACATCGCAAATTTCAATTGTTGAAATTAACATAATTGATTTGATATTCAACATGGTCAATTCAATTTGGATTTACTCACAAAATTATCATTTAGTATGACTTTATGTTTGGTACGCATGTATTGGAAGAGAAAAATTCTAAATAATGGTTTAGAGTAAGCAGTTCCCACACACTAACCAAAATGTCTCGATGTCAGTGGGAGCAATACTGAGTCTGTGAGTCTTTGAATATGATCCAAGAAATGATAGAAACTATCATTTTACAAACATTTGAATTGAATAAATATTTTGATAGAAATATGAAATGGTTTGATTATCAATCAAAATGGGGAGAAAGCATGTGTTCATAAGAAAAAACATAAAAAGGTACATTAATATTTCCAAACAATAAGTAAACAACACGATACTGATTGTCAGCGTTATAATTGTGTTAAAATAAGTTTTAAACTTTTTTAATACTCGACATTAGATTTGTGAATGATATCTTCCATAGCAAGTATAAATGATATTGGGAATGTCCCAAATTGAAAAACAAGGGCACCTTATTTAAATGTTTAATATAGAACATGTACGATAGATTCCTTATGCATTGGCAACAGAAATTATCATACATGTTATGTTGTTCATAATTCCGTGATATTTTCATATATTAGATACATGAAGAAAATATCATCCAAATTTATATCACTAAATAGTTGTTTGAAACGTTCTCATGTATTTATAAAATACTAGAGTGTGGCCCATGCTACGCACACGGGCATTGCTGGGATGGAAATGTAATTGTAGGTTATACTAAATAGATCTCGCAGACTGTCAGAATAGTGTACTTTGAAGTTAAAAAAAATATGGAAATCCCTGTTCTCATTTTTCACCAGTTAATGATGTTTTTCTGCTTCATACTAAATGAACTCATTCTGCTCAGAGTGATGGTATAATTTTTCATCTCAGAACAGTATGTCATGCCCTTTCTCGTTATCTGGGGTTTGATTTTACAGTTTTCCTTTACTTCTCTCAAATGTGATACACAATATTTTTTTTTATACAGAATTTACAGTAGCAGTGATCAAGTGAATGCTTTGTTCTTGCTTTTTAAGTAAATCTTTAAGTAGTC
This sequence comes from Allium cepa, assembly GCA_030765085.1. NCBI lineage: Eukaryota > Viridiplantae > Streptophyta > Magnoliopsida > Asparagales > Amaryllidaceae > Allium > Allium cepa. The sequence goes on along the minus strand of CM060943.1, from coordinate 675,669,692 downwards.
ATTGTAGGAGTTTTTATATATCATACATAGAGAGGAAAAGGTACAATCACCAAATTCGAAGACATTTTTTATAATTTTAACCCTACGTTAGTGTACAGTAAAGAACAGTTGGAGCTTTTTAGTGTATGAAATAAATAAAATAAATCTTATACATTGTAAATCACAAATAAACAATGACGGAATAATGCAGTGACTGAACATGGTATTTATTTCTGCATCCATGCCACTTCAGCTTTAGCCATAAAGGGATACAGAAAGGCATCCTAGAATCTTGAACCAGTAACATCGTTATAAACTCTTAGACAATCCAACAAAACATGTGGTCTATCCAAATGAGCATTAGCGACAAAAGCAATTTGTTCTGATACCTCAAACAATTCTTTCATCGTCATTCTTGTTTTTAGTTTCTCCTGGCATGGATATAACTTTACTGATTAAGGATAACAATATGAAGTACTAATTATCTCATCAATTGTTATAGAAATTTCATTTATTCGAACTGCTGCTTGGTTTTATCATCGCTTCAGATTGTCTATGTTATTGCACGACATATTACTCCTCAGATGTTGCTTCAAATATATTCGGACTATCATTGTTGCAACCAACATTACTCCTTCTATGAGTAATTCATTTCATTGTTATTTCACTCACTAATCGATGCGAATACAGTAAACTTTGATGCTCAATTGACTGCCAATCTTTTCGACCTGAACATGCTTTCACACAGCTCCATTTAGTTAATTTGTTAGTTGATGCACATGCTCACAATTCCTGACCATATAAAGCGTATTGTTATCCAGTAACCTAAATAGAATTCCCCATTATTCTGTGTTGACCGTAGTATAATGTTGTAGCATCGTCTGTGACTTCTATATCTGGCTCGTACACAGTTTGACAAAGCGCATCAGCTCAGAGATAATGTCACTGTTGCTTCACATTGCACTCACGCTCATTATACATGGCTACGTTGTTGCTTTACTGCTAGGTAGAACCTGATACTCAACTTGTTTGATGTGTTGCTAATGGAAGCTGAACATCCTAAAGTTATAGAGATGATTGTGAATGGTTTGGGCGGAGTTGTAACTGGTGCAGAAAAAAAAAATTGTTTTGTTCATTTTCATACCTCGCTATGCACGTCCATCCTCAGGCCTCTGTAAGAACGTTTTATCTGATGTTTCACCTTGCACTCATGCTCACCTTATTCAGATCAAGCATATCTTCACCTTTTCACAAAGTTGGCAGTATGAACGCTCTTATCAGCTTGTTTCAAAGTATCAAAGTTACAGTCTATTACGTTGATATATAATGCAAGTGAAATATGTTCTGATTGTGTAGTAAAAATTTGAAATGTAACGGTAATCTATAAAGGATGTTTCATGATAATACTCGTTGTAACAAAAAGTGAACTAACCTTTTGTGTACATAGGAAGAGTTCATTCCAAAGTTACCGCAAAGATTGAAATATATAGATAAAAATGGTGGTAAATCAAATGTGGAAAAAAGTTACTAAAACCTGCTTGACAACATGACAATTTACATCTGAAGTATGATATCAAAATTAGGCAGAAAAAAAAAACTTATGTACTATTTAACCTTGAGCAAGATAAGTGTACATCTTACATTATCTTATGAGGATTTGTCTATACTGTTAACTAAACAATGGATGCACAAATAGTGGTCAGCATAAATTTAAAGCTATTATATAATTGACCTTCTGTTAATGAAAATCAACAGTAGCCAAATAAAATTAACTTCACCAAATATCCAAAATCGTTAACACCACAATAGAATTTAAACTTGTAAAAATTGAATCCCAAACCGACTGAAGTATGAAATAGAGATTGAAAAAATGTTTATCGCTAGTTGTATTATTACAAATAACTACTGTTTTTCTTCTTACAGGTGTTTTGCAGCGCATAAATTTATTTAGCAGATATATTACAGTTTCTACATTTTTACCTAATAGAATGAAAGTTTATAATCCGTAAGTGGTGTATTAATTTATATTGATGTTTATTGACACATCATTCAATTTAATATGCACTGGAACCTATGTGTAGATGTGTACAGACTAATATGTAATGGACAAAAGTGATAGCTCATACTGAAGTTTGATTCATGCAGGACATTGAGTTGACAATTGCTTGTCAGTGTAATATGGTAGTACAGAAATAAGACGCGGAAGAGGGAGTAATAAATATGTGCAAAAATTTTTACTGACCAAACCATACTGCTGTAAAGTGCGTATGAAATATGTATGTACTAATGAAATGTATATGCAGTGAAGTACGTACGAAATATATATGCAGTAAACTTCTTTCGAATGTAGGAAAGATTCGTGAAATTTTTTAGTAATGAAATGTATATGTGGCGGCGAAAAGAATAAAAGCAGAACCAAACGTGTATCTTAACTCTGTTTGTAGTATTGCAGAATGTTTAAATTAGAAGTGGTTAGTAGTAAAGTGAAGTGGGTATAAATGAGCCATAATTGGACTGGATTAATAATTGTCATTTAATACACTGAAAATACAGGGGTACAAACGTACAGATCTTTAAACAAACACAAACAGATGCAGTAAGTAAATACAGTTGGACATTTGCAGACAGAGTAGAAAATTTAGGACTAGGTAACACAGGGGTAGGATGGTGCTACGGGCGTACGATAATGCGCCTTGCGATTGCCGTCATGGCTGCCTACTTCTTCCTCTTACTTCCACTCAATCGTCCACGTTTTTTCTCTTACCATCAGGCTGCATGTGACATTAGGCTCATTCTTCCGTCCGACGGTGTGTTCGGTTATGCTGCCGTCTTGTAAACAGTCGTAAGTCTCCTACAGTGGTATATATGGTAGTCAGTTACTGTGTTATGTGGAAATAAGGGTGGAGTGTGGGTTGGAATGCAGACCTGTTTAACTTTAATCTTTTCTGTGTTTATCACACCTGGGCAATAAAAGCAGAGTGTCGATAGGTAACATGTTTGTCAAATATCGTTACAGGAATGGATGGAGTGTTGACAAAGAGGCATACCAATTTTCGTGACCGTGCTGGATTCAGTAGTTAGCTGTGTACCATCACCTTCTTTCGAATACTTTGGGTCCAAGGGGTCAGCTCTATCAGGCATAGGGTTGTAAGGCTGGTGAATTTGTGAAACTCTACTGACAGTGAGCGATTTTCCATAATTCATTATGTCGTACTGTGATGGTTTGAATTCAAACCGAGCTTCCGTACCCATCAAGCTGTTGAACAGTTTATCAATCACTTTGTCACCATTGGTCTGAAGAGGTAGAAGTTGTAGTGTTAGGTCGGGTGAGTTAGCGGAGGAAGGAGAGGGAAAATAGTTGGTTGCGAAGGTTAGACGCATGGAAGTTAGTATTGTAAAATGAGAAAATAGAATAGGTGTAAGATGTGTACCGTTTTGGATATTTCCATCATCTCGTCGACGCTCCTTTTGATGAGGTAAGCAGCATCTTTGTCAAAAGCGGTTACTGTCGCAGTACCGCTATGGTCAAAAATTTCCATAGACATCTTATACCTGTGAGGATATAACATAAGGGAAGGGAATTGAAAAGGAACAGTAAACTTATTTCTGCACACCTTTTAACTGGATGAGTAACATTGTTATTGCATTTAGAGCAGCTAAAACCGGTTGCTTCCTTCGTCACCGTCTTCCTACAAATGGGACAGGAAAGATAACTCCATGTTGATGAAGTGTTAATCCTCATCAGTGTTGCGTTTACGACATACTTCTTTGACTGCAAAGGAGGTAAAAACTGGAAAATGATAATCACAAAGTAAAGGTAACATAGTGGTAAAAATAAAAGATAATGACATACGTGGCAGTTATTAGAGCGTATGTCGTCTAACATATTAGATATGGTACTTCTAATTTCCGGGTCGTAAGTAGTTGAAGATGTAGGCCGTTGGTGCTCAATTGTTGTAACAGTACTGCCTTCACTGTCCGTGACACTGAAATGTAATACAGTAGCAATAAGGTTGCAGATGAAGTGTACACATCAGCAAAAGTTGTTAATAAGTAGGAGGAGGTATACCATGAAAGTAATTGTGCCACCTCTTGGCAGTCAGTGCTCAAGTATATTTGTGTAGCATTGGTGGATGAAAAAGTAAACTCTCCTAGAATTATTAGTTTGGAGATAAGGATCAAATTGGGCAATGAAATATAAAGTAGGAACGATAGTTTACCTTTGAATAGTTTGACTAACAGTGAAGTGAATATCACCGACGGTGGTTGTTTTCCTGATTCAATAGCAGTCTCATCTATGAGGTCAGTTTTGTCAGCCCACAAAGTAATAGATGTATTTTTCAAACTGTGTAAAAGTTGAAATGGAGAGTGTTAGTGAGCATAAATGTGGGTGTACATGTGAAGCAGTGATAAATGTTAAACCTTCCACTGTAAACAGTGATCTCTCTTTTAGATGTTTGACATCCGGTCCTTGTTGTCAGTTGGACAACATCTGAAATACCTCGCACTACCCCACCAACATCTGCTATGAAGAAGGGAAAAAAAGAATGTCAACCAAATCTGAGGAGAAGTGTTAGTTGGAGCGGTAGAATGATAGTATACAGCGTGTAGTAGTTGGAAAAGTGAGAGCACCTGTAAGTTGAGCCACCTTATCTATGCGTTGAGCAAGAGTTTCAGTATCGACAAAACCAAAGTTGTATCGTGGAATATTGTGCAGTGTTGGTGGAAGCTGTTTCACTTTGGTGTCATTACGAAAGATGATCATCAACTCTTCGTCTACAGGACGGTACGTATTCTGGGCAGGGTAGACGTTGAATGTTTCAATCTCGTATAAACATTGTTCTTGAAACGTCTGTGAGTAGTTGTCTACCAAACTCTTTGGCACGACAGCATGCTTTTGGTTGCCCTGTCATATAGTCAAGTGTGATTAAGTTGCAGCATGAAAGTAAGTGGTAATAAAATGTCTACATATTAATTGGGTTTACGACTCACATTTATGTCAAGAAGATGAAGATTGGTTGAGTAAATCTGTTTTGCGGCTTTGGAGATTGAATTCCACACCCTAGACAGTCATACATGAATGCGATCCCAGTTAGGACCAACTTGCAACTCAGATAGTAGTTGATATTGGTTTGACATTGTGATAGCTGTTGAAAGAAATGTAAGAATGGTTAACAACAGTGGCTAGCAGAATAGTACTACAGCATGTAGAAATATGATATTTGCAGTGGTGTATGTGGCATAGAATGATTAGCGGGTCAAGAGAATTTATTTTGTTCAGAGAGAGGGAAGTACCAGGGGAGTATGTCGTAAAGTGGGAGATTAAAATTTGTGGAGGCCTAGCGTGGATAAGAATTGAAGATGTTGAGTTATATGAAGTTGGAAACTGTAGAATATAACTGATGCACAGTTTTAAAAACCCATATTTTCAACACGTGTACAGAACTTGGTTTTCCTCTGTTCGTGGTTGATGTAGTTATGTAACGAAATGGGTTGACCGGTTGACTGGGAAAATAAGTGTATCCTAAAGACAGTTGCAATGGTGAAAAAATTACGTGGACTTGAACACCTTAGTAGTTGGTGATAACAGTTCTGTATGTGAAAATTTTGGGGTTCATGTTTGGATTACAGCTGCACTGCCCATACCCTATATTTTAAGTCAGTTATATTTTTAAATTTGTACGTAATGATGATAGAGGAACATGTGAAACAGCAGGAGGTTAGTACGTTGACATAGGCATAAGGGGTAACACAGTTGATGGTAAGTGAGGATAAAAATAAGGTAGTATGTGTATGATGATGTAAAATATATGTAAATAATAACTGACCATACACAGGTATGTGTGTACTGTTATATGAAAGTACAACTGGTCAAACAGCACAGGTAGAACGTATATAGGACAGAAAATAGGTAAAAAGTAAAATATTATTTCACTCATTGGTATATTAGTGGAAAGGTTAATATTAAGGAATGCGGTTGTGTCTATTAGTTATGTGATTTTGATGGACTTTAAGTATCGAATGATATTCAGAAACAACTGAAGGAGCAAAATACAGACATGTACCTTCACCGAGAGGCTCTCAACGTGAGAACTCAGAGAACATGAAAAACAATAACAGCATTTGGAATTAATGACAAAAAAGGTTTGAGGAAAAGTGAAGCAAATTGATTGAATATGAAACGATTCAGTTGATTACAATATATACAGTAACATTCTTCATACAATTCATCCTTCATTCTATATCATGACAAAACTTTGTACTTTATTGAGAAGAAGATTTGGGGCAGCTACCAAAAAAAATATTGGGGCTTAAAATACTTATTCTTCAAATTTACTGATACAGACATACAGAGCAGTGAAGACGATGATGAAATAGTTGATGTGTGTCCACCGTCTGAACGCCCTCTTGTTTCTGTTAATGTCCGAACTGCTTCCACGGTTAGCTGGAGTACCTGTACTTCAGCTTGACACAGCCTGAATACAACAGAAATATGTCAGTACATATGGCCATATGTTATGACCTGCTATTGTGGTAAGGTAAGTAGACCGACCTCCTATGTCACGTGCAGATGTGGGTCAGGACAACCAGTTCAGCCATGTTTCCGTTTCAGTGGGTGGCAACATGTGCTTACTATACAGTGTAGTAGTATATCATTCCAGTAATAAATCAACTCATCTATGTAAATCAATACAAAATATTCATTTAGCATAAGATCCAAGAAAATTACATAAAAAAATCACATGGACATCATTCCAACGAAATGTAGTAACAGTTATCAGACTATACAGCAATTTTACTATAGTTCACCATTCTTATTTATATATGTTCATACCAAAATTTGACAACCTTATAAACTGGGTTAAAAAATTATCATAAGCTCGGTTAAAAGCTGAGTATAAGCTGGGTTAAAAGTTGAGCATAAGCTTCGTTAAAAACCGAGCATAAGATAGGTTAAAAACTGAGCCTTACTCAGTTAAAACTAAAACATTGCTCATTTAAACTGAGCGAGTTTGCTCAATTGAAAACTACGCAACTCATCATTACTTCTTCTTACTGTTTCTTCTCCCATGAGTAATCTCTATCCTAACTTATTCATTTATTTGTTTACTAATGATTGTGTAATAGGTGATGAGTTTGTAGGTTTTTTTGGAATAACAAATGAAAAGGAAGAAAATGGAAAATGGTGGAATATAGACGTAGTGGGAAATTAATTTGTTGATGTATGCATGTAAGTAGTTGTACATGTACTTGCGGTAATATAAGGTCATATATTATAATTATAGACTGTAAATTACAACACAGGCACTGATCTTTGCAGGAGTTGAAATTACATGTAAGACCCCAAAACCCAAAAATCAAACATAAAAAACAATAAAAGCTCCACAGATGCAAAGCCTGGATAAAATCAGTATAAGTTGCAGCGAAATCAATAGCGCCAAATTGAAATGCTAAAATATCTATCTGCAAGATAATCTTCATTTTAAATATTTTATGCACCATCATCTGTTAACATGAATCATCGCTTTTAACGAAGGTAAATACACGTTGCATCAAGTATTTAGTTTTTTCTTCTTTTATCAATGTAAAAAAAAGAAGTACATAGATTTATAAATATTTTGGAAATAGTAGATTGAGTTTAAAGTCTTTTCCAACAAATTATTAAGTAAGAAACGTCATGAAGTCAATGTTTAAGATAAGCTTTATTCAACTATATCTTTCACTGTTGCTTTCAAACAATTGCAAAAAAGTAGTGAAGAGCCGAAGCAATCAAGCAATTTAATAGACATTTGTCAGCTTATATAAAGATAACTATTCAATAAATGGTCTAGGTTTGATAACCCATAATATGTACGGTCCAACAAATAAAAAATGAAATTCACAATTACAGTACAGACGTTAACGATTATGCGTAAAAGTGTTTTTTGATGTTTAGCTTGAAAATGTACTAACATCAAAATGTTAGATCGGTGTAGTAACAACAAACTGAGTGAAATATATGAATAAGCAATGTTGATTTATATGTGGTTGTCATGAACAACTAAATAAATACCTTTACGGGCTGCAACAGGAAAAAAATTCGTTCCGTGTCCACACATTACATCTTTGTTACAACGATACTTGTTTATACTGAACATTTTTCCTTCAACTGTATTATCTTCTATTTTTAACAACAAAAAAAACATATTTGTATATTACGATCCCAAAAAAATCTATATTATTATCAACTAAACAATGCAAGTGATAAAAGATTGAGAAAATGATGTAGGTTTGACAAAAGTTGCCTCTAATTAGTAGATCCTTCTTGTCGACTCCATCTCAGTATTGCCTCTCTCCGCACCTACTGTTTTAATTTTTTGCCTTTTCCGATTATTGAGGTTGCACCAAATATTGGAGGAGAAAATGGTGAAAAAATATTGGTAGACTGTGGCAAAAGTTTGAGTCAAACAAATACCAAAAGAATATTTTCAAACCAGAAAGTCAATACATCAGTAATTATAAAAATAAAATGAAGATGACAAAACAATTACATTACAGTAAAGTTTAGACTGAAGTCCAAAAGGTGAAACATATATGAATATCCATTTCTCCAAATATATAAGTAAAACCAATCATATTTGAACCAAAAAAGCCGTAAAAAAACGTAGTAAAAGATACCAAAATAGGTGAATAAGGTGATAGTTTGAAGAGAGGATACTGTTTCATATAGATTTACTGTAAGAGTGATGAGCAAAATCTGGTTTGAGAAAAATGTTATACAGTCATGCTTTAGCGGCAACTGACTTTGCCAAAAATAAATTTTGTTGAACTTGGAGGGTTTCAGGAGGTGAAAACTGAACAAATAGTAAGAGAAACTAATATATAACATCAGAAGCAGTGTAGCAGATGATAATCCGAATGAGCTCGATTCCGTTGTCACCAATTAATCTGTCCATAATCTCAACCAATAATTATAATTATATCAGTAATACACAAAACTGGGCATATTGGAATAGTATGTGTCAGTAGAGAAATATGTGTTCTTGCAATACTGCACGCACATAACAGCAGTTACGGATGACTTGTTCAGGTCAGAAGTGTAGAATGGGAGGTCAGTGTTCTTAGCTTGAAACAGAACATGCAGTAAACAGTACAGCAGACACAGATCAATAACATAGAAATTTAAATTAACTCATAGTTAGGTAGAAATAAATGTGTGAATATAGGATGTAGTTGACCCACTACATTTTCTAAAGCGGTGGACAGCAAAAAAAGTTTTAATGTATCACAGAATGTGCAGACATATCAGCATCCGTCCGGTTACTAATAATCATTAAATATGAGCATCAAACATAGACAGTTTGAAAATGTAGGTGTGGAAGAGAAATCGGGAAAAACAGGAAATGAGCTGTATTAACAATGAATATATCACACCAATAAGTTACAAATATATAAGTTCATGGGGAAAAAAATATACAATAAAAATTCAGATAGTAGTAATGAGGGTAGACAGTGCGTGAAGTAGGGACAAACGAATTTGCAGTGTGAAGATGAAGAGATGGTAGTGGGTAAAAATAGATACAACAGAAACCGGTCATGTAACCGCATTTTTTCCCTCCATAACCTCATCCTGAAAGCAGAAGGAAGAATGTTAACAGAATTGATTGAGAAAGGCAACAGTAAAATGCATGTAGTAAACGATGTAAGATGTGATTACCGGATAAATCGTTGAAAACTTCTTTATATACAATATTTTTGGTCAACCCACGACGTCCACCCTCCAATTGACCAATTAAAAACTTAATACCCTGGTATGAAGATGTTCTTGATACAGCAACATACAACTGACCATGGCTGAAAACAGGGAGGGGCAAAATATATGCCTATATTCTCTAATGTTTTCCCTTGGCTTTTATTTATTGTCATTGAGAAGCAAACCTTCACAGGGAATTGTCGCCTACGTAACACAAACGGCCATTTTGTATCCGCAGACGTGAGAATGATGCGAGGAATGAGTACCTTTGTACCGATATTAGTACCGGTAATTACTTCAGCTTCAATAACCCTTTCAGCAAGTTGCGTTACAATTAACCGTGTTCTGTTGCAAAGGCCTAACCTCTGGTTCAAATTTCGTAACAACATAATTGGAACTCCTATCTTCAACTGCAGAATGTGGTTAGGTAATCCAGATATTTTTAGAGTGTTAAGAAATTCGGTAGGATAAAGAGTATGTTGATCGTCCACTTGTTCAGATGAAGGACTGATGGAATCAGCACTGAAATAGGACCTTAATTCACTGTTAATTTGAGAAAGGATGTAGGGATTAATTTCCTCAACAAATTCGTTAGTCGTAGCAAGCACGCACCGTGTGCGTAAATACTCTTTTTTTGGTAACCTACTATGCAAATCAGGATATATAATGTCAACCCTATTTTTTAGACCACAATCTCCAACATCGATAAGATATTCAGAAGGTATAGTAATCCATGAAGGATCATCGTCACCGTGTAGTGAAACTGCGTCCAGGTTTCCATCTCCAATGTCAAGCACCCATTGTGCAAACTTCTCAAGTTTCTCCATTTCACGGGGGTTGCATGTTGAACGTTGCAGTCTCATGTTTCTTGTGAGGATGAAAACCTTACACTTCGCCCATAGATACGAATTGCTGATGGAAGCAGAGACCACCATATCTCTAGTACCTTTCTGAATTACTGGCAAAGTTTGTCTAAAATCACCTCCCAGTAAAACCGTCTTTGCTCCGAATAGCCTGGAAGGACCGTAATCAGTACCAACATGCATTATATCCTGTAAACTTTTTTCAAATGCCTCAAGGGCATTATGATGTGTTATCCCGCTTTTTGGCAAAGCCGAGATACCAAAAGATCGGTCAAAAATGGAAGACAGTTCGTCTCAGAGATTGGTTGCACTTCACTTCGCTATGGATATCGATGAATTCTTTCCAAACCCGGATCAGGCCAAAATCGATAAGACATGACAAGCAAGACCATGAAAGCCAGTGTTTCAAATTTCAGGTTAATCGGAGTTCGTATGAGCGAGATATGATCGATGCAAGTTAGCCAAAGTACATAGTTCGAAACCAACGGCTTGTTGAGAAGGTGTCCATTTCGAACCGATGGGGTTTGAATCCATCAATAATTTCCTTATTCGAATCCATCGATTCGCATACGCTTCGAGTCGATCGAGTTCAAACCGATCAGGCATGATTTTGATCACTTCGAATCGATCGGTTCGAACCCATCAGATGGGCGTCACCTCAACAAGTTCGAATCCATCAGGCTCCATATACTTCGAATCGATCACATTCGAATCCATCAGCACGTTCGTATCCATGCTAGAGAACTGTTTCATACCCATCAGTGGGTTGCGTCCTCGTATCCATGAATTTCGTATCGTTCACGCCAGTGCCTAGTTCGAATCGATGATCATTCGAACCCATCGCGGAGCTTCAGTTCGTATCCATCACAAGTATCAATGCGAACTTACCATCGATGCGAAGGAAGCCCCCTCTCCTCGGTTCGAACTAGGCAGATGCAGGACAACGCGAGACTTACGTAGTTGATTGATTCAAACTATGCAACGGCCATTGATACGAACGAGGCGAAACTCACGGCTACGAAACAGTCAATTCAGCGATAAAAGTGGATCGATCCCTAAAGCGCGCACCACGTCATCACTCAGGCATGCGCATTGATCGATTCGAAACCATCGAATCGAAGTGATCGATTCGAGCCAAACAGCCAACCGAAAATCACCAACTCGAATCGATCGTATCTCCTAAACCACTATTCCAAATGCAACGAAATTTTCACAGTAGCTTCCATACAAGGTAAAGATTGTTCCTGCCAAGTTTCAGCTCGATTGGACCATTTATTGATGGGTTCAAAATCATTTCGAATCGATGTCAGATCGAGCCAAAACTTGGTGGGGTCGGTCGCGTGGGCCCACTCACGTGCTAGAGGAAGTCTCCCGAAGTTTGAGTGAGATCTGGGCCTCCTACGCATATAAATAGCACCCTGAAGCCTTCAGAAAAGGGGATCTTTCGGAGCTTCCGCCATTGATCGTCCAGACTCTGCCGGATTGAATCCCATACTTCATTATCGCTGTTGTATTCAGATTTCAAAGCTATCATCAACCGTAATCCATTGTAATCGATTAATTTCATCAAGTGAATCAATAAAGAGAGAACCTTCAAAGTGGACGTAGGCAAGATCGCCGAACCACTATAAACCCTGTGTTCGTGATTGTTATCTGTGAATTATTGTGATTGTTGTTGCTTAGATCTGAATTCTATATTGATTGTTGCTGATCTGTGTTGATAAACGGGTGCTTACACGACTATTGGGTGTTTGTGGTCAATTTTGACGCAAACACGATGCATCGTTGGTGCTTCATCCCAAATGATTAAATCAATGGATTTGAGCAACTGTCCTAATGGAGATTGTTTTGATATGTTGCATGTTGAATTGTCATCGACAATGAGTGGAATTTTGAATTTTGAATGGGCGGTTCTACCGCCAGGTAAAAGTAAGGATGATATACCAGAAGAAGCGACGACTAAAACAATCTTTCCTTCTGCTCTGAAGTAAGTGATAATGGTTTTCCATAGAACCCCCACTTCCGTAAACAAAGTAGAAACCACCTTCATTACGGTCAACAGAGTTACGCACAGTGTTAAATATCTTTTGCTGCTTAAAATTTAAAGATGACAGAAGGGGTTGTGACTCAGCTTTCTACATTTCAATATCATAATCATATTCATATGTTAGCAAGGTACAGTGACCTGTGAAAACTGAAATAAGGTCCGATGTAGGGATGAAGTTAAATTCTGACATAGATCTACCACTTTTATTCATTATCTTTTCTAATTCACGTAATCTCCAACTTAAGTTGATAGTCATCATAATGCTCAGTTTGTTCTTCATGCATACGAACGTGACGCCATTCAATTTCGTCCGCCAACGTTTTCCAATTTCTATCCAAAGTTGTACTAGGTTGGATACTTCGCAGAAAAGCGGTAACATAACAAAAAGTTCACGTAGAGACGCTGCACTTGCCCAACGTGATGCCTCGGTTAACGCTATGTTCCATTCATTATCGTCTTCAAGTAATCCGCGTGCAACACACGCACTTTTAAAAGAGTCGTAAACAACGGAATTAACGGTTCTTATCTCTTCATAGCTGGTTGGTCCTTTGACAATGTTTAGAAGCAGCCGTAAGTAAAATCGTTCGCCGCATGTTGGATGAGCAAAATAAACTCTACCTATTGTGTCCCTTTTTTCCTTGCTGTCCACTTGCCCATTTTTTTGTTCCACACCCATTTTGTAGGAAAATCTACATATGCTAACTTTTGTGCCTCCGCATCAATTTTATTAGTTTCCATCCATTCAGTGAAAATAGTGTTGTTAACAGCAGGTTGACATACTACCTCATCCAAATTATTGTCATCATGAAAAACAACGTTTTGCTCTTCTGGTAAATGAAAGTGTAATCGTTCGACTGAAGGTTTTCGATAGTGAATATCAAATTTGAAAATTCTCCAACTTGCTTCTGAAGCTGATATATAAGGACAATCTATATAAGTCTTTATTTCATCCATCTCTCGAATAAAATTCTGGTTTGTAACGTTGTTTTCCTCAATTACAACAGCAGCCCTATCGTGACCTTTGTGTATGTATTTGAACAAATATATAACAGACTTCGCACAATTGCATATCTCAAGATTAATGTATGCTTGATACTTCACAACTAAACTCACATTATGCGGTATTACCCAACAGTTATTTAGATTAACCCCGGATACTGTGGTGACAAAGTTATCATTGTTGCGTCTTCTGTAATTTGGAAACCCATGCTTGTCGTACGTCGTTTCGTAATTGATCCGCTTTGGGTAATGTTTTGAACATTTACCGTTTATCATACATGGGCAGTTAGGATTAAGAACGCCGCATGGTCCATGTACCATAAACTGACTAACTGATTGGAATGCAACAGGATCTGCCTCACGGTCTGGTAATTCTGCACTGACCACCTTATCCACCTCAGCTGTCGTTTTAGGTCTGTCCTCCGCTCGTACAAACAGTAAGATAAGTGCATGAGGCAAGCCATGCTTTTGAAATTCAATAGCGTACAAAGCTGGAAACATATTAACCAAAATTAATCAATATTGGCAGTGTATGTAACTATTTTGAACGAAATTTTAGTGCATGATGTGACGTACCTGCATTTACTTTTCCAAAATGTTCTTTTTCCTTTATGTCCTGCATTAATTGCTGCAACTTGATTTGGAAAACACGCGAAATTATAACAGGTCTATCTTCTACCCTTTGACCTGGAATATTTTTTAAGCACTCCTTAATCTCCGTCCATTGAGAGTTGCATGTAAATGTGATAAAATAATCCGGAGAACCAGCCCATCGACAAATTGCCATTGCGTCTTGGTAGTTTTGAAGCATATACCTAGGCCCACCAGTGAAAGAAGAAGGCAAAACCATTCTCCTGCCAATAGACAAAGCCGATGTGTCACCCGCTGCAACCGCATCCTTCACCCCTTTGTAAAGTTTAGATCTAATGTTATGTTGGTTATTTATAATCCAATTCAATCTGTCCTCCTCAATGCAACAATATGCATCAACTATTAGCTGTTGGAACAATCTCCCACCGTAAAGCAACGTATTACCATCTCCCTCTCTGTACTGCAGTATGTAAGCATAGTATTCATGCATGGTTACCATGTCGTCCTTATCGATATCAGATGATTCAACGGATTGATGAGGAATGTTAAGTCTATAGCCATCCTCTGCATAGGGAAATAAGATGGGATACTGCATGGCCATAAAACTGGGGTGTTTCTCATTAATTCTCTGTTATCTCGCTTTTTGGCAAAGTCGCGATACCAAAAGATCGATCGAAAAAACGGAGAATAGTTCGTCTCAAAGGTTGGTCATATTCCGTTTCGCTATGGATATCGCTGAATTTTTTCCGAATCCAGATTGAGCTACAATTGATAGGACACGACAAGAAAGACCATAGAAGCCTTCACCTCAAATTTCGAGTCAATCCAAGTTCATACGCACAAGTTATGATCGGTTCAACTTGAGGGGGGAAGCACTGGTTTCGAACCCCCCGAGCTAGGCGTCTTCGAACCCATCGACAAACATCATTCGAGATGATCATCTTCGAATCGATGGACTTCGAACCCATCGGAGTGCCTCGGTTCGAATCCATCAAACTCGAACCCATCTAAGTTCGTATATGTGGACCTCGTGAAGGGGTTGGAAAGCTCATGTCCATCCAAAGAATCCTTGTTCGAATCCACTAAGCTTCGTTTGTTCGAACCCATCACAGAAGCCTTGTTCGAACCCATCACGGAAGCCTTGTTCGAACCCATCACAGAGGCCTTGTTCGAACCCACCTATGAAGCTTCATTCGAACCCACTGGGTCAACTAACCATGATGACGTGTCTTTCATCGGTTCGAATGCACCGAGATATATAGAGTCGAAGCGGTCAACTCAGAGTAAAGACCGGATTGATTCGAAGTTTGCGCTCCACGTCACCATGAAGGCGCGCGCCACCATCGGTTCGAAATCATCGGTTCGAATGGATGGTTTCGAACCAAACAGCCACGCAGTGAACCCCATTTCGAACCCATTATATCTCTCAATCCACTGATCCAAATGCCATGAAATTTTCACAGAAGCTTGCATTCATGTCGAAGAGTGTCCACGCCAAGTTTCACCTCGATTGGATGAATTCTTGATCGATTCGAATGGAGTTCGAACCGATGCCAAAGTGGGCCCAAGTTCCTAAGACCGGGCGTGTGGGCCCCCTCACGTGCCAGAAGTGGTCTCCAGAGTTTTCAGCGAAATATCAGCATCCTACGCCTATAAATAGAGCCCCAGGGCCAACAGAAAAAGGATCTTCCGACCCTCAAGCGCCCAGACTCTGCCGGATCAAGATCTACATCATCCTACATCATAATTTCATTGTTGATTTCGAATTTCCAGTTGTAACTTGCTGTTGATTCCTGCAACAACTTGTAATCATTGAAAGAGAATCAATAAAACATCAAAACACTTCACAGTGGACGTAGGCAACACGCCGAACCACTATAAATCGCTTATCTACGCATTTATTTTACTGTTGATTGGAGTTTTTGTTAGATAATATCTGTTTTGAACTTACATTCTTCACTATTATCTCGTCAACGACTCCCGAAGAGTGTTGTGCCCAATTTTGACACAAACATTCTCTTAAGCAGTCCACTTTTCTCCTCGATTATGATATCCCTATAACCTTCACTTCGGCTACCATTCCCTGTAACTAACGATGCTATTTCAGAAGTTGTTGGTAGATTGTACTGCCTACCATCTCTATCCCTCCTTTCCAACAAATGAAGTGATACATTGGTCAAACTACTACTCTCATACCTGTCTCTAGCCATGCGGAACACCTTAGCCAGCTCGTTACAGTCATTGAACATAGATATTAAATTTTTAATAATATGAGGGTTTGTAGACTGGCTAGCGGACAACCCAGACGCGTTAAGTCTGTTTGTAACCTCGTTGGCTGTGTCGTAGATATACAGCTGTGCAAATTTAGCGTGCCCCTCAGTAGGAAGCATAGAGCCTATTTTATGATAATTCTGCCCGCTGGTTCTAAATACGTAAGGACCCCGACCTATGTTCACTGAATTATCAATACGCCCACCCATAGATGTAAATGCAAACATCCCGTTATATACCCGTATGTTCTCTCTGAAATTAGAACTATCACGGCCACCATTGTGATCAAGCAGTTGATATAAATATTCAGGGCATTTTTTGTACTGTGGTAACTTAATTTTACCGTCCTTGCAGCAAATAGAAAACTTTGGATTCAAGGGTCTTCTAGACTTCCTGTTCCTTTCTTCGTACCAAACTGTTGCATTACGACTTGAGCAAACAGAGGTAGGACCACCAACATTCCATGGCTGCACTGCAGCACCTGTGTCAATAGTTTATGAGTCATTATTCCTAACACGAATGTGTACTGTAAACGTACGAAGAGTAAACAAAGTGGTGGATGAACCGTTTTAAGTTTAATTAACAACAAAGTTAAATTTACTGTGCAAATCGTACAATTTCTGCATTAGATATTAGCTAACATAAATATGTTTACAACGGAATATGTAAATGACTTATTCCAGGTTATATTATATTTTGTAAGAGACATGGAGATGAAGAGTACACCATTACCTGTGCCTATTTTTGCAAACACACTGATGCGTGAATTTGGCAAGGCAGTTTGTCCATATTTTTTTTCCCTGATTTTGTTACAGCGGAAAGCAACAGTTGTAGTCTGTTAGTACGTGAACGAAATAACAATATGTACACCGACAGAACCTACCATAACGGCCACTTCGTCCTGAAGTTATCTTTCTCCTACATGACACAGCTCCATGACAGTCGCTTGTACCTTCCATCAGTGACCCCTCATTCTGCAAAACTGCAGTCCTTTTCCTTTTTCTCACGTTGAGTGCACCTTTTCTTTGAGCTCTAGCGTTCCTAGCCACATCAGTGGTTTTCATCATTTCTGATTAAGCAAAAGACCTGCAACGTGTTACAATCGTCAAGAACACAGTATGTAGTTTGTACAGCCTGCATAAGTGCCAATAAATAGTATTACGTACAGAGTACAAATAAATATGGTACTACTCCCCATCAAATTTCTTAACTTACGACAGCAGTGACGGACAGAATTCGACATAGTTATGTGCATACAGACTGTGTGGTCCATCAGTCAATCATACAGTTAAAAATAATTGAGCCTAGTGGACAGGCGTTTGTACAGAAATATGATCAGGAGGACATGTAATGCAAAAAACAATGTTTAGTAGGAGGAATATTGTGCAGTAATGCCATACAAAAGTCTAAAAGTAGATGATTTTAGAATGCATTGAGTATTGGAACATGGTATGTCAGACGGAAAAGCACTCATTAATATGGTCCGAACAAAACAACCCGTTCATATGGCATTGTAAGCTGCAGGTGAAATCTGTAGCTCTGATGGCAAATTCTTCAACCTAAATAGTTGAATTTAAAAAAAAAAATTGGTTGAATGATAAAGCCTGGTCACACAAAACAAATAACAAATAAAAAGACTTACAGATTCACATGATACATCACAATCCTCATCCAGTAACCAAAAGTGGGATTTGTCATAAATTTGTAATTTTATATAACTTTGAGGGAATATAGGGTAGTTTTATTGATATTGTTTCAAAATTTATTTCCACAGAAGGTCATTCTCCCTTATGTTTTATATTCACAATGCTATCTCAGTATGGGAATTTACATGTTAGTCTACTGATAGTAAGAAGGTAGTCGGCGTTACGAAAAAGGCATGACCTTTACGGTTCATGGACCTGGCCAACCACATCCTCAATTAGAATTACACTATAATATTCGTTATGCAGATTTTTTGAATTTGTAACAATAGAATACAGCACTGAAAGTAAAATAGAATCGTAGTATTCGTATGGTAAGAATGGAAATAACAAAAAATAAACATAACAACAACGTAGGATGACGATTGTGCACAAAAATATTGCAATTATATTCAGACCAACTTACAAATTCATAAACAACTCAACGATTTATAGTTCTATGATGCGCATGTCAACTCTTTCACTGGAAGGTTTGAAATATGACAAAACTATGTTGAATACATAGACTGTAATGTAGGAAATTTGAGCAGGCCATTATGGCTCCGCATCGTCGCTATCTGTCAAAATCTTGCATAGCTGACAAACAAAGACTTAACTTCTAGGTACGAATAATTAGTATGAAGTCTATAACCAAAGTGATCAACAATAGCAAACAAAATACAGTGCATCCAAAAAAACAAAACAGTACATCATTTACACTGCATACTCATTCCACTTTACAAAATATCACTGGATAACTTCCGCTTCAACATATGCAAAACGTTATTGAAGAAGTCGGTATAATTAAGGAGAAAAAATTAAATAGCACATTGACAGCATACAAGGCAGAAGCAGAGTAAACGCGTGTACTACACAGTTAATGTAGTATCAATATGAAATGAGTAACATCACGCGATCAATCTGAACTCTTATTAAGCATGTGTGATATTTATAGCACAGTGAAAAGAGTGGAAAACTGAAGTTGCACTTGTCTGTACGTGTCCATGTATGTGTGAGGGGGTGTGTGTCACTGTATAAATAACATTGTGCCGCTGATTACAGCTCATAATACGAAGAGGCATAGGATAATGAAAAAAAAAATTGCTCAGAAACTTTAAGGTTTTCATGCATTATTACTGTTGTATAATTTTTAATTACAATCTCATGCTTTGTGTAATTACAGAAGAGGTTTGAATTTTATTTGGGAGGAGCACAATTATGAAAAGGGGTCATTGAACACAGTATATTTTTTAGTCAATGGTTCATCAAACCGTGGGCTTGTAAGGGTAGAATTAAATGTATTACGCAACTATTATGGGATATTCAATTTGTACTTCATAAGATTATCATAGGTATATGCAATTAATACAATTGAGTTGTTGAATTCATATTGATGTCTGAAATTGTTGTACGTAAATTAGTTTGAAAAAATAGATATTTGTTAAGCTATTAATTTGAGAACACAAAAGGAGGAGTTGGTTGCTTTTCAAGTATTTTCGAATACAAACTCTAGAACTCATTCAGTGGATTGTGTATATTTACCGCTTACTAAACTTAACACATTTAACTGTTAGCTACATGATTTGCATTGTTGCAAGAAAATGTCCTTTTTTACTGCTTGAATGAATAAGCCTGGTAACACATGTATAACACGCAATTCAAACTTATGTGAATATAATATTAGCTGAAAGAGATGCGTAAGAGGAAATAAATGGCCAACTATAAAATGATATCTTCAGGATCGATATTACATCACATGACAAATCAAAATCCTCATCCATTAGCCGAAACTGGAATTTCTCCTACATTTGTAATTTACTACAGCTTTGAGCTAATAGCGAGTAGATTTATTTATATTGTTTCAAAATTTATTTCCATAGAAGGTCATACTCCCATATGTATTATATCCAAACTTCTAGCCCAGTATGGGAATGTACATGCTAGTCTACTTACGGTACGAAGGTAGTGGACCGTACGAAAAAAGGATAACCTTTACGGATCATGGACCTACCCAACCACATTCTCGATTAAAAATTATGATATAGTATTCCTGAAGCAGATTTTTTGATTGTGTATAATTCGAATACAGAAATTGTAGTAAAATAGAATTGTAGTATTCGTATATTAAGCATGGAAATAACAAAAAAAACATAACACCAGCATAGAATGATAACTGTCCACAAAAATATTGCAATTATACTCAGACCAACCTACAAATTCATAAACAATTCAGGTGAAATATATTTGTACGATGGGCATGTCAAATCATTAGCTGGAAGGTTTGATATATGACAAAACTATATTGATTATATAGACTGTAATGTAGGAAATTTGAGTAGGCCATTACGGCTCCACATCGTCATTATCTGTCAAAGTCTTC
The DNA here is from genome assembly GCA_030765085.1 of Allium cepa. Taxonomy (NCBI): domain Eukaryota; kingdom Viridiplantae; phylum Streptophyta; class Magnoliopsida; order Asparagales; family Amaryllidaceae; genus Allium; species Allium cepa. The sequence continues at coordinate 675,649,147 of CM060943.1, read as the reverse complement.
CATAGCTGACAAAGAAAGACTTAACTTCTGGGTACGAATATGTTGTATGAAGTCTATACCCAAACTGATCAATCATAGCGAACAGAATACATTGTATGTAAAAAAATAAACAGTACATCATTTGTACTGTGTACACTCATGCCAATCTACATAATATCAATACATAACTTCCGCTTTGGAATTTGAAAACATTATTGAAGAATTTATTGTACTGTAGGAGAACAAAATTTTAAGGAGATTTGTTTAAATTAAATGTCAAGATATTCTTTCACGTTATAATCAAATGAATGGGCCTTTTGGTCTGTTTTCTCAATACTATACATATATGTTGTTCCCCACCTTTTTGAGAATAATAAGTTAACAGAAATACGTTGTTCTACTTATACAACAGGAATTACCCCACCAAAAATAGGATAACAGAACAGAAAACGATAGTTACTTCATGGTTAGAAAAAAGGGAAGAAAAACACAAATACAAATAGGGCATAAACATTTGCCGAGTTCCATGCTTAGTATCAGTTGGTGATGTACTAGTAGCAAATGGGGAAAAACTATATTGAACATTACGTACTGTAGGATAAAAATGAGTATCACTACAATTGGTAGGAATAGGTGAGCAGATAAATACATTTCCGTGAGTATTAAGTCTTCTTTACTCAGCATTGAGAAGCATCCCATTTGAAGACCTTAAAAAGACAGGGGAGAGGAAGTTACCGGGCTGTATGTGCGCCGTTGTAAAAAACACCATAGTATATATCATATTTTGCACAACTGTAATGGCACATCTAATACAAAGAAATCCGGACATACAAAGGGAAAAATGAACAGGAGTGCAAGGCATCATGTCCCTACTACTGTCTACAGTAGTTGGCCGACATCTGTTAACAGTACTGTCTGTACCGTAAATGTTCGGGTTGTCAGAAATGACCTAACAACTTGTTGACCTCTGTGCATGTTAAAACATATCATCGAGTTCTGATAATGCACAAATTACAGAGTGTAGGTCAGCAAAGTAGTAACTCCAATTCCCCACCCCAGCTGTTGGACATTTTTTTCCCTATAATTCACTAATCTCATGTTAATAAATTATTTCATACGTGCTTCATAAAGTTGCAACGTACATATTTTTCAGACGGTAAACTGTTGTGTTGGAACAAAAATGTAAACCAACGTTATGTTACCCAATTACAATTGTGAACAAAGGGGGGAAAAATAAGGATGACTGGGTAATTGACCTTAACAATGCTGCGTTACTACTGACCGTTTCATGTACGCACCTCACATTAGGTGGAAGTGAAAAGCTGTTACATTTTACACATGTTCTCTCACATCTTTGTATAACGTACAGAGTTACGGAATTGGAATGGAGGACGTACAGAAGCGGAGGTGTTTGTAGATCATAATCCACTTAAACAATAACGTCAACTCGAAGTATGTGAAGTAAAGTAAGGTGCATTTAAAGTGGTGTTAAGATAACAGAATGATGTGGAAAATCCCTTTCCCAAACAATTTTATTTTTGCACATTCTAACTGAGTATCTGTATTCGGCTGATACAGTTGGTCGGAGGCGAAAAATAATATCTTTTAGTTTGTATGATTAAAATGTAAGCACCGTACTGTGTGACTGTCCATGAAATAATTAGTTGTAATACGATGAGAAGTAAACACGTAGCAGTAGCAATCACAACAGATAATGAGATGAACTTATATCGTACCGAATATGGAGAAACGAATCAGCAAGCCTCTGCTGGTAGCAAGGCATGCAATGTTGAAGAAACCACGTTAGTATTGTCTGCAAAGGGAGAGAAGGGACTATTACAGCAGAACAATGATTTGGAATTTATACGGTACAATTAAGGAAGACGATACGCTGTCTCTCCCAACGATACGTATACCTGAACATCCGTCTGTCCAGTTACAGACTGCACTTTGGACCAGGAGAACCTCTCCCACATGGAACTAAGATAACACATAGGAAGCGTTAGAAATTGAAATAATAAAACAACAGTTTGTTACAAAGAACTCTTTGTAAGTAACTATATATTTAAATGAGTTATGTAACTGTTAACTGTTGGTATGCGAGAAATAATAAGCGATAAAAACTTAGAAGTACGTATATACTTAGCAGTATACTCAAATTAGTTCCGGGTATTGCAACTGAAGTACACAGTTTCGTGTAAAAAAAGGTGGGAAATTTGGAACAAAACGTACTTGGTCATGTGCATAACATTGAAATACTCAATAATTGAACTGATTTGAAGCAACAGGTTAAAAATGAAATAAACCATCCCCAACAATCGACCTCAACACACCGTCAGGTGAAAGCAACAGAAACATTTGTACACGGTAGTGTCGCGGTAATGTATGGATAGTGGATAAGGAATTGCGTGAGCACCGTGATGTAAGGGAGAAGTGTAAGAAACACAGGCAGTGTCGACTGTAGAGTAATAAATAGTGGGTGAGTCGTACATGTCACATGGGTTAATTCGTTAATGAATATACAGCAACAACAAAAATGGAAGAAGTAAAGTAAATAAAGTACTGACCTATCTCCGAATGAAGGATGAGGGCGATAGCCAAGGCGACGTAGGAGGAAATCGGAACAGGACTGACGTGGAGGCCAGGTAAGTAGGGGGATGGGGAGCCAGGCGAGATGCGGAGGAGAACGAATTGGGGGTCCTTGTAAATAGGGGCGGCTGAACGGCCAAAGTGAAGAGAACGGTGAGTGTCGATTTTTCTGATGGCGAAGGGGAGAGGGGCAAGGGGAGAGGAGGAGGAGAATGGATTGTGAGACGTTGTAAATAGGAGCGGCTGAACGGGCAAATTGAATATGACGATGAGTGTCGATTTTTCGAATCGTGGAGGGGGTGCGGTACAGGTTAGGTGAGAGGAAATGGGTAGTATCAAAGGAAAATTAGGAGGGGAAGGAGTTGGGGGAGGAAGATAATAAAAGTTGGAAATAGAAGGGAGTCAGTTGAAAGGGACAGATGTCGACATATGGCTGCGCTGGTTTCTCCTTTCCTTTATAAGTAATAGATTGGAGAATTGTTTATAGAAACAAGAAACTCCTTGTTAACGCTAAAAATTGAACGCTAACATCCCGATGTGTAGAGTGTAGTTGTGAAAGCACCACCCGTTGGTACGGGAACCAGAAAAAAGTAAGAATCATAGAAAAGTATTAAAAGACACGATATTTATAGTGGTTCGGCTTAAGAAAGAGCCTACGTCCACTTTAAACTCCTTTATTGCTGATATTATTACAACCCTTTACAAGATTCATCGATTACAAAAGCCTTTGAGTTTAAAGTCATTTAGAACAAGTAGCCTCAACTTCAATGTCGATCAAAATCTTTGAATTCGTATTGAACATGTATGATTTCTTCGTGAAGTTCCTTGAAGCGTTCTTTGTATCTCAAAAGATTTAAGTGTTGAAGTAGTTCGGAATGTAGCAGAGTAGCGACGCTTGAAATGAATGAGTCCAAAAAAAGTCCCTTGCTAGTTGGAGTTAGGGCTGTATTTATAGGCATTTTTCGGAGTAAGGTCGTAGGTTGTGACCGACCTAAGTAAGGTCGTAGGTCGTAGCCGACCTAAGAAGCACTGGCCCCCCTTCCATAAGAACACGCAAGCTCGTTTCAACAAGTTCTAGGTCGTAAGCGACCTTACCAGTAGCGGTATAGAAAAGGCGGCCTTCTAATGCAATGTCCTTAGGTCGTGAGCGACCTATCTTAGGTCGTGAGTATCTTCCTGTTATCATAGCTCGAGATCTTAGGTCGCTGAATCCCTTAGGTCGCGGCCTTCCTTTGGTCGAAGCACTCTGTTAGGTCGTGTGAGTTCTATAGGTCGCTGAATCTCTTAGGTCGTGGAGTTTCATAGGTCGAGACATCTTCTCGGTTGCGGAGTCTTCTTAGGTCGTGGAGTCTTCTTAGGTCGTTATAATCTTTAGGTCGCCGCTATTTTTTAGGTCGTGGCCTCCTTAGGTCGCAACTACTTCTAGGTCGCTTCATTAGTTAGGTCGCTAGCAGTGGGGAGTTAACATTTGCCCCTCGAAGTATGTGACCAAGCTATAGGTTGCGTGCTTCGATTTCATTAACTCGTGCTCTGGAGGGTCGTTAGGTCGTAGACGACTTAGAGAGAGGATTAGGTCGCATGCTATCGATTCGTGTTCCACTGCCCCTGAATATAAATACCGTAGGTCGCTCCTTCCCTTCTTCATCTGCTTCAGCATCCATTCTACCATTAACAAGCTTTTGAACTTCTCAAGGACGATTCTGATCAGCTCAATCTTTAATCTTTTCCATCATCAGATTGCGTAAGTGAATTCTATCAACATTCGACCACATCCATCATCAAACCGCGAATATTCCACTTGTCGTTCTTAATACATTTTCGTATGCTGCGTTTTCCCATAAGTCACGATTCGATTAACCTTTTGATTGAGTTATCGTGGTGATTCTTGTGAATATGGCAATACATCAGATGTATGGTGGATTTGAGGCAATTTGAATTGGATTTTCGGGTGATTCGTGATGATGTGGGAGGAAGATGGTAAATTACAGTGATTCGAATTAGCTGGTTTGTAAATTTGGAAGAGATGAGGAAGGCTCTAATGGGTTAACGAGTTAATGGAGGAGATGATGTGGCAGCGTGTGAGTGGGGAATCGACCTTATACTAGCGATCTAACTTTCTCTTGAATGAGATAAGACTTAAAGCAGAGCGACCTAAAAACGACCTAAGAAAGTAACGACCTAAGTTTAGTGATGATTGAAATCTTAGGTCGCGGCCGACCTTATACTTTAACAAATCTGGACCACCTTAACCTGAACCAAGGTGCGACTTAAGAACTTGTTGACCTAAATCCCTGTGGCATAGAAATTAGGTCGTTGCCGTCCTAGTACTTTGATGATTTTGCGTGGATAGGAAGTCAGCGACTTAGTAGATTTGCACATGAACTTTAAACAGAACGACTTAACAATTTAGCGACCTATCATCTCTGAATGACTGCATAGGGACTTAACATGTCAACGACCTATCTTTTATGGCATAAGCTTTAGGTCGCAGCCGAGTTAGGACTTGCCTAATTTGCATTATTTTGACATAAAGCCTTAAGCTCCTTGATTTGCACAATGCGACCTAATGAAGCTCCACCTATGCTAGGTCGCTGGAAACAGTCTGGATAACTTATGACTTGTAAAATTTTGAAAGAATTTGATTGAACTGCTTGGACTTGAACCGTTTGAAATTCGTTACACTTCTTTACAGATTTCTCTAACTTTTAATCTAACAACCTGTTTAAACATAACATTTGCAGAAGAATGGGACGAATATACTGTCACTGACTGCCCACATCGAATGACAGATTAGTCGATAAAGAATAATCAACTTAAATGAACTGTGTGTGTGAAATGCTGTAAATCAACCGAATCAAATGAAGTATTAAAGCAAAGCTAAAATTTTGTTTGAATTAACACTGCACTTGAGTTTTAAATTAACGAGTCCTGAAATCTCACAATTGATCAGTTGTCAACTAGTTTAATTCCAGTTATTTTGCTTGTTATTTTTATTAGTTTTGCACAACACTTCACACTTTTAGGAAACGTGCACCTTCACATCTGAACATCCAGTTGCTTATGTAGAATGACGTCTCAACAAGAAGAGATGATAGAACACGTCGAAGGGGCTTTCCCGATTGCTATTCCACTAGAGAACCCTCCGGAAAGAACTCCTACCCTTCTGAAACAGCGGGTACTTAATCAACTATGCGTTCAATTTGGCATTGCCGAGGCAGAAGTTTTACTCCCTGGACCAAATGATTTTGCTGATAGACCACCTTACGGTTTTGTTACCATTAATCGCCAAATGTGCTTAAGTGGAGTAATTCCTCCCTTTAATGAATTTCTTCAACAAATCCTTCTTCGACTAACGATCTCTCCTTTCCAACTGCATCCCAATGGCTATGCCATTTTGATGGGATTGTGCGTTTTGTTCAGGAGGACTCTTGACCGTCTTCCGAGTTTTGAGGAAATCTGTTACTTGTGCACTTTTGCGAAGAACAAGGACCACCCTTCAATTGTACTTGTAAGAGGTGCGAGGAACCGCAAACTAATTTTGGATTTGCCGGAGAGTGCACATGGTTTTTTGAATCAATTCTTCTATATTCGTTGCCCCGCAAGATTTTACGCAGACTGGAGAATAGGAAGTGAGATCTTCTTTCCCTTCTCTCTTCAATTTTATTCTAAGTTTTTCATGGTTCGTATTGCTAGATGCCGATTCCATTCCTTATTTTTACAGCACTTCCTCCTCCTTCTAGAGATTCCAGTCATAAGCCAGTCTTTGAAAGGCTAAGCATTATGGCTGCTGAAGAGAGGAGCGCAAAATTTCTATTGACAGATGAACTTCTTCATCGGTTTGAGCTTTTACATTCTTCTCGTTCTACTCAACCTCATGAAGTTCCAACTGAAGTTCCCGATTCTCCGATGAAAACTCCTGATGCCCCGATCTCTATTAAAGAGCACATGCGGGGAGGAACCTCTATAGAAACTTCACTAGTAAAATGTTCCACTCCAAGGGATGATGCGGAGCCGTCCGAAAATCCTGCACTTGCCCCCATAACTGAAGAAGAGGAGCCCCTTCCTCATACTGATAAGAACGTTGATCTTGGAGTTGATATTTTTGGGAGTTTAAGTGACATAATAGTCACTTCTCAAGAACTTTTTAGGGATGATCCTGCCATTGCCAAAGTCACATCTCCAGCGATTGAAGCAACTTCTACTCTCAAGCACACTTCCACAGCCCCGGAAGTGCAATTTTCCACAATAACTACCACTACCCCTCAGTCGATGACTAGTTTGTAGTCTAGTTTGCCGCGAGTAGTTTTACACGTCACACGCACTTAGGATGCACTTGACTTTCTTATTCCTGGTAGATTCTCAAACCTTGTTTTTTCTTTAATTTCAGGTTCTCCAATGGGGCGGAGCGGCTCTTATTATGACGACTTTAAACAATACGGGAGACGCAACCGATTCGACTATAGACGTCATATCCCCCCTCGAAGAGAAACCGATGAAGAGAGGGCCATCAGAAAAGCAGACGAGAGACGAGCATATGAAGAACGTCACCGAAGAGAACAAGAAAGACATGACCCTCCTCACAGAGATGATGATATCCAAAAAAGAAAGACTCACGATGATAAAGGTAAAGGTCACATGGACGATTCTTCTAGCAAGCGGGCTAAACTTACTGAAGAAACAATGCCGACAGTTTCTGAAAATGTTCCTGCTCAATCTCCTGCCCCCGTTCGTTCCGACATTCAAATAATCATCAACCGGCCCGCATACCAAGTTGGGAAAGGTCCTCCCACTCTTCAAAGTCGATTCCCTCAGTGGTGCCTGAAAGGGGCTCGATTTGATCTCGACTTGGTTCCTCTCGACAAATCGGCTATGCTGTGAAATCTTGATACTGTCAGGACCGATATTGAAAGAATGTCGAACTGGCAAAAACTTGTCGACGAGCTTCAGAGGGTTAACCGAGCCAATCTCGAGGCTATGCTCACAATGGAGAACGATAAGACTGAGTGGCAAAAGACTCTCGAGCAACATGACGCCGAAATAAGAAGTATTGCTTCCTATAATGAAAAGCTGGAAGCGGAAGTAGAAAAGCTTAAGGAAGAATTTTCTATTTCATCTACTTCCTATTCTCAAAAGGAGAGCATGCTTCAGCAACAAGTACGAGATGCGCATGCCAGTCAAAGGGCAGTCGAAGATAAGCTTACACACAAAGAGAAGGTCATAGAAGAATATCGCGCTGGAACTTTACAGCTGCGGGAACAGACCGGCTCTCAAAGCTTGGAGATAGAGTTGTTAAAAACTCGACTTGCTATGGCCGAAAAGGAGCGTGACGAGGCTGTTGCTGGTAAACTCGCGGCCGAAGAGGCCCATCAAGCAACCAAAGCTTACATTGGCTCCACATTATTTGATTTTTATCTTCAATGTATCTTGGGGAGCGGCAGCCTTTCATTTCTAGGTCCCAAATATGAGATTACATTGGCTGAAGTATGGGAGGCTGCCGTAGATATGCTTGGAGGCGCTGGTTACTCCGAAGACCATCTTCAAGAATATTATTTTGACGAGGCCACTCGGGAAGCACTAGCTAGGGGAAAAGAGCATCTTGCTAAATTTCGAGCTGAAACGACAGGGGAGGGGTGCTCAGAGAAGGAAGCGCTTGTAAATGCCCTTGTTCCTCCTTCGGTTTCAGCTGATGCTGATATAGCTGGCCCTAGCTCATCTTCTATTCCTCAAGATAAAACTGATCTCGGAGTTACAACTCCCCATGTTGTAGAGAAGCCTCAGGAGAGCACCGAAGCCCAGGATTATGAGATTGAAATGATAAAGACAACCGCCGCAGGTAACTTTATTGCTGGACCAGTTGAAACTGATTGCTTGTTCACTTCCCACGACTTTGATGAATTTTTTGACTATCTCCTGAATCTTAATGAGCCTTTATCTCCTCTTTTTACTGACTTTAACCTCTTTTCTCCTGTAGAGAAAGCATCGAGCATCGTTCAGACTTCGCCTTCTCCGGTGATCCCTCCTCCATCTCTTCAGGTGACTCCTCCTTCTGCTTCACAGCCCGGGTCACAAGAGGAGCAAATAGAGGCTCTTCATGGCTTAGATGACCCTATCGCTTCGCAAGAGCAGAAAGACGAAGGACTTGAGGGAGGTGAGATATCTCCGGAGCGGACTCCTTCTGATGACATAATTTTGTCTGCTCTTGCTACTCCAGGGAGTGAGTCTTCTTCGAAGAGGATAAAGAAGCACGGAACGTCGAAGAGGAGGGGGGAAGAAAATCATTTCTACTGAAGAGGAACCGAAAGTTGCACCGGTTGCACCTCCCTCCCCTTCTTCCCTTATGCCTACAGACCGACTTGAAAAGCTAACCATTCGGCCGGGTAAAGGGTCCAAAGGTGGCAAGAAGAAATGAAGATTTCAGCTTTTAGCTTCTTGTCTTTTGCATGTACTGGTCGAGAATTGTGCGGGTATAGGCCCCTGCTTTTTATTTTGAAACTTGTATCTGCAATACAATTGAATAAAATGATCCTTTATTTGCACAAACTTCTGTTTGAATTTGAGAATGCATTTATTATTCATTTTTGCACAAGTTTATTTATATGATATTGCGGTGAGCTTATGGTATGTTGTTTGAGCGTACTTTACCGATGTAGCTATACCATTTTGTATGTAACTATACCATGTTGCCCCCATACCATAAGCTTGCTGCAATATTTTATACTTTGAGGGGACTTGCACTCTTATTTTCTGAAGAATAATTACTTCATTCTTGAAGAAATTTTTCGTAGAGTACAACTTCCTTCATATAAGTTTTTACGCTTTGTCCTTCGAAGAAATCACTTTTTTCTTTTGCTTATGTACGCATTTTGCCAAGTGAATTCTTCTATGTGGTAAAGCGGGCCTCTGAAGGGTACTTTAACTTTCTTCCCTTTTTTTTGAGGAAGATTATTTTCTAAAATAGGTAAATCACTCTTCCTTTGAAAGTTAAAGTATGCTCTTGATGAGGATTTTTTTTTTAAAAAAATAGAAATTTGTACCTCTGACGAGGGATTTTTCACGTTTCAACACTTGGAAGTTTTATTTCAATCTTGGTGAAACGTGTACCTCCAAAGAGTTGTGCCTTTGACGAAAGCCTTTTCACGTTTCAACACTTGGAAGTTTTATTTCAATCTCGGTGAAACGTGGGCTTCCGAAGAGGTCTTTCTTCTTGATTGTGTCTCCGGGAGGGGGTTGTACCTCTGAGGAGGGATTTTTCACGTTTCAACACTTGGAAGTTTTATTTCAATCTTGGTGAAACGTGTACCTCCAAAGAGTTGTGCCTTCGAAGAAAGCCTTTTCACGTTTCAACACTTGGAAGTTTAATTTCAATCTCGGTGAAACATGGACTTCCAGAAAGGTCTTTATTTTGTTTTGCATTTCAACTCTGGTGAAGTGAAATTCTGAAGAGCGGTCGTAACACTTCAACTCCTGGTGAAATGTGCCTCCGAAGAGGTCTTTATTTTGTTTGCATTTCAACTCTGGTGAAGTGAAATTCCGAAGAGCGGTCGTAACACTTCAACTCCTGGTGAAATGGGCCTCCGAAGAGGGCTTTTATTTTGTTTGCATTTCAACTCTGGTGAAGTGAAATTCCGAAGAGCGGTCGTTACACTTCAACTCCTGGTGAAATGTGCCTCAGAGAGGGTTTTCATTGCCTGGAAGTTACTCTCTCATGGTTGGAGGGTCATGACTCCTCCAATCTTTTTTGTTGAGTAGAGAACTTTCTTTTTTGTGGCGTATGACCCATTAGAGGTCTTTATCCTCCGAAGAGTTGTGCCTCCGAAGAGGACTTGTGCTGCCGATGATGGCTTTGGTTGTTCCCTTGTCCACTTGCTTATGCCTTTTTAGCAATCCTCTGTTTTTTTTTCAAGCTTTCGTTCCCTTTTCTTACAAGTAATTTGTTTAATCTAAGGAAGTGTACTTCATTGTCAGGCAAGTTCGTGAGAACGGGCATTAGCTTCTTAATTGGATGTTTGTTTGTTCAAACGATCTCAATTTATTAGCAAAGGCCCGTTTCTGTCGAAATCATAGGCCGTTCAATTGAAGTACTTCCTATCTAGGATTTGAATTCGGGGCTTTTGTGACTCGAAATTTGGCGAGAATCACTTGGTCTTATTATGTGCAAGTTTCACTTCCATTGTCTGCAAAAATTTAAATCGACATTTCAGCAATACATTCTATGTACTTTTTATATCGAAAATAAAGCAAACATGTAATAATAATAAGGAACACAAGATTTATAGTGGTTCGGCCAGGAAATTGGGCCTACATCCACTTTATATTCTTTCATTATTTACTTGCATCAGTTTTACAATTGCCTTTAATTACAAGAATCATACATTCATAACTCTTTTTACAATATTTCAACAAAATTTTCAAGTAAAGTATGGACGCAAGTGATTGCTGTTCCATGCCCTTGGAATTTGATCTCCTTCGACAGTAGTGAGTTTGTATGTGCCGTCCAGAAGCTTTTGACCTATGACATATGGTCCTTCCCAATTTGGCCCAAACACACCTGTTGCTGTCATAATTCACTTTAGGACTAGATCTCCAATTTCAAAGCTGCGTTGGCGAACTTTGGAATTGAAATGTCTGGCTATCTTTTGCTGATGAGATGCATTTCTGAGCTCAGCCTCTTCTCTTTTTTCATCAAGGAGATCTAGTGCCTCAAGCTGTAGTTTCTCATTCTCCGCTTGATTGAAATGGATTCTTCTATGTGAAGGGACCTCTGTTTCTACCGGAATCATTGCCTCTGATCCGTATGCCAATGAAAATGGAGTATGCCCAGTCGCAGTTTTGTGGGTAGTTCTGTATGCCCATAGTGCCAGCGGTAGCTTATCGACCCAACCACCTTTTGCTCTTTCAAGTTGCTTCTTGATGGTTGACTTGATAATTTTATTTACTGCTTCCACTTGCCCGTTTGCTTGCGGATGGGCTACTGCTGAGAAGCTCTTTCGGATTTTGAACCGTTTGCAAAAATCTTGGAATTCTTCACTTTCAAACTGAGTACCATTGTCCGTAATTATTTTTTGAGGCACACCGTATCTGTAAATGATGTTTTTAGTCACAAAACTTATCATCTTCTTTGAGGTGATAGTAGCTAGTGGTTCAGCTTCTGCCCACTTAGTAAAATAATCTACAGCAACAATGGCATATTTAATTCCAGATTTGGCAATTGGTAGCGGCCCAATGAGATCCATTCCCCAAATTGCAAATGGCCATGGACTGACCATCTGTGTGAGTTCAGTAGAAGGTGCTCTAGGAATTTTAGCAAATCTTTGGCATCTGTCACACTTTCGAGAATAGCTTGCAGCATCTCGATTAATTTCTGGCCAAAAATATCCGTATCGGAGAATTTTCTTTGCTAATGTTTGGCCACCTGAATGATCACCACATTCTCCCCCATGCACCTCAGCTAGGATTGTTTCGGACTCTTCCCTGGATACACATCGAAGTAACGGCATTGAGAATCCCTGTCTGTATAACTGGCCATCCTGGACTATATAGCGAGAGGCTTTCCTCAGTAGCTTCTTTCGTTCTTTCGAACTTTCCGGTAAAGATCCATTGAGCAGATATTCTGTTATTGGAGTCATCCATGATTCTTGCTCTTGAGACACGCTCATGATCCAATCAATATCCGTCTCATCAATGCTTGGGGTCGACAGGATCTCCACTGGGGTTAACCCCAGAAATTGAGCTTCGCCTGTGCTAGAATACTTTGCGAGAGAATCTGCTTTCATGTTTTCTTCTCGAGGAATGTGACTTATCATGTAATGATCGAAATCACCCAGGAGTTCCCAAGCCTTTGACAAGTAGGCGGGCAGATTTCCCCCTTTCGCTTGGAATTCCTTTTTGACTTGGCATACAATAAGCTGAGAATCACTGAAGATCTGTAACGCTCGAATGTTTAATTCTTTAGCAATCCTTAAGCCAGCGATAAGGGCTTCGTATTCTGCTTCATTGTTTGTTGAAGGAAATTCCAATCTTAGTGCATAGCATAATGATCGACCTTCAGGGGTCTCAAGTACAACTCCGGCTCCAGAACAGTAGTCGTTTCTCGCGCCATCGACATATAACTTCCATTGTATTGGGGAATCGTCGATCGTTTCCTCCTCACCGTTACCCTTATCCGTGAATTCTGCGATGAAATCCGCTAAAGCCTGTCCATTGATTGCTTTTCGGGGATGATAAGTGATGCCATATTGACTGAGTTCAATATTCCACTTTAGAAGACGACCCGAAGCCCCAGGGCGAAACAGGACTTGCTTTAAAGGTTGATCAGTGAGGACTCTGATAGTGAGCTTGGAAATATTGCCTCAACTTTCTAGATGCAATTAGTAGGCAATAGGCTAGTTTTTCCAACTTAGAGTAATTCATCTCTGCCCCAATGAGTCTTTTGCTGATATAGTAAACTGGATGTTGAATCCTCTTGTCTTCCCGTATCAGCGCTGCACTTAAAGCATGAGATGATATTGCTAAGTATATAAGAAGATCCTCGCCATCGCCAGGCCTAGAAAGTATTGGAGGCGTTTCCATATGGCGAATCAATTCATCAAAGGCCTGTTGGCATTCAGGAGTCCAATCGAAGTTTTTCTTTCCTTTCTTTAGGGCGTCAAAGAATGGGATGCATTTATCTGTGGCTTTGGAAATGAACCGACTCAAGGCGGCGACTTTTCCATTGAGACTTTGCAATTCCTTCTTTGTTCTAGGAGCTTTGATTTCCTTTAAGGCGGTAATTTGAGCTGGACTAGCCTCGATGCCCCTTGCGCTCACGATGAAACCCAAAAACTTGCCGGATTCCACTCCAAATGAACATTTCAAAGGATTGAGCTTCATTCCGTATTTTCGGAGGACCGCGAACATGTCCGCTAAGTGTTCTAGGTGATCCATTGCTTTCTTAGACTTTACTAACATGTCATCGACGTAGACTTCCATAGTCTTGCCTAATTGCGGTTTGAACATAGCATTAACAAGTCTTTGGTATGTTGCCCCTGCATTCTTCAACCCGAAGGGCATAACTCTGTAGCAGTAAAGACCAATGTCAGTGATAAAGCTTGTGTCCTCCTGATCTGGCTCATGCATCATGATCTGGTTGTATCCGGAGTAAGCATCCATGAAAGATAACAATTCGTGTCCCGCTGTTCCGTCTACCAGTTGATCGATTCTGGGTAATGGGAAGCAGTCTTTGGGGCAGGCCTTGTTTAGATCTGAAAAATCGATGCATACTCTCCATTTTCCGTTGGCTCTCTTAACCAGCACTGGATTTGAAACCCAATTCGGATAGGTAGATTCTTTAATAAAATTATTCTCCATGAGCCGATCAACTTCTTCTTTTAATGCTGCTGACCTTTCTGGACCTTGAGTTCTCCTTTTCTGCTTCACAGGTGTGAATTTTGGATCAATATTTAGAGCGTGTACTGCAACTTCTTGGGATATTCCGCACATATCGGCATGAGTCCAAGCAAAAACATCCAAATTTGCCTTTAAAAAAGATATTAAGATATTCTGAATTGACACATTAAGTTGTGAACCCACATTCAACACCTTGTTTGGGTCCTTTGGGTCAACAGGTACTGGTATTGTCGTTTCCACTGGTACCACTCTATTCTCCCCTGCACTGACTTTTCTAGGATCCATTTCTTTCCTTGCTCCGCTGTGCTCGCCAGTGCAGGGTCCGCCCTGTAATTGCTACAAGGCTGGTTCTTCGATGCGGACTGGGACTGCCGCATCCTTTCCCATTTCTCTTTTTCTGGTTTCTCGTAGCTCTGTTAGATAACATTCCCGCCCCGCATTTTGATCCCCTTTTATAACTCCCACTCCATTTTCTGTGGGATATTTAATGGTGAGGCACCATGGGGCCAGAACAACTTTGAATGCTGCGAGAGTTGGACGGCCAAGGAAAGCATTGTAAGCAGAAAATTCGTCGACAATCAAAAAAGTTTGCTTGCGGACCACTTTTCTCTCTCCTTCTCCAAGTTCCACAAACAGATCAATGGTTCCTATCGGCTGTTTTGGCTCCCCAGTGAAGCCAGCGATTTTCTGCGATGAGGCTTGCACATCAGCCATAGGGATCCTCATCTGGTCGAATGTTTTCTTGAAGAGGATATTGCAGGATGCGTCACAATCAATGAGAACTCTTCTGACAATAGCTGGCCCGATACCAACCGAGATGACTAAGGGATCAAAGGTAGGAGCTTCAATACCTGCGGAATCCCTGGCTCTGAACACAATATCATCATTGAAGGTTCTTTGCTGCTTCAGGGGCATAGCACCTTCCAAAATGAATACATCTTCTTCGGTCGGTACGTATTTCAAAGCTCGGGTATACCTTTCCATTTCACCCCAGCTTCTGCCTGCTGGGTGAGGTCCTCCTGTAATGACATTGATAATGGGCCTTCCAGATTCATGCCCTGCTGCCTTCTCACCTATCCTAGGCTGATGAGCAGGAGCTTGCTGCCCCTGACTAGACGAAGCAGGATTGTTGCTATTCTTTTTCACAAATTGCTGCAGCTTGTTTTCCCTTAGCAACTCTTCAATCAGATTTTTCAATTGGCGGCATTCGTCGGTATCATGACCAGGTTGATTATGAAAGTGACAGAATTTCCCACTTTGCACAGCTTTCCTTCCGGTTCTCAGAACAGGAGGTTTAGGATATTCAACAAAATCTTTAGTGGCAAGGTATATATGCTCTGGTGTATCTGATAAAGGAGTATATTCCGATGGTTTGAAGGAACGAGGCCTCTTCAGATTTTTCTGTTTCTTTCCATCGTTATTTTCCCTTTTCTGTCCAGCAGATTCACTCTTGCGTGGAGCAGCAATGTTATCTTCATCTTTTTCTAACACTGCCTTTACCGGTACAGGACGGCTTTCCAGGCGTATGAACTCATCTGCTTTCTTGTAGAATTTTTCAAGGGAATTTGGTTCCTTCATGTTAAGCCATTTTCCAAATTCGCTCGACTTGTCGATGGCCCTCATCAGATAGGTCAAGATCATCCGTGGTTCTGCATTGTCTACCTCGGCCAGCGCTATATTAAAGCGATTCAAGAAAGATCTGATAGTTTCACCCGGATTCTGTTCTAAACTATACAACGACATAATATCCTTGGCTTTTGAAGCGTATAGTCTGAACTGCTCCTTGAACTTCCGGGTTAAGTCAGAAAACTGATCGATAGATCGGACTGGCAGCTTGGTGAACCAAAGCAGAGCTACACCTTCCAGGTATACAGGAAAATATCGGCACTTTATTTCATCAGAAGCCCTGGCACCTGTCATGTGCCAATCATACTTATACAAGAATTCGTTCGGATCACTTGTTCCTTTGTAAGCTGGAATGGTTGGAGGGACAAACTTCCTTGGGAATTCAGCCTTTAAGATTTTCTCAGTAAATGGAGTTTTACTTGGGGAAAAACCCCATTCTTTCTCGTCTTCAACCCTCTGCATACTCTCTTTCATGATTTGTCGGACCATCCCAGAAAGATACTCCTCATCATGTCGAGTTCTAGATCCACCAACCTCAGGAAGTGTTTGTTCAAAGGGGCTAGCAGCCCTTTCAGGAGCATTCCTTTCTTCAGCATCATGAATGTTGCCAGCAAAGTTCCTTTCATTACCTGCCGGTTGACGGCTTGCCCCAAGCAAATCGTTCAACCTATTCAGAATTAGGGCATTTTGGGCATTCTGAGCCTCGAATTGTGCATTTTGGGCATTTATCTGCTGGTTCAGCCCTAAGATTGCAGCCTCCAGCTCTGCCTTTGTAACTCCGACAGCTGAAGTTGCTTGATTCGATACAGGGGAAGCGGAGGTTCCCTCTTGAGCATTTCCAGATCTTACAGATCTACTCTTTCTACCCGGAGCCATGATTTCGGATAAACTTCTAGTCTTCCGAGAGGTTACTTCAACAAACTTTCGTGGAGCAATGATGACGATTTGCCTGAGTTCGACTCTCAATGAAAGCACCAAAAATGTTAACGCTAAAAATTGAACGCTAACATCCCGGTGTGTAGAGTGTAGTTGTAAAAGCACCACCCGTTGGTACGGGAACCAGAAAAAAGTAAGAATCACAGAAAAGTATTAAAAGACACGATATTTATAGTGGTTCGGCTTAAGAAAGAGCCTACGTCCACTTTAAACTCCTTTATTGCTGATATTATTACAACCCTTTACAAGATTCATCGATTACAACACCCTTTGAGTTTAAAGTCATTTAGAACAAGTAGCCTCAACTTCAATGTCGATCAAAATCTTTGAATTCGTATTGAACATGTATGATTTCTTCGTGAAGTTCCTTGAAGCGTTCTTTGTATCTCAAAAGCTTTAAGTGTTGAAGTAGTTCGGAATGCAGCAGAGTAGCGACGCTTGAAATGAATGAGTCCAAAAAAAGTCCCTTGCTAGTTGGAGTTAGAGCTGTATTTATAGGCATTTTTCGGAGTAAGGTCGTAGGTCGTGACTGACCTAAGTAAGGTCGTAGGTCGTAGCCGACCTAAGAAGCACTGGCCCCCCTTCCATAAGAACACGCAAGCTCATTTCAACAAGTTCTAGGTCGTAAGCGACCTTACCAGTAGCGGAATGGAAAAGGCGGCCTTCTAATGCAATGTCCTTAGGCGTGAGCGACCTATCTTAGGTCGTGAGTATCTTCCTGTTATCATAGCTCGAGATCTTAGGTGGCTGAATCCCTTAGGTCGCGACCTTCCTTAGGTCGAAGCACTCTGTTAGGTCGTGTGAGTTCTATAGGTCGCTGAATCTCTTAGGTCGTGGAGTTTCATAGGTCGAGACATCTTCTCGGTTGCGGAGTCTTCTTAGGTCGTGGAGTCTTCTTAGGTCGTTATAATCTTTAGGCTGCCGCTATTTTTTAGGTCGTGGCCTCCTTAGGTCGCAACTACTTCTAGGTCGCTTCATTAGTTAGGTCGCTAGCAGTGGGGAGTTAACACTCCTTATAAAGGAGTATTTGGATCCAAACTTCATTAGTTATATTGATTATAATATATTAATAATAAATTCAAGTTAAGAATATTTAAATTGGCAATGTTTCATATAAATGACAGTAGCTGATTCAATTGAAATGGCCAAGTATGTCGCCTTAAATAGGCATCGATAAAGAAATGTATATAAATATAAATGCACAAATTTATAACTGAGTCGAGGGTGGTTCCAAATGTTGAAAATCCCGTAACATCGTCATATGATAACACTGTTAGAAATTGTTCGTAATAGAACTTAGAGCTCACTAAAAGTCGAGAGATATACTTCTAATCGTTCCACACGCTAAACGTAGATTATTAGCATCGAAGAGAATTAATTGACAGTGTAGATGATTATAACATAATATCATACCCGTTCGGGACCGACCTAATGGTTTTAAGAAAACCAATTACAGAAGTTGGAATATGATTCTATAATTGACCCCAAGTGCAATTAGGTGATTGACAGAGTTAAGGATATACCCTATGGGCAATCATGTAAATTGTTACATATATCTAACTTAATAACTAATCTTATTCAAAATCAAAGGTAGTTTCTTTTTATTATATACTTGATATAATGTGGTTATATTAATTAATTAATTTAATTAAAATTATAACTTAATAGAACATCAACAAATGGTATTGTTGGCATCAAAATTGACCACCAACACCCAGTTATATGAAAGCACCAATATCCGATCTAATCGAGAATTACGAGGAGAAATAAATGAAGAACCAAATCAAGCTATTAGAAAGCAAATAAATAGAGACACAAATTTATAGTGGTACATCAAACTCTGACCGACGTCCACTCTATAGATTTCCCTTTTATTAGTTTATACTGCTGATTACACTTACAAATCCATTAAATTCAACAATAAAACTGGCAGAGTATGTCCTAGGTAGAAGATGAAGAGAACCAGAATGAAGATCCCTTTTTCTAAAGCCATGCCTGCTGTATTTACAGGTGAAGACGACCATCAATCTCTCTGGAACTTTGGCAAAAAGACTTTCTAATCCACATGGGTCCACCATAGGGGTCACTAGGCCTAACTCCCAATGAGAAGGGATCGGTGTCGATCCCGTCATTGGTTGATTTTTAGGCAGCAATCCCTATAATGGCTTCTCTATGCTAAAATATGTTTAGTCTCCAATTTTTAAGCCATTTGGAATAGGGGAGCCACTATTTTTGATTGATCTTTTATTTAGTGTTGCTTGAGTGTTGTCTTCTACCGATCCCTCGCAAGGGCTGCATGCCGAACCCTATTTATCAAAGTGTAATGATCCATAAAGGAACACCGATCCCTTTTTTCATAAAACATGCTAACCTGCCGATCCATCTTATGTCGAACCCTCATTCATTGGCTGAAATATGTCGATCCCCCTTAATAAACCATGCTGATCCCTCCTTTATGATGTATTTTGTTCCATTTTCTTCAACAAAGCATACCGAACCCTCGTTAGCCAACCATGCCGACCCATATTAACTAGCTGTGATGATCCCTATTCACTAAACCATGCCGAACCCTTTATAGAAGCCAACCCATATCAATCCCTTCCAAGTTGCTAAACTATTGAAGTATACCGATCCCGCTAGATTGAGCATGTCGTTCCCTTCCATTTTCTTAGTTATACTTCATACTTCAAACATTCTGCCTTGTATATCTTTCAGTTCCATTCAATCCTAACTTCATGTAATAATTTATACCTAATTTTTGGGTCCTATATTCGTCGCTCTACACTCATCGGCCTTGGTAACTGTGAAGTTTCTTGGGTTAATCCACCTGTATACTGCCTTGGAAAAAGGCGGGTTAACACTTTTTTTCCCCAAAACATGCATTGTGATAGGAAGACGTGTTTTAAATTTCCATAAATCCAAAATCCATGTCCATAATTCATTGATTACCATATTATCCAATCCGTTGCCAATCCAATTCCTTGATCTTTCCGGATCATTAGCAAAATCCATGACTGTTCTGAGTCACTTGGAACTATATCAACATCGACACTCACTTTATCGACTGCCGAGAAATCGAAGGCCGAAAAACCGAGATGTTATGGGTTTTAAAAAGAAAAGAAAAGAAAGAAGAGAGAAAAAGAAGAAAGAAAAAGAAAAATCGAGGGAAAAGAAGATAGACAATTTTTTTTTAGAAAACAGAGAATTAGAAAAACAGAAGATAGAAGAATTTTAAAAATAGAACAGAACGGGACAGAAGACACAAAAAGAACAGAAAGAACAACATCAGAATCTCACAATTCGCAGCGGAACAACATATAATAATAAATGAATAATCTTTAAACAAAGAACTATATCAGTTATTACATTACATCACATTTTATTACATCTTATCATCACATCAGAGTGTACAACAACATACAACAACAAACAATGCAGCGGAAAAAGAAATACTATATAAACTAGTAATACGCCACGCCATCCAGCTTGCCTCCAGCAACTCCAGAATATCCAGAATATCCTGATAAACCTAACTCTTGACTGCCCGTGTGGAAATTGGTGGGCACCCAGAGTTTAGGAAGGAAAACAATAAACTCCAAGTCAGTCATGTGACTGGTGTGAGAACTCAAAACAGTTTATTTAACTTTTAAAAATCAAAATAGAGGAATATTTTTAATCAATTCGCAATGCTTTTAAAAATGAGACTACCATAAGGCCTCCCGCACACACACACATGCAAACGCAGAATCGGAGGAGATTTCTCCTTATGATAGTCAAAGATGCTTGATACGCATTTAAAATAACATTTGATATTATTACTAGTGCATAGTGTAGAGAAAAATTCATTTCGAAAGTAGAATATAAATCTTAGCCAACATAGACATTTCGAACTATGCCTACTATAGCTACCATCCAAACAGTGGTGACCACCATAAGTGAATGGCAGGTTCTACAACTAATACCGTACAAGTTTCGTATTGGGAATTGGATTTCCAACAAATGGTCAGGCTAAGGAACTTCCTACTGCCACATGGGATCGCCTCTGGCTGGACGTCCCGAGAACTTAACCAGCTCTCTGCCAACACAAGGCCGGGTTACCTTTATCACTAGGTAACTACTACACGAATATGGCATCCCCCGGTCCCATCGGACCTTTAACCGAGCGCTCGTCACCAACAACACCACACAGAAAAAGATATAGTGTATCAACATGAGTAAGTATCTGGGCTCCATACCATGATACCACCCTTTCCAGAAGGAAATGCACATACCCTAAAGGGAGCTACCCCTCATAACCTTGCCGCATCATTCCTGTTTTGACCATTACCGGGATGTGAGGCTCGACGAATTCACGTCCACAAAAACATACTTTATACAAAAGCCATGCTTTGGGTCAACAAATGATCAACACAATGATCACTAAGATAGACGATCAAATAAATGATCCTATCACAAATAATCAACACAATGATCATTTCAGCATCACTCAGCATGTCACATTACCAAAATGGGATATATCGCTGATAACTTCAACTATATAACCTTTGAGCTCGTACGTCTCAAAGAAGGGTGTTAAGCAAAGAATAAATTCTCCGCCACCAACAGAAATATATTTGAAAGAAATCAGCTTTATATCTCAAATTGTAATGTCAGGCATACAATCCATACAAGTCTGTTCCGGGCTCGAACAGAACCGAAGGCACTTACAAAGAAGTCCTTGCAATCCGGATATTCACAATCCTGATCGGATTCACCATCACATATGGAGAACTCAATACCGGAGCAACTCGGTGCAGAGTCAATCGATAGTTCATCCTATCACTCTCGCAAATACCGGTCTTCAACACCGATCTTCAAATGCGATTCACAACGACGTATCACATATTCGGAATGGGTTATACGACCCCATGGTCCTTTCCCGGTTAACCCGAATAGTGAGCGCTTATTCAAAAATAAGTGTGCATTCAAATTCAAACAAATCACATCAAATACCCATTCAAAGGGAAATATTGATAGTCGGTTATTGAACTATCAATTGATATGCATACATCACCAGATTCCAAATAATTTTCCAAATTATTTACTTTCCAAAATATCTTTACAAGATATATATTTTTCACACTTCAAAAATAAATCAATATTTATTTTTAACAAATTCCATTTTCATTTATAGATTGCATAATGAATTTATATTCCAAAATATTCATGCATATATGATTTCAACTATCCATTTTCAATTTATCTTCAAAAAGATAAATTCAATATATTCACTTTATATTGGAAAACAATTCCATACTTATTAAAAATAAGTAATTCAAATCTTTCATTTTCAACCTTGGAAAATATTCAATATACTTAAATCGAATTAAGTATATATTTCATTCTTTAAGGAAATCATTCACTTAAACATATTTATTTGGGCCAAAACGAATGTTGCGTAAAACATCGTTACGACGTCCCAAAATCACTAGTATAGGGATTCGAAATTAAAATAGATATATAAATCCCAATATTATACAAAACATTTCCTTTCGGAAATCATTTACTATAACAACAGTGTTATAGTCCACCATTTCCTTTTATTTCACGAAACATCTATTTCAACAATGAATGTTGAAATCTAGGGTTTCGAATCTCAACACATTTAAAACATCGTTAGATCGTTTTAATTCAATTTAAAACATCAAATCTAAACCATTTTCTTTAACGTGTTATTCACTATTCAAAAATCATGAATAAACTACGTTAACAAACTTCATCATTTCTATTCACTTTAACTTAAAGGATTATTCACTGTCTAAAACGTGAATATAACTCCATTTATAAGTTATAACAATTAACTTATCAAAATAAGTCATTTGCGGATTTATAAAGCAACGTTTATAAATTCCGTTTCTATTTATTTATAAAAACTTCCTTTTTATAAATTCCTTTATTAACCTATTCTAGTTTATAACTCAATTATAAACTACAAGTTCATATTATAAGTTAATTACTTATAAAACGATTATTTCACAAAATCGTTCATTTAACTTCCCAAATTATTAATCTTAACTTATAAGATTGTTTATTTATCCAAAATTCATTCTTTCGATAACTTTATAAATTTTATAAACCTATTGCTTATAAAATTTCATTTATAACTTCACAGTTTATAATTTCATAAATTTCATTCATTTAGGAAATTCATTTTCACTACATTCAAACACTTATAAAAACTCGTTTTATAATGTCCATAATTCAATTTATAAATATCCATTTATAAATCTCTTAATATAAATCAGTTTATATTATTATTCTAAAACGTCTTTAAATTCCTTTATAATTTCATCATTTCGATTTATAAAATAATCAAATTTTATAAATCCTATATTTAAACTTTTATCATATATTCAAAAATCCAATCTAAATTATTTTATAAAATCATTAGTTCATATTTCTCAAAAATCGACTTTTAATCGTATTTCTAAAAATCAGCTTTTTAACTATATTTCACAAAAACCATAATTTTTATAACTTTAAAAATTATAACGTTTATTTATTTATAATGGATCAATTCCAAAAATATAGTATATTTTCAAAATCACTTTAAAAATCATTTTAAAATCCCAAAATCTGGGTCCAATGATGCTACACATCAGATAGTCAATCACCACTACAACGATATCATATATCGATATGATAATCAATCAAATATCAAAATATCTGAAATAAAATAAATAATGTTGAGGAATCCAGTTGGATCCCTCCAACCTGTTTCCTGCATCCAAAAACATTAGCACAATACCAATTTCGCTCCAGTACGAAATTATCGCGGTATATGTTCTTAATAAATATTATCCGCTTAATAACGGCGTAATAGGGTCTCATCCGCTAAACAAAAAATGCGGGAAATCAATAACTGCAATATATACATATGCCAATATATATATATTGATATTATATATAATACCAATTTCACTGTTTATGAAATATTCGCGGTATATGTTTATATTAAATAACATCCGCTTACTAACGGCGCATAATGTCTATTTTAACAATCAATAATTTACAGTCATCATTCAAACATGCATTCAAATATTTTAAATCTAACTATTTAAAATAAATTCGAAATCTATTCGATTGAGTGAGAAGTTCTCACCTTGGTTTTAATTTCCGTTTAAGCTTTTATTTCGAATAAAATTAAACGCGCGTTTAATTTTACCCGAAATTCTCACTAACTCCAAACGACTCCAAACCAACTCCATCGCGTAGTGCTCGTCCATACGATTCCAACGCAACTGAGTTTGCATTTTTTCGACCTCGTATGAAAAAGTTATGATTTTTACAAGTTTGAACGTGATTTTATATAACAATTATAACATAAACTTTTATAATTTTAACCTATGCCTAATCCATGCCATTAGATCATGATCCAAGGGCTCCCCTCCATCTCCTACATTCACGCGCATCCTACAGGATGAACACGAGGCCGCCGAACCCATATCTTCTCCTAGGGTTAAATTTTTCGCCAAAATTACTCGACGATAACTCGATCAGGAACTTGCACTCGACTCGCCATGCTCCCCTCTACCCACGGCCCAAACCCCAAGGCACTCGGCCTCCTCCTCCACCTCAGGTTGCGTGCGCAACTGGACACGCACGGCCCATCATAGCTCACCCCTCGTCGCTCCAAAACGCATCTCCACCGTTGAATCTCTTCGTCTTGACGAGATCTACAAGTTCCTAGTTGAAGTCGAAGTCTATCGGAGAGTGGATGAAGAGAAAATCGAGGAGAAACGATAGTGTTTTCTGGCCGTTCAATTGGGGGCTGGCGGCTAGGGTTTAATGTTGATAATTTTTTTTTTTTTTTTAAATGAAGGCAAAGGTCTCTATTTATAAGAAACAGCTAGCGTAAACACTATTCATCCCGGGAATTCCGAACTCCGATTTAGACGCCGTAACCAGCGTACCTAGGGTTTATCCCGCGTTCCGGACACAATGGAACAGGTTTCGGAAGCTAATTCGGAAGTATGTGCGAGTTATGGCTGAAAACGTTCAATTTAAATTAAACCGATTTAAATCGATTTCTAGGCGTTTTAATTTGTACCGGACAAACGGTAAATCCAATCGACTTGAAATTTGAAACCTTACAATAATATCACATTACGGATCCGATGAAACTGGTTTCGTCGAAATCCGAGACTTTTTGAAAAATGGCTATTTTGACTCGCCAAATTTAAATTAAAAATAATTCGATGCGTTTCGAGCTGCCACGAACAAACGATAACTCCGATTGACACGAAAATTGAAATCCGGTAATAACTAACTATTACGGATCCAATGAAACTGGTTTCGTTCAATTCTGAGACTGTTCAAAAATTGGCTATTTTACAGTCGATTATTAAATATTAAAATATTCAATTTTCACAAATTAACTTTTAATTCGATTTTAAAAGTTCTAAAATATCATTCTAACTTCAACATGATAAAATAAAATTTTCCAAATTATTTACAATCATTTTTTAACTCAATATTTAATTATTTCCATAATTTAACATATTAAATTATCGATTTAATTATTCAATTAAATCCAAAAATTCAAATAAAAATTTATTTGACTTATAAATTCACTTATAAATATTTAAAATTAATTAAATATTCAAATTTAAATTATTAAAAATTCTGGATCGTTACAATCTTTCCCCCTTAAAAGAATTTCGTCCTCGAAATTATAAGTAAGAAAGGTTACAGAATTTATTAACTTTCCAAAATTTATAATTAAACTTCTTATAAATCCTTTACTAAGTTTTCATATCATACTTAGTTATCTTTTCAAAAACAATTACTATTGTTTAACTTTCAATTCCAAATCAAAGTTAAAGTTTTCAAAACTTTCTAAATTTTCTCAAAATTTTTCTAACGCCTTAAATTTTCGGAAAAATTCGCCATGTCTCCTTTGCGCGGCTCGATCCGAAAAAAAAATGACAGTATATATATCACAAATATACATCTCATCAAGTAATGAGGCATCCCGAAGGGAAAAAAGTGTAAAAGTACGATATTTAATCCGAGATATGTACCTTATATTTTATTAGCGAGCATATACGGCTAATATAGCGCGAAAGCGAGCTCCAAATGCGAAGCAAACGCGATCCGCACCTACTAAACTCAACAAACAACATGAGAATCATGCACATATGCAAATAATCTCAATATACAACATATAGCAACATAATAACTATATAAGTCACATAGAAAATGCAACTAAACAACAAATGCAAACATCAACCAACTACCATTCATAATCAAATGAATATTCATTCATATTCTCATTAATATTCAATGAATTTGGGTTTTCAATTCAAATTTATTTACTTTCCATTTGAATTCAATTACATAGCTTTCAATTCCATTAAATCTTAATGAATTATAAACAATCAACTAACAACCATATAACAACCAATGTATATTAATTTCAACCAAATTCCTTTACTTATATTCATTCATTTTTTTTTTCAACTTCTAATAAAATTAGATTTTAATGAATTAACACTTACATTCATTATTTCATATCAACTTTATTCACATTCAATTGATTAACATTCAATCCATCCATTCAATTCAATTACAAAGTTGAATTCTATTACATAACTCAAGTTCATATTCATTTAATCCACTTGATTATTTACTTCGATACCAAAATCAACTTAATTCAATATCTCTTAAGTTATATTCCATTTAACTTTAAATTCACTTTTATTTACAACTCATATTTTATATAGTTTTACTTCTTATATATAAGTTTATTTTACAATTGTAAATACTTTAATTATAACTCAATTCTTATAATTCTTTTGCTTATACAATTATTCTTTTATTTAGATTATTCAAACAACCTAACAATCAACTTATATACACTTTAATAATTTTGAAAAATTATTCCTTTATATATAAAATATAATCGAGGTAAAATTATTTCATTCACCCAATTTAAAAACAATATTGTGTCGAATTGTTCTATTCAAGTGTTTAGAAACCCCTTCGGCTCAGTTTCGAGGCTGTGCTGACGAAAGTTCATATGCCACTCAATAAACCAATCATCACAATATAAAACAATTTTATATTCACTAACAAATACGCTCTCAAAGCTATTATTACACTCAAACTCAATCTAGAGTACTGCTAACTCTATCTCTAATGAATAATACCCAACAGAACCATGGTTGTCGCTTAACCATCAGAGCTCTGATACCAAATGTAACGCCCGCGGATTTTCGTCCTCCGAAAATTCAACATCGACACTCACTTTATCGACTGCCGAGAAATCGAAGGCCGAAAAACCGAGATGTTATGGGTTTTAAAAAGAAAAGAAAAGAAAGAAGAGAGAAAAAGAAGAAAGAAAAAGAAAAATCGAGGGAAAAGAAGATAGACAATTTTTTTTTAGAAAACAGAGAATTAGAAAAACAGAAGATAGAAGAATTTTAAAAATAGAACAGAACGGGACAGAAGACACAAAAAGAACAGAAAGAACAACATCAGAATCTCACAATTCGCAGCGGAACAACATATAATAATAAATGAATAATCTTTAAACAAAGAACTATATCAGTTATTACATTACATCACATTTTATTACATCTTATCATCACATCAGAGTGTACAACAACATACAACAACAAACAATGCAGCGGAAAAAGAAATACTATATAAACTAGTAATACGCCACGCCATCCAGCTTGCCTCCAGCAACTCCAGAATATCCAGAATATCCTGATAAACCTAACTCTTGACTGCCCGTGTGGAAATTGGTGGGCACCCAGAGTTTAGGAAGGAAAACAATAAACTCCAAGTCAGTCATGTGACTGGTGTGAGAACTCAAAACAGTTTATTTAACTTTTAAAAATCAAAATAGAGGAATATTTTTAATCAATTCGCAATGCTTTTAAAAATGAGACTACCATAAGGCCTCCCGCACACACACACATGCAAACGCAGAATCGGAGGAGATTTCTCCTTATGATAGTCAAAGATGCTTGATACGCATTTAAAATAACATTTGATATTATTACTAGTGCATAGTGTAGAGAAAAATTCATTTCGAAAGTAGAATATAAATCTTAGCCAACATAGACATTTCGAACTATGCCTACTATAGCTACCATCCAAACAGTGGTGACCACCATAAGTGAATGGCAGGTTCTACAACTAATACCGTACAAGTTTCGTATTGGGAATTGGATTTCCAACAAATGGTCAGGCTAAGGAACTTCCTACTGCCACATGGGATCGCCTCTGGCTGGACGTCCCGAGAACTTAACCAGCTCTCTGCCAACACAAGGCCGGGTTACCTTTATCACTAGGTAACTACTACACGAATATGGCATCCCCCGGTCCCATCGGACCTTTAACCGAGCGCTCGTCACCAACAACACCACACAGAAAAAGATATAGTGTATCAACATGAGTAAGTATCTGGGCTCCATACCATGATACCACCCTTTCCAGAAGGAAATGCACATACCCTAAAGGGAGCTACCCCTCATAACCTTGCCGCATCATTCCTGTTTTGACCATTACCGGGATGTGAGGCTCGACGAATTCACGTCCACAAAAACATACTTTATACAAAAGCCATGCTTTGGGTCAACAAATGATCAACACAATGATCACTAAGATAGACGATCAAATAAATGATCCTATCACAAATAATCAACACAATGATCATTTCAGCATCACTCAGCATGTCACATTACCAAAATGGGATATATCGCTGATAACTTCAACTATATAACCTTTGAGCTCGTACGTCTCAAAGAAGGGTGTTAAGCAAAGAATAAATTCTCCGCCACCAACAGAAATATATTTGAAAGAAATCAGCTTTATATCTCAAATTGTAATGTCAGGCATACAATCCATACAAGTCTGTTCCGGGCTCGAACAGAACCGAAGGCACTTACAAAGAAGTCCTTGCAATCCGGATATTCACAATCCTGATCGGATTCACCATCACATATGGAGAACTCAATACCGGAGCAACTCGGTGCAGAGTCAATCGATAGTTCATCCTATCACTCTCGCAAATACCGGTCTTCAACACCGATCTTCAAATGCGATTCACAACGACGTATCACATATTCGGAATGGGTTATACGACCCCATGGTCCTTTCCCGGTTAACCCGAATAGTGAGCGCTTATTCAAAAATAAGTGTGCATTCAAATTCAAACAAATCACATCAAATACCCATTCAAAGGGAAATATTGATAGTCGGTTATTGAACTATCAATTGATATGCATACATCACCAGATTCCAAATAATTTTCCAAATTATTTACTTTCCAAAATATCTTTACAAGATATATATTTTTCACACTTCAAAAATAAATCAATATTTATTTTTAACAAATTCCATTTTCATTTATAGATTGCATAATGAATTTATATTCCAAAATATTCATGCATATATGATTTCAACTATCCATTTTCAATTTATCTTCAAAAAGATAAATTCAATATATTCACTTTATATTGGAAAACAATTCCATACTTATTAAAAATAAGTAATTCAAATCTTTCATTTTCAACCTTGGAAAATATTCAATATACTTAAATCGAATTAAGTATATATTTCATTCTTTAAGGAAATCATTCACTTAAACATATTTATTTGGGCCAAAACGAATGTTGCGTAAAACATCGTTACGACGTCCCAAAATCACTAGTATAGGGATTCGAAATTAAAATAGATATATAAATCCCAATATTATACAAAACATTTCCTTTCGGAAATCATTTACTATAACAACAGTGTTATAGTCCACCATTTCCTTTTATTTCACGAAACATCTATTTCAACAATGAATGTTGAAATCTAGGGTTTCGAATCTCAACACATTTAAAACATCGTTAGATCGTTTTAATTCAATTTAAAACATCAAATCTAAACCATTTTCTTTAACGTGTTATTCACTATTCAAAAATCATGAATAAACTACGTTAACAAACTTCATCATTTCTATTCACTTTAACTTAAAGGATTATTCACTGTCTAAAACGTGAATATAACTCCATTTATAAGTTATAACAATTAACTTATCAAAATAAGTCATTTGCGGATTTATAAAGCAACGTTTATAAATTCCGTTTCTATTTATTTATAAAAACTTCCTTTTTATAAATTCCTTTATTAACCTATTCCAGTTTATAACTCAATTATAAACTACAAGTTCATATTATAAGTTAATTACTTATAAAACGATTATTTCACAAAATCGTTCATTTAACTTCCCAAATTATTAATCTTAACTTATAAGATTGTTTATTTATCCAAAATTCATTCTTTCGATAACTTTATAAATTTTATAAACCTATTGCTTATAAAATTTCATTTATAACTTCACAGTTTATAATTTCATAAATTTCATTCATTTAGGAAATTCATTTTCACTACATTCAAACACTTATAAAAACTCGTTTTATAATGTCCATAATTCAATTTATAAATATCCATTTATAAATCTCTTAATATAAATCAGTTTATATTATTATTCTAAAACGTCTTTAAATTCCTTTATAATTTCATCATTTCGATTTATAAAATAATCAAATTTTATAAATCCTATATTTAAACTTTTATCATATATTCAAAAATCCAATCTAAATTATTTTATAAAATCATTAGTTCATATTTCTCAAAAATCGACTTTTAATCGTATTTCTAAAAATCAGCTTTTTAACTATATTTCACAAAAACCATAATTTTTATAACTTTAAAAATTATAACGTTTATTTATTTATAATGGATCAATTCCAAAAATATAGTATATTTTCAAAATCACTTTAAAAATCATTTTAAAATCCCAAAATCTGGGTCCAATGATGCTACACATCAGATAGTCAATCACCACTACAACGATATCATATATCGATATGATAATCAATCAAATATCAAAATATCTGAAATAAAATAAATAATGTTGAGGAATCCAGTTGGATCCCTCCAACCTGTTTCCTGCATCCAAAAACATTAGCACAATACCAATTTCGCTCCAGTACGAAATTATCGCGGTATATGTTCTTAATAAATATTATCCGCTTAATAACGGCGTAATAGGGTCTCATCCGCTAAACAAAAAATGCGGGAAATCAATAACTGCAATATATACATATGCCAATATATATATATTGATATTATATATAATACCAATTTCACTGTTTATGAAATATTCGCGGTATATGTTTATATTAAATAACATCCGCTTACTAACGGCGCATAATGTCTATTTTAACAATCAATAATTTACAGTCATCATTCAAACATGCATTCAAATATTTTAAATCTAACTATTTAAAATAAATTCGAAATCTATTCGATTGAGTGAGAAGTTCTCACCTTGGTTTTAATTTCCGTTTAAGCTTTTATTTCGAATAAAATTAAACGCGCGTTTAATTTTACCCGAAATTCTCACTAACTCCAAACGACTCCAAACCAACTCCATCGCGTAGTGCTCGTCCATACGATTCCAACGCAACTGAGTTTGCATTTTTTCGACCTCGTATGAAAAAGTTATGATTTTTACAAGTTTGAACGTGATTTTATATAACAATTATAACATAAACTTTTATAATTTTAACCTATGCCTAATCCATGCCATTAGATCATGATCCAAGGGCTCCCCTCCATCTCCTACATTCACGCGCATCCTACAGGATGAACACGAGGCCGCCGAACCCATATCTTCTCCTAGGGTTAAATTTTTCGCCAAAATTACTCGACGATAACTCGATCAGGAACTTGCACTCGACTCGCCATGCTCCCCTCTACCCACGGCCCAAACCCCAAGGCACTCGGCCTCCTCCTCCACCTCAGGTTGCGTGCGCAACTGGACACGCACGGCCCATCATAGCTCACCCCTCGTCGCTCCAAAACGCATCTCCACCGTTGAATCTCTTCGTCTTGACGAGATCTACAAGTTCCTAGTTGAAGTCGAAGTCTATCGGAGAGTGGATGAAGAGAAAATCGAGGAGAAACGATAGTGTTTTCTGGCCGTTCAATTGGGGGCTGGCGGCTAGGGTTTAATGTTGATATTTTTTTTTTTTTTTTAAATGAAGGCAAAGGTCTCTATTTATAAGAAACAGCTAGCGTAAACACTATTCATCCCGGGAATTCCGAACTCCGATTTAGACGCCGTAACCAGCGTACCTAGGGTTTATCCCGCGTTCCGGACACAATGGAACAGGTTTCGGAAGCTAATTCGGAAGTATGTGCGAGTTATGGCTGAAAACGTTCAATTTAAATTAAACCGATTTAAATCGATTTCTAGGCGTTTTAATTTGTACCGGACAAACGGTAAATCCAATCGACTTGAAATTTGAAACCTTACAATAATATCACATTACGGATCCGATGAAACTGGTTTCGTCGAAATCCGAGACTTTTTGAAAAATGGCTATTTTGACTCGCCAAATTTAAATTAAAAATAATTCGATGCGTTTCGAGCTGCCACGAACAAACGATAACTCCGATTGACACGAAAATTGAAATCCGGTAATAACTAACTATTACGGATCCAATGAAACTGGTTTCGTTCAATTCTGAGACTGTTCAAAAATTGGCTATTTTACAGTCGATTATTAAATATTAAAATATTCAATTTTCACAAATTAACTTTTAATTCGATTTTAAAAGTTCTAAAATATCATTCTAACTTCAACATGATAAAATAAAATTTTCCAAATTATTTACAATCATTTTTTAACTCAATATTTAATTATTTCCATAATTTAACATATTAAATTATCGATTTAATTATTCAATTAAATCCAAAAATTCAAATAAAAATTTATTTGACTTATAAATTCACTTATAAATATTTAAAATTAATTAAATATTCAAATTTAAATTATTAAAAATTCTGGATCGTTACAGCAACCGTATCCACGACCTGATCGTTTTATCCAAATTTGAAACCGCTCCGAGTCCATATCCAAATCCATTGACCTCTATTTGCAAATCCATAGACCTCTCCAGGACGTTAGCCTAATCTAAATCCTTGATCTCACCGGATCTTTACTGAGCACAACCCGTACTCGATGACCCGAGTAGGCCGATCCTGTCGCTCTCTAATGAAGCGGCCTACCCTTGCTAGAAATAGTCCATACCTAATGACCTTGATCTCTCTGGATCCTTACAGAGCACAACCATACTCAATGACCTGTTGGGTTTTATTCTTCGACCACGACTCTCCAATCGAGGGTTTAATCCATGGGGTATCCTTCTCCGGCCTCGATTCCCAATCGAGAACTAAATCCGTGGGGTATCCTTCTCCGGCCTCGATCCCCAGTCATGGACTTAATCCATGTGGTATCCTTCTTCGGCCTCGATCCTCTGTCAAGGACTTAATCCGTGTACAAATCCATTATGTCACTCTACGGCGAAGGGACTCATGACTTGCGGTTGTTGCCCGTCTCTCCGGTCGGGGCCATAATCATGACATCTATTATTAATCCAGACTTAAACATTCCTAATTCCATAAAATAAGATTTCGTACAACCAATAAAGAAAAGTTCGAAGCAAATAAGAAGAAACAAAACGAATTTCAAAAACCCAAGCGCAACGGTTTATCGTCATCTCAGAGCATGCCTAGGGACCGTCCTCGACCCCATACATGTGTAAGTGACTTAGCCGTGTTAATGTAGAGTTTATTACTCATTCCATGCCATCCCGATCAACTGATGACAATTTTATGATGATGCCTTAATCAAGTGCCATTTTCGTTCGAGGTGGACGGTGGTTGCTCCTGTTCCACCATCGCAGCCTGAATCCATATGTATTGTTATAATTGACCATTCCTCACGTGTTTCACAAAGATATCCTTCAAATGAATGTAGTCATTTATATTGTGCCCATCCAGCTCATGGAATAGGCAATGCTTTTCTGATGCCTACTCATGTTCGAAGGGTTCCCTCCTTGTCGACCATCGATATTGAAGGCGTCCTCAAGTATCCAAATAAATCCATTTCGGAGATTTGGTCAAATCCGCGAAAGAAGATAATTTTGGTTCTCTCTATTGCCTCTTCGACACATTAATTCCATTATTCATTTTCTGTTTTCCTTTATCATTCTTTTTTACATCTTTTAATGATCCTCCACTTTGCACAGCATTCACCTTAGGTTTGTTTGCTTATGCGTCTTCCTACTGTAGGAACCTTTATATTTCATGATAAAACGTCTCGAGATTCATAGTTGGATCCCACGGAAGTGAATCCTTGAACTCCATTCCATCATAAATTCCAGATATAGCTGCCAACAACATGGATGGATCTAGACGATTCTTAGATGCCGACGTGGCATTAAACCATGTTAGGAACTCCTCAGGGACTCGTCGGTCCTCTGTTTCAGTGTTGCCAAACTCATCACATTTTTGGGTCCCGAGGTATGAACCCTAAACTACCTCACAAACCTTTCGATCAATTCTTTCTATATGCTAATAGAGCTGCTTTCCAATTCTCTAAACCATAGTGCAACAATATCCATTAGGTATAAGGAGAAGCACCGTGCCATGACTTCCTCCAATGCCCCCAATACTTCCATATGTCTTATGTATCTCGTCAAATGAACAACCGGATCCATTTTTCAAGTAGTTTGAACTCTGTGGATTCCAAGCGTGCCTGATATTTGGAGCAAATGGACTTCTATTTACATCCTCCAAATCCCTTCTCACTAATCCTCCACACATAGCTTGCATTATCATCTCCATGAACCTATCATTATCTTCCAATGGTAGTTTCCTATCATTATGCCTAAGATGCCCCCTGAGTCTACGAGGAAATTCTGGAACATACTCCTCTGGACGAGCATCCAAACTCCGATTTGCACCATGCTCCGTGGGATCGATCGTGGGTTCTCCAACATCACGATCAATTGGACCCGAGGGCATTCCCCTAGCCTTTAGGGATTGGTACTAATCCCTTTGGAGGGATTGGTGTCGATCCCTCTAGGATGGCATCGGACTGGCCCCAACTGCTCCGTTCTATTCCTTTGTCTATTAGCTCCATTTGCACATCCTTGGTTTTGATTTCTAGTGATTTATGTTGCTTCAACTCCTTAATTTTGTGCTCTAGCTTGTCTAATATGTTGGAGTAAATTCTACATCATCTTCTCCATCCTTTTCAGCATCCTCTCTTGCATAACATCCATCATTGTTTCAATTTCATCCCTGGTGATGTAGATAGATGCTTGATTAACTCCAGCTCCTGAAGAAGCCTCCAGACTCCCTCCATGGTGACTCCTTTCCGGTAACGCTCTCCTTGTTAATTGCCTAGCCATTACTTTCTATCTCCAAGTATCCAAGCTTCAAAATCTACGCTCCAAGCTTCCTAATCCACTTACGCTAGTCCCTCATGAAGAAAGCACCAAAATGTAGGCATCAAATTTGGCCACCAACACCCAAATATATGAAAGCACCAATATCTGATCCAACCGCAAAAGTATTAAGAGGAATAAACGAAGCACCAAATTAATACTATTAGAAGCAAATAAATAGGGACACGGATTTATAGTGGTTTGAAAAACTACGTCTTATGTCCACTCCAAAGATTTTCCTTTTATTAGTTTATACTACTGATTACAATTACAAACCCGTGAAATTCAAGAATAAAACTGGCAGAGTATATTTTAGGTAGAAGAGAAGCATAATGAAGATCCCCTTTTCTTAAGCCATGTATGATGTATTTATCGGTGAAAACGACCATCAATATCTATGGAACTATGGAAAATGGACCTTCTAATCCACATGGGCCCACCGTAGGGGTCGCTAAGCCAAACTCCCAATAAGGATGGATCGGGTTTGATCCCTTCAATGGTTTATTTATAGGCAGCGATCCCTATGATGGCTTCTGTGTGCTAAAATATGTTTAATCTCCAATTCAAGTCATTTGGAATGGGAATCCCCTATTTTTGATTGATCTTTGATTCAATGTTACTTGAGAGTCGTCTTTTGCTAATCTTTCCCAGGGGCTGCATGGCGAACCCTATTGATTGAAGCATGATGATCCATAAGAGAATGCCAATCCCTCTCTTTCTTAAAACATGCTAGCCTACTGATCCATCTTATGCCAACCCCTCCTTCATAAGCTGAAATATGTCGATCCCCCTTAATAAACCATGTTGATCCCTCCTTTTTAGTGCATGTAATTCCATCTTCTTCAACAAAGCATGTCGAATCCTCATTAGCTAACCATGCCAACCCATTTTAACTAGCTACGCTGATACCTATTCACTCAACCATGTCGAACCCTCTATAGAAGCCAACCCATACTGATCCCTTCCAAGTTGCTAAGCTATTGAAATATACCGATCCCTCTTGATTGAGCATACCAATCCCTTCTATTTGCTAAGTTATACTCCATACTTCGAACATTCTTCTTTGCTATCTTTCAATTCCATTCAATCCCGATTTCATGTAAACATTTGTATCTGATTTCTAGGCCCTACAATCTTTGCTCTACACTTATCGGCCTTGATAACCGTGAAGTCTATTGGGCTAAATCTACCTATATACTGCCTTGGTAAAAGGTGGACTAATATGTATGTTTTGTGATAGTAGTTACAAAGCTTTGTAACCGTGAGTAATTTATCACAATAAAACTTAGTATATCATTTTAAATGTTCCTAGTAAAAAATGTATCGATACTCGATATCGATGTATCCATTACGACTTGTTTATGTAATGCTCTCCAAATGTTAGATGGTGTATTGCTCAAAGCTACTGGGGGCACCTAAAGGTTACGTACTGATAATTATTGAATAACCATAGAACAAATCACTCGATAGTTTTCAGCTGTTTAATACAAATAAGGTCAAACAGAAAATATCGATGTGACTGATTCACACAGTTCTCTCAACTTGAGAATAAAGTGGATCTTCAATATGAAAGTTCCAATTTAATTATAGTCAAATCATGCATAACAATTCATCAAGTGACTATAAATGGGTCGAGTGGAAGTATTGAAGTGAAACACTATTCAAGAGAGGATTTGTACCTTTAGTTGTATAGTTTAGTGTCACAGTCATCTCAAGTCAACTCAAAGTCAAAGCCTTTGACCAAAGCATTTCGATTAATAATAATAATTATTATTGAATCAAGGATTTTGTGTTTGGACTATAGAGTTGAATGTGGATGATGTTGGAATTTTGACCATTACCAAAATCCATAAATCAGTAGTGATATAGTTTTGACGAAGAGAATTGGTGTAGTTAAATATCACTATTGGATAACGCTTATTAAACTAAAGTTGGATTTTCTTAAAACCGACTAAGTGATAAATTTAACTGTAATGTCATACCACGTGCTAAGTGACTTGTGAACGTTAACATTCGAATAGTTCGATGTTAATTGTTGACGAAATTTACACTCAAGATTTACACAACGGAAACGATGAATTCTCTTTAGACCAATTGATTTAATTAGTTTATAGTTGTTATAAATTAATTAAATTAATTAATATTATGAGATATTAATTATAAATTTTGAAAATGATTGAGATTTAAATACTGTTACATATATTTATAATAGTTATAAATAGATTGATCGATATGAGATATCAATGACGAATAAAATTGGATTT
This sequence comes from Allium cepa, assembly GCA_030765085.1. Classification (NCBI taxonomy): domain Eukaryota; kingdom Viridiplantae; phylum Streptophyta; class Magnoliopsida; order Asparagales; family Amaryllidaceae; genus Allium; species Allium cepa. The sequence goes on along the minus strand of CM060943.1, from coordinate 675,612,023 downwards.
AATTAAACATATTTGACTAAGCTTAAATGGGCTATTGGCCTATATTGTTTGAGGCATGGTTCAGCAGTAATGACTGGCATAGAGGTGGCAAAAGAGGTTGCATGTTGGTTTTGAAAAGCATGGTTGAGCTTAGATGAGAAAAAGTATGAGATACTATCATATTTTCTCTCTCATTCAACCAATATAAATCTCCTTTAAACCTAACTTCATCTCACTTTTTGGCTGCCACCTTATTCATTATTGTGGCCAAAATACTTCCTTAAAACCTTAGAAAAATATTAAGTCAAATCAACTCTAATCGACGGCTATTTAATAACAAAAGGTCTGAGATTCAAGACTAGCAATATGATGAATCGAGGAAGTTTCCAAACTAGAAGATACATCTTTTCCACGTAGACTTGAGGGCATTAGTTATGGGTAACTATTTATTTACATACTTAGGTATATGATTATGGTATAATTATTCATTGCTTAGGTACATCTATGTAGATATGTTACTATTGCTTAGCTAGTTAAGTGAGATTTCTATAAGTATTATTGTTGTCACAATAATCATTAGCTATGTACTTAAGTTTAATGTACTCATGCATGTGCATATATTATTAATAATCTAATGTTCTATACCAAATAAATGCATTTTATTTTAATATTACATTAACTATTACGTGTGTGTGTATGCATATAATTTATTTACACAATTTATATCAAAGCATATATATAATTTGATATAATAATTTTATAATATATGTTTATATTAATTATGAATTTAATAGTCGAAAATAAATTTCTATTATAAGTAGATATTTTATCATTATTTAACCATTATAAGATTTAATAAATTCATATAAAATAAACATTTTTTTGAAAACTTAATTTTAATTTTTTTAGTATTATTTTCTCATCTCAGAAGGTCTTGGAAAAAATTTAAGATCTTTTGAATAAAATTATTAAAACTAACTTAAAAATCGGTTGATTTGTATTTAATTAATTAAAAATATAATTTTTACTCAGAAAAACCTGGCAAAAATTTTGCAACAGATAAAATATTATTCTTGATTTTCAATAAATTTAAAATTTGATATTCTATTAGATAATTAGTTTATATTATTTATTTACGATAATTTAACAAATTGATTCATTATAAATATGTATTAATATATTAAAATTATAACAAATTTGGATCTGTAATGATTTCGAACTAGAATATCAAAAGCAAATTAGTTAATTATATATATATATAGATATATATATATATATATATATATATATATATATATATATTATAATACAAACTTATGTATAATTTATATTTATACCATAACTATTTACTTTAATTCGTATGCGTGTGTGTGTGTATATATATATATAAAATAATTTATTTACTTAAATTTATTTTGTATATATACGCACATATATATGTTTAATTGTTATTTATTATATAATATATAAATATAAATACTCACACACACACTTATAATAGTTTTTCATAATATATATGTGTGTATGTGTGTATGTTTTCACATATAATTATTTGGATATTTATAGCTGTAAGTATGTGCACATGTTTGGACAACATGCAATGCATATAAAATGAGTTAATGTGTCGGTTACGATGTAAATCCCAATATCTATATACGGGCAAGTTATACCTTGCATAGAATATCATGTTGCACATGCACACATATTTACATATGTATATGATATATATGTATGCTCATATAATAGGTGAAAATAAATCAAATAAATTTCAACCAACAATTCATGAATTTAAATAAAATACATGATCTTATTAAACTAAATTTAGAAACGTTCTAAATAAATTAAACTACAAAGGCCCAATAAAGATTCAATAGGGTAAAAAATTAAAATTCACCCATAACTTCTGTTATGGTCCGACCATTTCCAACAACATGCTCTTTGTAAAGAGTGGATGGAAGTGCTTTTCCTAGAGAATCAGCTAACATAGCTCTTATATTAATATGCTGTATCATAATAGCACCATCTTTGACTTTGTCTCTAACAACAAGATATTTGATATCAATTCACTTGCACCACTTGATTTGTTATTTTTAGAGAAGAAAATAGTGCCTTCATTATCACAAAATAAAGTGAGTAACCTCACACACTGTCAATTACTTGAAATCCTGATATAATTTTTTTAACCAAACTGCATGACCAGTAGCATAATAACATGCCACAAATTCTACTTGCACGATGGAAGATGCCTTTATAGACTGCTTAGCGCTCTTCCATGAAATTGGTTCCCCTATAAGCATAAATATTTAACCTGATGTGGATTTCTTACTATCAATACATGTTGAAAAATCTAAATTGTAATAACCAATAATTTCAGGGTTATTTAACCTCTTGTAAGTAGGTATATAATCTTTTGCCACTCGCAAATAACGTAAAACTTTCTTGACAACTTTCCAATGTTCCATTCCTGAATTAGTTTGATATCAGCCAAGTTTACCAACTACAAATGTAATATCATGGCGTGTACAAACTTGAGCATATGTAAGACTCCATACTATCAAAGCATAAGGAATTTGCTACGTTTGAGCACGTTCTGTTTCATTTTTAGGACATTGAAACATGCTGAATTTGTCACCCTTGACAATAGGAGCAACACTAGGAGAGCAATTGTACATGTTATATTTTTTAAGCATTTTCTCTATATATGCTTTTTAAGATAAACCTATGATCCCACAAGTCCAATCTTGGTAAACTTTAGTACCTATAACGTATGGGGCTTCACTAAGATTCATCATTTCAAACTTAGCTGATAGAAAGCATTTTATCTTGTATAACATGTCTAAATCACTACTTGCTTATGAAGTATCATCCACGTAAAAAATGGGAAAGATAAATTTACTCCCGCTAATCTTAAGATATATGAATTGATCTATTGTATTTTCTTTAAATCCAAATTTAGCTATAAACTTAGCAAACTTGAGAATCCATTGTCGTGAAGCTAGTTTTAACCCATATATTGAATGATTTAACATACATGTCATATGCTTCTTGCCTTCTACAACAAACCTTTCAGTTTGTTTCATAAAAAGTTCTTTATGCAAATTACCATTCAGAAAAGCAGCTTTAACATCCATATGATGTAGCTCTAAATCATAATGTGCTACGAGGACTAAAACAATTCTTATTGAATCTTTCTTTGAGACAGGAGAAAATTTATTATCAAAATGTACACCTTTTTGTTGTGTAAACCCTTTAGCAAATAGTATGACTTTAAATCTCTCAATATTACCTCTAGAGTCATTTTAGTTTTATAGGTCTATTTACAGCCTTTAGGTTTAACCCCAACAGGTAACTCAACAAGATTCCAAACTTCATTAATTTCCATAGATTTCATCTCGTCATTAAATGCTTTAAACCATTGAGATGATTTATAACTCATAATAGCTTGGTTGAATGAGATAGGATCATCTCCATTACCTATATCACATCCTTCCTTAGTAAGGTATACAATATAATCATCAGGCATGGCAGATCTTCTATCTCTTTGAGATCTTCATAAAGGTTCCTGTAGTAGCATAGGATCTTCTTCAACATTAGGAACATCATGATCATGAGTTTCTTCATTAATCTCTTAAACATGAGATATAGAATTTGTAACTTCTCTAGTTACTAGAATTGGAACATAAGTCTGATTTTCTTTAAGGTTTCCTGTTATATTTACATTACTTCCACTTACGTTGCCATCTTCAAAAAATACAGCATGTCTAATTTCTATTATTCTAGTGGTATGTGATAGGCAATAAAATTTGAAACCTTTGGATCTCTCTAGATAACCATAAAATAATAACTAATGCTTCTGGAATCACGTTTCTTTAGTTGTGAATTATAGACTTTTGCTTTAGCAAGACAGCCCCACACACGTAATTATGCTAAGTGTAATTTTCTACCCATCCATAATTCATAATGTGTTTTTGAAACAGATGTACTAGGAACCCGATTTAGAATATATGTGGTTGCTTTTAAGGCATCTATGTAGGATCGATTTCACCCTAGAGGGGGGATGAATAGGGTGATACTAATAATTATAAAAATTATTGCAGAAGCTTATAAAATTATTTCAACATAGATAAATCAAAATTATAGCAGTACAGATAATAGCAGAATAATAAATGCAAAAATAGAACGACACGGAATTTACCTAGCTTTGGCAAAACCCTGCCTACGTGCTGCCCCCAAGGTTTCTACTAGAAATTAAGTAGTCACACGCTTACACACTTAAACTCGCGACACCCGCTACTGACTAACCTAACTCAACGCTCAAAACCCTACAACAACTCAGCCACTGAGTTGCGAATTATCCAACTATGCCACACAGTTTGTCCCTTAGTCACAGAACTAGTAAATACAATTGTTTAAAGGAGAATATACAAAAATTAAAAAAAAATTAAAACAAAACCCTAATTTTAAATATTAAATCCCAACTAAAAGCCAGGCCGGCCCTTTTCTTCTTTTTATTATTATGTTGGCCCGTTCTTTCCTCTTTGCTTTGTATAATGGCGGCTTGTTTCTTCTTCCTTATTCGATTTTCTCTGATGAATTAGGGCTTTGGAGAAAATCGATGAAGCCGATGGGTAGTTGGTCGATTACAATTGCTATTTCTCTGTCTTGCTTCGGCAATCGACTCCTTCTTCAAATAGAACACGGCTCCTCGATTTGATTGAGTTCGACTTTGACTCTGGTATGTAATTAACTCCTTTTGCTTTATTGGTTTTGGCTTACTTCAACTCGATGCTTGCAATTTGCCGATGATGTTACTTATTTATATATGATTCGAGATCCTTGATTTTCATTTGTATACATCAATTTGAATTCATCTTCGGCCATTCGATTTTGTATTGATGATTGTGATTATTTCTGACATTTTCAATTCGTATATTTTTGGCTTGGTTAACACGGCTTCTCGATTTCGGACTTGTTCAATCTATTCTTTGATCGATGGTGATTTATCTGACTTGGTTCGATGTTGACTTCGGTTTTGATTTGACCTGCAGTTGTCTTCGACTGCAAACTTGATTTTTTGATGTTGATCTTGCTCGACTTTTGCCATACTATTCACTGCCTCTGGTAGCACTTTCGACCTTGTTTGATTTTACTTGCTGTTTCATGACTCCGGCCATTAGGTCTTTACTGCCATGTGTATACATACATTTATGTATGTATATATGTGTTGTATTTGTAATGTTCATTGTGATTCCTTTAGCCTGTTTTCATTTTGCCTGTACTCTGCTTGATTTTCCATCGTACTATCTTGTGCTCGAGTTGCTTCAATGTGATGTTTCCACTGCTGCATATCACTGCATTGCTTCGAGTCATGGTAGCAGTCGAGTCTCGTTCAAGTCTTCATGCATTGTCCACTGGTTCATTGTAGTTTGATTTGGGTCATTGTGCCATTCACTGGTTCTCTTGAACTTCATGTAGAGGTTTCTTTGTGTATGTAATTTAGGCCTTGACTTTGGTTACCGTTACATAAATGTAATCTTGTCCACTGTTTCTAGTTGTACTTAGTATCACTTGATGTTGTAGATTTGTTTGCTGGTGCATATGCTTGCTTATTTGTTGCCAGAACTTCGTATACATTTCGAGTCGTGTTGACATCACTGGTGCACTATTTGGTTCATGTGAAGTTCATTTGATATTTGTTTGTATTGTTACTTGTAATGTTCATTTGAAGTTGTAGCCTTTGTGCTCGAGTCTGATACTTGCATTGTCCAGTTTCACTGTTGCATTTCATATATATGTTTCCTAATCGTACTGTCCACCTGAGTTCACATGTATTGAGCTCTGGTTTCATTTTCATGTGCAGTTTAGCTTGTTGATGGTTTGATGTTGAATTTATGGTGATGCATTGTGGAGAGTTCAATGTGCATGCTTTGTACTTGTAGTCTTGTATATTGTTACTGCACACCCTGGCCTTCATGTATACTTGATGTGTGCTGTGCATTTGTAGTTGAAGTATTCTTCTGTTTAGTATTGGTGCACTTGGTTTGCATACAGTTTTCACCGTGCAGCCTTGCTCGTTGATCATTTGATCCACTGTTGCATTTGTTTTGGTTGTTGCATTTCAACTTGAACTTCATCTTGGTTTTCGAAATCACACCTGAGTTGAATCCAGCTTAAAGCTCGGGTTTGACCTTGTGCTGATATTGTGACATTATTTTTATTGCACTTAAGTTGAACCCGTAGTTTTGGATTTGAACTATGCTCACCTGTCCCTGTAATTTTATCAAGTGTATATATCGGTGTGCACGGCCTTGTGGCATTTATAGTGATACACTGTGTATGTCATAAGCTGTTCGTGTATGATGAATTCAAAATTAAATGATGACGAACAACCCAAATAACTGAGGAAAATATTATTTTTCAAATCCATATTTTATTTTATACTGCAAAAATATTTTATTTTCAATTTTACTGTGTCAATGTATATTTCTGCATATTGCTCAGATGTTGGATTCACATTGGAATGAAGTTGAAGATAAATATGAGTTGAGTGAATGAGTGATATGTAGTGAGGTCAAATGTAAATTAGAAATTGTGATGTAATCAAAATTGTATTGTAATTGAAGTTGTATATATATAGTGAGAGCTTGAAATTTGTACTATACAAAAATTGTAATAAATATTTGTTTGAATAAAATATCCGTTTGAATTCAAATTCTGTGTTATTTATTTTATTCAGCAAATATTCATTTGATCTATGAAAAATAAAATAGTAGATTAACAAATACATTTAAATGAATATATATATATATGTTTATTATCATCAAACAAAAATCATATAATTGCGTATTCAACAATCTCCCCCTTTTGATGGTAACAAACATATATTTAAGATTTTGAATATGTTAAATGTATTTGATCATTGATATACTCTAATTGCTCCCCTTATTTAAATGCTTCCCCTCTACAAAAAAGCTCCTCCTACATATATGCATACAATTAAAAATATGCAAATGAGCCTAGATGCAAATAGAAAATATTTGACCTTTACTTGATTTTATTTGACAAAATCTTAATTTTTCTCTCCCCCTTTTATTATCAGCAAAAGAGTAATTGTGTTAGAATAGAGATAAAGTGATGATATTAATACAACATTAAAATTCAATCGAATATAAATATTAAATTTCAATAAAAATCAAACAAAAATCATAAATACTTTGTTAGGTGCATATTCCACTTTTAGAATGATGGGAATGATATCATCATATAAAACCATACAGTTGTGTCTATTTGTGGTATATCTATATCAGGAATTTGAATATCTACCAACCATGCATAACCGTTAGGACTTTTAAATGTGATTAGTAGTATTCCAATTTTATTTTAAAAAAATGAATTTAAGTTTCTTCTAACCACGCATAACCGTGAGGACTTTTAAATAGGATTAGAATCAACTTGTTTATTTAAAAAATCAATTTTGATATGCGTTCCATACATGCATAACCGTGAGGACTTTTTAATGAGCATGGAAGCACATAACAAATTGCAAGTAATTCACTCATGCATAACCGTGAGTACTTTTAAATGAGAGTGAATACTTTGGATTTTATTTTAATTTATTTTATTATTATTATTATTATTATTTATTAAAAATGTAAAATGAAAAACGAATGATTCCTGTTTGAAGTACTACATAGTGACAAACTATATAGAATTTTGATGAGTGATGGTCATTAGAAATATGATAGAAATAGAGATGGTCATGGAATTTTTAGCAATAAACATTTTATAACTCTTGTTTATGTTTCTAAAGAAATTTACTAATTATACTGTCTCGAGTCATAATATGATAAATATCAACACTCATCACTTTTTCAATTACTATTTACTTTTTCGATAATTAGTAGAGAGAGAAAAAAATGTTAAATATTTAGAAAATCAAATTTCTAATACACCTAAGCTGAGTCGTAGTTTACAAAAACGATTTTCTAGTAGGGGTTTTGTAAAAATGTCTGCCAATTGAGAATCGGTTGAAATGAAATTTATGTAGATATTTTCCTTGGAAATATGATCTCTAATAAAATGATGTCTAACATCTATAAGTTTTGTTCATGAGTGATGTACAAGATTATTTGTGAGACCAATTGCGCTTTTGTTATCACACATTAGTGGTACACGTTTAAAATTTAGACCATAGTCTTGTAAAGTTTTTATCATCCATAAGATTTGAGCAGAGCAACCGCTCAGAGCAATATAATCTACCTCTGTGGTGGATAACGCAATACAATTCTGTTTTCTACTTGACCATGTGACTAATGAATGTCCTAACACAAAGCATGCACCACTAGTACTTTTTCTATCAACTAGACTTACAGCATAGTCCACGTCTGAAAATCCATTTAATTCAAAATTATCATTTATTGGATACCAAAGACCAAATCGTGGGGTGTGCAACAAATGTTTTATAATTCTTTTAACGACTTTCAAATGAGATTCTTTTGGGTTAGATTGAAATCGCGCACACAAGCAGACAAAAAACATGATGTCAGGTCTAGAAGCGGTAAGATAAAGGAGTGATCCAATCATACCTCTATATTGCTTTTGATCAACTGCCTTACCTTTTTCATCATTGTCAAGTTTAATTGTTGTGCTCATGGGGTTCTAGCTGGTTTAGCATCTTTTAATCCAAATTTGTTGACAAGTTCCCTAATATATTTTGTTTGAGAAATGAATGTGCCTTTATCGCTTTGTTTGACTTGAAATCCTAAAAAGAATTTTAACTCTCCAACCAAGCTCATTTCAAACTTTCTTGCATAACTTTTTCAAATTTCTCATACAACAAATTGTTAGTAGCACCATAAATAATGTCATCAACATATATTTGAATAATTAAAAGATCATCGTTTTCATGCAACAAAAATAGTGTGGTGTCTACACAACCCTTTCTGAACCCATTTTCAAGAAGATAAGTATTGAGGCATTCATATCAAGCTCTAGGAGCTTGTTTTAATCCATATAATGCCTTTTTAAGCTTATATACATGGTTAGGATATTCATGACTTTCAAAACCTTCTGGTTGTTTAACAAATACATCTTCTTTTAAAATTCCGTTAAGAAAGGCACTTTTAATATCCATTTGTCTTAACTTAAATCCTATGTAGCAAGCAAAAACTAACAATATCCTAATTGATTCTAGTCTAGCTACTGGTGCAAAAGTTTCATCAAAGTCAACTCCTTCAATTTGATTGCATCCTTTAGCGACTAATCTTGCTTTATTTCTAATCACATTTTTAGATTCATCATATTTATTTTGAAAATCCATTTTGTTCCTACGACGGGATAATCCTTAGGTCTAGGTGCTAGACTCCAAACATCATTTTGCTCAAATTGATCTAGCTCTTCTTGCATAGCCATAAACCAATTTTCATCATTAAGAGTTGTATCTATGTCTTTGGGTTCTATTTCTGAAATAAATCCACTATATAGACACAGATCACACAAATTTGTAAAGGAGGAACGAGTTTGAACACCTGTGATAGGATTTTCTATTATCAATTCTAGAGGATGATCTGCTTTGAATTTCAATCTCTCTGGATCTAGATTCCTTCGGACTTCTTTTGTTGTTGAAGTTTCTTTTGGTTTTTCATTCTCATCTTTTTCGTTCTCATCTTCAACATTGCTTTTGACCATTTCCTGTTCATTAATGCTTTCATCAAACTTCACATTGATTGACTCCACAATTGTTTTATTCCTTTTGTTGTGGACTCTATAAGCTTTTCTTCTAGAAGAGTATCCCATGAATATGCCTTCATCAGCTTTTGCTTCGAATTTTCCTAATTGATCGCTTGTATTGAGAATATAGCACGGACACTCAAATACTTTGAAGCAGTCAATGTTTGGTTTATTTTTGAACCATAACTCATAGGGTGTTTTGTTAAGAATCGGTCTAATCATAATTCTATTCATTACATAACAAGCTGTATTTACTGCTTCTGCCCAAAAATGCAATGGTAGCTTATACTCATTTATCATTGACCTAGCCAACTCTTGCAATGTTCGATTCTTTCTTTCAACTACTCCATTTTGTTGTGTAGTACGTGGTGCAGAAAATTCTTGTTTAAAACCATTTTCATCACAAAAGTTTTCAAATTCATAATTTTTAAATTCTCCACCATGATCACTTCTTAATGAAACAATTGGAACTCTTGTTTCATTTTGAACTAATTTTGTGAATTTTGTGAAGTATGAAAAAGTTTATGATTTTTTAGCCAAGAAATATACCCATGTATATCTTGAGTAATCATCAAATAACACAAAGCAATATTTCTTACCACCTAAGCTAGCAATGTCGTTAGGTCCAAACAGATCCATATGAACTAGTTCAAGAACTCTACAAGTGCTTACATTGTTTTTGGCCTGAAATGATGATTTTTATATTTTCCCAAGGTACATGCTTTACATAAATTTTTTGTTTCGAAATCATGTGATGGCAACCCTCTTACCAAATTTTTCCTTTTTAATTTGTTTAACAAGTTCATGCTAGCATGCCTTAAATCGTATATGCCATAAATTTACTTTTATATCCTTAGCTATCAAACATTTAGAAAGGGTGAGATCATCAAAAGATAAAGAATATATATTAACTTTCCTCTTACCTGAAAATAAAATTTCTTTTGATGATTTGTCAACAATTTTGCACAGGTCAGAATTAAAAATAACATTCATACCTTTATCACATAGCTAGCTGATTGATATCAAATTGTGGGGCAGATTTTCAACATATAGTACGTCATTCAAGGTAAATGTATTGTTACCCACTTTACCTTTACCGACAATTTTACACTTGTTATTGTTACCCATTGTGACTCTGCCACCTCTGTACTTTTCTAGGCTAAGGAACTTTGATTTTTCGCCTGTCATGTGCTTGGAACAACCAGAATCCAAGTACCATTGCTGTTGTTCCTTAGCCTGCCAACATATCTACACAAGAAGAGAGTTTAGTGACCAATTTGTTTTTATAGGTCCATGATTGTTAGTGGTAATGGAATTTGAAAAATAATTTTGTGGAGACCCAAAACTATTTATATATGTTCCTTTGGACATCCAAATTTGTTTAACTTTAAGATATTTTATATTTGTGCCTTTTGGAACCCAAATAGAAATCGTTTTCACGTGTTTGGGTCTGTACCAGCAATTGTTTTGATCGTGTCCAAATTTTCTACAAATTTTGCACATTGAATTTACTTGATAATCTTATTTCTAACATTCTTAGATTTATACCCAAGTCCTTGCCCAACTGTATTCATAGTTTGTTTTTCTAATAGCATGTTCAACGATTTCTCACTTTTTGAAAATTTATCTAAGGTCGTTGATAGTTGTTGGACTTGAGTTTTGAGAGATTCATTTTCGTTTAACAATTGTGTGCACCTTTTAATAGAATTTTCTCGTTTTGTATTTTCACTTCCTTTCAAAATCAGAATTTTATTTTCAAGTGTTTTATATTAATTTCTAATTTTTTAATTTCTTCTTCAAATAATGGACACTTATCACACTTAGGGATCCTACTTTGATAGGTTTTAACTAATTGGTCAAGTTATTTATTTAAATCTATCAAAGTATCTTTTTGTGATACAAGTTTGGCATACTTCTCTCTAAGTCGTGCAAAACAGCCATTTACTTCGTGGAAATATATAAGTAATTCTGAATGAGTAAGTTTTGATACCTCACTTGGCTCGTCATCATCACTGTCAGTTATTTCGCCATGAAGACACAAATTTGCTCTTTCACTTTCACTACCGGTGCTATCACTTTCATCTTTATCGATTTCATTCCAAGTAGCTGCAAAACTTCTCCTCTTCAGTTTCTTTTCTCGGCTAAGTCGATTTTGGGGACAATTTGGCTTGATATGACCGGGTTTATTGCATTTGTGACAAATGATTTTTCGCTCTTCTGCTTTGTCTAGTGCTTTGTTTAATCTGCTCTTTACTTGTTGATTTTTGACCAGATTGCCATATTTGCGATTCCATCTTTTGAATCTTCTTATTAATAGTGCTAGTTCTGCTTCATCATCATCATCATCACCTTCACTTTCTGTTGTCACTTTAAGAGCTATTGATTTCTTTTGAGTGTCTCCTGCTTCACGCTCTTCCTTGAATTTCATCTCTAGCTCGTAAGTGGTGAGGTTTCCGATGAGTTCTTCGACTTTCATTTGTTTTAAATCTTTTGATTCTTGAATGGCAGTTAGTTTGGCTTCAAAACTTCGTGGAAGAACTCTGAGGATTTTTTGAACTATCTCCAATTTTGTGTATGATTTTCCAAGAGCCTTTGATTTGTATACGATATTGGAAAGTCGTCCGTACATTTCTTTGACATTTTCTTCCTAGGCCATTGCGAAATTTTTGTATTCGCTGCTTAGCATGGCAAGGCGAGATTCTTTGACTTGAGATGTTCCTTCGTGAGTCACTTCGAGTGTGTGCCATATTTCCTGCGCGGTTAGACAATGTGAGACACGTTTAAATTCAAATTGATCCAATAAACAGATGATAGAATTCATAGCTTTAGCATTAGCATTTTGTAATTTATTTTCTAGTTCGGTCCATTGATCCATCGGTTTATCTATTTCCTGATTATCTACAGTTATAGTTGGTGCTCTATAACCTGTCTCAACAATATTCCAAGCGTCAATTGTTTTTAGAAAAAATTTCATTCTATTTTTCCAGTAGGCGTATTCACCATTGAACATTGGTGGTCTATTTATGGACTGACCCCAAGCAAAAGCAGTATTAAAGAATCCATTTTAAAAATTCAAAATTTTAAAACAAAAAATTGGTTTTTGAAAAAACAAATTTTTAAAAACAAAAGTTGACTTCTATTCCTAGCTCTGATACCACTCGTAGGATCGATTTCACCCTAGAAGGGTGATGAATAGGATGATACTGATAATTATAAAAATTATCGCGGAAGCTTATAAAATTATTTCAACACAGATAAATCAAAATTATAGCAGCACAGATAATAGCAGAATAATAAATGTAGAAATAGAACGACACAGAATTTACTCAGCTTCGGCAAAACCCTGCCTACGTGCTGCCCCCAGGGTTTCTACTAGAAATTAAGTAGTCACACGCTTACACACGTAAACTCGCGACACCCGCTGCTGACTAACCTAACTCTACGCTCAAAACCATACCACAACTCAGTCACTGATTTGCGAATTCTCGAACTACGCCATGTAGTTTGTCCCTTAGTCACACGACTAGTAAATAAAATTGCTTAAAGGAGAATATACAAAATTTGAAAACAATTTAAAAAAAACCCTAATTTTAAATATTAAATCCCAACTAAAAACAAGGCCGGTCCTTTTCTTCTTTTTATTATTATGTTGGCCCGTTCTTTCCTCTTTGCTCTGTATAATGGCGGCTCGTTGGTTCTTCCTTATTCGATTTTCTCTGATGAATTAGGGCTTTGGAGAAAATCGATGAAGCCGATGGGTAGCTGGTCGATTAGAATTGCTATTTCTCTGTCTTGCTTTGGCAATCGACTCCTTCTTCAATTAGAACACAGCTCCTCGATATGATTGAGTTCAACTTTGACTCTGGTATGTAAGTTACTCCTTTTGCTTTACTGGTTTTGGCTTACTTGAACTCGATGCTTGCAATTTGCCGATGATGTTACTTATTTATATAGGATTCCAGATTCTTGATTTTCGTTTGTATACATCAATTTGAATCTGTCTTCGGCCATTTGATTTTGTATTGATGATTGTGATGATTTCTATCATTTTCAATTGGTATATTTTGGCATGGTTAACACGGCTTCTCGATTTCTGACTTGTTGAACATATTCAGTGATCAATGATGATTTATCTGACTTGATTCAATGTTGACATCGGTTTTGATTTGGCCTACAGTTGTCTTCGACTGCAAACTTAATTTTATAATGTTGATCTTTTTCGACTTTTGTCATAGTATTCACTGCCTTTGGTAGCACTTTCGACCTTGTTCGATTTTACTTGCTGTTTCATGACTCCGGTCATTATGTCTTTACTGCCATATGTATACATACATCTATGTATGTATATATGTGTTGTATTTGTAATGTTCATTGCGATTCCTTTAGCCTATTTTCATTTTTCCTGTACTCTGCTTGATTTTCTGTTGTACTGTCTTGAGCTCGAGTTGCTTCAATGTGATGTTTCCACTACTGCATATCACTGCATTGCTTCGAGTCATGGTAGCAGTCGAGTCTTGTTCAAGTCTTCATGCATTGTCCACTAGTTCATTATAGTTTGATTTGGATCGTTTTGCCATTCACTGGTTCTCTTGAACTTCATGTAGAAGCTGTTTTGTGTATGTAATTTAGGCCTTGACTTTGGTTGCTGTTACATATATGTAATCTTGTCCGCTGCTTCTAGTTGTACTTAGTATCACTTGATGTTGTAGATTTGTTTGCTGGTGAATATGCTTTCTTATTTGTTGCCAGACCTTCATATACATTTCGAGTCGTGTTGACATCACTGGTGCACTGTTTGGTTCATGTGAAGTTCATTTGATCTGTGTTTGTATTGTTACTTGTAATGTTCATTTGAAGTTGTAGCCTTTGTGCTCGAGTCTGATACTTGCACTCTCCAGTTTCACTGTTGCATTTCATATATATGTTTCCTGATCGTACTGTCCACCTACGTTCACATTTATTGAGCTCTGGTTTTCTTTTCATGTGCAGTTTAGCTTGTTGATGATTTGATGTTGAACTTACAGTGATGCATTGTGGAGAGTTCGATGTGCATGCTTTGGACTTGTAGTCTTGTATATTGTTACTGCACACTCTGGCCTTCATGTATACTTGATGTGTACTGTGCATTTGTAGTTGAAGTATTCTTCTATTTAGTATTGGTGCACTTGGTTTGCATACAGTTTTCACTGTGCAGCCTTGCTCATTGATCATTTGATCCACTGTTGCATTTGTTTTGGTTGCTGCATTTCAACTTGAACTTCATCTTGATTTTTGAAATCACACCTGAGTTGAATCCAGCTTAAAGCTCGGGTTTGACCTTGTGCTGATATTGTGACATTATTTTTATTGCACTTGAGTTGAACCCGGAGTTTTGGGTTTGATCTGTGCTCACCTGTCCCTATAATTTTATCAAGTGTATATATCAGTGTGCACGGCCTTATGGCATATACAGTGATACATTGTGTATGTCACAAGCTGTTCGTGTATGATGAATTCAAAATTAAATGATGACGAACAACCCAAATAACTGAGGCAGATATTATTTTCATAATCCGCATTTTATTTTATGCTGCAAAAATATTTTATTTTCAATTTTACTGCATCAATGTATATTTCTGTAGATTGCTCAGATGCTGGATTCACATTGGAATGAAGTTGAAGATAAATACAAGTTGAGTGAATGAGTGATATGTAGTGAGGTCAAATGTACATTAGAAATTGTGATGTAATCAAAATTGTATTGTAATTGAAGTTGTATATATATAGTGATAGCTTAAAATCTGTACTATACAAAAATTGTAATAAATATTTGTTTGAATAAAATATCCGTTTGAATTCAAATTCTATGTTATTTATTTTATTCAGCAAATATTTATATAATCTATGAAAAATAAAATAGTACATTAACAAATACATTTAAATGAATATATATATATATATATATGTTTATTATCATCAAACAAAAATCATATAGTCGCATATTCGACATTCTGTTCATGAAAAATCTAGCAATATAGTATTGCATATCATACTTCGTACATATCCTTTAGTGTATGATTATGTCTTTCAATAATTCCATTCTGTCAAAGATCTCTCGGCATAGAGTACTGATGAACAATACCTTTTCTTGAAGAAATAAAGAAAGGTCGATGTGCCTACCATAATATTCACCGCCTCTATTTGACCGCACTATTTTAATTCTAAGGTTATGTTGCTCAACTTCAGCCTTAAAATTTTTGAATTTGTCTAATGTTTTATATTTTTTAGTAATCAGATACACATAACCATAGCAAGAATAATTTTCAATGAAATTTATAAATGATTTATGCTTGCTATTGCGCAGAGTAGGAAAAAGACCACATATATCAGTATGAATTATTTTTGATAGTCCCCCACTTCAAATGACTTCTTTCTTATTTCCCTTGACAAAATTTCCTTTAACACATTATATGCAACTGTCGAAATCAGAAAATGCTAATGTTAGGACAATTTCATGTCTAATGAGTCATTGAATTCTATCTCTTCAAATATGACCCAACCTGCGATACTATACATTAGAAGAATACCCAACATCATGATTTCTCTTAACTCCACGTATATGATTAACACTAGTAATATTCATAGATTACACAGATTCACAAAAGGAAGAACTAAAACATAATTTATATAGATTGTCACATAATAATAAAAACTAAAACAGAAAACAACATGCATCAGTCTAAAAATAGAAATTAAATTCCTAATCATATGAGGAATATAAACTACATCATAAATCAAGAATAAAGCCACTTTCAAAACCAATAGAAGAGTTCCTATAGCTTTGACTTCAACCTCTAATCCATTAGCAACTTTAAGTTTCCTTTCTCCCCTTTGAAAGCTTCCTCATGGAGAGGAATCCCTACAATGATTTCGTAATGTGCATAGAGATACTAGTGTCAGCCCACCACCTAAACATCAACTAAAAAGGTTTCACAAATAATGAAATTTAAATAATTATCCTTTTTAGCGAGCCAACCTTTAAACTTCACATAGTCTATCCACATGTGTCCATGCTTTTTACAGTGATGACATTTAAAAGCATGCACAGTTTTTGTACCTGATACACTTGTCTTCTTAATACCAATTTCCATATTCGCTTTATTTTTATCTTTACCGTTGTCCTTATTTTTCATTTTTGGACTCTGAACAACAATATGTGCATAGTCAGGTTTCTCAGCCTTAATTCTTTCTTCTTCTTCAACATACATAGCAAATAATTCGCTCATTTTCACTTTTCTTTTTGTATATTATAATTGATCTTGAAAGGACCAAATTATGCATAAAAAATCATAATTAAATGAACTTAAAAACCTTCATAAATTGTCATATCCATGTTGTTTAATTTTGCGACCATATCATCCATCATCGTGATATGTTCACGTACATCGCTTATCCCGTTATACTTGGTAGTGAGCATTTGCATAATGAGAGTACTTGCATTGACCATAGAATTAATATTAAACTGCTCTTCAACATAAGAAAAATACATTGTATTGAAAATATTATTCGCACAATCCTTCTAAGGTACACCTCTTTTAGTAGCTGTAATAGTAATTTTTACAATCATGAAAGACATGCAATTTGACCGCTCCTATTTTACAAAATTAGCCTTTTCATCATCAGCACTTATTGCTATAGTAGTAGGTTTGTCTATTAGTAATGCCAGGTCAATATCCAAAACACCATGATAAATCTTAATTTTCCCTTTCCATGTGGAAAAATTAGTTTCATCCAGTGGTAGTATTCCAAAGATTTAAGCAAGAACATCATTCAATGCTGCATTAGATTTAGAAAAAATGAAATGATTACTATTATCAACTATAAATCCAAAAATAACATAACAACATTAAATCAATTGTATATAAAGAGGCTAGCAATTGTTATACTGAAATAAGTAATAAAACGTCAAATTAAATTTCAGTCCTATCATAACAATTGTTTGCCTAAAATTCAATATCTAATCAACGAGCAGAAAAAATTGAATTGTTAAAATAAATAAATTCACTTAATAAATCGTAATAGCATTTGAAGTTGGTAAAATTACCATTCATAGTGTATTAAATGTAAAAACGTAATTTCATGAAAATCAATTGGTATCACTATCACCGTTAGGCAGAAACAAGCTGAAGCATTAAAAAAAAATTCACCAAATAAATCATAATGACATTTAAGGTAGGTAAAATTACCATTTATAATTTATTAAATGTGAAAACATAATATCATGAAAATCAATTTGTATCACCGGGGGTAGAAATAAACTGAACTATTAAAACAAATAAATTCACATAGTAAATCATAATGACAATTAAAATTGATAAAATTACCATTTATAATTTATTAAATGTAAAACATAAATGTGACTTTAAACCAAAAAATCCATTTAATAAAGTGGCAGTTTTAATTCAAAGTTGATAAAAATTGACAACAACCAATTATTTAAAAAATTATGTTATATGGTTTAAATTATTTATAAAATAAATATACAATAAGCCATAGAAAGTAATAACAGATTCAAAGTAAAACATATACAACTATATCAAAAATCTTGGTCATATTTTGTTTGGACCAAAATTTCGCATAAACTTAGTTGTATTAGATCCAATTATCAAAAGGAGAGTGTTCATGTGATTCATGACATGGTGCATCTTGGTTAAAGGTCTTCAACATTACATCTTCATAGAAAATATATTGATTAACATCCATGTCCATACATAATTGTGAATAAAAATTCTCTTTTTAAATTCTTTAGCCCAAAATTATAAGAAAATATTTACACATAAATTATTTTAATCTATATAGCTATAAAAACGACTAAAAAACAATCTCGTAAAAACTCGCATAAAATATGAATTTACAATGACTCTAATATCAAATGAAAGAGATTTAACAAGTTCATAATATGTTTTGCAGTTAGAACACGATCAATCCAAAATCCATAAATCCAAACAAAGTAGTAAAGAAATCTAAATCTTACAATTCCGAAGTGAAGACATCTTTAGACAGAAGCATTAATACTAGTCTTTAATGGCATTTCCATAAATTGGATGAAGGAGGCCCTTTTGTATTTTCTTTTTTCCTTCTTCCTTTCTTAAACTTATTAGACTTAAAAGAAACATTTTAGAAATTATCCCTTAATTACAAAATTGGCAGAAGAACGTTTTAGTTTTGGAATATCGTCAGTCCAAATAGAGAAAGGGTCTATGTATATTCTAAGGCAACTTTTGTAACCGGTATAATTATTAATAGCAATCTCAATTTTTCCATCAAAAATTCAGATGCCTTTTCATTAATTCTTTAATGAAATTGATGCATAATAATAAATATGCCACATAATAAATAAAATAAATGTGATATATTGGTTGATGCCCCATTTCCCATATAAATAAGTTGCTCGTCTTTGTATTCTGAGCTCCCTAAATTCAGGTTTTGCGAGTTATTTATTATATGATTGGTAGCTCCTGAATTCGGGTACCACCAGTTGCTGGTGATGTCATCAATTTTAGCAAGATCTCAAACATAAATCTAACTTATTTCCCCATTTTCTTGAATTGGTTTTGGTTCTTGGTTTAGTAGGGAGGGATCGGCATTGATGTTGCTGTTTTTGGGAATAAATTGGTTTTGTTGTGGCATTTTAAAATTTTGATCATATCTGAAGTAGCATCTTCGGATGATATGACATAGGGTTGTTGTTCCATCTGCCACTTCCTCCACTTGAAGACTGATTACCTCCTCTATGTTGTATTTTCTCATGTTAGTTTGGAATTTATCATATTCCTTATTCTTGGAACTATTTGCATTATTAACCGACAGACCAAAATTTGCAGCTGATCTTTGTTTTAATCTACTTTATGAGCAAGAAGTGTGGAATGAACTAGTTGAATGGAAGGAAGTTGCTCATGGGAGGAAACTTCAGCAATGACCACTTCATATTCTTCATTAAGATCATTCAAGATCATCAAGATTTGCTCATTGTCTGGGATCATGTGTCCAGTTCCTTCAAGTGCATCACATAGAGACTCGATTTTTAGTAGGTTCTCACACATACTTATTCCATTCTTTTTTATATCTTGCAGTTTTCTTTTGTAATGTATTACTTTTTGCTCTAGATTGAGAATTGTATACTTGTCTAATAGTTGTCCAAACATCATTGGATGGTTTACATTCAATTAACTATGGTAATAGATTTATGCTAATGGATAAAAGAAGCCAAGAACATAGAAGTGAGTTTTGTCTTAATGAATGATATAATCATTATTTTCTATCTGTGGTGAATTTTGGTGGTGTAGGCGTAGCTCCATATAAGAGACTTTTAAGGCCATATCCCCTTATTGTTGTTTCAACTTGGAAGTTCCATAAAAGATAATTGTTTTCTTCAAGAAAAACATCGATTACCTTGCTTTGTGGTATGATGATATCCTTGAGTGAGGTGTTGTATTTGAGAGCAAATGTTTGATGGATTTTTATCTGTAGAGCTTGCTTCTGCTGCCATGTTGATTAATGGTGATTTTTAACGAATAAGAGAGGAATGATGCCATTAGGCAATAGCTTGGCTTTGATACCAAATTAGCAAGATAAGAAAATCACAAATGCAAGAAATTAGGGTTTTACTGTATTTCACTATCTCGAATGAATTACAAAATGGTTGCCACACTTCTCTTATATACAGATAAAAAGAATACACATGACTCATTCAACATACAAGAAAAATAATTATTCAAATTAATTGTTGAATTATTCAACTACAGGAAATAATCTGTTGAAGGATATACAAGCTGATGCTTAAGAGTTTGATTTTGACAGGCACAACAGTTTCATGTAAATGCTAACACTACACCATAGATAGGATTTTGGCGCTGCCTTAGGAGGCACATTTGATACGGCTATAAGCCGTATCAAATTTTAATACGGCTTATAGCCGTATCTATATTATTTAATATGGCTGTAAGCCGTATTAACATTTGATACGGCTTGTAGCCGTATTAAAATCCGTACCTCTTTTCGTGAGAAAATTTTCCCCAAAACGCACACCCTCCCTCCTTTTTTTTATTTCCATCGCTTTCATTTTCACCGTTGTATTTCACCCTTCAATGAATTCCACTGTACGCAACCTCCAAAACAAGAATTCGTGAATATATTTAGGGAATTTAAGCTTCGTCTGCGATTGGTTCAGAGGATTGGAGGAAACGAATTTTGGGCGTGGATGTTCAATTTGGATTTGGGTGGGTTCGCATGAATTGGTTCGCAGTTCAAGGGTGTCGAGGTAAACATCAAAGTCTTTCAGTTTATACTTGTCATAATTTCACCTTTTTTTGTCTTGCTGTATAATTATCGTTGGTGGGTATCCGTATTCTTAGGTTTTGCATACCCGTTTAATGAATTAAAGAATATTATCTTGTTATCGCAAATCTTTCGAAGTGTTTTCGAGAGAAGTTGGGTGCCCATCTTGTGCACTGAACTGATTTGGTTATATTTGTTTACAATTTTTTATGTTGTAACCATAATTTCTATTAACGAATGCCTCGAAGCTCGGTTAATGTTGTTATTTGTAAGATTGAGTTGCTGTATTTACAATCTGTTTGGGGACAAATTTTACTACAACTACCTAAAATAGTTTAAAGTTACAGCTTTTGCGTTGATTCACATGAATATGAGATAATAGAAGTGTTTAGATATAAGTTGAAATGTTGGCTAATTTAACAAAACGAGCTGTAGATTGGCGACCATAGCAATTGACATCCTAGCTTAATCTCTGAGTGATTGTGATGAGCCAAAAAACAGTTTAACTGGCAATACAAATTGGATTTGATACATGACTCATACACCAATATAAAGCGGATATGATATATTGTTCGATCTGTAGTAGGTTCTGCTGTAATCTTGTGACGCCCCACCTCTGTACCCACGCTAGACAAGAACATTACGGTGAATGCTGTCAACTAGCACGGAGAATAAGGCTTTTGAGGAGCGACCATCCGTGTAATTGCTTTGTGTGAGTACCGATACGTCAGATAGTATAACATGCTTTCAAGAGGAAATCCGACATACCGATACAAACTCAAAGCTACTACACAGTGGCTATAATAATCTTCGGAAACAAATATAGAAATAAACATAACATAATCAGTCACAGATAATTCATATCACAAAGGCGGAAGAAGATATGAATATATAAATTACACATGAAAGTGTACATCAGAGTAGTGGTCAAAAAGATCCACAATAAAACAAGAGAATAGCAACACGTGCTATGCAAAAGAATACAACTATGAGTCTATATCTCAAGTGTAAACAACAAAAAACAGCTAATCTATATGGTTAGCCAAAAGTCAGAGTAATGAATCCCAAGGGAGAAGTCAAGCAGAAGCACCTGTAACATCTCGGTCTGACCAGAGTATTATTTATAAGAAAATAATAAACGGATCAGTCTAGCTATAAATATCAGATGACATGATATAGAAAAAGAAATATGGCATAAACACATGATAACCATAATGGCATACTACTATAAGTATGTAATCGAAAATCAACATGAGATTAATCAATATCACAAGAATCTTTACAAAGATCCAAAAAGAGGTTTCATACCCAAAACTTGTATTCACAACAAGTCAATGACACACGAATTCACCAATGCATAAAAATTGATAAATCATATCAATGAAAATCACGAAAATTGGTGAAGCATAAATTCCAGAAATCGACACACGAAATCCAGAAATCATAAAAAAAAAAGGGAAAGAGGCCTATCACACGAACGAGAAGCTATCTCATGGTAGCTAGCCATTAATTTTTGACACACGATCGGCCCGAAGACCATGGGGAACTACCCCTTATGGATGAGTCGGAATCACCCAGATGAAGTCTAGGCTAACCAAAAAGCAAAAAGGTATGTGTGAGTCGAAATCACACAAATGGTGTCTAGCCTAGCCTCGCAAACAAAGAGACATCGCCCAATTGCTAGTCTAAATCATAAAATGATCGTCATGATCAACGAGAAGTGTCAATTACACTAAGTTAATAAATATAAAAGTTTAGCTTCATGTCCCATAACCACTTGCTTAACTTAAATATTTATGAACAAACTGTAAATCTTCACTAGAAAGTTGTCACTAGAGTATCAATCGAACAAGTCCAAGAATTAATCGACGAAGTAAACGCAAGCGTTTCATACCACTCGTTTTACTAATTCGTTTAATTAGATTTCTCATACGAGTGAGATAAAGGTTTGTATATACTAACAGATTGGAAATCGGTTTGAGAAAACGAAGTTTGAAATAAAATAGTGTTGAAAACATTTGGAGAATGAGTTTTGATATTTACTACTAGTATTGAAATCTTCATATTTTTAAAAGTGACAAATCACAAAAATGATGGTAGGAACAATCTATCAGTAAAATTCACATACAAAGACGTGAATTAGATCCAAAGAAATCGATATCAAATCCATCAAAATGGATATTTCCAAAAATCCCAAAATAGAAGTCATCAAAGTCGAATAACAATTGATACAACAAGTGGGAATAAACCCGAATCGATTAAATTTGGAAACGCAAGAGAAATAGACAAAAATAGGCATAATAGGCATTTAAGAGCAGGTCAGTCGACTGACCCACTGAGTTCAGTCGACTGAACACAGTCCCAAAAAACTCTCGGGATGTAGGTCAATCGACCGAACTCAGTGAGTCAGTCGACTGACTGCAGTAAACAGAGCCCCCAAGGCTCTGCAGGAAGTCTTCACCCTACCTATTAGCTTCAGCCAGTCAACTGACCAAGAGATCCAGTCGACTGACTGGAGCTAAGGCAGTTTTTCATGCCTTTGCACAAGGTGTGCAATCCCAACCAATTCGCAACCGAATTCGAGCAATGGCGCTAGGGGTTTATACCAATCGACTACCCGGCCCTTATGGCTCTTCGATGCGTCACCAAAACATGTTAAGATATCCATAAAAGGATTTTCATAGATTTTGATTTCAAAACACTAAAAATTGGAATGTACACCAAATCAATTCAAACCAAAATCAAATGCACATGAATATGTGTTAGGAATTCATACCTAACAATCGAAGATAATCATAGACATAGATGTGAGATAAAAATCTCACCTTTGAAAGCACACAAACGAAGAAGAAGCTTGAAAGCAAAGGAGGATCAACCACTCTTCAATCCCAACTCAAGAAGCTTGATTCTAAGCTTAAAAGAGAAATATTCCCCAAATTAGGTTTAGGAAATTTCTGAAATCAAAGAGAGAATGAGTTGGGGAAGATGAAGAGAAGGCTTACCAATGGGTTCTCTTGAATTTGGAGCTAGAAGTTGGATTTGCAAAGAAAGCTAGGGCTTAGTAATTTCCATTTCCAATCTCTTCCACCATTTTTTCTTCAGCTTGAAGTATTAGGAAAGGAGGAATGAAGTAATGAAGAGTAGAGGGGGTTGGGACTGAGTTAGTAAAGGGTTCAGCCCAAACCAAAGCCCTAAGTGAAAAAGTAGCAAAAATCAACTTACTCCAAACATAACGAAACTTATACTCAAAAAGGTTGCAAACGGCATTTTGAACTCAATGGAAGTGGTCTCGAGTCCTAATTCGACTGTTTGCAAGAAGTAGCTTTTCGGACTAAGATCCGACGAACGATGAAATATTTAAATAAAATATTTAAATATACAATAGATAAATATGCGGGTTGTTACAGACTCCCCTCCTTAAAGAAATTGCGTCCTCGCAATACTTAAGAAGAAAATAAAGAGTAACAACCATAAAAGCATATCAACACAAAATAAATTTGAAATAGGAAGTTTACCATAAAGAGCATGAAAGGGTAAGCCCGAATATGTTCACTCGGTGAATTCTCTAGATTCCCAAGAGAAATCCTTATGATTTGAGAACCATCGGGCTTTCACAAAAAGAACATCTTTATTTCGAAGGTGCTCGACCCCCGAAGAAATGATGTGAATAGAATGTTGCTCAAAAGTCAAATCTGGTGAAACTTCAATCTCCTCCACCACACCGGGCTCAAGAATAGAATCGGAATCTCGAAGACATTTCCGTAATTGAGAAACGTGAAACACGTCATGAATAACAGAAAATTGAGCCGGTAATGAAAGGCGATAAGCTAAGGAACCAATACGTTCAATGATAGAAGATGGCCCAATATATCGAGGCGCTAACTTTCCCGACCGACTGAAACGTACAACACCTTTCATAGGTGAAACACGAACAAGAAAAACAGAATCTCCCACAGAAAATTCTAACCTCCTTCTCCGGTTATCGGCATAGGATTTTTGTCTACTCAGGGCTTCTTTCATCCTAAGTCGAATAAGTTCAATCTTTTCTGTGGAATCACGAATAAAGTCTGGACCAGAAACCATCTTCTCACCGGCCTCAAGCCAACAAGAAGGAGATCGGCATGGCCTCCATAGAGTGACTCGAAAGGTGCCATACTAATACTAGATTGAAAGCTATTATTATAGGAAAATTCAACAAGTGAAATATGATCTCCCCAACTTCCACCAAAATCGAGCACACAAGCACGAAGAAGATCTTCAAGAGTTTGATTCACACGCTCAGTTTGTCCGTCGGACTGGGGGTGATAAGCAGTGCTAAAATTAAGCTTCGTTCCTAAAGCCTTCTGAAGACTCTTCCAAAATCCACTAGTAAACAATGGATCTCGATCGTTAACAATAGAAGTAGAAACTCCATGCAATTTAACAATTTCTTTGATAAAGAGTTTGACCAAAAGAGGAACGGTTCGGTTAGACCGGGAATAAAATGGGTGGATTTAGTAAGTCTATCAACTATAACCCATAAGCTATCATGATCCGAACGAGAACGGGGAAGGCCATCTATAAAATCCATGGAAATTTTGTCCCACTTCCAAATTGGAATTTCTAAAGGTTGCAATAACCCACCGGGACTTTGTTGTTCGGCCCAAACAAGTTGGCAAGTAATGCAACTCTTAATGAAGTTAGCGATGTCAAGTTTCATTCCCTCCAAATAATAAAGTCGCTTCATATCCGCGTACATTTTACTACCGGGATGAATGGTGAATTTAGAACGATGGAATCTTCTAAAATATCTTTACGAAGATCACCAATATTTGATACGATAAGTCTACCAAATTTTTGAATGCCGCCACGAGAATTAATATCAAAGCCTTTCAAATCTTCAATATCAATTTTATCCTTAACATTTTAGCCAAGAAGAACCAAGTCGGGATCTAGCCTTTGAGCTTCAAGAATGCGATCTAAGAGAGAAGGATGAGCCTCAAGGATACACAAAACAAATGACGAGCATAAATCGGATACGCGGTCTCAAATCTCACAAGTGGATAAGATCACGAGATCATTCCATTCGGATATCATCATAGAAACTACTGCTTGTTGCATACGGCTAAGAGCATCGGCGACACGATTACCCTTACCGGGGGTATAAAGAATATCAAGATCATAAGGTGTAAGGAACTCGAGCCAACGCTGTTGACTTAAATTAAGTTCCTTATGAGAAAATAAGTATTCCCAAGATTTATGATCAGGGTAGAGAACAAATTTCTCACCCCAAAAATAATGATGCCAAATCCTTAGAAGCGAAATTAATAGCCGCGAGCACTAAATCATGAGGGGCATAACTAGTCTGAATATGCATTAATGATTTAGAAACATAAGAGATAGCACGTTCTCATTTGCAAGAGAACGACATGCAAACCCATACAATTAGCATTGGTACAAAAGATAAAATCTTGGTTCCCTTCGGAAAACACAAGAATAAGAGTTTCGGAAAAGAATTCTTTCAATCTTCTTTCCCAAAAAGCTAAAACTTTCAAAATTACAATTATCTCAATGTAAAAAATCTTTCTAGAAAAATTTACATTTTACAAGTCAATATATCGTGTCTGATTGTCTCATCAAAGCATTTAGGAGATTCTTATCGATAACGTTGATCAAGCGCATCGACCAGAACTCTTAAAGCACTCGATAGGCAATACAATCACAAAATCTTCTTATTTATAATAAACAAGTTTGTTAAAAGTTTTACAAATATTTGCTTGTTTTAAGAACAAAATCCAATTATACTTATAAATAAATTTTTATGAAAAAGATTTGTAAAAATTTTAAATTACTATTTTCATCCAAAATAAATAAATACAAGAATGGAATTATCGAGACATTCATAGAATATTCGATTTATAAAATGGATGAAACAAGATGGGCAAACTGAATGACATAATAAGTCATTCATAAGAATCATAACGAGTGCGGAATGCGGTAAGTGGAATGCTAACTCCAGCAACTTGTAGCAAATGAAAATCGGTGGCAAGGTCAAACCGAAATGACCTTAACACCACTCAAAAGATTGCTTAGGTGATAGTCCTAAGACAAATTCAAGAATACTGGAAAATTTCTCAAACTACATGAATGAGAGAAATAACACATTCCTTATAAGTGGGCTTAAGGAATAAAATAATGCCACCAAATTGGAATCGAAATCATAAAGGAAAAATAGAAATCTGCTTACAGATAGAAAATGTCGAAGATGAATAGTCCACTCAAAAATATAGGGTAGGGCTTCACAATGATTAAGACAGTCCTTTCCAAAGATCAATTCCGAAGCCTAAGTAAAAATATCGGCTCGGAAAGAAAAATCATATAAAATAATTTCGACATCAATAGAAAGCAAATTGATTGTTGCGGATCCACCATCCGGATTCACAATTCTCGAAGAAGTCATCAAGCCCAAAATTGTTTAAAGGAAAAGAATCAACAAGTTCTTTTGATATAAAATAGTGAGATGGAACTCATATCAAAAAGAACATGAACATGATAATCACAAAGCAAATGTCATCAAGGATTGAATGAGAAATACCTTGACCAAGAGAAGTGTTGCTAGGGGATTGCACAATATTTAGCTTTCTCATGTCCTTGTTCAAAAGTTTAGAACATGCAAATAAAAGATGACCCGGTTCTTTGCAATAGCGACAATAAAGGGGTTTCGGGCACTTAATTACATAATGGTCCGTGGAACCACAATTGTAGCATTGTTTACGACTTGGGGTAGGAGTCTTGTCTACGGAAGTTTCTTGTTCCACCTTCTTCCTGCTTTGAAGTATGGGGCAGATAGAAATATGATGACATGTATTTTTGCAATAACGACAAAAGAGTGGTTCCGAACACTCCTTTGCATAGTGGTCCTTAGACAATTGTAGCATCCTCCACGATTAGGGATTGGAGTCTTTACCACCAAAGTAGTTTGCTTCACTTTCTTATTGGGATTAAGGCTATTGAAGTTAGTATGCCTCTTCTTGGAAATCCCAATAGCACTAACACTTCCTTTACCAACTTCTTCATATCGAAGAGTGATATCCACAAGCTGATTGAAAGGAACTCCAAGTTTCAAAGGTAGAACCATTTCGGGGTTCTTACTCAAAGCATAGATAAACTCTTGATTCTTTACAAGATCCAAAAGTTGTTGGGCAGACATGAATGCGCCATCCAGAGAAGGGTTACTGGATTGACCAGCGCTAGGATTGCCAGAACCAACCATTTCTTTTCTTTAAGAAAGAAAGAAAAGAAGAAGAAAAAGTTATTCTTAGAATGAATATCAAACAATCATGATGATAAAACAAGGAATCATTAAAGAAGATAGGATTAGACGGTACGAAGACTCGAATAAATCCTAAGGCACAACTCCTAAGAAAGGCTTAGGACATGATCCTTGCTAGATTATTCCACATTGTTCCGAGGTTTGGCTCTGATACCAAGCTGTGACGCCCCACCTCTACACACAGGCTAGACAAGAACATTACGGTGAATGCTGTCAACTAGCACGAAGAATAAGGCTGTTGAGGAGCGACCATCCGTGTAATTGCTTTGTGCGAGTACCGATACGTCAGATAGTATAACATGCTTTCAAGAGGAAATCCGACATACCGATACAAACTCAAAGCTACTACACAGTGGCTATAATAATCTTCGGAAACAAATATAGAAATAAACATAACATAATCAGTCACAGATAATTCATATCACAAAGGCGGAAGAAGATATGAATATATAAATTACACATGAAAGTGTACATCAGAGTAGTGGTAAAAAAGATCCACAATAAAACAAGAGAATAGCAACACGTGCTATGCAAAAGAATACAACTATGAGTCTATATCTCAAGTGTAAACAACAAAAAACAGCTAATCTATATGGTTAGCCAAAAGTCAGAGTAATGAATCCCAAGGGAGAAGTCAAGCAGAAGCACTTGTAACATCTCGGTCTGACCCGAGTATTATTTATAAGAAAATAATAAACGGATCAGTTTGGCTATAAATATCAGATGACATGATATAGAAAAAGAAATATGGCATAAACACATGATAACCATAATGGCATACTACTATAAGTATGTAATTGAAAATCAACATGAGATTAATCAATATCACAAGAATCTTCACAAAGATCCAAAAAGAGGTTTCATACCCCAAAACTTGTATTCACAACAAGTCAATGGCACACGAATTCACCAATGCATAAAAATTGATAAATCATATCAATGAAAATCACGAAAATTGGTGAAGCATAAATTCCAGAAATCGACACACGAAATCCAAAAATCATAAAAAAAAGGGAAAGAGGCCTATCACACGAACGAGAAGCTATCTCATGGTAGCTAGCCATTAATTTTTGACACACGATCGGCCCGAAGACCATGGGGAGCTACCCCTTATGGATGAGTCGGAATCACCCAGATGAAGTCTAGGCTAACCAAAAATCAAAAAGGTATGTGTGAGTCGAAATCACACAAATGGTGTCTAGCCTAGCCTCGCAAACAAAGAGACATCGCCCAATTGCTAGTCTAAATCATAAAATGATCGTCATGATCAACGAGAAGTGTCAATTACACTAAGTTAATAAATATAAAAGTTTAGCTTCATGTCCCATAACCACTTGCTTAACTTAAATATTTATGAACAAACTGTAAATCTTCACTAGAAAGTTGTCACTAGAGTTTCAATCGAACAAGTCCAAGAATTAATCGACGAAGTAAACGCAAGTGTTTCATACCACTCGTTTTACTAAGTCGAGCAATTAGATTTCTCATACGAGTGAGGTAAAGGTTTGTATATACTAATAGATTGGAAATCGGTTTGAGAAAACGAACTTTGAAATAAAATAGTGTTGAAAACATTTGGAGAAAGAGTTTTGATATTTACTACTAGTATTGAAACCTTTATATTTTTAAAAGTGACAAATCACAAAAATGATGGTAGGAACAATCAATCACTAAAATTCACATACGAAGACGTGAATTAGTTCCAAAGAAATCGATATCAAATCCATCAAAATGGATATTTCCAAAAATCCCAAAATAGAAGTCATCAAAGTCGAATAACAATTGATACAACAAGTGGGAATAAACCCGAATGGATTAAATTTGGAAACGCAAGAGAAATAGACAAAAATAGGCATAATAGGCATTTAAGAGCAGGTCAGTCGACTGACCCACTGAGTTCAGTCGACTGAACACAGTCCCAAAAAACTCTCGGGATGTAGGTCAGTCGACTGAACTCAGTGAGTCAGTCGACTGACTGCAGTAAACAGAGCCCCCAAGGCTCTGTAGGAAGTCTTCACCCTGCCTATTAGCTTCTGCCAGTCGACTGACCAAGAGATCCAGTCGATTGACTGGAGCTAAGGCAGTTTTTCCTGCCTTTGCACAAGGTGTGCAATCCCAACCAATTCGCAACCGAATTCGAGCAATGGCGCTAGGGGTTTATACCAATCGACTACGCGGCCCTTATGGCTCTTCGATGCGTCACCAAAACATGTTAAGATATCCATAAAAGGATTTTCATAGATTTTGATTTCAAAACACTAAAAATTGGAATGTACACCAAATCAATTCAAACCAAAATCAAATGCACATGAATATGTGTTAGGAATTCATACCTAACAATCGAAGATAATCATAGACATAGATGTGAGATAAAAATCTCACCTTTGAAAGCACACAAATGAAGAAGAAGCTTGAAAGCAAAGGAGGATCAACCACTCTTCAATCCCAACTCAAGAAGCTTGATTCTAAGCTTAAAAGAGAAATATTCCCCAAATTAGGTTTAGGAAATTTCTGAAATCAAAGAGAGAATGAGTTGGGGAAGATGAAGAGAAGGCTTACCAATGGGTTCTCTTGAATTTGGAGCTAGAAGTTGGATTTGCAAAGAAAGCTAGGGCTTAGCAATTTCCATTTCCAATCTCTTACACCATTTTTGCTTTAGCTTGAAGTATTAGGAAAGGAGGAATGAAGTAATGAAGAGTAGAGGGGGTTGGGACTGAGTTAGTAAAGGGTTCAGCCCAAACCAAAGCCCTAAGTGAAAAAGTAGCAAAAATCAACTTACTCCAAACATATCGAAACTTATACTCAAAAAGGTTGCAAACGGCATTTTGAACTCAATGGAAGTGGTCTCGAGTCCTAATTCGACTGTTTGCAAGAAGTAGCTTTTCGGACTAAGATCCGACGAACGATGAAATATTTAAATAAAATATTTAAATATACAATCGATAAATATGCGGGTTGTTACAAATCTTCAAATGAACGTGGTCAGCAAAAGTATATTTTGGATAAGTAATATGATTGGATTTTTGTATCCTTGCATAATTTACAGCTTGGTGCTAATATCGTATATGGTTCTGACATTGTATATGGTTTTGACATTGTTGTATAAGTGGATAAAATTATTGTTAACGGTGCAAGCCAAGTATCAGGAGAGGGGTAATGCATAGACATTACTCCGGTGCTACAAAATAGCACCGTTGTAATGGCAAAATTTTTGGAAACAGTTTGGTGCTAATGTTGTATATTGTTCTGACATTGTTGTATAAGTTAATATCTTATACTGTCGTAAATTTATTGTTCTATCTACGTCGTGTAAAAATATATCGGTTGGGCCTGGCCCATTTCGGTTTCTAGCCATCACTGCAGCCGAGTAAATGGCAGCCATTCTTCCCGGTGCCTCGTTGAAGTATCTGTATAATTTTGTAAAACGAAATGTATACATTGATACAGCTTTAACAAATGGACGTTATTTGCTCCAAGTTTTATCTATGCTTAGTGTTGTGTTAACAGCATAAACTAGCATATGACAATAGATAGAAAGAACAAAATAAAATGCAAGGAACGAAAGTTTCTTTGATTCTTGCAGGCTGCAGAATCTTCAGATATAAAATACTTAATGTTTACGTGGTACCTCCACGACTCTGATCTTTTGGTGTACTCTTCAAACATTACTTCTTGTAGTTGCCAATTTATTAATGTTTGGTGTAAGTGAAAATGAAATCCATGAAAGACTCAAATTATAAAAACCATCAATAGAAGACTTAACATAAGAAACAATATCATTTTGTTAGAGCAAATCCAATAGCAGCCCGTTCAACAAAAATATTCAAGGAGGCTTCTCCAGCACCATCATGTATTTTAGGCTGAACATTCAGCTGAATATTAAACAAATAAAAGCTATTTGAAACAAAATCCTTACTTTACAAACAGAATATATTTCCCTTTTTTTACCCCTCTTTTAATTTCCTTCTCTTTTCAAAATAATCCCATGACAAAAGAAATTGCATCTACTGACCTTCAAGCTGACATTTATGAAAAACTAGCCAAGTGTTATGTTCAATTTTTCAAATTTATAAAATGTCGACTTTAAGGAAAATTTCCAAATTTTGAACAGTTTTCAAATTAACGAGTTTTTCACTTAAAAGGCTTCTCAAACCAAATTAATCGATTTCATGAACAACACTCAATTTAGTTAGTTTTAAGAACAAAAGATAAAATAAAGTATCATTTTCAACGACATTTTTTTTTAATTTATCATTTTCTGGTTTCAAAGACGTTATATTATTTTAGTGACAATAAAAAATAATATTTCATTTATGATTTTACTGTAAAATGGTATTATCTTTTTTTGTCTTTAAAACTAATTATTCGCAGGTGTTGTCCAGAAAGTATTACATTCTAAGAATTTCATTATTTTACGTTTTAATGCATTAGACTAAATAATACTAAAATGATATCGAAAGAGTCACAAAATATAGCTATATAATTACTAGAATTAACTTGCAATTTAACATTCCTAAGATATGAGAAAAATGCTGTTCTTAGGGCAAAAATTCATTTTAGATCACTAAATTGAATATGTCTACACATTAGGCAATCCTACCCAATACATACAGTCAAATCCAACACTTCACCTCAATAAGATGCATTTTTCAATTCAATTGAGTGAGGCATAACAGTTTTTTTAATCTATGGTAGACTATCGGATCTTACTATACAGTACTTAAGATTGTTTAATACATTTTTTTTCTCATTCTAAGAATGCAGTTGATGCTACAAGTTTTTATCTATTACAAGTAATGGAAAATTGATCAAAGTTTTAAATTTTGCAAATGAATAATACAGAATCTTACACGGTGGATTTTTAATTAAAGTATGTATTTTATATGTAATGTAAAATATGTACTATAAATTTACGACAGTATTAGATATTTATTAGCATATATAGAAAATTAAAACAAATAAGTATCGGAATTAAAAAACCAGAATTAATGCGGAACTTCCGGAATTTCCGAAATGGATCCGAAAATTTTAAAATTACCAATGGCCGGAACGAAAATGGAAAACAGAATTTCAAACCTTGCCTCATGCAACTATATTGTACGAAGATAAATGATGTAAATTCAGAATCAGGTTTTTATGCAATTTTTATAGTGGTTCGTTGTACATTATACAGCGCCAACTTCTCAACTCGTGACAATATACAAAACCAATCAAAGAATAAAATCTTGAAAGTGTTGTAGAAAAGTATTGTTTATAAGCACTTTGTCAATGTGAGTAGCAATACCTCTACGTCTCCATGTGAATTGAAAATCTTGTATATATATACACTCATATATATATATATATATATTATATTTACGTCTAATGTTCTAATATATATGATATAGGAGGGCAATATGTCTTTCAGTATAGACAAAAAGTGGATAAATGAATCTGATCAAAGATCTACATACTATATAGACGGGGTGAAGAAGTTTATTAGTTTTGTTGATGAAAATGGTGGTAAGAAAGGAGTGTATTTATGCCCTTGCACTCGGTGCAAAAATATGAAGACGATCAAATTAGATGACATTCATTTTCATTTGCTTAGATGGGGTTTTATCCAATCATATACGTATGGTATTTTCATTGGGAAAAAAGGGTAGAGACGGAAAAACAACAACCAGTTAGTCATGCCACAAGTACCGACGAGTCTGAACATATTATGATGGAAGATCTAGTCAATGATGTAGATAGATTTCATCATTTTCAACCTGAAAATCCGTTGTCTGATCATGCTAATGTTGGAGAGCCGTCTATGGTTGATGGAAATTGGCAGGCCAATGAAAGTAAGAAGTATAAATCACTTTTTGGTAGCGCAAAAGAGCCACTGTATCCTTCATGTTCAAAAGAGTTGACGAAGCTGTATGCCATTGTGAAACTGAATAGTTTGAAGACCCAATATGGATTTTCAAATGATGGTGTGACTGCACTCCTCGAACTAATAAAGGAGTTACTCCCCGAAGGTAACACGCTGCTGACAAAGTACTCCGACGTGAAGAAGTTAATTAAGCAAGTTGGGATGAATTACAAAACTTATGATGTATGCATCAACGATTGCATATTATACTGGAAAGATGATGCAATCTCCATTTGTCGAATTGTTAGTAAAATCTGCAGGTTTGTCATATATCGTGTCGCTTTTGTATGTGAAGTTGATTCAGTTGGTACTTGGTAGCCTGCAGCATCTAGACTATTCATATTCAACATAAAACTCTTAAGTTATGTTTAGATATAGGTAATTACAACAAGTGGTTTCCTTTATTAGCCCATCAAATATATAACGCTAAGTATTCCACAAAATGTATTAGTGAAGTGATAAATAGAAAAAGCTTTTGTAGTGTTGATATCGTGCTTGTTCTGTTAGTTTATAAGTTCCAACAATAGTTTGATCTGCTTATTATGAATTATTGATTACTACATTGGCTATACTGAATCGGATGGGACATGGACATGGAAAAATCTATACATTTGAACATTGATATATCCTTTTAAAGCTTGAATCAGTGGTCACAAATAACCGATATTCTACTTTCAAGTAGCTCTAAATGATCAAGTATAGAATATGAAATTAGATTTGTGTGGGTGAGCTGATGCTTTATAATTTATATCCTTGGTCCCTAGTTGTGCTAGAATGAAGAGCTAAAGAGTTTGCTTTTTTGTGTGCGTAGTTGGTTTTTCCTCATGTATGCTTGGGAATTTCAAATAGAAATATGATATGTTATTAAAACAATTTTTTGCACATGCAGATATTTTACCATTCCAACTCATTTTTTCTTTTCTGCCATTGCTAAAAGAAAGCAGGGACAATAAAATAGGAGTGACATGTACATTCCAAAATAAGAAAGTTATATCTTCCTAAGTTTTCATGTTTTAGAGGATATCCATAAAAAGTAATATAGAGATGATTGTCCAATGGGAATGTTGCTTAGTTTTTTATAGTATTATTTCCCTGTAGTTTCCTATAAAGGTTTATCTTTATGCTTAACTAAGTGACATATCAAGAACCTAAACGATGATATTAGTTAATTTGAATGTCAAGAAAGAAGAAGAAGAAAAAAATCTTTTCTTTCCTCAATTGAAGAAGACTTTACATGAGAGAAATTAAATAAGAATTAAAAATAATTAGAGAGACCAGACTAAGAACTGTCTTGGATATATTATTCTGGCAGTATGAAGGAGCTTGTGTGCTCATTATGATTTAGATTGAAGGAATAAATCGTATGTATTATGGATGTGTGTAAGTATCAGTTTAGATATTCTTTTAGTAGGATTTATCAACGAAATGTATAACTGCTCTCCCTCCCTCCCCGTGTGTATGTGTGTGTTGTGTTGATGAATTTGAAAATTTTATGTACTTCAAAATTTAATTTTATTGAAATTCATTAGCTTTTTTTAGGTTGGGATGATGGATATGCGTGTGTGTGTGCACGCATGCATATATCCACATATATCATTCCCAACACCTAATTGTTCATTTGCTATTTATTTTACATTTTCTTCATTTATTTTTGATAGTAAAATAAAACTTTGTGGAAGACGTAGCGGGAAAAATATAACAAATGTTTTTTACCAAAATTACAAGATTAGACGGTCAGTTCCTAGCGTAGTACTAATTTAAAAGTAGTTCTCAAATTACATGAGTTTGAGATAAAAATAGACTTGACGTGTAAAATTTTAATATTTAACCACTGTAATGAACTCTTTTTAAAACTCATCTAGCTAACTTGTTGGCATAATTTGACCACCAGAGCATCACCCTCCTACAGCAACCTTCCCATACAAGTTCACCAGTTCACAACATCACTGCAACACCTAACATTTCATTGCAACTGCACTTCACATTTCACATATATACCCCAATACTTCACTGCAACTACACTGCCTGTCCCATCAAATACACCCAGTCTACTTGCATACAACACTTTCCTTCCTCTATCAACTACATTTGCATCACTACACTGCCAGTTGCATTAGCCAGTTGCATTACAAGTTGACTGCATACAAGTTGACTGCACACATATGTGCTTATTTTCATTTCTTTCAACTGTCATTACTTATATTCATTTCTGTCATATACCCCTGATCACCTGCATACTTCATTGAACATTGTTTTAATAAAACATAGTAAGAACTGTTGCTTTCTTCTGCTCTATGCCTGTTACATTCCAGCTATAGTCGAACAAGATTGATGTTATATAGGTTTTTACATGAGCTGTTGATACCTTGCATTCTGTTAGTTTAAACTTATATTACTGATTCAATAATACTAAAAAAACCAGGGCTCATTTTGGATGCCTTTTTTACAGATAGTTGAAAGATCCGAGTCTAGGGGTAAGCTTGGTGATCTGGATGCATATGAGATTGAAGGAGGCGAAACAAAATCTGAAATACTTCAAAATCTTGCAGAGTTCCATTTTTCTTGTGTATGCAACATGGAAGTTCGTATTATATTTATTTTTGCTGAGAAAGTGCTGTTGTATAAAACTTCAAAATCTTGTAGAGTTCCAGTTTTCTTGTTTTATATTATAACAAATATGAGCAACACCTTTTCCAGTTATTTTGTATAATACTGCTATTGTATAATATTGACCATATTCTGTATAATACTACTTCTATTGTAATCCAACTATTGCCGTATCTATTTCTGCTTTAAATACTGCTTCTATTGTATAATACTGCATCTATGCTATTGTAATTCACGGCTATGAGCTGTGTGAATTAGATACTGTTTTTATTATATTATACTGCATCTACGGTATAGCAATTTATGGTAATGAGCTTTGTGAATTAGATACGACTTATTGCTGTATCTATTACATCAATTAGATACGGTCAAAAGCCGTATCTAATTCATGTGCTTAGTATAGAAGTAGATACGGACATGGACCGTATCTAATGGGAGAATTAGATACGGCCATGGACCGTATCTAGTTGGAGAATTAGATACGGCCATGGACCGTATCTAGTTAGAGAATTAGATACGGCCATAGGCCGTATCTAGTTAGAGAATTAGATACGGCCATAGGCCGTATCTAATTAGAGAATTAGATACGGTCGATGGCCGTATCTAATTAGAGAATTAGATACGGTCGATGGCCGTATCTAATTATTAAACACGCTTTCTTTTGATACGGCTTACGGCCGTGCCTAATTGCTTTAGATACGGCCCTAAGCACTGTCTAATTCGCCTATCTGGTGTAGTGTAACTAGTTCAGATTGGCCATATAGTTCCCTTACCTTTCCCAGAGGAAAAGCTAATGATAGTACAGTAGTTGCATGAAAATGAACTGAATCATTCAACATCATTACCTAATGAACAGATCAAGGCTGACGGTTGTATTAATGAAAACACCATCTTCATGGGCAAATATGTTGAAGAATGATGACATTGCTTCAGACTTATTGGATCTTGACTTTGTTGTCCCAATTACCAGAAATGGTAGAAAGGTCAAAACTACTAAGGTGGAGGTCAATCGGAGGACGAAAATTAAATGGGATAGTTCGGTATTTGCATATGTCTTTAGCGAACGCCCACAATATCATCATTTCAAAGCATTTGTAACCAAAACATGGAACCCAACGGGTAGTTTCGAGATATATGCAAGAAGTAATAGATTCTTCTTTTTAAAAATTACAAATCATGTAGACTGTGTCAAAGCCACTAATGGTGGCCCTTATTTTCATTTTGGAAAACTTAAAATTCTCAAAAAATGGACAAAGAAAGTGAATCTTGATAAAGATGTGTTGTCGACACTACCCA
This sequence comes from Allium cepa, assembly GCA_030765085.1. Lineage (NCBI taxonomy): Eukaryota > Viridiplantae > Streptophyta > Magnoliopsida > Asparagales > Amaryllidaceae > Allium > Allium cepa. Next base: position 675,573,885 of record CM060943.1, on the reverse strand, counting down.
TATGGATCAGGCTCCCTGATCTAAACCTGAGACTATGGGATAGAGAAACATTGAGTGTAATTGCAAGTGCAGTAGGCATTCCAATGAAACTAGATGAGTAAACGACTAAGGAAATCGAACTTAGCTGTGCAAGAGTACTTGTTGAAATCAAAGCGTATGTTGAACTACTAGATGAGCTCTACATAACAATGCATGATGGGAAAAATTTGATGTAAGGAATTAAATACAAATGGATTCCCCCACGATTCAACACATGTATATGCTTTGGACGTGATCAGGAAAATTGCGATTATGTAAAAATACGGAAAGAAAAGCCTTACATGAAAAAAGTAACGCACTATGTTGATGAAATCTATCTTTGGACATGATCAGGAAAATTGCGATTATGTAAAAGTATGGAAAGAAAAGCCTTGCATGAAAAAAGTAATGCACTCTTGCATGAAAAAAGTAATGCACTTTGTTGATGAATTCTATAAAGAAAATACGGTATGTGATGTACATACCAAAGAACCTTCGAGGCAAATATACATTTGTCAAAAGAAGTTGATATCGAAAGCACAGAAAGTTGGACTAGAAAAACTTACAGTTGCAGACAAGAAAATTAGTTATTAAAGCAATGCAAATTCTAAAGAAATTACAGTTGAAACAATATAAAATAAGTTCATGAAAACCCAATAATGGCAGTTGAAACAACTCAGATAGCCAATGACTTGGAAAATAATGAAGCAACAACCATTGTTTCAGTAGCAGCAATTAAAACTCTAGTAGTCTTGGAAGAGACCAACGAAAGCATTCAAGAATCCATTGAGCAGCTGCGAGAGAACACTTGCAGCAGTCCATGGGTCTTAAAAGCAACAGTATTGAAGTCAGAAACCCTTCACCAGATCGTATATATGAAGTGGTCATCAATTCGGAACCGTATGATCTTAAGATTCCAATCCCAGCCGCTTATGACATTATGCTTTTGTTTTCTGGTCTATGGACCGAAGCCCATTTTGTACAAAAAGTATATTATATGAATCTGTAGCATGTATCATTCAATTCAGTGAAATCACAAACAAATAATTCTGTTTCATTTCTTCTCTATCAAAATTAACTCAAGAAATATAGCAGAGTTTCAAAATTCTTTTATGGTATCAGAGCGCTCAATTGCTTAACAGCAAATTTTAAAAAAAAACTCATCAAAGGATAATCTCATTATCTGAGTATTATCCTTCATCAGAAATTTTTCATTTCATCATTTAAAGGATTGATTCAGCTTGATCCTGTGCCTCGCCAGTCATTCAACAGGCTGCAGCAAGATTTCCTCACAGAATTGTGAAGATTTTATTCAAATTCTCAGAAAATCAGATCAAGAAATCAAGAAAACAACACAAGAAACAGAGAAGTTCCATCCAGAAATAAATCTCATCAGAATGATTCATCACATTCATCATTTAAGAATTTCTTTGGTTGCACTTACCTGTTTTTGCATCATTTTCTATATTCTTGAACTCTAATCCAACTTGACTGTATGTTTCTTTAGTCTGTCATTCTGATCAGACAAATATATAATCATCATCATGGCTGATGAAGGCAGTTCAGGGGCATCATCTACAGCCAATTCCTCTCAACACGCTAATTCTGTTGAGAATTTAATCAAGACTGTAGTCAGTCCTCAAAGCCAACTGGTTACAGTGCATTTAAATGAAGATAATTATCTTCTGTGGAAGCTTCAAGTCGAAACATCCATTCAAGGATATCAACTTGAAAGCTATATTCAGGGAACAATTCAAATTCCTCCTATATGCATCACAGACAAAGAAAACAAGATTGTCAGCAATGAAGAATACATCAAGTATTATAGACAAGATAGACTCATATGTTCTTGATTATTGTCCTCGATTAATGTAAATCTGTTATCACATGTTATTGGATGTAGGACAGCCAATGAAATCTGGGTAACCATCGACAAAGTTTTCAACACACAATCTGCAACTAAAGTTATGTTTTACAAAAGACAGCTGCACAATACAAAGAAGACAACCAGAATATGAGAGAGTATCTCTCTAAAATCAAAACTACTTGTGATCTACTCGAGGCAGCAGGTCATAAAGTCAGTGATTCAGAAAAAATATGACAGTTCTAAATGGGATGAATATGAAGCTGTGGTAGCTGTAATATCATCCCAAAAAAGTCTGCCAACCATCGATGATGTTCACTCTGTACTACTTGCTCATGAAGCAAGAATTGATAAGAAGAAAACTCAAGACTCGGACTTTACAGTTAACTATGCAGCAAACAACAAAAGCAGAAATCAAGGCAATAAAAGAAATGATCAAGCAGTTCAAAGAGGTGCATATTCTAACAGAACCAGGGGCAGAGCTAGATGGAACAACAACAGACCAAGATGCCAGATATGTGAAAATCTTGGCCATACTGCTGCTATGTTTTATGTAACGACCCAAAATTTTCGAAGCCGAAAATTCCAGATAGTTATGAAAAAGAAGAAAGAGATAGAAGAAGAAGAAGAGAAACACCAAACATCTCACATTCGCAGCGGATAAAATATAATAAATAATAAATGTCTACAAAAAAATACTATATCTGTTGATTACATTTAATATACATCAGAGTTCCACACATATATAGTCACTGAATAAATACAAGTATCATGTCTCAGATTAACGAATATATAAATATATCGGAAATACTCTACTCGCTACTGCCATCCAGTTTGCCTCCTGAGCTCCAGAACGTCCCTACCTGAAATCTGTAATACTCGGTCTGACCCGAGCATTACACCAAAGTAACACCCGGGTCAGGCTAGAAACCAGCGTGAGTAAACCCAACTAACATGGAATGCAAAAGTTTACAACCCATATAAACCCGGGTAACTTATATCAATTTCCACTTCATAAGTTGTTATAGACATCACTTATTCCACACATCAATTTCTAAGTGCCAGAACTTAGATTTTATGGTCCAGTTCACTTACAATCATTCTAATATACCCTATTGATTCCACGTATCAATTTGTAAATAATTGAAGTGATTTCGGGTATTAACTAATACCCGACTCCGGTCTCTTCGAATTCAATGTTATTAATTTACCTTCCCTTTTCACAATAATCACATCTATCCTTGATTAAATTCTCGATTCATTAATTTATAATCACTTACATTGATTAAAATCCTTGAATTAATCATGCTCATAAATTTACTAACCCTCCATAAATTTTGTTACACAAATTAAACAAGTAATTAATCCTCAATTAAGTAATTACCAATAATTACCACCTTTGATTTACGATATTAAGTAATTTTTCTTCGATTGCTTTTATTAGTAAATTCTATTAACAACATTGATTAATTACCTTAATCAATCATTGATTATTCCAAAATATTAATTACTCTAGAATTAATTAACCTTTAATTGAATATATTATATTAATTGTTCACAATCATTAACTACTCATCTTAATTAACTTCTTAGTTTCCATTAACAAACTCACTAAATTATCTTGAAGTTAAATTATCATTAACTGTTAAAACAACACCTTTATTTAAAATATCGATTTAAGTGAAATAATAGAAAAAAATTATTTATGTTATCTTTAACACCTGAAACATAAGTAATTATACCTGAGGAAAACCAAGCATTACTCAAAAACACCTTTTTTTTTGACTTTACATTTGTATGTACAATTTCAGCTTATGTTACAAGCATATCCAAATTACTTAATTATTACATTTGTATTTTATATTTTGACTATCAAGATTTGAATTATATTCAATATGGTGTACTTATATTTAATACCCATCTTTTCTATGGTCTTATAGCGCATCCTCGATTAATTCTTCTGTGTGAAAATACTTCTTTAAAGTAATTTACTTAGTATACTCAACCAGCATGAAAATAAACCCATCAAATTGTTTATTAAATCGAACATAAAAATCTAACTAGTAAGGCATTTTCTTAGAAACAAACATGTACATTTCGGGCAGAAATTTAACCCGAGCTTGCACCTCAAATTCATATATATAGATGGCCGAATTTTAAAAAGTGATACAAATGAAAGTTATAGGCCTTTCTGTTAGCTTTCCATTACAACCAATATCATCGAATTTGGATCAACGGTTCAAAAGTTATGACCATTTTACTAAAAACATTAAGCTTAGCCTGAACTTATGCATTTGCAGGACAGCGACCAACAATTGCAATTTTAGCATAGAAAACATCGAAATCAGGAAAAATTAATAAAGCAAAAGTTGTAGCTTAGTTTCTAAGCTTTCCGGAACATTAAAAATTCCCGAATTCCGATAAGAATTGTAAAAGTTATGGATAAAACAATTCTGAGATTTGAAGTTCACAACTTCTGTCATTTTGTCTCGGGACAGCGATAAACAATTATAATTTTGGCCAAGATAACTTCGAAATTTTGGAAAACTCAAAACTTAAATGTTTTAGAACAAAGTCTAATCTTTCTGGAACATCTAAATTTATCAAAATCGGTTGAGGAACGAATAAGTTATGGCCAATTTAGTTTCAGCCTTAAGCACAGAGCTAATATTGGTTTTGCTCTCGGGATTACAGTAGAAAAATTCAATTTTTACATAGCTAACCTCCAAACTACAGAAAACACAAAACATCAAAGTTGTAGCACATGAAATAATCTTTCCAGAACATCCAAGAAATCGAAATTTTATTAAGAATTGAGAAAGTTATGGTCAATTTACTAAGCTGCATTTTTGATAGAACCGAGCCACTTTTACTTACAACTATCATCTCTTCAAGAATAACATGAATACTGGAAATTTAAATAGTTTTTCTCACCTTACACTTGTGTATTTGACTTGACTCCTTTTTCTTAGCTTTCTCCAAGCTTTTTCACTTTATCCTACTTTTTTTTTGCTTTGTGAAAGTAAGAAAAAAATAAGTGAACATGTCCACCCTTTATATAGTAATTTTCAAGGCTAGTTTGGTAATTTTAGTTTTGGACGCTTGTCTACTTCTCTTTGCACAAGCTTTAGAATGTTGACACATGTCTACTTAGTTGTCTTATGATGTTTCTCCACATGGACACCTAATGGGCTTATGTGTCACTATTTTATTTAATCTTGTGACACATGTCCTTCGTTTTTTTTTATGCAAGCCTTATTTCATGACACATACCTTATTTAGTAATCATTTAAGGTGTTCTAGAAATGTACACCAAAGTGATATATGTGTCATAATTCTATTTCATCTTAAGATAGGTGTATGGTCCATATTATGCCACTTGTCTTCACCATGTCATGCCACTTATCTTATACTTATAAATGTATACATACTTATACCTTTTGTATTATTTAAAAGCATACATATATATAAATAAAATAGAGATGTTGTAGATAGTATATTTTCAAAACCGAACAAATCACCTTTAAATTAAATTTCAACCATTCTATTATCTTCAGTATCATCGTTTTAGATTTTATAAGCCTTCAAATTATTTTAAACATGCTTAGAAATTTCAGATTCAACAATTTACCCAATTTCAATTATTAAATACAATATTTAAACTATATAATTCAATGATTTAATTTTCAAGTAAATACTTATATCTCAAATTCACGTTAAAATTAACTTTTAAATGTTTAAAATCAATTCAATTATCCCATTCTACATTGTTAAAAATTCTGGGTCGTCACATTCCTCCCCCCTTAAAAGAATTTCGTCCCCGAAATTACTCGTTAGAAAGAATGGACTAATACCCGTTTACCTTTTCTCCAAAATTCACAATTCAACACTCTACCAACTATCTTTTATTAAAAGCCCATTATCACCTTAACTAATTTCCTAAAACCTTCTATAGTTTCAAACAACACCCCTTTGCTCAATCATCTAAATTTCAATTTTAAATCGGATTTTGAATTATCAAAATTTTCTCAAAATTTTTCTAACTCTCTAAATTTTCGACAATTTTTGCCAGCGTCTCCTTTGCGCGGCTAGCTCGGTACAACTACAAAAGGCCTCTACGGGCATCCAAATTCCAAAAGAAAACAAAACGCCAAGTGGCTAGATCAAAAACCCAATCCAATTTCATACAGAAATTTAAATACATAACTTTTTGTCGGGCAATTCACATTTATCTTTTGGAATCAAATCCAATTTCTTTTCCCTTTAATACCTGCATATCTTACTTAGCAACAATATTCAATCGCAACCATTCAAATTATTTTATACAACTCTTTACAGAAGTTTTCACATCTACTTCTATGCAAATTAGTTTTTTCCCGTTTTCATATGAATTCAATTTATTTTCAATTTTGAATATTGGATTTTAACTTCCATTTATAACTGATTAGTTTCATCTACTAATTTATTTTAATTTCCAATTTGTGATCGTTTCGTTGCTAATGAAAAAATTTCAAAACTCTCCAAAAATTTTCTAACTCCCAAAATTTTCGAAATTTTTTGGCGGAGTCTCCTTTGTACGGAGGAGCTTTTGCAATTTGACAATAGATAAAAATATGTATACATCGACCCACACGGTCGGAAAAAGCAAAAACAGTTCATATTTCCTATTTTTATTGCGTAGGCATACCTTTATTTAGCATTTTAAGCAAGCAGCTTATAAATTTAAGCAATTAGCGCAATCCAAACCAACCAAACAGTCTTCAAGAACCTGTACTATCTCAATTTAAATATGTAAGTGCCACATATAGAAATTTTATTAGCATTTCACTTACTTTTAAAGGCTCAACACAAGCATTTCAAAAGCAACAAACACCAAACGCTTACCATAAGCGATTTATATAATTTAAAGTTAATCCAATTGCTTCCAACCAAATTTATATGCCATTACATTCAATTTTAATGGTTTACAATGCAATTGCTTACATTCAATTCATTTGTAAGAAAAACAAACTCCTATTCATATCAATTGATTCAAAAGCAATTATATTTGCTTCCACTAATTCATAGAATTTAATTAAATCTCGTTTACGTTAAACGATAATCATTTCTACGCGATTTGATAATATCCATGTGAATAAATAATTACTTAAGTTTTATAACCAATTTAAATTGATTCCAACTCAATTTTATTTAATTCAATTCCTTTTTAATTTATTCACAATCATTTTATTTAGCTCGACCCATTCCATGCTTGTGTACTACTAACCATTCCCAAATTAATTTAAACCGAGCTTTTATTTAATGGCTTTTACCCTTATTCGAAGGCAAGCTTCCTTAAATTTAAACTTAAGTTACTTTACTTTAATTTATTCCAACATCAAACTTAAGTTTACTTCTATTTGATTCTCATTTAATCAAATTCCATTAAACTCAGTTAGCCCACCATTTCATTTTAATCCACCTCCACAATTTATCAAAATAATATCCAAGCGTATACTTAACTCATTTATTCTTCAAATCAACATGCCACCGAACTTAAGTTAAGTCTGATAATCCAATTTCAATCACAACCTTGATTTAGTTTTTTTTTTTGTTTTTTTTATTCAATCAGACTTCGTCCATTTATTATTTAATTCCATTATCTCATTTTATATTTCACTTTCTTAATTCATTTGCGAATTTATTTTATTTATACAAAGCCATTCTCAATTTACTTGCAAATTTCGTTAAATATTATTCATATCACGTTTGAATTTTATTTGTAATTCAAACCATCACTTTTCCAATCCAACTCTATTTTATTTCTACAACATCTCTTCTTATTTAATTCATTATCAAATCCAAGTCGAATTCTATTGACAAATTCGAATTCATTTCCAAACTCCATTATTAATTTACAATCCATTTGTTTAATCGAGTTAAATCTTATTAACATACTTTATCAAATAATTATTTATTAGCTTACTTCCAACTTTTATTACAAAGAAAATTACTTCATTAAATTTTTCTGAGTTCAAAGTTATTTTTACAATTCCAGTTTGGAGTTTCCCTTTTATTTTTCCAAAATTTGAACACTTCTATTTTAAAAATTTAGAAATGCTTTTAAACCCACCTCATACTATTAAAATAGCTTTTATAAAAATATTTCTTATAACTTGATGTCTCATCCAGTCCATCCTTGTTCTCACAGAAATTCAGTCATACGTTGATCGTTTGCAACATCTTGTGAAAATACTTGAAAAATAATTTTATTGAAAATATAGGAAACGATTTTGAAAATAGAGGAAATATCTTTAGTGGCAATGCTCTGAAAATCATCACCCCCATCCATGGTCACAGTTACATTTTAGGGTTACGTTGTTGTCACAGCAAAAGTCCATGCAACTACAGGCTCTCCGCGGCCTCTCGATTACGCCATGGAACCCACACAACAGATCACAGTTACATCCAGGGTTACGTTGTCGTCACAGCAAAAGTCCATGTAACTGCAGGCTCTCAGCGGCCTCTAATTTTCGCTGTCGAAATGAAACCTCTCCACTCCAACATAGGTCGCAGTCTGCCGATATAAAATCAAACACAGACTGTTGGCTCTCAGCGGCACTCACGACTTTCGCTATGTTATACCATAGGTCGCAGTTACATCCTGGGTTTCGTTGCCATCGCAGCAAAAGTCCATGTAACTGTTGGCTCTGAGCGGCACACACAACTTACACTATGGTATACTCAACTCATAATCATCAGGAACTAGTTTTGTCCGGACTCCTCACAGGATCAACTTTAGAACCCCCCTGGGGCTCAAGGCAGCACCACCCGGTGGCACTCCTAAGAAGTTCATTCCAAGGGAGCGCCTTTTTCCCCAGAGCCATTATCAAAACACTTTATACTATACACATATAGTATCTTTCAAATCATACACCTAGTATGAATTTTGTCAAAGCTCCTTTACAGAAAATCGATTATCCCAAAATCAATAATTCTCAAAACAGGCTTTCCAAATTCCATATAATGATTTTACCCAAAAATCAAAAGCCTTTCCAAATCCAAAGTTTCCCAAAACCCTTTCCAAAATCCTCATAAGATCCTTTATATATATATAGATATATAAAAATTTTAAAACTTTGGACCACTTTAAACTCTTATAAAATTCCTTTTATACTTCAAACACTTCCAAAATCCTTTTTCTTCCAATAATAGATTCAACGAGGGGAGAATAATTAACAAAGATATAACTCTGTTTACCCAAAATCAAATATTCAAATTTGATTACTCTTTCCAATATCAATTTCCTTTCTATTCACATTCTCCTAAAATTTCATTCACTTATTCACATTTGCCTTAATCCTTATTTGGATTATTACCTCAATTCTTATCCCAGTTGGGTATTTAATCAATAACAGTTTGAACTCCGACCAGTTTATATTTTGAAAACAGCTTAAAAATTTTAAAAATAGAGAAGTAGTTGAAAAATAATTATTAGTTTACAAAATATCTATAAAATATTTGTAAAATAGCAAAGTAGTTATTGAAATCTTAGATAATTGCAAAATAGTTGTAAAATAATAATTAATTCATAACTTAGTTGAAAAAAATAGTAACTAGTTTAGAAAATAGTTGAAAAATGGTTAAATAGGTCCAAAATAATTGTAAAACAAGTATAAAATAATTTGGCTTTAAGAAAGAAGGGTTATATATATTTAATAACTTGGAAAAAAATAAGTTTATATTAAAACAATTTATATTGAAAACAATCCAGAGTCAAAACAATTCACTGCCCCAACATTTCAATTTAAATTTCCACTCCCATTTAAATTGACCCAATTCCAAATTGAATAATCTTCAATTTCCATTGAAATTGATTTAATCCCAATTCAAGTTGAATTGATTCTCAATTTCCTTCCAACTTCAAATAAATTCCTTTTGATCTTTAAACTTGTACAACTTTAATTAAAATTTCTATCTTACAATTTCTATTTATAATCAATTACATTCACATTTTGCTTTTAACTCGGAATTATACATTTTATTTAGCCAATATATTATTCCATAAGCATTTTAAATCAAGATTCCAGAGTTTAAAAAAAATTTCAAGATTTCAATATTACCTTAGAATTCAACTATATCCAAAATTCGTTGGCAAATTCAATTATCCTTTTGAATTTCAAAACCAAACCCAGTTCACAAACAACTCCAATTTGAAACAATTTGGTAACAATTTCTCTTCTAGAAACTCAAAAATGAACATCGATGATGCTGCAGTCATCACCGACGTTATTTTCCAGTGACCGAAAGAGTTCAATGCTTTTATCTCTTTTTCCAAATATTTTTAATTTCAAATCTCCCAGATTTCAAATTCAACACAAAAAAATATTTTTGAAATAATACTATTATTTTTCCAAAACCTTTGGAAACCACTTCCAAATCCAAAGGAATTTTAAATTTTCCCAAAAATTCCAAATTCCCAATCCATCCAATTCATATTTAAACATTACTCTGGAATTTTCATCATACTTTATTTCCAAATATTCTCTGGAATTCTATTTCAAATTATAATCTCATTTATTATAAAGTTTATTTCAATTTATAAATTACATTCATAATCTATGATTCAAATTCCATTTTGTCATATAAGTTTATTCTTCAACTTTGGTTATAAGTTTCAAATTGGTCGTATTTTATATTACTTCTTAACTTAATTCCAATAACTTAACAACCAATCACCTAAATATTCATTAGAACGGAATATTGCTTTATATATAAAATATATCCTTATGCAAATTCATTGGAAATCTTCATAAGAAAATAACAAGTACGCCCTCATATATATATACTCAACTCATTCTAGAGCACTGCAGACTCTATTCAATGAGTAATCCCCACCAGAGCCAAGGTTCTCGCTTAACCTTCAGCTCTGATACCAAATCTAACGACCCAAAATTTTCGAAGCCGAAAATTCCAGATAGTTATGAAAAAGAAGAAAGAGATAGAAGAAGAAGAGAAACACCAAACATCTCACATTCGCAGCGGATAAAATATAATAAATAATAAATTTCTACAAAAGAATACTATATCTGTTGATTACATTTAATATACATCAGAGTTCCACACATATACAGTCACTGAATAAATACAAGTATCATGTCTCATATTAACGAATATATAAATATAGCGGAAATACTCTACTCGCTACTACCATCCAGTTTGCCTCCTGAGCTCCAGAACGTCCCTACCTGAAAATCTGTAATACTTGGTCTGACCCGAGCATTACGCCAAAGTAACACCCGGGTCAGGCTGGAAACCAACGTGAGTAAACCCAACTAACATGGAATGCAAAAGCTTACAACCCATATAAACCCGGGTAACTTATATCAATTTCCACTTCATAAGTTGTTATAGACATCACTTATTCCACACATCAATTTCTAAGTGCCAGAACTTAGATTTTATGGTCCAATTCACTTACAATCATTCCAATATACCCTATTGATTCCACGTATAAATTTGTAAAGAATTTAAGTGATTTCGGGTATTAAGTAATACCCGACTCCGGTCTCTTCGAATTCAATGTTATTAATTTACCTTCCCTTTTCACAATAATCACATCTATCCTTGATTAAGTTCTCAGATTCATTAACTTATAATCACTTACATTGATTAAAATCCTTGAATTAATCATGCTCATAAATTTACTAACCCTCCATAAATTTTGTTACACAAATTAAACAAGTAATTAATCCTCAATTAAGTAATTACCAATAATTACCACCTTTGATTTACGATATTAAGTAATTTTTCTTCGATTGCTTTTATTAGTAAATTCTATTAACAACATTGATTAATTACCTTAATCAATCATTGATTATTCCAAAATATTAATTACTCTAGAATTAATTAACCTTTAATTGAATATATTATATTAATTGTTCACAATCATTAACTACTCATCTTAATTAACTTCTTAGTTTCCATTAACAAACTCACTAAATTATCTTGAAGTTAAATTATCATTAACTGTTAAAACAACACCTTTATTTAAAATATCGATTTAAGTGAAATAATAGAAAAAAATTATTTATGTTATCTTTAACACCTGAAACATAAGTAATTATACCTGAGGAAAACCAAGCATTACTCAACAACACCTTTTTTTTTGACTTTACATTTGTATGTACAATTTCAGCTTATGTTACAAGCATATCCAAATTACTTAATTATTACATTTGTATTTTATATTTTGACTATCAAGATTTGAATTATATTCAATATGGTGTACTTATATTTAATACCCATCTTTTCTATGGTCTTATAGCGCATCCTCGATTAATTCTTCTGTGTGAAAATACTTCTTTAAAGTAATTTACTTAGTATACTCAACCAGCATGAAAAGAAACCCATCAAATTGTTTATTAAATCGAACATAAAAATCTAACTAGTAAGGCATTTTCTTAGAAACAAACATGTACATTTCGGGCAGAAATTTAACCCGAGCTTGCACCTCAAATTCGTATATATAGATGGCCGAATTTTAAAAAGTGATACAAATGAAAGTTATAGGCCTTTCTGTTAGCTTTCCATTACAACCAATATCATCGAATTTGGATCAACGGTTCAAAAGTTATGACCATTTTACTAAAAACATTAAGCTTAGCCTGAACTTATGCATTTGCAGGACAGCGACCAACAATTGCAATTTTAGCATAGAAAACATCGAAATCAGGAAAAATTAATAAAGCAAAAGTTGTAGCTTAGTTTCTAAGCTTTCCGGAACATTAAAAATTCCCGAATTCCGATAAGAATTGTAAAAGTTATGGATAAACCAATTCTGAGATTTGAAGTTCACAACTTCTGTCATTTTGTCTCGGGACAGCGATAAACAATTATAATTTTGGCCAAGATAACTTCGAAATTTTGGAAAACTCAAAACTTAAATGTTTTAGAACAAAGTCTAATCTTTCTGGAACATCTAAATTTATCAAAATCGGTTGAGGAACGAAGAGGTTATGGCCAATTTAGTTTCAGCCTTAAGCACAGAGCTAATATTGGTTTTGCTCTCGGGATTACAGTAGAAAAATTCAATTTTTACATAGCTAACCTCCAAACTACAGAAAACACAAAACATCAAAGTTGTAGCACATGAAATAATCTTTCCAGAACATCCAAGAAATCGAAATTTCATTAAGAATTGAGAAAGTTATGGTCAATTTACTAAGCTGCATTTTTGATAGAACCGAGCCACTTTTACTTACAACTATCATCTCTTCAAGAATAACATGAATACTGGAAATTTAAATAGTTTTTCTCATCTTACACTTGTGTATTTGACTTGACTCCTTTTTCTTAGCTTTCTCCAAGCTTTTTCACTTTATCCTACTTTTTTTTTGCTTTGTGAAAGTAAGAAAAAAATAAGTGAACATGTCCACCCTTTATATAGTAATTTTCAAGGCTAGTTTGGTAATTTTAGTTTTGGACGCTTGTCTACTTCTCTTTGCACAAGCTTTAGAATGTTGACACATGTCTACTTAGTTGTCTTATGATGTTTCTCCACATGGACACCTAATGGGCTTATGTGTCACTATTTTATTTAATCTTGTGACACATGTCCTTCGTTTTTTTTTATGCAAGCCTTATTTCATGACACATACCTTATTTAGTAATCATTTAAGGTGTTCTAGAAATGTACACCAAAGTGATATATGTGTCATAATTCTATTTCATCTTAAGATAGGTGTATGGTCCATATTATGCCACTTGTCTTCACCATGTCATGCCACTTATCTTATACTTATAAATGTATACATACTTATACCTTTTGTATTATTTAAAAGCATACATATATATAAATAAAATAGAGATGTTGTAGATAGTATATTTTCAAAACCGAACAAATCACCTTTAAATTAAATTTCAACCATTCTATTATCTTCAGTATCATCGTTTTAGATTTTATAAGCCTTCAAATTATTTTAAACAGGCTTAGAAATTTCAGATTCAACAATTTACCCAATTTCAATTATTAAATACAATATTTAAACTATATAATTCAATGATTTAATTTTCAAGTAAATACTTATATCTCAAATTCACGTTAAAATTAACTTTTAAATGTTTAAAATCAATTCAATTATCCCATTCTACATTGTTAAAAATTCTGGGTCGTCACATTCCTCCCCCCTTAAAAGAATTTCGTCCCCGAAATTACTCGTTAGGAAGAATGGACTAATACCCGTTTACCTTTTCTCCAAAATTCACAATTCAACACTCTACCAACTATCTTTTATTAAAAGCCCATTATCACCTTAACTAATTTCCTAAAACCTTCTATAGTTTCAAACAACACCCCTTTGCTCAATCATCTAAATTTCAATTTTAAATCAGATTTTGAATTATCAAAATTTTCTCAAAATTTTTCTAACTCTCTAAATTTTCGACAATTTTTGCCAGCGTCTCCTTTGCGCGGCTAGCTCGGTACAACTACAAAAGGCCTCTACGGGCATCCAAATTCCAAAAGAAAACAAAACGCCAAGTGGCTAGATCAAAAACCCAATCCAATTTCATACAGAAATTTAAATACATAACTTTTTGTCGGACAATTCACATTTATCTTTTGGAATCAAATCCAATTTCTTTTCCCTTTAATACCTGCATATCTTACTTAGCAACAATATTCAATCGCAACCATTCAAATTATTTTATACAACTCTTTACAGAAGTTTTCACATCTACTTCTATGCAAATTAGTTTTTTCCCGTTTTCATATGAATTCAATTTATTTTCAATTTTGAATATTGGATTTTAACTTCCATTTATAACTGATTAGTTTCATCTACTAATTTATTTTAATTTCCAATTTGTGATCGTTTCGTTGCTAACGAAAAAATTTCAAAACTCTCCAAAAAATTTCTAACTCCCAAAATTTTCGAAATTTTTTGGCGGAGTCTCCTTTGTACGGAGGAGCTTTTGCAATTTGACAATAGATATAAATATGTATACATCGACCCACACGGTCGGAAAAAGCAAAAACAGTTCATATTTCCTATTTTTATTGCGTAGGCATACCTTTATTTAGCATTTTAAGCAAGCAGCTTATAAATTTAAGCAATTAGCGCAATCCAAACCAACCAAACAGTCTTCAAGAACCTGTACTATCTCAATTTAAATATGTAAGTGCCACATATAGAAATTTTATTAGCATTTCACTTACTTTTAAAGGCTCGACACAAGCATTTCAAAAGCAACAAACACCAAACGCTTACCATAAGCGATTTATATAATTTAAAGTTAATCCAATTGCTTCCAACCAAATTTATATGCCATTACATTCAATTTTAATGGTTTACAATGCAATTGCTTACATTCAATTCATTTGTAAGAAAAATAAACTCCTATTCATATCAATTGATTCAAAAGCAATTATATTTGCTTCCACTAATTCATAGAATTTAATTAAATCTCGTTTACGTTAAACGATAATCATTTCTACGCGATTTGATAATATCCATGTGAATAAATAATTACTTAAGTTTTATAACCAATTTAAATTGATTCCAACTCAATTTTATTTAATTCAATTCCTTTTTAATTTATTCATAATCATTTTATTTAGCTCGACCCATTCCATGCTTGTGTACTACTAACCATTCCCAAATTAATTTAAACCGAGCTTTTATTTAATGGCTTTTACCCTTATTCGAAGGCAAGCTTCCTTAAATTTAAACTTAAGTTACTTTACTTTAATTTATTCCAACATCAAACTTAAGTTTACTTCTATTTGATTCTCATTTAATCAAATTCCATTAAACTCAGTTAGCCCACCATTTCATTTTAATCCACCTCCACAATTTATCAAAATAATATCCAAGCGTATACTTAACTCATTTATTCTTCAAATCAATATGCCACCGAACTTAAGTTTAGCCTGAACTTATGCATTAAGCTTAGCCTGAACTTATGCATTTGCAGGACAGCGACCAACAATTGCAATTTTAGCATAGAAAACATCGAAATCAGGAAAAATTAATAAAGCAAAAGTTGTAGCTTAGTTTCTAAGCTTTTTAGAACATTAAAAATTCCTGAATTCCGATAAGAATTGTAAAAGTTATAGATAAAACAATTCTGAGATTTGAAGTTCACAACTTCTGTCATTTTGTCTCGGGACAGCGATAAACAATTATAATTTTGGCCAAGATAACTTCGAAATTTTGGAAAACTCAAAACTTAAATGTTTTAGAACAAAGTCTAATCTTTCTGGAACATCTAAATTTATCAAAATCGGTTGAGGAACGAAGAAGTTATGGCCAATTTAGTTTCAGCCTTAAGCACAGAGCTAATATTGGTTTTGCTCTCGGGATTACAGTAAAAAAATTCAATTTTTACATAGCTAACCTCCAAACTACAGAAAACACAAAACATCAAAGTTGTAGCACATGAAATAATCTTTCCAGAACATCCAAGAAATCGAAATTTCATTAAGAATTGAGAAAGTTATGGTCAATTTACTAAGCTGCATTTTTGATAGAACCGAGCCACTTTTACTTACAACTATCATCTCTTCAAGAATAACATGAATACTGGAAATTTAAATATTTTTTCTCACCTTGCACATGTGTATTTGACTTGACTCTTTTTCCTTAGCTTTCTCCAAGCTTTTTCACTTTATCCTACTTTTTTTTGCTTTGTGAAAATAAGAAAAAAATAAGTGAACATGCCCACCCTTTATATAGTAATTTTCAAGGCTAGTTTGGTAATTTTAGTTTTGGACACTTGTCTTCTTCTCTTTGCACAAGCTTTAGAATGTTGACACATGTCTACTTAGGTGTCTTAAGATGTTTCTACACATGGACACCTAATGGGCTTATGTGTCACTATTTTATTTAATCTCGTGACACATGTCCTTCATTTTTTTTATGCAAGCCTTATTTCATGACACATACCTTATTTATTAATCATTTAAGGTGTTCTAGCAAAGTGATATATGTGTCATAATTCTATTTCGTCTTAAGATAAGTGTATGGTCCATATTATGCCACTTGTCTTCACCATGTCATGCCACTTATCTTATACTTATAAATGTATACATACTTATACCTTTTGTATTATTTAAAAGCATACATATATATAAATAAAATAGAGATGGTGTAGATATTATATTTTCAAAACCGAACAAATCACCTTTAAATTAAATTTCAACCATTCTATTATCTTCAGTATCATCATTATAGATTTTATAAGCCTTCAAATTATTTTAAACAGGCTTAGAAATTTCAGATTCAATAATTTACCCAATTTCAATTATTAAATACAATATTTAAACTATATAATTCAATGATTTAATTTTCAAGTAAATACTTATATCTCAAATTCACGTTAAAATTAACTTTTAAATGTTTTAAATCAATTCAATTATCCCATTCTACATTGTTAAAAATTCTGGGTCGTCACATGTTACTTCAGATTGAATCTGAATTATGATCCAGGCGAAATTCCAATAATCAAAGAAATCAAAATCTTAGTGCAAATGTTTCTCATGTTCAAAACAATTCAAGCAATCAATCAGATAGCAAAGATTATCAGCCAACAGAAACAGCAAAGCCAGAACACATATATGATGAAGATTGGTATCCAGATTCTGGAGCAACCAACCACATTACAAACAATCTAAGCAAGTTGAATCTTGAAAACAGGGAGTACAAAGTTATGAATTCCATACATGTAGGTAATGGTAAGTCAATTACTATTACTCACACTGGCAGATCATACATTATGGGAAAAAGGCAGTTATGTTTAAATAACTTGCTTAGAGTACCATTAATTAAGAAAATTCTTCTAAGTGCGTCATAGTTTGCTAAGGATAACAGTGTGTATTTTGAGTTCTACCCACAATACTGTCTAGTTAAGGATATCCTAACTAAAGAAATTCTCTTGTAGGGTAGTTAACATAAAGGGCTATACAAGTTCAAAGTGGCTAATTCAGGAAATGCAGAAACTATTAGAAATTGGTGTAATAACTCTGAGTTCAAACAAGAAGAAAATTGTAAGGCATTAGATATGTGGCATTATAAATTGGGACATCCAAATGCTGCAATTGTAAGACATATATTGAGTAATAATATTTCTTATGAAGATGTTTCTATGCCATATATATGTACATTCTGTCAAATGGGTAAAGCACATAAACTACCCTTTTTGAATTCAGAAACTACCTATAGTAAACCAGTTGAATTAGTTGCCACAGACTTATGGGGACCTACACCTATTCACAGTGATTAGGGGTACAAATATTACATATCATTCATAGATTCATTTTCCAGGTATGTTTGGATATATTTTTGAAATCAAAAAGTGAAACTCACAATGCTGTGTTACAGTTTATTACTCAGGCTGAAAAACAAACCAATTGTGAGGTTAAAATAATTCAATCTGATGGAGGAACAGAATATATGCCACTGAAATCTTATTTTCAGAAGAAAGGCATTGTTCATAGAACTACCTGCCCCTATACTTCTGAACAAAATGGAATAATTGAAAGAAGACATAGGCAAATTGTTGAGTTTGGTCTCACATTATTAGCTCAGGCAGCCATGCCTTTAAAATTTTGGCCTGATCCTTTTTCTACAACTGTTTATCTAATTAATAGACTACCAACAAAGATCTTGAAGCATAAAAATCCTTTGGAAATGTTGTATAATGTCAAACCTAACTATTTAAATCTGAGAGTCTTTGGTTGCTTATGTTTTCCCTATCTTAGGCCATATAACTCTCACAAGTTAAATTTTAGATCAGCAACCTGTACTTTTCTTGGTTATGCAACTAATCAGAGGGGATATAAATGCTTAGGCAATACTGGAAAAATAGTTATATCCAGGCATGTTGTTTTCAATGAAAGGGTGTTTCCTTTTAAAGATTCAGAAATCAAAACATCCAAAGAGGTATACAACTCAAAGGAAACACTGCCTTCTATACCTATTTTACTTGAGGAAGTTATGCAAGCCCATAGAGATCTGACAGGAATCAGTGCCCACTCACAACACACAGTGTGCAGTTGTGGACCAGGTCATGAGGTAATTGATGTAGATACACCTGCTCAAACACCTCAGGAAAGAGTTAGTGAACAGTCTGTTTCACAACAAGTTCTAGAGGAAACAATGCGTCACAATGAACAACTCCAGTCAAGTGAAAGTGTTCTTCAACAACAAAACACTAGAACAGGCCATCATATGATCACAAGGTCAAAAGGTGGTATTTTTAAACCCAAAATTTAAAATATCACTTTGGATACTGAAGAGCCAAGTAATTGTTGTCAAGCTATGGAAAATCAGAACCGGAAATCAGCCATGTAAGATGAATACAGTGCACTTATAAAGAACAAGACTTGGAGTCTTGCCCCTTTACCAAAAAATAAAAATATTATTGGGTGCAAGTGGACTTTCAGATTAAAGAAGAATGCTGATGGTACAATTTCTAAGTATAAGGCAAGGCTAGTAGCTAAGGGTTTTTCACAACAGAGTGGCTTTGATTTTAATGAGACTTTCTCACCTGTTGTAAAACCCACTACTATAAGAATAGCAATCGCAATTGCCTTATACAGAAATTGGACCATCAAACAAATAGACATTAATAATGCTTTCTTGAATGGTGTTTTACAGGAGGAGGTCTACATGGAACAGCCATAGGATTTGTGCAAAAGGAAAAAGAGAATCTGGTTTGAAAATTGAATAAAGCCATCTATGGTCTTAAACAGGCCCCAAGAGTGTGGTTTGAGGAGCTCAAGACAACTCTTATTGGGCTAGGCTACAAATCTACAAAATCTGAGAACTCTCTATTAACAAAATTCAGTAAAACCACAATAATGTATGTACTAACATATGTGGATGATTTTATTATTATAGGTAACAATGCTGAAGAAATCAATGGTCTTATACATCAGCTTAATCAAATATTCAGTGTTAAAGATCTTGGGAACTTAAATTATTTTCTCGGCATTGAAGTCGAGAGATTGTCAGATTCATCCTTACAATTAAGCCAACAGAACTGCATTCATGAAATACTGAATAGAGCAAAGATGAATAGAGCCAATCCTATCTCAACACCCTTGGTCAGTAATTTGCATATTTCAAAGTTTAAAGGTGATGCAATATCAAATGAGAAACAATACAGAAGTATTGTTGGTGCTCTTCAATATGCAACAATTACAAGACCAGACATTGTCTATAGCGTTAACAAAGTTAGTCAATTTATGCAAAGACCAACTACTTAACAATGAAAAATTGTGAAAAGAATATTAAGATATCTCAAAGGGACTCTAGACTTTGGTCTGACTTTAAGTTCAAGTAAATACATCAATATTACAAGATATGCAGATGCTAACTGGGCTAGTGACCCTGATGATAGAAGATCCACAACTGGCTATTGTATATTTTTGGGCAACAGTCCTATATCTTGATGTTCAAAAAAACAGCCAACTGTGTCAAGATCTAGTACTGAAGCATAATAAAGGAGTGTTGCCAATGCAACAGCTGAAGTAATGTGGATACAGTCACTACTCGATGAACTACAGTTTAAAACAGACAGCAAAGCAACAATATGGTGCGATAATTTAAGCACAGTTCATCTTATCGCAAATCCCATTCTACACTCTAGAACAAAGCATATGGAACTCGATTTGTATTTTGTTCGAGAGCAAGTAGCAAGAGGAAAATTAAACATCAATCACGTATCTTCCACTTACCAAATAGATGATATTTTAACCAAGTCACTGTTGAAGACTAATTTTATGAACTTCAGGGACAAGCTAAAGGTAAACAACTCACGGAGGTTGCAACAGATCATGCTCAAGTCTTCAACCAGAGACATCCTCATGACAAATCCTACCTCAACAGGACTTGATAATTCTTAGAATAACAGAATATCAAACTTCAGAGGCCATTCAACTCAGAAGAACCAAGCCCAAGATGCTTCCAGAATCTCAAACTTGAAACATCATTCGGCTAAGAAGGCTCAAGCTCAATTCTGTAATGAGATTCTCACTAAATCTCAACAAAATCCAGAATCAAACAACCTCAAGTCTCAACCAACATACGATCGAGAAATGAAACACTCAAATGATACTGCAACAAAATTGGTTGTTGAGAGTTGCTTGACCGAGGATAATTAGATCTGCTTCGAGAATCTCAGATTATTCTTAAGCAAGATTCGAGATTTATTAGTATTGACATGATTTGGGGATTCACCGAACCCTAGATGCTGAAGGGTTTGCGGGGGGATATTGAAGTGAGAAACCCTTCACCAAATCGTATATATGAAGTGGTCATCAATTCTGAATCGTATGATCTTAAGCTTCCAATCACAGCCGCTGATGACATTATTCTTTTGTTTTCTGGTCTATGGGTCGAAGCCCATTTTGTACAAAAACTGTATTATATAAATCTGTAGCATCTTCACGTTTGTATCATTCAATTCAGTGAAATCATAAACAAATAATTCTGTTTCATTTCTTCTCTATCAAAATTAACTCAAGAAATGTAGCAGAGTTTCAAAATTCTTTTAAACAGAAGATCAAATGAAAGAAAATATGGGTTATAGCATATAGGTCACCGAGCCCCCCTACAAAAGGACAACTCAAGTTTATACATTGAAATAGAGCAAATAAATACAACAAATGCAGATAAACAAAGTAAACAAAATGAAGTAGATCAGAGAAGCAATGTTGAAGCAACTTCTACATTCCTAAATGTGGCAATCTGAACTGCGAATGAATCAAAGACTGTCGTAGACCAGAGTAACAACGAGGGACCATTGGCTAGTAAAGAAAATGCAGTTGATCAGAGAAAAAATACTGAAGTAACTTCTCCATTTCCAAATGTGTCAAACTCTACCATGAATGGGATGTTGGAAGAATCTATATCCCATAAAAATAAAAGCAAAAGGAAAAAGGTAGAACAAAGTATATAAGTGAAATAATCTTAGCTAATGATGAGGGCATCGAAGTAAAAGAAGAATTCAGAAACAAATACATTTTCAGAAATCCTAAATAGGAGGAACAGATCAAAGCCCAAGAAAAAATAGCATGCAAAAAGGGGTAGAAAGGCCATAAAGGATTGAGCCAAAAATATACTTTATTGTATCCTTTAATAATTTTTGTTTAATTTTATGGCAACTTCAATTGTAGCTTAGAATAGAAAGGGGTTAAACTCCCCTAAAAGAATGCTAGATTTAAGTAGCTTATCAAGTAACATAAACCTAGTATAATAGGCATCTTGAAGCACAAATTGGAAGATAAAAAAATATATGAATATGTAGTTATATTATCAAGTAACTAGAGTATAATAGACAATAATAAAATCGAAGGTAATGGTAGAATTTTCGTATTATAGGATCCAAATATATGACAAATTAAACAATACTTTATTGACTTACAATATACACATTGTATATGTATGGATAGAGGAGGGTTACTGATAGAAATCACTTTTATTTATGCTTCTAATAGTGAAAATGAAAGAATCATGCTTTTGAATCGGCTTGAATTATTAATAATAAAATGAAAAGCCCATGGATCTTGTTAGGGGATTTCAATATTGTCATGCACGCTTATGGAAAAAGAGGAAGATTTCCTATTCTTTATAAAAAATTATGGAAAGTTAATAATTTTTTATTAAGGACAGGATTAATTGAGCCTATTATATTTAGTAATAAATTTACATGAAAATATGGAATTTATATAAATATACACTGTAAATTAGACATAATTTTATTAAATCAAGAATTTTTAAATATTTTTCCAAGTTATAATTTAATATTCTTCCCCAGGTAATTAGTGATCATACTCCAGTACAAATTTCTATTGTAAAAAATAATTTATATAAAATAAATATTCCATTCAGATTTGTAAATGGACGGACATCAGAAAACTCATATAAAGAAGTGGTCAAAAACGGTCTTACCGTTTTTGTTCCGAGCATAGACCATTATAAATTCAGTAAAATAGCGCAATAAACTAAAATTAATTTCAAAAATTGGAACAAGAATAAACCAAAATATTGTTTAATTTTGGCAACACTATAGGAAGAATTGAAATAGTTGGAAGTAGCATGGCAACGAAGAAGACGGTTCGCAAATCAGAGCTCGGATAAGGAAGATATGGTGAGGAAAGTGGAGCACTGTTGAGTGAACAGGCACTCAAACGTCGGGGAGAAGTTACCAGACATCTGAGCTTTAAGGATTTGTAATCTTGAACCTTCTGCTAGACATCTGGCAAAAGTGCCAGATACCTAAGTCTTAGGGAAATGGTTTCTTGAGATTATTGTCAGATGTCTGGCAACATGGGCAAAATGTCTGAGCTAGTATATGCTGCCGGTTTTACCCATGCTGATTGGATTGATTTGTGAAGGCTTCAAGGGGCAAATCAATTATTTTCATAGATGATATTTCTCCCTATATGTAAGCCATTTTAAGAATTCAAAGGAAAGGGACTTGATTAAGTCCAAAAGTTTATTGATCAAGGGTTTATCCACCATTAAATAGGATTTACCAAAACCTAGTTTTCTTTAATTCTCTTCTCCACCAATCTATTTTATTTGAATATTAACTGTTGTACTCAAACTCTTACACTCTTCTCGTTGGTATTAATAAAATCTCTCCCTCAAAGTGGATGTACACTAACAAGAGGTTAGTGGAACCAATGTAAATTCAACGTGTTATTTATTTTCTCGTTATTGCTTGTTTCTATTGCTTGTCTGGTGATTGTGATTGGTTGTGAATTAGATCGAGATTTGAATTGAGATATTTATTGGTTAGCTTTGCACCATCTACTACGATCTCATTTTTCGCTATACTTTGATGTTTTAATTTGAATGGTCTTGAGTTAGAATTCCCATAATAAATCTGAAGTCAAACAAATCAGAGAGGAATATGAAAGTTTGCAGAACTTTATAGATAATGGTAGCTCAGACTAACCTTTAGTAAATCAATTTTTCCAAACTCAAAATAAACTGGTTAATGCACTTCATATACAAGCCATGAACATGAGGCTGAAAGCTAAAGTTGATTGGCTAACTAATGGGAATGAGGCTAGCAAGTTTTTTAATGCGAAAATATCAAATAGGAAGCACCAAAATAACATAGGAAAATTATTTAATGCCAATGGTAATATAATAAAGATTGCTGCTAGAATTACATCTGAAGCTATTAACTATTATACCAACATATATAACGCTGATAATTACCTAACAAGCTTCCAAAAGATTTTAAATTTTTATTACAGTCTAATAGTCAGGAATTACTGCCAGCTCCTATAAGTATGAAGGGGATTGAGAAAATCATTTTTGATGCAAATAGCGACAAAAGTCCGGACCCAGATGGGTTTGGAGCAAAATTTTACAAAGAACATTAGGAGGATATTGAAAAGCAATTGTTTGAAGTAGTAAATAAATTTGTGGTCAAGGGGAAAACGTTGAAAAGTATAAATCACACACATATTACCTTAGTTTCAAAATTTAAAGTTCTCAATAACCTCAGAGACTATAGACTAGTATCTTGTTATAATTTTATATAAAAATGATAATGATAATTCTTTATGGTAGATTAAAGTATTTTGAAATTTATAATTGTTGAAAATCAATCTGCATTTATCCTAGGAAGGTTAATTTCAGAAAATACTTTATTAGCAAGCAAAATGATAAGAAATTATAATCAAGGAAATAAAAATATTTTTTATAAAAGTAGATTTACATAAGGCTTTTATTAAAGTAAATGGACATCTTATAATACATATGATGAAACAACTATGATTTAAGGAAAAAAATTGTGCTATAGTAGAGGAATGTATTAATAATGTTACTTACTCTATACTAATAAATGGTTCTCCAACTAGTTTTATACATAGTAATAGAGGTATAAGGCAAGGCGATCCCCTTTCACCTTACTTATTCACAATAGCTATGGAGTTTTTTCTATACAAATGGAATTAGAACAAATCAAAAGAAATTTAGAAGTAATTAATAGAATTAAACCTAGTATAACTCATTTACTATATGCAGATGACTTACTATTGTTTCTAAATGCAAATGTGGAAAGTACCAACACCTTGATGAAGATATTTTGAAAATTCAATGAGTATGAAGTTCTGTAAATAAATGAATGCAAGAGTAAAGTGTTTTTCAGCAAAACATGTATAAGAAAATAAGAAATTCTGAATATTTTAAAGTTCCAAGAAGGAGAGTTGCCAATCAAATATTTAGGTCTGCCACTTAGTATGAATCAAATAAAAGATAGGGATTATGCCAAACTATTGGATTTAATAAAAAAACAAACTAAAGGGATGGTATAGCAAACTGCACTCATTAGTTGGCAGATTAGAATTAATTCACACATTCATCACTGCTATTATCATGTACCAGCTGCAAATTCATAATATACCAGGGAAAGAAATTCAAAAAAATAGAGAAAATATGTGCTTACTTCATATTGAGAAGAAAATTTCATAGTCAATTGGAAAACTATTTGCAAATCAAAAAATCAGGAGGCATGGGGTTGAGAAATTTTAGTGACTTTAGTGCTGCATGCAATCTTAAACTATTCGGAAAATTTTAGAAGGAAAATCTCTATATGCCAATTGAATAAAAGGAAAGTACTTCAAATAAAAGAATTTTTGGACTGTTCTAATGGAAAAATATTACGCTTTTACTTGGTAAAATATTTTTAATTGTAGAGAAATAGGAACTAGATATCTTAAAAGATGATTAAAAGATGGGAAACAAACCAGTTTCTAGTTTGATCCATGGATACGTGGAAAATCTCTAGTGAATTTGTTTTGATGGGTTAATATATATCAGGTTGGAGATGTGAATGCAAATGTAGGCTGTATCATTCAGAATCATATATGGAATACATATTTAAAACAAGTGCCATGAATATTCAAAACAACAATAGAAAAAATAGTAATCAACCCCAACATTTCAAAAGATAAATGGCAATGGAAATTAAGCTCAAATGGCAAACTCTCATATAAAAGCACAAGGGAAAACATAAAACGAGTTGAAACAGAGGTGGATTGGCATTCTGTCAT
The DNA here is from genome assembly GCA_030765085.1 of Allium cepa. Lineage (NCBI taxonomy): Eukaryota > Viridiplantae > Streptophyta > Magnoliopsida > Asparagales > Amaryllidaceae > Allium > Allium cepa. Next base: position 675,547,945 of record CM060943.1, on the reverse strand, counting down.
TTGGAATAGAAAAAATTGTCCAAAAAAGGAAACCTATGCCTATTTTGTGATTTTGGACCAATTGTAAACTAAAGTCAGATGTAAAAAATGGAATACAAAAGGGGAAGACATATGCTTGCTCTATAAAGAAGAATGTAAAAGTAGTGAGCATTTATTTTTTTTGAGCGTGCATACTCTATGCACATCTTGTCTATTGCAAAAGGAAAGCTCCGTCTTAATCAAAATCAGACAATTCAAAATATAAGGAGCAGTATCCAATTCATCCAGGAAAAATTCAAACAAAAAGAAAAGGAATTCAATTGGACAAGTATCATCTTCTCAACTACCATCTATCATATATGGAAAGAAAGAAATACAAGGCTGCACAACAACAATGAAAAAAGTAGTTTGCAAATTTGAAAAGAAATTGAACTAGGTAGTCAAATCATATTTTCGAAATCAAATAAACACCAATGATATGAAAGCAATCAGATGCAAGAGCAATATGAACCATATAACTATGAGGTACAATTGGAGCTGTACTTACAAGGTGGTAAATATAACTTTGATATTTCCCGTAGTAGAATAATTAGAGCTGAAATAAAAGATAGCCGGGTTGCGCAAAGAGATGACGAATTCTAAAATAAAATCTGCAATGGAAATACTATCAATTCAATACATGAAAGCAGAAACAAAGGAAAATTAATAATATCACCTTATATGAATGGAATCTACCACTAAAATAAAGCATAACCAATAGCAAATCATTCTATGCCTAAGATTGAAGTTAAGAAAATATTAGATATTATTCCGAACTCAAAAGGTAATTATTATCGGAGTAGGCTTAATAACCAAGTGTATCACTTATCCATATGGAATAAGTAGAGACTTATCCATATGGAATAAGTAGAGAGAAGCTATCAGAATGAAGTGTACAACTACGGGACTAAATTAAGAGTTCGGGATGCTACGAATCTCAAATGCAATTCAACTGAAGATGGAAGAAACCATGCTCAAATCAAAAGAGACTTATGCAAGGGAAGTAAACATGTATTAAATAACTACAATTTAAATAATAATACAAATGTAAGTTCTAATCTACCTTTTATTTACCAGCTTTGAGCAGGAAGCACTATATTTGTCCCCTTCAACAAGAATTTTTTTCAGCTAGGCGTCAGTAACAAAGACTAAAACATAATATTTATAGAAGCAAACTTAACAATGGAAAGCATCACTTACCTATTCGAGTCAATTGTGAAAGCAGTAGGCTTCAAAATCAAAAGAAGTAAAGTACAAATGAGTATAAGTTATTAGGTAACTTCAGAAAAAATCTCGGCAAACCAGAAGACAAACACTTTGATTCGACTTGGAAGCCGTCATGGAAGCTTGTATTCAAGTTTAGAAGTTTGATCGTACTACCTTAAATCTCATTATCCTAAGAGGTATACTTTTATCCAGAACATCCTGAAGCTACTTATAGCTAAAGGAAGCTTGGATGCCCTTCTTAATCGAAGGATTCTCGACAAAATTCGAGTTTAATATCAATTCTCCCGAACATTAGCACTAGTATCTTTAATAACATATCTACCGAGACAACGCCACTGAGCGGAACAAGTTTTCTCCTAACTATTATTGTGATACCCCAAAGTTTTAATAACACCCTTAATACATTTTACCTGCATTTCATTTCCATTTCACGTTCATTTTTACAAAACACAAACAAACATAAACAAGGAGAAGCAAAGACGGCCATTACGACAAAAGAGAAAAAATCTATCTAAAGCTAAGGAATTAAAGTAATAAAGATTGATCTCAATCAAATCTCAAAGACCTTATCCTAGTCAAAGTGAATAAGAATCAAAACCATCTCTATTTTTATTTTATGATTATTTGATTTTCTGGTTTAAGATTAAATCCATTATGATGATTTTAATGATGATATGCTTTGATTTTATAACATATTTGATTCAAACAAAATTGTTTGATTGTTTATATGGTTTTAAAGGTAAAACCGATTACGTTGGATTTTGAATGCTATATGGAAATTATATGTTAGTGAATATTAGGCTTAGGTCTCCAATAAGTTTCAAAATACACAAAAACCCCAGTAAAAAAAAGTATGTAAATTAGGTCCCTAGAATTTAGTTACTAAATAATTGCATATAGTTATGCAATTATTTACTAAATAATTGCAGACATTTATGCAATTATATCTAAAAGTTACATAAATTTATGTAATTATTTCAGTGAATAATTGCGAAAATTTCCGCAATTTTTTTGTTGAATAATTGCGCAATTTTCCGTAAATTTTTGAAAAAAGTGCGGAAATTTCCGCACTTATTTGGAGAATAATTATGGAATTTTCCGCAATTTTTTGAAAAAACTACGGAAATTTCCGCAATTTTTCCAGTGAATAATTGTGGAAATGTATGCAATTTTTTAATATAATTGCATAAATATCTGCAATTATTCATTGAATAATTATATAAGTGTATGTCATTATTCGATAACTTAATTTTAGGGACCTAATTTACAAACTTTTTTTTACTGCGGTTTTTGTGCATTTTGAAACTTATTAAGGACCTATGCCAAACTGTCCTTATATGTTATGTAAAACATGATTTTGGAGATGGGTTTTAATTTTCATAATTTTTAATGTTATGGCAAATTTATTATGAATTTTCAAAGGAAATTATGAATAATTGGGTTTAGAAATTAATTTCGGTTATTTTATGAAGAATTTGGGTCTGAAATTTTTATATGTTAGATATCGTATTGAAAGTGAATTTTTGTAGTTTTTTAAGGATTTTTCCTAGGTAATTTATTATGAAAATTAAATTATTTTAGAAGAAAGATTTAATTGTTTTACTTAATGGAAGAGCTTAATTGTGAAAGTTAATCTTTGTTTGGATCTGAAATTATGCAGCAGTTATTTTGGTAAAGAATTTGAAAATTTTACGACAACCAATTAAATGTTCATAAATAGGCAGGTTGGTTATAAAGTAATTACTTTAATTGGCATTAAATCAGTCTTTACCTAGAAAACTGCCTCCTTTAGAAGCCACCTTTCGACCCTATGCTTCCACCTTCAACCTAGTCAAAACCTACCAGATCGAAACCAACTAAGCCGAAACTAATACACAAGGTATCATAATGTTGGTATGTAGTGGATTGGAGAAGGACGGAAGGCATGGTGTCGAAACCCTTGCTTTCGATCGGGTCAAAACCTTTGTTTACTCTCAAAAGATATACGCCTCTCTTGTTTTCAAAAGAATGTTTTCGACTAAGTTGAAACCCTTTTTATCTTTTGAAGAAGTTGCTTTTGAATCTATTGTTACCTTTTTGTTTAAGTGGAGCTTTCGAATTAGTTGCTTTGTTTTAAAATCAGTGCTTTCGAAAAGGGTAGTTTTGACCAAGTTGAAACCCTTCTATTGACCCTATGCCTTACGAACAAAAGGCAACTTTTTCTTTATACTTGTACTAAGCCTCTTCCTAAAGCTTTCAAAAGGGATAATGGTTTTGAAGGTAATGGTTTTGAAAGGGGTTTCGAAGCTAACCTTCAAAAGTTTTACTTAAATGATAAAAGCTTTCGAAGGGATGGTTTTGAAGCCATTAGTTCTTCCCCAATCATTTTTATTTAAAGGTAAATAGTTTCGAAAGGGGCACTTTCGTATATATTCACTTTGACCCAAAAGACATTTTAAAGATAAACCCAATGGTTTCGAAAGGGATGCTTTCAATGGTTTTGATGCTATGCTTCTAAGAGTTAATAAATAATGCATTAATACTTTCGAAAGGTACGTTTTGATGGTTTCAAAAGAGATGATTTAAAGTGCTTTGAAAGGTATATGCTTCGTGTTTTGAAAAGAAGATTTAAATGCTTTTGAAGGAAGTTATCCTAGGGTTTCGAAAGTAGTTTCAAGGTTTTGAAAGCCATAGTTTTCAAAATAAATAATCCAATCTCATTTTAAAGAAAACCCATCGCTAAGATAAAGGAGTTTTGAAATGGTTTTAAGTATGAAGTTTTTTAAGAAGCTTTCCTTGATAAAATAATAAGTTAAACAGATTAACTATGTTTTATTTGAAAATGATTTTAAGGATACTAAACCATAAATGTTGGTATTATTATGCAATTATGTTTGCTTCTTCACACACACACACACACATGTGTGTGTGTGTGTCTATGTATTTACATTATAATACAACCATAACTGTATTTTAGGAAGAAAAGGGAAGAACAACCAACTAGGTTAACCCAGCAGTGAATATAAATCGAGTTAACTCCTGAATGAGTAGAATTGCATCTAGAAGGTCGGGTAGATCAGAATGTAGGAAGCTTAAACACTGGTTAAATAAGTTGTCAGATAGACAGTTTCATAGCAAAAGCATGAAAACTATGTTTAGGAAAAATTATTGGCAGGGGCCAATAGGTTCGTAGTAAACCCTTGAAAACTATGGTCAGAAAGAGTTATTGGCATGGGACAATAGGTTTGTACCGAGACTATGAAAACTATATCTGGATTAAGTTATTGACAGAAGTCAATAGTTTCCCAGTCAACCCATGAAAACTAGAATAAGATGGAAGTTATTGGAGATGCCAATAGGTTTAAGGAGAACCCATGAATAAGTAAATTATTGGCAGGGGTCAAGAGGTTCTTAGTGATCCCATGAAAACTATGAAACCAAACAGGGAGAAGCTAAACATTAAATAGGTTATTAGTCAGCCCATGAAAACTAATAGGTTAATTATGACCCTGGAAACTATAACTGAGACAAATAGTTAAAACGAATGGGGATGGATAATCCAGAATTGATTTACTTGTTTGTATATCATCATAATATTTTGAATCGCTATGTTTTGACCATTATGAATGCAGGAGCATTGTATATTGTTTCATAAAGTTTTGGATAAGATATTAGTGAGATGAAAACCCATTCCATTAAGCGGCGTGGCCTCACTAGATATCTAAATGGTTTGAGATGGTAAATTATTGTACGTACCAAGCTTTATGTCTGATTCGAAGTTTATGTTTTCCCCTTAAAATCTTGGGTGCTCAATTAACTTTGAGTAATTTAAGAGTTAAGGTTTTCAGGTACCTTATTAGACGAATAAGCTTCTGGAGACATGCAGGGGGCAAGAGAGCTATTAGGAATTCTTTTCATTTTGATTCCGCTATGTTTTGTTGTAAAGGAAAGTTGTTTAATTGTCCAGTTATATATACTCTTATCATCCAAGGGGCATCTTCATATGTCGCTTTTGGCATATATTATAATAATTATATTTTCTTTGAACGTAATTCTCGAACATGGGAATATGTAATGAATTTGAAAGGTTTTGAAATGGAATGTGGAAATTGTTTAAAGATTTTAAAACTTTTCATATCCATATGTTTCTGATATATCAATGAATCTAAAATTACCATATTTAGTCGCCGAAGATCAATAACTATGGATCAATGCAGCATCTGTAGCAGTTAGTTTTGGTCCTCCAAGTGGGGGATGTTACAAGTATATTTATTAACATATCAACCATATATTATGCTCATACATCCACAATGGTTAAAACATAATAATATAATCATATGCAAGTATGCAATGGGGTGAGTCTGACTCAACTACCAATTTAGGGTTATATCTACCCTAAGTTCACCCACTCTTACAAAACTGATTATCTGTCTCAACTCATAGCTTTCCTAGTGTAACTATGAACTTATTTGTTTTCATAGACTGACTAATAACCTATTAAAATTCTTAGGGGCTACCTATCCTGAATCATAGTTTTCATTGGATCAATAAGAACCAATCGATTTTTACCAATAACAATTTCCGACCATAGTTTTTATGGGGTCACTATGTGCTTATAGGAATTCTCCAATATCATCTCTCAAATCATATATTTCATAGGATGAATATGAACCTATTGGATTCTTCCAATAACATCTCTCAATCATAGTTTTCATATGATTACTAGAAACCTATTAGATTCTTCCAATAATATCTCTCAAATCATAGTTTTCATGGGATCACTAGAAACCTATTGGATATCTCTAATAACATTACTCAAGCCATGGTTTTCATTAGATGACTATGAACCTACTGAATCCATCCAATACGATATCTCAAATCATAACCTTTTGATCGGTTTTAGGTATCCCAACACTTCTGATCTACTTGATCTCCTGGATGGAGTTAATTCTGATTATACTCACTAATGCGTCAATCTAATTGGTTGTTTTGCCCTTAGATATCCCAAAATGCAATTATGGGTCATGATGATACGAGTATGACAATAATACTTATGCAGAATAACTGATCAAATAATAAAAGAACATATAGCACCCATCATTCGAATATGTTCAATCATTTGGCATCTTCTCCTTTTTGTAATTTTGTATCAAAATTTAGGCTAAGCAATAATATATTTCTTGAAAACATTTATCATCATATATGATCAATCCCATTAATTCGTATTTAGAATAAGAAAAATATAGCCCATTACTTTATCAATTTCTCATGCCAATTTATAATCCATTTTAATACTGCCATGTATATTTTTGGTATTAATATGGGGACAGCGTACCACTTGGCATAATTCCATAACTTAGAATTTGTTTATCATTGAAAACTTGCGGCATCAATATGGTCGACATGAGATGTCATATCCCTTTATAGCAAAGCTTTAAAAATAATTCTTATTTTATAAAAATAAAGGCCATAATATAAATAAATGTTTTCATAATATAGAAAATTATAGGGTCGTCGAATCTATTAAATTTAGCCTTTTATACATAAAATACATAGAAACCAACATTGATGACATGCAGCATCAATATCAAAAAACCATTGATATCGGGTGCTTTAAAACAGTAAGGTCGATGATGATGACTTCCGACATCAATGCCCTAAAACAGTTGATATTGAATTCATAAAGCCGGGATACTATTCTGCTATAATAATAATAACGAAATTGATAATAGGCGGCATCATTGCCATTTTATATACTAGTGGTATTACTGCCTAAAGTAATTAATGTTGAAAATAATGCTTGCGGCATTGCTACTATTAGACCAAAAAGTAGTATAAAAACAACGTATGTCAATAATGATAAGTTAGTCCTTACATTATGAATAGAGGCACATAATCGAGTATTATTGATCAATGTCATCATCAAAGAGTGCCAAAATTTACCTTGTCATTATGAAACTAAGTGTATGATAAAATCATTGACAAAGGACGGCAGTTGGTCCTCAAGGGATGGCATATGCACATTCATCATTCTTTAGTCATTAGGATTGACATCCCTAGAGGGACTCGACATCCTCAATGTAAGCCATAATGATGACGTTGCATCTTTTCACATAAACTTTTAGAGAATATATTCCCATAAAGACTTATGGCATATCATATGATGGAATAGAAATGTACAAAATGTGGCAAGTTGGAGTTATGATCCATTAAGCATGGTAATAGACCAGTCCTATTTTTCTCCCATAATCGGGAATTCAATGCTCATATAATCATGCAAATATACGCTCGCTACTGCTTGAAACTAAACATGGTAGAACATGTTGAGGTCATGCATATATTAATGTTAAAGCATCATCGACAATGGCCATGTCTAGCCATAAACTTCACCACATGTCGTCCTAATTCAAAGCTCGTCGAGGTCGACAATATCGAGTTTCAAACTCGACGAGTTTAAATATTTGCAAGCCTAAATTGATAATGATTTGATAAATCAAGGTTGATGTCCATAAGCTAATTCAAGCCTTTGTTGCTATTGATCCAAAATGATTACAATCAAATACAATTTTTTGCAATTCGATTTAGGGTTTGCTAGAGTACGATTTAAGAACTAGAGAGAGAAATGAAAATTTCGGCTACCAGCATGGATCCCCTTGGCCTCTATTTATAGAGTTGGGTGGGTAGTCGATGCCGTCAATCTTTAGCCTAGGCATGCTTCAGAGTCGTCGAGCACTGATGATAGCAGCCTTATTGGCTTCAGCATGGATGGAGTCATCACGCTTTAATGCTCGTGTATTGTTCCTCTATGATGAGACCTCGATATGACCATCAATGCTCGAAGTCGTTCTTCCTTGATGATCCTTACTGCCATTGAAGGGCGCCATCGATGTTATTGATGAACCTCAAAAAAAGCAGTTGTCGAGATTGCCCATATAAGGTTGATACTATGTTACTTCTTAACTCTTGATGATGTCTATGATTTTTGGTTCTTGTTATCGACATAAAATGGCCTGTTTTGAAGAAACTCGACATCATTAGATAGGAGCAGCATAGTTCTTTACCAAGATCTTATGTTCTTCGATGTCGGCAAGGAGTGTAACATCGATATTCACCTTTGCATCTAAAGCTTTGGAACTTGACACGAACCCTTAGCCTCGTCATTAATTCCTTAACTCATATATTTGCAAATTATTGGGTAACATTTAGCCACCCTAGTATAAAAGAAGTTTTTTCCTTTAGTGAAAAACCCAAAATTCCTTTGCATTGTCAAATCCTCGATGATACTTTCCTGCTACCTTTGTTTTCTTGTAAAACATGATGGATAAGATAATATATGTTATCGATCTTCTTTTTAAATTTAACTAAGTTATACTTGCATTCGTTGCCTAAGATATCTGGTAAAATCGTAGGAAGGAGCATCAGAAATCTTTTTTAGTTGAGTCTACAATCTCATCTGATAATGGGAGACCAGAAATTCATAGCTTGTAGTAGAAGAAGAAGATCGAAAACTTATATGATAATTATATAATGAAAGACCCGATTCTCATCTACTAACAATTAGAAAACCAAAAACCCTCCTCTGGAAATGAGAATAAAGGAAGTTCGATAATTAATATTGGCAATAATAAAAGAAAAGTAAAATTCTGTTTGCTAATAATAGGGTAAAGACTAGAAAACCCTGTCTGATGATAATGACAATTGAAAACCATAAGTTTATATCTGGAAATATAGAAGAAGTCAAGAAACTATTATTTGGTAATAGCAATAGAAGTCTAGAAATCCTTGTCTAGCAATAATTATAATGGAAGATCATATCTCCTTTTGATAATAAAAGTAGAAGTCCAAAAGTCCATAGGTAGAAATAATAACAAAAAACTAGAAATTCATATTTGATTATAAAAATAGAAGATTAGAAATTCATATTTGGTAATCATAATAGAAGTCCAAAAAACATCATCTATGACCAGATTTCATGAAGGAACTGATGTTAGACTCAAAGATGATCGAGTATGAATCACTAATAAAGAGAAACAGATAAGTCTATGCATTGGTATAGATCCAAGATTTTCATCCATTTTCCCACCATTCTTAATGAATATGAAGAGCATCTAGCTTGGAAGAATCAAGTGATGATCAACAAATGAAGGAAAAAAAAATTATTAAGAAAACAAATAAAGAGAAGTTTTTTTATGGACCGGTATCGATCCATTAACTTAGTGATTTGTTCTGTTCTTCTACTTATCTTTTTTGGATCTTGATCTATGACAAATCCTAATGAACCCTGTGTGTTGTTTGATGAGTCATAGGCCCTATATCAACTAATTATGGCTCTATATAGTGGTCTTCATTCAACATCAAAGAAAACCTTTTGGATCTTCACAAATTGCTCTTACACATCTTAGGGAATTGATATTATTGCAATTTATAGTTGAATTTCAAAATTGTAAAGGATATTTCTGTTGGATCTACTGTGTAATCAGCAATAAAATAACATTCAAATACCAAACCATTAGAAATCTTCTGTGTTTTGCTTTTTTTCCTGTTGATATTTTTCATTTTTCTATAGTTTTCTACTGATATGATGTTATTTGATCCGATACAAAGATTTGCAATCATCATATTTACAAAATCAATGGATCAGGGATTTAGACCAATTTTTTGGCTTGCCTTAAATAAGAATCAAATCATGTATATTTGTTCCAACAATTTACAAAACTAAATTGTGGCACTTACATGCCTGTTCTTTTAGTCTTTTATCTGTTCATAGATCAGATGTTTGATTGCACAAAAATAAAATTAATTGAAAGATTTGTTACAAATTCCATAGTATAATACAAAATAAAACTTCACACTTTGTTTAAATTTAAATTTCAAGATGATGGATGAACCATCATCACGAGTTAACCCTCCTTCTGTTCAATTTGATCTCCCCGCTGCTTCTAGTCATGGGACTAATACTTCCTGTTTTAACCATAGCAGCCACAAAATCAGTAGAAAAAGTGGCACCATTGGCAACATACTACCTGACAAGAGCATCTTGACTGCCATTGTTAGAGAACGCTTGATCCGAATGAAGAAACCCTCTTTGCGCTGCCAGATCCCTATAATAATCTTTTCCAAACTTGTTAGGGCTCAACATATCAAACAGTGTTAGGTTACTATCACCCATAGTGAACGGACATGTCAACTATTGTAGACTCGCAAACCTTGCATTGATGTTGGTTTCATTGTAAATGTGGGTTTGAAAGTTGAGGCATTGAGCCTACCCAATTGTGTGGGCACCCGATAGTGTGGTCATGTCATGTGCACTTATGCCCTGTTGGAGAACATTGTGATTAGATTCGAGAGTGAGGAGGTGGGGGATGGGATTTGTGCATTTGCACCACTCTGACTTGCCGTCGTTGTATCTCTCCTTCCAAGTTGTACCGCCCATGTCAGTCCTCCAAGCTAAAATATTCGAATCAAATCTTTATTCATTTAAAACGAAAGATCTAGAGAATAAACCATGAGTGGCATATTTTTTTTGAAACATGTAAATAAGGGCCTAGCCTAAAGTAATGTTAGTGGGTAAGAATACCTTGAGTACATAGAGAACTCGCTACGAATACACTCAAACCCTAAACACTTTAGGGTCACACATGCCTTCAATTTAAGACACCGAAAAAACTCGAAAATACTCAGAAATGGAAGAAGAGAAAATCACAAATCTCTCAAACACTTAGAAAAGGAGAGAGAAATAAATCAAGGAGGTTTCGAGTCCTTCTTGTCACTGTGATGCTAATTAGCGAGCTTTAGATCCGAGCTTATATGTGTCGAAAAAGCAATTTTTGTATTTGCTTCCTTAAAATTGATAGCTTTGTTGCTTGAGATACACAAGTTGTTGAGATTACTCTACTCTGCCTTCCAAATCTCAATGTTATTCTTCAAAGCGATGTTGTCCTCAGCTGGATAATTACGATGGGATAGTAGTGCTTTCTCCCCTTTCCCTAACTCATTGTTATTCTCCAAATTCTCTATAGAGTAGTGATGATTAGTGGAGTTGCAACCATTTTGAGAAAGATTGCGGAGGCTTTATTGCTTTCTCCATTGTTCCAGCAAGATAAGTGATAAACATTGTTATTTAACAAGTTTTTGTAAAAAAAAGCATTCCCTTTTGCTAATATTGACTTTCATTTGCTTGTAATCATCAATTGACAGCATCACTATCTCCTTGGAAACACTACTAGATGTGCGGTGCTTCTTCAGATCTACAGAAGGTAACAGACTAAGATTACTATTCATAGAACGAAATTAATTAAGTTTGTTGTTGAAATTCTCATGTGTACTTCCCTTGCTGGTAATAGCCTTGCCTGCAGCTCTAGAATGTCCGCCTTTAGGAAGATTGTCCAGGGGTTTGCCGTCTTGCTCAAGCGAGATATTAACCTTATCAATAGCAAGAAATGACAATGGCAATCTCTATGACTTCTGTGAGGGATATATGTAGTGTATTTCCCTCTAAGTAAGAAATCTTCTACTCTATTCTCATAATCATTCTCATAATCATCAATATTATTTACAGTAAAGTTATCAATATCCTTGAAATCATAATGTTAGCTTTTCTGCTGAGAATCTGAAAGTCTGAAAATATGTTATTCCAAATTTGAATGCTTCTACTCTTATTTTTGTGGTGTAGACTTTGGTTTCTTTCTTTCCAGATATGATAAATGATAGTAGTAAGCAAAATGGAATTTAAACTTTTTTGACTCGGGCTTGAAGTTGTGTTAAATATATTGAATGCCTTGACTTATGCTTTGTATTGATTGATGTTGATTGAAACTTAGAGCAATTTTAGCAATAAACTAAATATGTTTCGAATAAGCACAATCAAAGAAAAGATGGTTTGCATTTTCCGCTCCATTTTGCATAAAAGACAGTTTTTATAAGCATTCTTAGTCCATTTGGCACACCTTTCCAATGTGGGAAATCTATTAAGTATGGCAAAATAAGAATAACGAGACATTTTTGGCAGTTTGGTTTGCACCAAATGATTTTACCCCAATAGACTTTAATTTCTTCACCCTTCACAAAATCCCACACTTTTTTAAAAGAGAACGTATCTTTTGAGCAAAGTTTCCAAATCCAAGTGTCTCTTTCAAGGCTATATCAATTGTTATTTTTCCAATAGCTGTTCTGAAAATATTAGCACCTTGATGTATATTTGTATTCTAGTTTTGATAATGAATAATATTTTGAACTTTATTATTAGCTCCATCAAGTAAAAACAAGTTATTCCAACCAAGCAGATCAATAAGAGATTTTTCAAATATCTAGGGGTCAAACCATAAACTAGTAGAACTGCCATCTTTAAACTTTCTTTCTATAAGCTTTTTACCATTCTCCTTGCAGCTGAGAATATTTTTCCAAGTATAGGAGTGATAACTTTCAACTTTAGCAGGTCCAGAAGTTTTTATTTTTAAGGTATTTTTCCCTCATCCATCTAGCCCAGAGGGATTTACCATCTATAAATTTCCAAAATAACTTGTATTTTCATGCTTATCTCAAGTCACCGATACTTCTATTTCCTAAGCCACTAGCATTTTTAGCCATGCATACTTTGTCCTTAGAATTTTATGGTGCTTGCCTTGCGAAATAAAATTATCTTATATTTTTTCAATTTTGCAAATTGCCTTGATCGGTATATTATGAGCTTGAATCCAGTACAAAACAATTGCAGTGATGAATGTATGGATGAGTTCTAGCCTACCAGCTAAAGATAATAATTTGCTAGACCACCCTTTAATTTTACTTTGAATGATGCCATATAACCTTGAGCAGTCCCTATCATTTAGCTGATTTATACTCAAAGGCAGGCCCAAGTATTCGTCTTGCAAATTACCTTCATTAAACTTAAGAATTTTTAAGATTTCTTTCTTGCATTTGCATCCTTTATTGAAATAGACTTTACTTTTGCACTTATTAACTTTTAGTCCATTAAATAATTCTAGGTTTTTAAAGATGCTGGCAATAGAATTAGCAGTATTTGTATTTGCATTAACAAATAAAAGCTAATCATCAGCATACAAAGGATGAGTACTAGATGGTTTGATTCTATTTATGGCTTTAATATTCCCCTTGCTTTGTTCAGAATCAATTAGAATGGTGAAATATTCCATCACAATAGTGAATAGATAAGAAGAAAGGGGATCTCCTTATCTAATTCCTCTATTGCTATGAATATAACCTTTAGGGAGCCATTAATCATCACAGAGTATGTAACATTATCAATACATTCTTCAATTAGATCACAATTTTTTTTATTAAAACCCATTAGAATCATCATATGAATTATAAAATGCCTATTTATATTGTAAAAACTTTGTGTAAATCAATTTTAATACACATAACACTTTTGTTTTTCATGTTAAAGTTTCTAATTAACTCATGGGCAAGCAAAGTGTATTCAGTAATAAGCCTACCAGGAATGAAAGCACATTGATTTTCAGAAATCAAAAATTTTATACACTTTAATCCTATTGCAAAGAATAGTTGAAATTATTTTATAAATGAAGTTGCAACATGAAATTGGTCTATAATCTTCCATCCCAATAGGATTATTTATTTTTGGGACAAGGGCGAAGAAAGTATGATTGAAAGATTTTAAAAGCTTCCCTGTCTTAAAAAATCCAGAAACGACTTCAAAAATATTAGAGCTAATATCAAGCCAGCGGGTTTTATAGAGTTTAGCACCAAATCCATCAGGACCAGGGCTTTTATCATTATTAGCATTGAAATGATATTTTTGATATCCAATAAACTAAAAGGAGCTAACAAAATTTCCTGACTAATTTCTTTTAAAGAAAATTTGACATTGATAATACGAAAATTGGTCACATAACTATTAGAGTTAAATAACTCTTTGAAGTAATTAATGGCTTCTCTCTCAATATCATTTGAACTCTTTAAAGTATTACCATTTTCATCAATAAGTTTACCAATGATATTTCTATTTTTCCTATTTGTCAATTTTGCATAAAAAAATTTGTTAGCTTCATCCCCATTTGTAAGCCAGTTAACTTTGGCATTTTGCCTTATATTAACTAAATGAAGATGAAGAGAAGTGATGAGATTATTTCGAGCCTGAAAATACTGTTGATAATATTACTATCTGAGCAATCATTATCAAGTGCATTTTATAGTTTTTCACATTCAGCTCTAATATTTTTAAGCTCATTTTTATTTCTCCTTTTGTTCAAGTTATTTATATGACCCTTGGCAATTTGCGAAAATTTGAAGAATTTATATTGGGCAGTGCTCTGAATTTCAAATGACAAGCATTAATTGATGGCATTTTTATAATTATCTTTAACGACCCACCCATTCATAAATATAAATGGAATATTTTTCTTACAATCATTATTTTCAGTGAGAAAAATTTGAATAGGGATGTGATCACTTGTAGCTTGAGGAAGTGTGAAACATTTGTAATGGGGAAAAATATTGGCAAATTAATGATTGATTAAAATCCTATCAAGCTTGTAGTGAATGTTTCTAAATTTACCAGACTTCCAATAAATTTGTTTCCTATAATATTAGCTTCAACGATACCAGTCCTTAAGAAGAACTTATTAATAAATTCTAGCTTGCTAAAAGGGACTGGTATGCCACCTCTTTTATCATATGTATGCATGATTGTACTAAAATCGCCCATTGTAACCCAAGGATGAGAGATTTTTTTTATTCAAATTCTCAATTTGATTCCATAAATCGAATCTCTCATATTCAAAATTTGATGCATATATAAAAGTAACATCTAAAACAAGACCACCTTTATTAGAAAATAAGCAATGAATATATTGGAAGTTTAGGATGTGGCTAACTAAATTCCAAATATTATCATCCCATAAAATAAGAATTCTACCATTACCCCCCATTCGATTATTATTAATAATTCTCCAGTTGGGGAGATGTCTGATATGATAATCGACAATTTTAACATTAGCTAATTTATGTTCTAAAAGACCTATTATACTAGGTTTTTCAGACATAATTAAATTAGAAACATCTAATTGTATAATGGAAGAACTAAGACCTCCAACCTTCCATGAAATTATCGACACTGATGAAAATATGAAGTGTAAATAATAAGGATACTCAAAGGATATGTAGATAGTTACAGTGAATCACTGTAACTATCTTCCTCCTCCTATACTTTCAGCTTCTTTCCCTTTTTTGCATGCAGGGTCATTTTTAACTTTTAGAAGCTTTTCCCATTTATCTTTTTTGGAGATGTATTTTTCTCTAAATTCTTTGTCTGTAGCATCCTCTACTTGCTCAGCAGATGGAATATCACTTAAGCTTTTAATTCTAGTTCTAGCTTTCTCTCTTTTTCTTATTTTTGTCTACATATGATAAAGATGAAACAACATTAATAGTTGCTTGAATAGCTTTTCCAGATAGCGGTTTCTTATTTAGTGGAGTGAGTGTATCTGGAAGGAAAGATATAGTAGTGTTTTTTGGAGGATCGATTAAATTTGCAAGATTTATTATTTTTGGAGGACGTTGATCTACATTCATGCTATCTTCTTCAACATTTGCCTGAACAGAGGTCTTAAAATTTGCAGTTTCTTCTACTTATGCATTTGGAAGATTCATCTCATTTGCATTATCACTGATTTCCTAAAAGATCTTAGGGGGGTAACTATTTTACGTTGCATATTTTCCTGATTTTCTGCATTAGAAATATTGCCCGCATCCATAACTGTATCATGTGTTTATAAATCATTAAAAGAAATTGGATTTAAAGTATTCTTTGATTGTGGCATTGATTCTATTTGTATTCCATCATGAAAATTCTGCTCATTCATATTTATTTCTGCATTCATGTTTTCCTCTGCATTAATCCCAACTGCAGTATCATTCTCTTAGCAGTGCAATCTTCATTTGAAAGTCTAAAACATTTACAAGATTTACATCTTGGCGGGATCCACTCATAATCAATTTTTTGCACTATACTACCACCATCATGCATTGTGATGTTAGCTTCATCAGGCAAATCTGCATCAGCTTTTATTTCAATAAGAATTCTTGCATAACTCAATCTTCTTTCTTTAGCAGTTGGTCCATCTAACTTTAGTGGCATACCCATCAAACTTCCAATAGCGCTAAAAGCATATTTATCTCATAATCTTAGGCTTAATTCAAGCAGCCTAATCCAAATTGGTACAGTAGGCAGAATATCTCTGTCAAAATTAAATTTCTTGCCCCATTTTTTCAGAATAAAAAATTTGCCATTTATAAAATAGGACCCCCCACTTAAGGTTTTTTCACATTCTTCGAGCTTGGAAAATCTTATTATGAAAAACCCATTATTCGTAGTATAAATTTTAAAGTTTCCTGTGGGGTTCCAATTGCGGGTAATATAGGTCTTGAAACGATGATATGGAGGAAGAGGACCATAAACATAAGCAATAACAGGAAAACTTCACTTATTCTCTGTGCGTTTACCAATATTTTCTTTCACAGTAACAAATTTTTTATTATTGATATTGACAAGAGCAACATAATGTAAATCGAAATTATAATCTAACCCTCATTTTTTAAGAAGATCAGTCCAAGAAGAGGCTTTCTGCATCTTCTGAGCAATGTCTTCATTAACTGGAGCATTGGAAATTCGATTTCCTGGATTCAACAAATGCTTGTGCACATTTCTTGATTGTGTATTGTATTTTCTTGAATCTGTTTTCCTGTACGAGAGGATTTTGATATGTATTTTCTGGTTTTCTTTGAATGTTTCTTTGAAAATCAGAAACAGAATCCTACCTACTCGCCTTTCTGTTGTACATTACTTTCTAAAATCCGTCTTCATCAACAATTGCATTGCTCGAATTAGGAGGGTTATCTTTGAATTATATTTGCTGTGAAAAAGGAATAGAAATAGACGATGAAGGAGGAAGAGATAGGGATGAAGAAAATTAATTGACAAATTTGTTACAAATTTCACAGTATAAAACAAAATAAAAATTCACACTTTGTTTAAACTTAAATTTCAAGATGATGGATGAACCATCATCACGAGTTATCCTTCCTACAGTTCAATCTGATCTCCCCACTGCTTCCAGTCAAGGGACTAATATTTCCCATCTTAACCATAGCAGCCGCAAAGTCAGTAGCAAAAGTGGCACCATTTGCAACATACTGCCTGACAAGAGCATCTTGACTGCCATTGTTAAACAACTCTTGATCCGAATGAAGCAACCCTCTTTGCGCCACCAGATTCCTGTAATAATCGTTTCCAAACCGGTTAGGACTCAACATATCAAGCGGTGCTAGGTTACTATCACCCCTAGTAAACGGGCACGTCTGCTGTCGTAGACTCGCAAACCTTGCATTGATGTCGGTTTCATTGTAAATGTGGGTTCAAAAGTTGAGGCACTGGGCCTACCCAATTGTGTGGGCACCCGATAGTGTGGTCATGTCGTGTGCACTTAGGCCTTGTTGGAGAACATTGTGATTAGAGTCGAGAGTGAGGAGGTGGGGGATGGGATTTGTGCGTTTGTAGCACTCTGACTTGCCGTCGTTGCATCTCTCCTTCCTAGCTGTACCGCCCGTGTCGGTCCTCCAAGCTACAATATTCGAATCAAATCTTTATTCATTCAAAACCAAAGATCTAGAGAATAAACTATGAGTGACATATGTGAATACACATGTATAGATGTATGTATATATAAAAAAGTTGGTAGGGGAACTTACAGCAACAACACCATCACAGGAAGCAAGGGCAAGTATATGGGCACATGAAACAGTAGCGTTGCACGAAGCTTCAACTTTGGATTTGATGGCCTCTATGACTTCAAATCCACGAAAAGAGTTGTTGTTTAGACCTGCAGTTTTCTCTCCTGTGAATGTTGTTGTGTCGTCCAATAGAATCGATGAATCGCAAGCCTGGGTTTAATTGCATTAAATGGTGCCTTCGTAGTTACTTCTTGCTTATAATGGGTAATTATTTGATAATTGGTGGTTGTATATACATAAAATTTACATTAATGAAGTAGTCATGGAAGAAAAGGCTGAGAATCTAAGCACCTGTTCTAGCTTCCTTATTAACTGCCTGTACAATCTTAGAGCGAACAATTGCTCTTAGATTTGGACATAGAACTTGCATAAAAGTTAGTTGATAAAGACTGTCTTTGAACTTTGAAATTCCGGCAAAATTCTGATTATTCCGGTGATTCCGTTTCGATTCCGTTTATAGCCGGAACGGAATCCGGTCAAAATTCCGGTTACGCTCTAAACTTCGAATTTGTTTTTCATATATTAAAAAAAACTTATAAAAATTTAAAAAATACAACAAATATATAAAAATTAAAAAAAGAAAACAAAGTAATCGGGACAATAAATAAATGGAGAAGAAATCGTGTAGTTTCAAAAAAAAGTTATACTTTTGTCAATTTATATTGAATCATAACAAAACTTTCAAAATTTTCAAAATTGATCAAAGTTTTAAAATACCAACTGAATAATACAGAATCTTGTACAGTGGATTTTTAACTAAAATATGTATTTTATATGTAATGTAAAATATGTATTATAAATTTACGACAGTATTAGATATTTATTAGCGTATATAGTACATTAAAACAAAAAAATACTGGAACTAAAAAATCGGAATAAAACGAAACTTTCGGAATTTCCGGAGCGGAAGCGGAAATTTTACTATTACCAATGGTCGGAACGGAGAGGAAAACGGAATTTCGATCCTTGCTTGGAACATTACAAATAAGAGCGGATAAAATGGCAAGAAAAGTAGTAGCAGCCGTACTAGAAAATGATGCCATTGTTTTTAATTGTTTTTGATAGAGTTAGAGGGTTTGTAGTGAGTAATGCCTTCATTTGCACTCAAATATATAGGGTTGGCAAATTCATGATGCATATTTGCATTGGCTTATTCGCCTTGGATTTCACACATTGCAATTTGCAACGCGTGTTGATTTCTTTTCTCTGTAGAACTATTCTAAGCAAAAGTAGATTGCTACATATAATATGTTATAATGTGTTGACTTTTACATGCAAATACACAAAAAATCATGAGCTTTTGAGTGCGAGGTTGATCATATATTTGTTCGTTAATTCAAAAATAATGGATTAATTAACCTCTTCATTATTACTCAAATGTAAGCCTTTATTTGCTTAGAAGTCTTTGGTTTACAATTTTATATAGGTTGCCATTTTTAGCTTAAGCCAAGTATAAATCTATCACCAACTAAAATTAATATTTATAGAACTGCTTAACAAATTTAAAATTCAAGTTTGTGCTTACTGCCGAGACTATGTAGATCAGTAACCATTAGTTACTAATTGACAATTTTATGCAAACTAGTAATATATTAATTTTTTTAATATATGATTCTCTCATAGATCAGTATTAACAAGTCTATCAAAATGAGTCCACGGGTGCGGCGCAGTGGAAAGAAGGCTTGAGTTCTGCTAAAAAGACACAGGTTCGATTTCTACCATGCGACTTCCCTATCATATATAAATTTATCCGAGGTACGAGGGCTTGGATCGGCGGACGACTTTACTATACTCTCCTCAGGAGTTTACCGGACCGGCGGGTTCTCCTGAGTATTAAAAAAAAAAGTCTATCAAAATGAAGATGAGTGCTCTCCTCCTTCAGACCACTCGTTTACTCAAAAATGTTCAACAAATCACAGTTGCCAATTCAACGTAAGATTCAAAGTCAAAACAACCAGGGAGATGTATTTAAGTGTAGGTCAGTTAAAACTTAAAAATTATTTAAATTGCATTAATTATTAGATGCTTTGAGATGATCAACGTCAAGAGTGAGCTAGGCAATACCTGCTTGAATATATACTGAATATTACATCATCAGAAAGTCGCATAGTTTAAATTATTTAATATGGTGGGACTAAATAGTTGTCATGCACATTTGCATAAATAAATTTTTCTCATTTGACATTATGTTGGTATTGAAATTCAACAGTTCAACTAATCATTGTCATTGTAGTAAATTGCTTATAGTGTAAGTATGCTACCAATTCTAAAGCAATCTCATGCATTTTTTCGCTTAACCTTTAAATAATTAATGAAAACAGCCTTCAATCTTGACCTGTTCCAATTAGTGTTATTCATTCAGCTCTCTTAATTACATATAATTAAACGGTGATAATGATGTTGAATCTTCGTCTCATTTTCATGCAACTACCATACTATCATATCAATAACTTTTGATTTATGTTAGTGTTAACAAAACGGAGGAAAATGTAATTGAAATTTGTATTGCTTCCATTCAGTACAGTTTACATGCTCTACGCATTGTGTTTAGTTTAAGTTCTTGTATTGGGCTGGGTTATAAGATACAGCCCATTATCCGCTTATAACCCACATAACCATAATACAATATTATACCCAACTTTACATTATCCGATACCATATTTCATTATCTCATTTGATACCCTTGAAACCTAACTGGGGTTAGGATTTGCGATTTTGCTACCAATTTGTTGTCGATACTTTAAATCTTTAGATCCATGCTTTAATCTTCAAAATCTTGCTTCAAGCATGATTTTGTTGATGTTTTGGAACATTAATTGAGCATTGCAACTTGTCTTGAGATGATGATGACAATAACAATTCTTGCTTGAGCTTTGACACCGCAAAATCTGGTTTTTTGCTTTGGTTTTGCAGATGTATCTGCTCTTTGATTGAGATCTAGAACTGAATTTATGGTTTGTAACTTGTTGGTGAATCACCACTCACTTCTTCAATTTTGAGTTTCTGTTTCAATCGAGTGAAGTTTTTCTTTGATAAAGACTTTGTGAATATATCTGTTCTTTAGTAAGCTGCCAATACACGATTTACATTAAAATTTCCTTTTTGACTTGTTCCTTGACAAAGTACAAATTCAATTCCATATGTTATGTTCTTGAGTGTAATACTGGATTTATTGCAAGTGCACCGAAGGCCCAGCCTGCTCTTTGCCTTTTTCCGCAGCAGATCCTCTTGCAGTGGAGCCAATTAGAAGACTTGTTCGACGGCCCTCCTCTAGTAATCCGAACTTCAAAAGCAGTTCATTGGAAATAACAGATTTAATGTCGCGATCTCTCATGGGAATAGCTCAAATGGCCTCAACGGCCTCAGATTACCCAGTGCCTACAGGTCGTGGGCGGATACCTATAAGAGTCGAAAGAGGTTCAGAAAGGATGCACTTCGAGACTTAGACAAATATTAGACTGAAAATGAAACTCACTCCCTTCCAGCCATCTCCTCGCAAAACCGGGGGGTAGCGTATGTGAACCACTCCTTCTTATACTGGGAAAATTTACTCTATGCGCCCTTCAGGATTTGACATTTGGAATGTGGCTCGAGAAAAATAAAGGATGGATTGTCGGAACATCTGTAAATATAACGGATATCCTCGGGAGTAGGGATTCTGAATAAGGTGCTCATAAAGAGGACACAGGTGCCATGAATAAACGCATGACTATTAGGGTGTTGCTGTGCCAGAGCAATCCCAATATACTGCAACACTTCACGGAGGAATGAATTGAAGGGTGGCACACTATTGACCCAGCACATACTTTTTGCATACAGTATATCGGGCTGGGGACAGATAAGGCCGATCTTGTCCTGACAGAACCAAAACATCATCAAAGTCGATTCCATGAATTGAGTATAATTGATGAAGAGCGGATTCACTGATTTTTAAGGCTTATGAATCAATGTTATTATCTAGAAGAACAACTTTGTCTACAACGTCAGGTGCCGAGCCTATAACTACGGCAGGTGGATCCAAAATGCCAGGTGTGGAGGTTGACGATGGATTCGAGGTTCCCAATGCCTCCTGTCGAGAACCTAGCTTAGGCTTATCAGAAATGGTAGCGGAGCTTGACTTTTTGGACATCTTCAACGAGCGTTTAGTGTGGATAGATGCCTGTTTAAACTATACTTGAAGGACAATCAATATCAAATATAGTGACAAAGTATTTCCCCGTGTTGTATGTGAACTGCGACGATTTAAGTAAAGGGTGTAGACAAGTTAAAGCTAAGTAATAATATGTCACAATGAAGCTTAAAATTAACATCTTTGAAGAACGTTATTATTAACCGTCGCTAAAGTTTTTCCTATGGTTGGTAGTAGAAGTCCTAGGATCAGATATTAGCATCGTATGCTGTAAAGACTATTGCTTGGTTTTATTGAGTTAATTATGCATTCACGGTCATTAAAATTATGGAGTTGTTAGGCCAAATCAGTTCTATAAACTCATATGCTTCGTTTCTTGTTATCGTTCATTGTTCTGCGATCAAATGTGGGAATGTGCGGTCTCGGTTTATATTGCTCGAGTTGAGATGGTTATGATTGCCAATGCTGATCCCAAGGACTCGGTCCCAACCGACCAACCTTCATACAAGCCAACGAACGACTCTCTAGACCAAGACAGCTGACCCACTCGTTCTCCTCTCTCACTTACTAATCACCTAAAAGCCCTTTAAGTCTAAACCGGCCACATTCCTAACTTCCTACCAACCCATGCTCTCTTTCAGTACCGAAAGACTCCCTTGCTCGGAATGCCGACCCGCTCTATTGGACTCTCACCGACCCACAACGTTACGCATAGCAACTGAACCACACTCTCGTTCCTCTCGATGTGACCAAGCTGCATTTAGTCTCGGACCTCTGCACCATTCCGTTTCTTCTGAATCCTTCACCGAGCGTCACCTTCCTTCCTCCTCTTAAGTCCTAACTTTTGAATTATGAAAACAAATACTCAGAAACTATTTCCAACAACCATCAAAGACAGTTGAAGCCCTAGATTAAAGTCTAGCCCTCCTCTCGATTCATCTTTTCCTCTCTTTCCAATTATCCTCTACCTATTCCTATAACTAAAGAAAAGGGGAAACTACCCACTTGAGCACTCAAACTTAGTACGCAATTCCAAGTTTGAAAGGAAGTTAATACTTATGGAGAAAATTTGAGGTTTGCAGGAGTTTCGAGTTGCTAGGTTGAGAAGTTGGTCTAATTCGAGGGCGATTGAAATCACAAGGGGAGAGGTATGGGGCTCTATAGGGAACAAGTTAACAAATTTATGAAAATAGAAAGGATGCGGGCTTGTGAAAGTAAAGTGCAAATAAGGAGAGAATGGAGAAAAGGGTGGAGCTTTTGTACGATGAGGGGAGAAGGTGAACAGGCTATATCCGGTGGAATAGTTACATGTTGCTGGGTTAGTGAAGCAAGTACCAACCATGTGAATCGATATTGGTATGTCGGCCCACCATTTTCCAAAGGAACCGACAATGTGGATCGGCCTCCATACGCAGACCCAATTTTGTTTTAAATAATAATAATAATAAATAATAAATAATAAATAAATGGTGCCCCCATGCAGGATTCGAAAGTAATATTAAAATGAAACGTGTGTGTGTATGCCTGTAATGTTAATTGAAGATGACAGTGCAATGGAACGATGGATTTCGCCGAATAGGATGACATGCATGGGTTGGGAAAACCCAGTGTGATTCAGTCTCCAAGAGATCGTATACATTCAGCTTTTGAAAAATTGAGAACAGGATCTAAACGACAGATGATTATCATTCTGAATGAAATAGCACCTGAAAGCAAGGATTGATTGCTGATTCAAAGCACATCGTGTTGATTCACACGATGCACTTTAGGGGGCAAATGTTACCCGACACTTTGGCTCGGCTACATGGCAATAGTCGTAGAGCCTATGGATGAATCTAGATGGAACTCAAGCTAAGAGAGGATTGAAAGTATAAGAGACCGGTGTAACTTAAGTTTGGGTCGGCCTATACACATGGATCGGTATGCTTAGCATTGGCTTAAACAAAGTGGGTCGGCAATAGAGTGTAGACATGGTGGATCATCCAAAATAGGTTAGACAAAGTGGTTGGGTCGAGATGGTTTCGTACCTAGTGGGTCAGTGTGGATGGCATCGGCCCTGGTCATTTGGTTAATTGTGGTCCGGCCTTAGAGGTACTAAGTCATGCATCTCTTGGCCAAGGAAGGAAAGGCAAGACGGTTCGGTCAATCGTAGTTTGGCATGCATGGTTCGGCCTTGATGGGTCGGCATGTGTCATTCGGCATACCTAGATCGGTGAACCTTGCGGGGGCTAACAAATTCTTTGACTTACAACAGAGTGACGCAACTAATGTTTCTTTGCTTCGAGTCGTCCACCGCTTGCTTCGAGCTCCTTGAGGGTTTTCTTCGAGACAGCCACGGGACAGTCCCTGGATTGGCAGCAGATGGGTCAGTTAGTGCAAGTGGTTCGGTTTACCTAACAGCTATGGGCTGAGCTACCTTGGTAATGGGTTTGCACGAAAGGTCCAACCTATCTTCATCTATAAACAGAGGGGCACGGGTACAGTTGAAGGGTCCTTTTTTTCGGGAACTCAAGGATACTTTGCCATTTTTTGTACTCACTTCTCTTCCGTTCAAACTTGCATTCAAATTGTTTGTCTATGGATTTTATCTATACTCAAGTAATTGAAAAAATAATAAAGATCATATTCAAAGTGGACATAGGCAATTACGCCGAACCACTTTAAATCTGATGTTACCTTTTTTGTTGTTCTTTTTGCATTCAATTGAATTATTTCTCTGTTTTAATTTACTTTCTACATTAATCTATCTACACAACTCTATTCAAGGGTGTTGGTGATCAATTTTGATGCTAATAGGCGTCCTCTAAAAATTGGGTTGATTCTTAACATCGGTTCTCCTCCTCCCTTCTTCTTGTGCCTTCATTGCTTCCATGACCTTGTCCTTCCATGTCTTTATATCATGCTAAGCCTTCTGAAACCGAGCTACCATTTTGACCAGATCTGGTTAAAATTTCAGTGCCACATCATTTCATCCTGTTTCTGGTCATCCACCTCAGCGGCACCCTTTTGTCACTTCTGCGGTCGTGTTTTCGCCCTTAGGTATACCTCCTTCCAGATATATGTCTCTGGTTTTTGGATCCACTTCTGCAGCTAAGTTGGATTCCAACAATCCATTCTCTGTTTTGGATAAAAAGATTGCAATTTCAAATAGGACTGTCAATGGATACCCGAAAAATCCGAAATCCATCCGCATCCGCATCCGAAAAGCGGATAAATATCCGATATCCAAAAAAAGGATGAGGACATACAAGACATCCGCATCCAAAAATTATCCGTCTGGTTTTTGTCAAGATTATTGTTCAAATTATGTGTATTTTAGTGTAGTAAAAGATATTTGTTTATTATTTTATTAAGTTGGTAGTTTATATTATACGCAGTTAATGCTTTATAGCTGCTCGAAACTATTTATTATCATCATATTTGTTAATTTTTAGCACTTTTATAATCTATGAGATTGAAAAATATTTATGTTAAACTAAAATTTTGTTTTTAAAATTCTTGAATTATCGGTCATTAGAGGATAGGGTAATTATCCGATATCCGTCCGTATCTGCGGATGTGGATATCTGATATCCAAAAATGATTTCGGATGCGGATGCAGATATGGCACCATCCGCATCCAAAAGCTGTTGACAGGCCTAATTTCAAATGTGATACTTCATATTTCTGGTATTTCGAATAGCTCAATTCAGGTTGATACCACCCCTCTTTCCCCTTTATATAAGGCACTTGCTTTTGGTGGTGTTGGCCGGTGGATGCAAACTATATTGCCTATTCTCTATCCTAAGGTTGGTGAGATTAATTGTAGTGCCAGTGGTGAATACCTTGGTGGCAATAATTTAGTTGGAAAAGTTGTTAGCATAGGTGATGATAATGCCAACTCCAAATTTGTTGATATTAATCAGCCCACTTCAAATTTGATCCTATCCAACTTGTGGAGAAAGTTTATCAATCCCATTCCCCTATTGAGTCTGCCAAGTAGTCTTCCTTATTTTCTTGATTGTCGAGAAATGCTACAGTTTGTACTCCCTATTCCTTTGATATTATTGAGATCGATGGAATGATGGTTCCACCTGTCAAATTATTAAAAGCGAGAATCAAGTATTGGACTGATTACTTGGTTGGTTTTTTATGGATTCTAACTCGACCAACTATCTAGTTAAATAGCGATGTTGTCAAGCCCGGAGCTCAAGGGCAGTCTTCGCTAATAACTCTTTGTTTTATTTCAAAACATGAGTAACGATGAAAGACTTCATGTTCTTAAGGCTGATCCAATTCTTATTGAGGGGAATCCTTTCATTATTACTACTTAGAGTCCTTCGGTGGACAAGGCTAGGGAACATGTTTTATTTATCCCTATTAGGGCACACTTCTCTTACATCCCTTTTATTTTACAACCTCTTATTAGGCTTGACTAGCTTACTAGCCATATAGGCAAGGTAAAACTTTGATGCTAATACTGTGGTTGGGAAAACGTTAGTGTGCGCCAGAGCACTGATTGAAATCACTCTCAATAATTCATTGCCTTTAAAGCTTAGGGTTAGATGTGTTGATGACATGATGCCGAGGTAGATGTACAGTATAATGGAGACTAGATATTTGCACGGCTTGCCAGTCATTGGACACACTAGTGTGGCTTGAATTTTGGGCCTTCCTCTATGCCTCTGTAATCCCGGCTAAGTTTCCTCTACCATGACCTCTTCCCAAGAAGTGGGTTCTTAAGTGTAGGCGCGTTGTCCCTCTTGATGACGTTCCGGTTGACATGGTCCATGACTCGGTTTCTCTACTAGTGAACCGCCTCCTATTGTCCTATCCATGCCTAGTTTTTGAAAGTCTCGGTGCAATCCTCTTTTAGGGTACATGTCATTGTTTGGCAGTGTTGGGAGTGTTGAAACTAGGCCAGTCCGTAGTGGAAGTTGTAGGTGAATTTCAAATAAAAATTCCTTATTGGATCTATATTGGCCTATGAACATTGCTAAATTTTATTTAAATAAAATCTCTTATTTTATTCACATTTATAGATTATATACCACTTTATTTTATTTATATTCTATACATATAAATGTATACATATATATTATACGTGTGTGTAACATGATAACCCGTGCAAGGAATAACGTGTCCATATAAATATGTTAGGATTTATATTGCGACAGATATTTTAGCTCATCCGATATGTATTGTATGTTATCCAATATACATATGTATATATAGGTTTGTTATCTTTATAAATATGTATATATACATGTATATGTGTATGTATATGCATATGCATATGTATGTAAATATATTAGGAAATCTTATTCAAATAATTTATGAGGATAAAATTGTTTAGACATTTATATATCTATATATAAATATCTTACTTTTAAAAAGTATATTAGTAATTTATACACACACACACACACACACACACACAATTATGTATTATTTAATAAATATTAAAATAATATTTATATATATTTAATATGTAAAAATATTTATATATATATAATATATAATATCTAAACTTATATATATTACATATATGTAAGAAAATAATTAATTTTTTACTTCCAGATCGTATACACAGCATAACAAAATTTTAGTACAAATTTTATTATATCAATATACATACATACATACATACATAGATATATATATACTAATTAGCCAAAATGCAATAAAATACCAACAAAAATATTTTCAAAACATAATTTTTAAAATTTTAAATTTTCAAAGAAAACTAGCATGATATTTTGAGTTTAGCTTAAATTTTTCATAATTTTTTGGTAAAAATTTATATATTGATAAGTAATTAATTTTGGCCGTGTATTATAATGATTTTTTAAAAACATAAAAATTGATTATTAAATTCTTAATATTTGGCCGAGAGCTTATGTCATGATAAAATAATTTTGAAAATTTAGAAATTAATATTTGATAGATATTTTGTTTTAAATAGGTTATTTAAATTATATATTGATTTAAATAATAGTAATTAATTATTTAAAAATAGTTTATTGTTAGCAAACTTATAATTTTAGTAAATATACATGTATAAAATATATGTTCAATTATTGGCATGATATGATGATATAAATAAATAAATAAATATCATTTAATTATAGTTAAATGACGCATTGAAAATATATTTTTTAATTAATAATAATAATTATATATATAATATTTGGCTGTGCATATCCGATTTATATATGGATGAAAATTGTTTATATATATATATATAACCAATCTAATATGTGATAACAATAATACTTATAAGAATCATCACCAAACAAACAATACAGTATATATAATATATATGTGTGTGTATAATAAAACAATACTATGAGATTATAAGCAATATAATATGTCAAAGATATGCCTAAAACTAATGCCTTAAGGCACACCTAGTAATGATGAACTCTCTATCCTTTAAAAGCTTTTCGATTCAACAGACTGCTAATTCTTGAACCGTTGACCTTTGACTATTAGATGGTACTTGTTTAAATTGATTTGAGTTGTATTTGATTAAGAACCAAGGATGTGATCAGCAGTAATAGAAAAGATAGTGGCAGCCAAAAAGTCCCTAAACAATTAGAGTTTGAGATCCTTTTATAGTGGATGATAGAGAGAAAGATATGAATCACATCTCATACTGACTCTCACTAAATCCGAGCCATCCATTTACAACCCCTCTAGCCTATTTATAGCTAACTCATATAGCCTACATAACAATCGAATTATCGCCATATCATCATGGGAAAACATCTAATTTAAGCCTCAAAAATATATTATTACTAAATCCAATTTAATTGCTTATCGATATCACATATCGATCGATTATAAATATATTTAATAATATTTATTCCTCAAATCATATTAAAAATTTTGTAATTAATATTACAAAGATATTAATTAATTTACAACATTATAAACTAACTAGATTATTTGGTCTGAAAGGAATCCATCATTCTGGTTGTGTGACTTGTTGGGTGTAAATTTGATCAGCGGTTAACATCGACCTATTCAAATATTAATGTTCATACGTCACTTAGCATATGGTATGACAATTTGACCAAATTTTTGCTTACTTGTTTTCGGTCAAATCAAATTTCACTTTGTTAAGCATTACCCAATAGTGGCTTTATTTTACACTTATTTTCTTCGTCAAAGCTATATCACTTTGGACTTATGGAATTTGCTAATGGTCAAAATTCCGTTATCGCCCATATTCAAGTCTATAATCCAAACACAAAGCTCTTTGTTCAATAACAACAACTATTATTAACCGAAATGCTCTGACCAGAGACTTTAACCTTAAGTTGACTTGAATTGACTATGATACTAACCCTTTATAATCTAGGAGAAGAATCCTCTCTTGAATAGTGCTTCACTTCCTACACTTCCACTTGACCTAATTATAGCCACTCGATGATGCCATGTGCTGGTTTCACTATAATTAAAGCAGAGCCATCATGTTAAAGAATGATAGTATTCTCAAGTCGAGAAAAATGTGTAAATTGGTCATATCGATATTTTCTATCGAATCTTAGTTATATTAACCACCAGAAAATGTAACAACCTGCAAATCCGTACAGCTCAAACCGATAATAAATGAGACATGTCCAATCCAAATTGAATGCAAGGACGGATAGTTATGGAAAAGAAAGAAGAAGATAATAAGTAGAGAAAAGGAAAATTGAAACAACATAGAATCCCACAATCTCAGTGGAATAATATATGATATAATATCAATGATATTTACAAAAAAACCCGTTATATACATATATCAATCAGAGCAATAACAAATCAAAATCATTAGTCTGGACAGTTATAACAACCTATCCTCACAAATGCTAATGATTTCAGCAACAAAGCAGCCAAAATTGAACATATACATGAATACGACTTGAAGACCTCCAACTCGTCCCCTGAGCTCCAATGCATCCAAAGTAATTTGTAAATTTGCTTGGCCTTACCCGATCAT
The DNA here is from genome assembly GCA_030765085.1 of Allium cepa. Taxonomy (NCBI): domain Eukaryota; kingdom Viridiplantae; phylum Streptophyta; class Magnoliopsida; order Asparagales; family Amaryllidaceae; genus Allium; species Allium cepa. The sequence goes on along the minus strand of CM060943.1, from coordinate 675,517,853 downwards.
TATAATAAAATAACACCCGAGTCAGTCTGGTAAATCAGCATGAGAAAAACAGACCCGGTTGGTTTTTTAAAGTTAACAAACTCTTTTCAAATTTAAGGTATCTCATAAGACCATGCCGCATATAAAAACGGATGGTTTTTCGCCCTGCAATATTTTTATAGAAAATCCTCTTATATTATAGTAAGGTCTATAGTACAAATACTTATTAATCATAGCCGAAATTGTTACATTATTATATTCCAGCATACTAGCTTCAACAATCAAAACCGTAAAGGCACGTATTGGAGATTGGATTCCATAATATGACAAGGTCAGGAACAACCTTCGAAGGTACATCTCTAGATAACATGCACTACGGTCTGAAAAGAACATCTTGTACCCTTACTATATAGGACCAGCCTACCAACTGACTAGTAGTATGGAATATGATCATCCCTTCCATTAATGGGCCTCGAAGCATACATGAGTATATGGTAATTGATCAAGATTTGGAAGGACCATATCCTGATGGGAGCAACCCAATTTGCCCTGCTGCATGCTCGATTTTTATCATTTCCCGATTGATGAAGCTCAAGGCTATGTTTTATCTTTATATAGCACTTCCCACTTGAAATGCTACACTGCCCTTCAAGCATTAATGAAATGCTAGCATTCATCCATATAAGTTCGTTTTGGGACTGAATGAAATCGAAGGCATTATTTCAATTACATCCTTTTTGGAAAAATGCCTCTAGGATTAATAGCAAATAGCTCTTTCACTTCAAAACTCTATCTTCAATCCTTATTCTTTAGGATATCTTCAATTCCCAATGCTAGAGTTGGATCAAAGTGGTTTTGGAGTAACATATCTAATCCCGATCTCTTCGAAACAACATTAGACAGTTTTAGGTAAACTCAACCCCGGTTCTTTGGGAAATAAACAGTCAAAGATAAGAGCGAAGGCCACCTCCTAACCATTAGTGGATGGATTTACTTATCATTTGTCCTAGGAGAATGAAACGAAATTTATATGCATAGTATAGCGTCATCGGAGATGACTGTGCTATATTACTCACGTGTTTCTCCTAGATATTTCCAAAGTTACGTTTTTGGATCCAAATTTGATAGTTGATTATTTAACTATCGAATGAACAAACATTCAAATCATGGATTTAATTCGAATGGGGAACCAACATTGGTTAAGCACATAAACAAACACTATCCTCTTAAATAGTCCTTTCATTAATTGAAATCACTTTGTAAATTACTTGTATAAAAATACCTTTACAAATATATACCCTTACATCACTATTTTTGAATACCTGGAAAATATCAATATACTTATCTCAACGGTATAAGTATATTCACCAAATAGAAAAAGTATTCCCTTTTACATAATTCTAGAACAAATTTTAAGTTCTTTTATAATGCTCACAAACCCGTTTATAACCTCATTCATTAATCTCTAAAATCATTTATAAACACCCTTTTATTTATTCCTAGAATCATTTATAAATCCATTATATATACATAAGGCCATTTATAAGCTCCTTTTATAAATTTATAAACCCATTTCTAAAATTCTTTTATGACCATTTATAAAACACTTTTTTTACCCTTTTTCAAATTTTCTATTAAGTTTTCAAAACCATGTTATGAGATTCCTCTTATAAAACCTACATCTGTTTACAAGAACCCTATTTATATAACTCAGAAACATTTATAAATAAATTCTAATTATTTACTTTAAAAAACTAGTATATAATAATAAACATTATAAATAAACAATAATTAACTTTAAACATCTTAAAAATAATAATAATAATTAATTTCAAAAGTCTTATTGATAATTAATTTATTTCCAAATCTTAGTAAAACAGTAATAATTTATTTCCAAATCTTATTGATAATTAATCATGGTTAATCTCAAGCCATATTGGTAATTTAAATAATTACTTTTCAAAATAAAAAATATTGATAAACCACTTTAAAACAATATTAAGTATAAATAAACAACTTTTAAATAATATAAATAAACTACTTTTAAAACATAAATATATTTCCTTTATACAATTCCACACTTAATTTCCAATATAATCATTTCCATATTTATAAACTATACATATAAATCTCTTTCTATTTTATTAACTTCCTTTTTATAAAAATCCTTTTATTTATATAACCTATTCATAACTCTATCACTCTATAAATCTCGCTTATTCATAAATCCCATACGAAAACATCAATAACCATTTGTTTTTAACATTTCCCCCATATGGATAAATTCCTTTTATAAATTCCTTTCTATTTATAAAATATCATTTAACACTTCCAACCCTCACCATTAATTTCCAAAATAGAATCAACTATTTTCTAAACAACATTCCACACCTTATAATAAATCTTTCATTTGATTTATTCCTTCAATCTATTAAATGATAATAGTTTTGTTTTAATTTATAAAACACCATTTATAAATCTATCCCTTTATTAATAAAATGCGATTTTACAAATCTTCATTTTATTTGTAAAATGCACATTTATACATTATCACATTTATAAATTCCCACATTTATAAATAAATCTTAATATATATATATATATATATATATCACCTCATATAAAATGGTTAATAATTATTGATACCAAAATATTTCTATCTTCTTTTTAAAATGTTTCTTAAACTATTGATTCATAATATCTAAAAATCATACCTTTTACTTTAGAATAACTCTTTCTTTAAACAAACTTCAAGAATAAATATTAATATATAAATTTTCGAAACACTTAAAAATCCCTTTAAAAACTAATTCTTTATTTTATTATATTTGAAAATACTAAAATATGGCCCAATGTTATCATAGCACTAAGTAGAGAAAAATCATCAATGTCATCAAATATGGTATCCAACACATCGTATATCAAAATATATGGAAAATAAAATCAACAATGTGAGGAATCCAGTTGGATCCATCCAACCTGTCCCCCTACATCGCATACGGTATATAACTATGAATATATAAATCAACCGCTTCGAGGTTGGATAGTATACAAAGGGTCATACGCTCTTACATAGGAATGAAGTAGGGTCTCAAGTAGGGTCTCATCTGCTCTAGGGTGGGAATGTATCCAAATCAATAAAATAGTAAATCATCCAAAAATTCAATCAGCAATTTTTATTGACTATGTAAAAAGATGAGTTTAACTCACTTCGATTATAGTTTTTTTCGAAATACTCGGTTTGAATTAAAATTGAACAGGCATTCAATATTAACCCAAATTCCTATTAGCTCGAAACCCATCCAATCCAACTCGATACCATATATTTTATTAAAACGCTCGCAATGCAACTCGTTGCACTCAATTCTGATCTTGTATAAAAAGTTATGCATTATATAAGAATTCAATTTGTATTAAAATAATTAATTTATCTAATTACTACTTACTGTTAATCACCGCGTTTAAAAACTAACCCTAACCCTCGTTCAAAAGCATTGCGCGCAACTCATTCCAGCTCAAAATTATGACCATACCATACCGCATCCTTGTTCCAGGCCACGTGACATCGACCATCACCGCCTCATGCTTTGCATATGCTTGCTCCACCCACGCGTGCTTCAACGACGTCGTCAATCGCCGAAATTGAACCAAACTGCCCCACGAACGCGACCAAATTCCAGCGTCCATGCGATATAATAATCCAACCATTGAAACCCTTTGTCACCTAAAGCTCTACATTTTCCTAGTTGAAGTCGAAACCTAAAAATGCCTTGATTGGCTTCGATCATCGTGGGACATTGGATTGAAGGTGGGGAATTTGAAAAAAAAAACTATCCAAACTTTTTGATTTGCACACAATAGTATAGGGGAAGGAGGGTATGGATTTGAACATGCTTGGGTATGGTCCAATCGTGCAAGCATGGGCTGATGGTAATGCAAAGTTATGGTGAATATATATTATTTTAATTTAAAAAAAATCAAACTATAAACGTTCGAAAATCCTGAACTTCTATCGAGACGTGCCGCCTAGCATTCTATATGAAATATCCCTATTCAGAAGACTATGGATCTAGTCTCAAAAATTAATTCGATCATATACAAAAGTTAGCTTTTCAAACCCGGTTATATTATATAAATTCTAGAAATTAATTTATATGTGTTTCAAATTTGTACGACTTCACGATGCGCCCAATTTCCACGAAATTCGACAGCATACCATAATCCACTATTGGGAATCCAATGGAACTGGTTTCTTCCAATTTCGAGACAGTGTCCAGGAAGGCTATTTTCTCACGTTGGTTAAAACGAACTATTATTAAACAATTTCAAATCACTTTTAAATCAAATTTAAAAATTTACTATCTTCATTCTTATTCAAATGGAATTTAAATCAACTCCTGAAATCTTTTTTATTCACATCAAATTCGAGATTTAATAATTTAGACAATTTCAAATATTTAATTTAAAATCAAGTTACCAAAATAAATTGCTTAATTTGAAATATAAGTTGTTTAACTTACAAAATTAACTTTTTAATTATTTAAAATCAATTACGTATTCCAAATTCTAAATTAAAATGATTGAAATCCCTTGCTATTATATGCTCCCTTCTTAAAAGAATTTTATCCCCCCGAAATTAGCAAGTAGGAAAAATGCCACAAAGCCCATTAACTTTTCAAAACCAATTAGTTGAAAATATATCTCTGAATTCTTTTAAGCCTTTAGCTTCAAAAATCAATTTGCTGAAACTTTGTTATCACCTTTTTTAAGTCTTTAAATTCATTCATAAATACTAACTAATACTATACCAAGTTATAACACAACATCAAATTTTCAGTTATAAAATTTGTTTAAAATTTCTTAAAATTTCTTAAAATTTTCTTAAAATTTTCTAACGCCTTAAATTTACGGAAAATTTCGCCAACGTCTCCTTTGTGCGGATCGATCGAAATTTTTTATAATATATATAATCGCAAATATACATTTCATATTTAAGGATAAGGCATTCCATAGGGGAAAATATAGAAATACGATACGTAATCCAAGATGTGTGCCTTATTTTAGTATTAGAAAGCATGTACAACCAATATAATGCAAAAGCGAGCTCCAAATGCAGAGCTTACGCCATTCACACCTACTAATCACTTAACAACTAATTGCAACAAATAAGGGGAAGTGATATCAATATATAACATGTACTAATACAATAAGTATATGCAAATGTGGCAAATACAACAAGAGAAACCATTAAAAAAAATATTCATCCAATTTATTTATCATCTTATCAGTTTGATTTTTCAAATGTCAACTTTATATTTATACATTTTCATTTCTTATTAACATTCAATTGATTCGTTTCAATTTATTTTAATTAATTTATTCCCGTTCAGTTGATTTACATTCAATTTCATCTACATCAATTATTAATATTCACTTTATTTTCATTCACTTTACTTACATTCACTTTACTTGCATTCACTTTAAATTCAATTTAGCTTTAACAACATTTCATTGCATATTAAATTCGTTTATGGACCATTTCATAAAATTGTTACATTTTAACTTTTCCTAAGCTAAGTTTATTTCACTATCACTTAATACATTTCTTCAATACTAATATTATTTATGAACCATTCCATACAATAATTTCGTAAGTTTATTTCAATCATTTTATACTACACACCTATGTTATTAATACTTCAGAACTTTAGTTCATATATAATTTTATCAACCAACATTCCAAACCATATTTAATCCATTTTACAACTTAAGTTGAATTCATCTTATAACTCAAATTCATATTCATTCTATTACTTCATTTCCTTAATTCACTTTATTAATTCATCTAATTCATTTCTAATCTAATTCAATTTCATTTAACCATGCTTAAGTCAAACTTCATTTCATTTAATTCATTAACTCAATTTATTTAACTTCACTTAAGTTAAATTTTGATCATATCTCAATTCCAAATTTTCTTTTCTTATTTAATACCATTTTCAAATTATAAGTTCAAAAACTTATTTCATATATTTATCAAATCAAACTATGGATTTTAAAATCAAAACTTGTTTTACTAAAAAAACCCCAATGCTAGCAATCCAACACTTACAACTCAAAAATGAACGCTGATGCTGCTGCAGTCATCATCCGAATTATCATCCAGTGACCAAAGTGAGTTCAGTATTTTCTTATCTCTTTTAAATCCCATTTTAAAATATTTCTAACCAAAATTATTTCAAAAATACTAATATTATCTTCCCAAAAACTTTGAAAAATAATTTTTTAAAATCAATGGGTTTTAAATTCTCAAAATTTGTGTTTTAAGTCCATTTTTATTTACAAACCATATTTATGAATATACTTAGGAAATTTCATTTCCTTTCCGTTTATAAATCACATTTATAAATCATATTTATGTAATCACACTTCTTATGAACTATTATTTCACAAATGTTGATTATTTTAATTATTATCAAAATTATATAATTCATATTTATAAATTCGCTTTCTTATATAACTCATTTAATAAATGTTTATCTTTGTTTAGATTTATAAATAATAAAAACTTTTATTAGATAACAAACAACAAATAACAAATGCTAACAATCAAATATTACCATTCACTAACAACTGAACATACCATATACAGATATAATAATTTCTAAAAAATTATTATTTTATATATATAATTTAATTTAGGTAAAATTATTTCATTTACCAATTCTCAAAACAATAATGTCTTGGTTTGTCTTGTTTAAGTGTTTAGAAACCCCAATCGATATCGCTGCGTCCCAAGTACCGACCATAATTCTTAAGCCACTCAGTAGATAAATAACACAATATAAACAATTTTATAATTACTAACAATTATGCGCTCATATCTATATTACACTTCAACTCAGTATAAGGCATTGCATTACCTTATCTTTTAATGATTTGCCTCACCAAAGCCAAGATTCTCACCTAACCTTGCACTTTGATACCGAGTGTAACAACCCATAAATTCGCGTAATTCAAGCTGATAATAAACCATACCTGTCCAACCCAAATTGAATAGAAGAACTGAAAGTTATGAGGAAGAAAAAAGAAAGAAGATAAGAAAAAGCAAACTGAAACAACATAGAATCTCATAATCGTAGTGGAACAATATTTAATATAATATCGATGATCTTTACAAAAGAGAAACTATTATATACATACATTAATCAGATTGACAAAAAATACAATCATCGGCCTAGACAGTTGTAAAAACCTGTCCTCGCAAAAGCTGATGATTTTAACAACAAAGTAGTGGAAAACGAACATATACGTGTATACGATTTAAAGACCTTCAACTTGTCTCGGGAGCTCCAATTCATCCAAAGCAATATGTAAATATGATCGATCTAATCTGAGCATTATGATAAAATAACACTCCACTCAATCTGGTAAACCAGTGTGAGAAATATGTGCCTAGTTGGATTTTTAAAGTTATCGAACTCTTCTCAAATTAATGGTATCTCGTAAGACCAAGCCGTACATAAACATAGATGTGTTTTTACCTTACGATAACCAAAACATTTTTATAGAAAATCCTCTAATATTATAATAATGTCAAGAATAAAAATACTTACTAATCATAGTTGAAATTGTTACATTATAAAATCCCATCATACTAGTTCTACAATCGAAACTGTAAAGGCACGTATCGAAGATTGGATTCCATAATAGGATAAGGAAAGGAACTACCTTCTGAAGGTACATATCTAGATAAAATGCGCTAAGGTCTAATAAGAACATCTTGTACCCCTGCCATACAAGATTGTCCTACCACTTGACTAGTAGTAGTAAATATGATTTCCCCTTTTATTAGCGTGCCCAGAAGCATACATGAGAATACAATAATCGATTTAGATTTAGAATGTTTAAGTATCAATGCTAGCATTCATCCAAACAAGCTCGTCCTAAGACTGAATGAAACTGAACACACTATTTCTATTACATTCTTTATAGAAAAATTGCTCTAGGATTAATAAAAAATAGCCCTTGCACTTCAAAACTCTATCTTCGATTCCATATTCTTCAGGATGTCTTCAATTTGAAACATTAAGTTGGATCGAAGTGGTTTTCGGGAAACATATCCAATTTCGATCTCTCTGAAACAACATTCAATGGTTTACGGTAGACTCAACCCCAGTTAGGAAATAAACAGTCAACGATAAGAGCGGTGATCACCACCTAACCGTTAGTAAACGGATTTCCGTATGGTCTGTCCTAGAAGAATAAAATGATATTTATATGTACAGTACAACATAATCAGAGATGACTATACCATATAACTCACATGTTGCGCCTAGAAATTTCCAAAGTTATGTTTTTGGGTCCAAATTCGATAGTCGGTTATTTAACTCTCGAATGAACAAACATTTAAATCAGGGATTTAATTCAAATGGGGAACCAACATTGGTAAAGCACATAAGCAACCACTAGCCTCTTAAATATCCTTTCATTACTTGAAAACACTTTGTAAATTACTTGTATAAAATACCTTTACGAAGATATACCCACACATCCCTATATTTCAATACTTGAAAAATATCCACATACTTATCCCTATGGTATAAGTATATTCAAAAAATAGAGGAAGAATTCCCTTTTACACAATTTTAGAACAGATTTTAAGTTCCTTTATAAATCTATAAAGCTCATTTATAACCCTTTTCATTAATCTCCAAAATCATTTATAAACTCCCTTTTATATATTCCTAAAATCATTTATAAAGCCATAAGACCTTTATAAGCTCCTTTTATAAATTTATAAACCCATTTCTAAAATCCATACTATATTACGATTAGTGAGTTGGATTTCAAGAGCACACAAGCCCCTTCAATTTTGGCAACTGAACAGTCTCTAAATCTATATTATCTATACTATTATATTATCATTAGTGAGCTGCATTTCATTTCATTAGCGTATAAGCCAATAATATTTTTTCCTAAAATATGAAATCCAAATGTTGTGGCTCTCCCTTACTTATTTTTTCCTTTTTATCTTCCACTTTCGGCTGTTTCTCTCCTCCTCGCCACAAGCATAATCCCATAATCACCTGATAACGTTCCTCTCGGTTCCTATCTTATCCACTCCATCCTCCTTCCTTGCGTTGTTTTATCAGCGGCGCCTCTTGTGGCGCCCCACCTCTATACCCACGCTAGCCAAGGACACTACAAGGTAATGCCCGTCAACTAACACGGAGAATAAGGCTGGTTGGGAGCGACCATCTATAGCCTTGCTTTAACTATCCATTAAATACGTCGGCAAAAATCATACCTAATAGATCGACATATCCAATGAATACTTAAAACAAAACCATAGGTGGCTAGATATATCAGAACAGAATATAATAACTCAAATGTAATATACATCACAGAACAATAAATCATCATATACACATATACTGATACATAACAGAGTTTACAAAATAATACAAGTCAAGTGGTATAGCAGACCACAATATACAGACGAGTCAAAAGAATACATATCAGAGTTACTACAAAATGGGACTACACAAAAAGCTGTAACAAAAAGAAGCTAGCGAAGTAGTCCATGCGGAAGCAAAATAGGCTAAGTCCAAATGCACCTAACCTGAAACATCTCAGTCTGACCCAAGTATAAAATACACGGGTCAGTCTAGCTAAACAAATCAGTTAGATAAACTGAACAACAATAAACCTGCAAGGTTACAAGGTATAACAGATATCTCTAAGGGAGATAACACAATCATCTAACAAAAGATGAATCATATAGAACAAGCCTCATATCATCGGCAACATAAAAAAACAAAGGATAAGAATATCCCAAAGCAAGCCATAAGGCAATAACAAATACCAATAAGGTACACAAGTTCCGCAAGGTAAACGCTACGCATCATGCGGCTCATAATGACCAACACCGAAGGGCGATACCAAGGGAATATACATATGAATGAAACATCATAAAATTTGCTCGAGCTCAGTACCGTACAAACAAGGATCCATGAGCCCGAAGACTCCAAACCCAATATCACCCATGCGGCTCATAACGACCAACATCGGAAGCGATACTAAAGGGCAACCCAATATCACCCATGCGGCTCATAACGACCAACATCGGAAGCGATACTATAGGCAACAAACCCGAAGGCACAAACCCGAAGGTACAAACCCGAAGGCAACATACCCGAAGGCAACATACCCGAAGGCAACAAACCGTAGTGGCAAAGGTCAGAGACCCAGTACTGGACACCACTAACTGGCGGAATGTGTCATAACTCTCAAAAAGGAATCCGAAAAGTGGTAACGTGAGTCCCATAACCACTCGTTCGCACTAAACGGTTTACTATCCGTTAGTTAATTTCACACTCAAAGCAGTACAAAGTTTACCTCATATCATCGATAAACCAAACCCGAAGGTCAAAACGATCAATCGAATAGGTCGGGGACTAATCGAGAAGACAAACGCATGGATTCATGGTCCATGTTTTACCCAACCATTTAATCACCCTTCCACTCCGCTCGAAGTGCGAAATTGTGTATGTGCGTTTTAAATAGAATTTAAGAATTGGAGAAGGAAACTTTTAATACGATTTAGAGGGATTATTTATGAAAACCCATGAATGAAGTCAAAGATAAGTTATCAAAGCCAAAGATGCAATGACAACCACTAAAAAGCAACTTGAATAAATAAAATTTGGAAAACAAATCAAAATATGCAAAAATAGGCAAAACAGCAAAATAAGAGCAGGTCGGTCAACCGGTTGCAGGGCTCGGTCGGCTGGCCAGATGCAGGAAATAAAAAAAACTCGACATGAGCAGGTCGGTCGACCGGTTACAGGGCTCGGTCGGCCGAACCCGATGATTTTGCACTTCCTGCCTTATTTCAATGAAATGCAAATTCTTCCAAACCGCGACCGTTCGAGCAATGGACCTAAGGAGCTTTAATCAATAGATACCCCAACTCCATTAGCTCTCCGATTCGCAACCAAAAACATATTCAAACATCAAAGTTAGGATCTTTAACGAATTGAACCCAAACACTAAAAATTTGGAATTTCACCAATTCAATCCAAACCAAAAGCAAGTGCATATGAACAAGGTGTTAGGAATTCATACCCAACATCAATGAAATCAAGAGAAGTAGATGTGAGTTCAAAACTCACCTTTTACCCAAAAACAAAGAAGATGGAGCTCAATATCAAGGAGAAGACCAAACAAACACTACTTCAACTCAACAAGCTTCAATCTAAGAATAAAACAAATATTTCCCAATTTAGGTTTAGGAAATTTTCTGAAATTGAAGAGGAGAAGAGTTGGAGAAGATGAAGAAGAATTTACCAATGGATTCTCTTTGATTTTGGAGCAAGAAATCAAGTTGGAAGTTGAAACTAGGGCTTGCAAATTTCTATTTCTCTTTCCCTTCCACCATTTCAGTTTTAGCTTGAGAAATGAAAATGAAAAGGAGATGAATGAAGAGAAGGGGCTGAGCTAGGGTATTTAGTTAAGCTAGTGGGCTGAACCCAACCCAAAACCCAATAGAAAAAGTAGCCAAAATTTCACAAACTCCAAACATATCAAAGATTATACTCAAAAAGATCGCAAACGCCATTTTGGAACCAATGGAGGTAGTTTCGAGTTCCAATTCGGCCATTTGCAAAAAGTAGCTTTTCGGACCAAAATCCGACTAACGACGCTATATTTAAATTAAACATTTAAATATAAAATCGTTAAATATGCGGGTTGTTACAGATCTCCCCTCCTTACGAAATTGCATCCCCGCAATTCCTAGAGACGATATTTGTAACAACTACATACATAAAACATTCAAAAGAAAAGGAAATAAGCTCGAGATGAAAAGACATACTCACCGTTTCAAAGCAAAGAAAAAAAACCCGGATAAGATCGCTCGATATACTCTCTGGTTTCCCAAGTACAGTCATTGGGATTAGCGGACCATTGAACTTTAACGAGCGGCACGTCCTTGTTCCGAAGGTGTCGCACCTCCGTGTCAAGCACGCGAATAGGTTGCTGTACAATAGACAAGTCCGATGAGACCTCAAGCTCTTGCAAATCAGGAGAAGTAGTAACAGAATCCGACTCCCGAAGACACTCCCGAAGTTGCGAGACGTGAAACACGTCATGAATACCAGATAAATGAGCTGGAAGTGAAACTCTATAAACCACAGGGCCAATACGTTCAGCAATAGAAAATGGTCCTATAAAGCGAGGAGCCAATTTCCCAGTCATACTGAAGCGCATCACCCCTTTCAAAGGAGAAACACGAATAAAAACAAGATCGCCGATCTAGAACTCGAGAGGCTTCCTACGGTTGTCCGCGTAGGATTTTTGGCGACTCTGTGCCTCTTTCATTCTCAATCGAATAAAATCAATCCTCTCAGAAGAATGACGAACAAAGTCTGGGCCAAGAATAAGCTTCTCCCCAGATTCTAACCAACAAGAAGGTGATCGACATGGCCTTCCGTATAAGGCTTCGAAAGGAGCCATACCGATACTAGATTGAAAACTATTGTTGTAGGAGAACTCTACAAGAGGTAGATGATCCTCCCAACTTCCACCAAAATCAAAATACAAATACGGAGAAGATCTTCCAAGATACGATTCACCCGTTCAGTCTTTCCATCAGACTACGGATGATAAGCTGTAGAAAAATTAAGCTTTGTCCCCAAAGCTTGCTGAAGACTCTTCCAAAAATGACTCGTGAATAAAGGATCACGATCACTCACAATAGAACTAGGAACACCGTGAAGTCTCACGATTTCCTTGACATATAACTTAGCTAAAAGCGAAGCAGTCCTATTAGACTTAATAGGGACAAAATGAGCAGACTTAGTGAGGCGATCAACAATAACCCAAATACTAGAATGACCTGATCTCGAACGAGGTAGGCCGTCAATAAAATCCATAGAAATCTGATCCCATTTCCACAATGGAATCTCAAGAGGCTGAAGAAGACCCGAAGGACGCTGATGTTCGGCCTTAAAACGCTGACAAGTTATGCAATTGCTCACATAACTCGCCACATCGCGCTTCATGCCTTCCCAATAATAAAGAGGATGCATATCGGCATACATCTTGCTACTACCGGGATGAATGGTACACTTAGAACGGTGACAATCATCAAGAATGTCATGCCTAAGTGCAAAGTCAGAAGGCACAAAAAGACGGTTCTTCTTACGAAGACACTCATGAGAATCAATGCTAAAATCTTGCAACGCCTCATCACAAGATTTAGACTCACAAAGCTGAATAAGATGCAACAAATCAGGATCACGCCGCTGGGCATCGGCAATACGATCCAATAAAATAGGTCGAGCTCCCAAACTAAATAATAGAATAGGAGAATCAGAAGATGAACCTCGATCACGAATTTCACAAAAAGATAGAGTCTCAAGAACATTCCATTCGGCAAGCATCATAGAAATAACAGCCGAATGTTTGCGACTAAGCGCATCAGCAACACGATTACCCTTACCAGGGGTATACTGGATATCAAAGTCATAGGAAGCAAGAAACTCGAGCCAACGCTGTTGTCTCATATTGAGTTCCTTCTGAGTGAACAAATACTTCAAAGATTTATGATCGGTATAGAGAATGAAGCGCTCGCCCAATAAGTAGTGTCGCCAAATCTTCAAGGCAAAGACAATGGCGGCTAACTCAAGATCATGAGTGGCATAGCGGACTTCATTCGGACGCAGTTGTCTAGAAGCATAAGCAACTACTCGATCCATCTGCATAAGAACAGCACCGAGACCACTACCACAAGCATCGGTGTAGACAACAAGATCATGATTCCCTTCGGGAACCACAAGAATAGGAGCATTAGTGAGAAGTTCCTTCAATGTCAAAAAGGAAGCTTCACACTTGTCGGACCAATCAAAACGAATGCCTTTCCGAGTAAGGCAAGTGAGAGGAAGCACAACACGGGAAAAATCCTTAATGAACCGACGGTAATAACCCGCCAATCCAAGGAAACTACGAATCTCATGAACATTCTCGGGCCTCTTCCAATTCTGGATGGCTTCGATCTTTGAGGGATTGATAGAAATGCCATCGGAAGATACAACATGGCCTAAGAACTTAACCTTATTCTCCCAAAAGTGGCACTTGGAGAATTTGGCTCTAAGCTGATGATGACAGAGGGTACTCAAGACAATTCTCAAGTGATTAGCATGCTCGGCTTCAGACTTAGAATAAATAAGGATATCGTCAATGAAGACAAGGACGAACTTATCGAGATGTTCCCGGAATACCCGATTCATGAGATCAACAAAGAAAGCAGGAGCGTTCGTCAAACCGAACGGCATAACGAGCCACTTGAAAGAACCATATCGAGTGCGGAAAGCTGTAAAAGGTATGCTATCCTCCGTGACTCGTAATTGATGAAAACCTGTGGCAAGGTCTAGCTGAGAAAAGACCTTAGCACCACTCAATAGATCGAACATATCATCGATCCTAGGCAACGGATACCTATTCCTAATGGTCAACTCGTTAAGCTTGCGATAATCATTGCAAAGCCTAAGAGTTCCATCAGACTTCTTCACAAGTACAACCGCGGATCACCACGGAGAAAAACTAGATTGAATCAACTGCTTGGACTCAAGCTCTAAAAGCTGCTTCTTGAGTTCCTCATTTTCCTTTGTAGACATCCTCTTGGGAGGACGACTAACTGGCTGCGCGCCTGGAATGAGATCAATGAGGAACTCAATTGCCCGCTTGGGTGGCAAACCCAAAACAGGTTCAAAAACATCAGAAAAGTCACAAGCAATAGGAATACGAGATATATCATCATCATCTCGCGAATCAAGAGAATATAAAGCCATCTCGGAATTATCCACATTCTGAAGAACAAGAGATAGCTGAGTAGGTGAATCCGGATGTCGAAGATATAAAATTCTCTCCGAACAAATAATCCTGGCATCATATCTCACTAGCCAGTCCATACCCAAAATCATATCAAATCCCGAACAAGAAATAACGTGCAAATTCGAACGAAAAGAAAAACCACATAAAATAATCTCAACATCATCACACAGCAGGCTAAGGGTCGCGGATCCCCCAATAGGATTCGCAATCCTTAAAGAAGTAACCATACAAGAAACATCCAAAGATAAATTATCAACGAGCTTCTTCGATACGAAAGAATGTGAAGCTCCCGTATCGAAAAGAACTCGTATACTATGATCACGAAATAAAATAGAACCTTCCAAAATAGATGGAGATATACCTTTGGGTTGAGAAGGACCTTTTGAAGCCTTGGTAGCATAAAGATTGCTAGACTTGGCACCAGCCGGAACAGTAGGGCAAGCTGAAACATGATGACCTTCCTTCTTCGAATAACGACAGAAGAGAGGCTTAGGACAAGCTCGAATAATATGATCCGGAGAACCACAATTGAAACACTTTCGAACGAAAGGTGTTCCGGAAGACTGAGGCTGAGAACTAGGACCACCAGTCTTCTTCTTCTTAGAAGGAAAAGGCTTCTTCTGAATTGGAAACGGTCTCTTGTTGGGGTTCTTGGAAACCTCAACATCAACATCAACATCACTATCACACTCCTTCTCGACGGTCTCGAGATGAAGCGCAGAATCAACCAACTCCTCAAAAGAAAGTTTAAGTTGGAGCAACAAGGACTTCTTAAGATATTTCTTAAGACCAGAAACAAACTTCAAATTCTTCTTATAAGAAGTACTAATGAATTCAAGACCATACTTAGATAAAGCCTCGAATGATGCAACATACTCAGAAACAGAAGACTTCCCTTGCTTCAACTCAAGGAAGCGACGGGTCAATAAAACTTTTTCAGATTCAGGAACGAACTTGAGTTCAAATCGCTCCCGAAACTGAGTCCAAGAAAGAGTAGACTCATCAATCTCGGCTACAAGAAGCTCATACCAATCAAGAGCACGCTCTTGTAATAAGATAGAAGTTACAAGAACTCTATCATGGTAAGAAAGATCCATACGAGAGAAGATACGCTCGCATGTGCTAAACCAAGCTTGGACTTCAAGAACGGATTCAGAGCCCTTAAACGGCTTTCCTCCAAGATGATCAAAATCACTGCACTGACGTGCAAAGGCAGACTTGCGAGGTGGAGACACTCGAGGAGGAACTGGAGGCTGAGTGCTCCTAAACAACTCCAAAAACTGATCAGCAGACATATAAACGCCATCCGGATGTGAGCCACTGGATTGCCCAGCGTCCGAACATCGTCCCCTGCCTCTTCCAACCATACGCTGAAGGTAAGATAAGAACAAGATTATTCACAAGGTAGATATTACAATATGGGATACTACAGAATATAAATGCATTCCTAGACGTATTTCAAAACTCTATCTAACCTTGATGGAATAAAGAGACACGATGATTCAAAGATTTGTATCACTTGTACACTTTGATGTACCGTAATATGTGCTCTATTCTGTGTTTATCATATTTTGTCCTGAACTCAGCTCTGATACCACGCTGTGGCACCCCACCTCTATACCCACGCTAGCCGAGGACACTACAGGGTAATGCCGTCAACTAACACGGAGAATAAGGCTGGTTGGGAGCGACCATCTATAGCATTGCTTTAACTATCCATTAAATACGTCGGCAAAAATCATACCTAATAGATCGACATATCCAATGAATACTTAAAACAAAACCATAGGTGGCTGGATCTATCAGAACAGAATATAATAACTCAAATGTAATATACATCACAGAACAATAAATCATCATATACACATATACTGATACATAACAGAGTTTACAAAATAATACAAGTCAAGTGGTATAGCAGACCACAATATACAGACGAGTCAAAAGAATACATATCAGAGTTACTACAAAATGGGACTACACAAAAAGCTGTAACAAAAAGAAGCTAGCGAAGTAGTCCATGCGGAAGCAAAATAGGCTAAGTCCTAATGCACCTAACCTGAAACATCTCGGTCTGACCCGAGTATAAGATACACGGGTCAGTCTAGCTAAACAAATCAGTTAGATAAACTGAACAACAATAAACCTGCAAGGTTACAAGGTATAACAGATATCTCTAAGGGAGATAACACAATCATCTAACAAAAGATGAATCATATAGAACAAGCCTCATATCATCGGCAACATAAAAAAAAAGGATAAGAATATCCCAAAGCAAGCCATAAGGCAATAACAAATACCAATAAGGTACACAAGTTCCGCAAGGTAAACGCTACGCATCATGCGGCTCATAATGACCAACACCGAAGGGCGATACCAAGGGAATATACATATGAATGAAACATCATAAAATTTGCTCGAGCTCAGTACTGTACAAACAAGGATCCATGAGCCCGAAGACTCCAAACCCAATATCACCCATGCAGCTCATAACGACCAACATCGGAAGCAATACTAAAGGGCAACCCAATATCACCCATGCGGCTCATAACGACCAGCATCGGAAGCGATACTATAGGCAACAAACCCGAAGGCACAAACCCGAAGGTACAAACCCGAAGGCAACATACCCGAAGGCAACATACCCGAAGGCAACAAACCGTAGTGGTGAAGGTCAGAGACCCAGTACTGGACACCACTAACTGGCGGAATGTGTCATAACTCTCAAAAAGGAATCCGAAAAGTGGTAACGTGAGTCCCATAACCACTCGTTCGCACTAAACGGTTTACTATCCGTTAGTTAATTTCACACTCAAAGCAGTACAAAGTTTACCTCATATCATCGATAAACCAAACCCGAAGGTCAAAACGATCAATCGAATAGGTCGGGGACTAATCGAGAAGACAAACGCATGGATTCATGGTCCATGTTTTACCCAACCATTTAATCACCCTTCCACTCCGCTCGAAGTGCGAAATTGTGTATGTGTGTTTTAAATAGAATTTAAGAATTGGAGAAGGAAACTTTTAATACGACTTAGAGGGATTATTTATGAAAACCCGTGAATGAAGTCAAAGATAAGTTATCAAAGCCAAAGATGCAATGACAACCACTAAAAAGCAACTTGAATCAATAAAATTTGGAAAACAAATCAAAATATGCAAAAAATAGGCAAAACAGCAAAATAAGAGCAGGTCGGTCAACCGGTTGCAGGGCTCGATCGGCTAGCCAGATGCAGGAAATAAAAAAAACTCGACATGAGCAGGTCGGTCGACCGGCTACAGGGCTCGTTCGGCCGAACCCGATGATTTTGCACTTCCTGCCTTATTTCAATGAAATGCAAATTCTTCCAAACCGCGACCGTTCGAGCAATGGACCTAAGGAGCTTTAATCAATAGATACCCCAGCTCCATTAGCTCTCCGATTCGCAACCAAAAACATATTCAAACATCAAAGTTAGGATCTTTAACGAATTGAACCCAAACACTAAAAATTTGGAATTTCACCAATTCAATCCAAACCAAAAGCAAGTGCATATGAACAAGGTGTTAGGAATTCATACCCAACATCAATGAAATCAAGAGAAGTAGATGTGAGTTCAAAACTCACCTTTTACCCAAAAACAAAGAAGATGGAGCTCAATATCAAGGAGAAGACCAACCAAACACTACTTCAACTCAACAAGCTTCAATCTAAGAATAAAACACATATTTCCCAATTTAGGTTTAGGAAATTTTCTGAAATTGAAGAGGAGAAGAGTTGGAGAAGATGAAGAAGAACTTACCAATGGATTCTCTTTGATTTTGGAGCAAGAAATCAAGTTGGAAGTTGAAACTAGGGCTTGCAAATTTCTATTTCTCTTTCCCTTCCACCATTTCAGTTTTAGCTTGAGAAATGAAAATGAAAAGGAGATGAATGAAGAGAAGGGGCTGAGCTAGGGTATTTAGTTAAGCTAGTGGGCTGAACCCAACCCAAAACCCAATAGAAAAAGTAGCCAAAATTTCACAAACTCCAAACATATCAAAAATTATACTCAAAAAGATCGCAAACGCCATTTTGGAACCAATGGAGGTAGTTTCGAGTTCCAATTCGGCCATTTGCAAAAAGTAGCTTTTCGGACCAAAATCCGACTAACGACGCTATATTTAAATTAAACATTTAAATATAAAATCGTTAAATATGCGAGTTGTTACACCTCTCCTCTAGAGAGTGGTTGGAATAGGTTCGACACATGTTTTACGGCGCGGTTGCTAGAAGCTAAGTCGATGTAAGCACCTTTTTACTCTTTCTTTCTACCAATTAGTATGGGATTGGCTCCTTCTCTGTTTGCTTCACTTTGGTTAGGGTTTTCGTTTCACTGTGTGAGCAACGTGCTTTTATTTGATTTTTGAATCCTTTGCGAAAGTTTGTCTTCCCTGGTACCGTGGATAAGACATCTTAAATATGTTGACCAATTTTCTTCATGATGGTTGGATATAATAATCGATGGATATGATAGTTTTGGATTTGCTGCAAATGTGAAATGGTTAATGTAATTTGATATATTATGATATCTTATTCTTTGCAATCCTCTCTGAAGAACATTGATTATGTTAAAATGTTGTTATAGTGCTTTTAAATTCATTTGTTTTGTATGCTTTGTCTTTTCTCTTTACTTGCTTTTCCAAATTCCACTGCCGGTTTAACATGTGTGTTACAGTCAAAATAGAAGGACAGGAATTTTGAGAAGGTAATAGTACTGAACTAAATTATGGCTTTGCTTCAGGAAATCTTGGGGGTGTGCAGCAAATGTTGGTGGGTTTTGAACAATGAGGAAAGATAAACATATAATGCAAGGAAGGAAACCTTGGGTTTTTGGTCGAATGTTTCTGGTCAAAATTATGATTCATGCCCTTTCTTCTACAGTTTGTTAGCATTTGATAAATGATTGTTTAGTGGAAGTTAGAGATAAAAATAATTATCTGTAGGTGGATAAATTTGGACCGGTTAATAAGCAAGTGGCTTTCTTATATATGTATGAATACTAAATTAACTTACAGTCCCAACTGTTACGATAATTATTTAAAGTCATAAATTTCATGATTTGTTTGAGAGGAAAATCGACATTTGCTTTTTCCTTTTGATTGGAATTCTATGTAGAGTTTAATGATTAGGAAAGGGTGAGTTCTATATATCTAATATTCTATTTTCTTATCATCTAGCAAGGTCTGGAATATAGTGGAATACAGTAGAGCTGCTAGCTTCACTACCATTCCTTCTAACGTTTGAGCCATGAGGTATTGCTATTAAAACGAGCCTCCTCATTTTGATTCTCGCATATGTTTGTTTTCATGTTATTCCTGAATTGTTTCTTGCTTTAATGGGGAAATGGTAGGAATTAAATAATGTTTTCCTATACAAATTCATTTCAAATAATGGTTTTTCAAAGTTAAAGAATGTCTTTCACTTATTTGTGACTTTTCCACTGATGCATGCATGAAAGATTTTATTACGATTTTTATATTTTGTTACTAATACTTCAGATTTCTGAAAACTTTAAAATGTTTATATTTGCTCGATTATATTTAAATTTCTATATTGATTGAATTTAAGTTTAGAACTATTTATTGCCGCATAGCAAATTTGTGATGTCTATAAGGTATCAGTACATAATAAATAGTAGTTCAATTATACAGATTTCTATGCTGATTGAAGTAAAAGTATTTGTGATGTCTATAAGGTGTCAACATAGAATAAAATTTCTATAGTGATTGAATTTCTATATTCAAATTCCAATAACACCTTATGGTGTGACCGTACAGAATGGTAGTCAGTACATAATAAATAGTCATATTTCTATTTAATACATTTATATCTCTATAATTATCTATATGATTTTGTTAGTCGAGCTCCAAAACTTCAAACAAGTTATTGATTATAGATGAGTCAATTCAAAAGCTCCTTCCTGATATATTTCCATTACGGTATGAATTTTCCTTATATTGCTATAATTGCTATTTATTAAAATTTCTTTTCGACTATTTAATAAATTTATGTTTTTACTACTTTTATGTATGATTTTTTAATTGGAAATCCAAAACTACAAATAGGTTATTGATTATAAATTTACTAAATCAAAAAGGATTTAGTTTCTTTGATGTGTTTGCCATTTTTATAGCAAGTACATGATTTTGGTTGCTTACCTCCTACTATTTTCATATACTTTTTGCTCTTTTGATTTTCAGTTCGCATTGAGCTTCTATATAAAATGTATCATTTGTCTATACCAAATTCATTGCATATTAATTAAAAACTTGATCAGAATCACTGCATATTAATTGTAAACTTCATGAACTTTGACTGATTTTCTTTGATAGTTTTTGGTAAAGTGAGGATGAAAATTTATCTATGTGATTCTTTGTTTGGTTGATTTATTTTGCAAAGATTTAAAAGAGCTTATCAGTTCCAATTGGCATAGGAATTTTTATACATGGATTTTGTTAGACAACCGAATTATTAGAAAGACGAAACTACATAATATATGCAATTTTTTTTGCTTCTATGATATTTAAAATATTAATATTTTCTTATATGATAGGAATGATTATACAATTTGTGCAATTTAGTTGTGGCTCAAAATGTAACTGTTTTTGCTTACCATGTTGTAACATATCAGCGTGTTGGAAGTGTATCTGGTCTATATTGTATTATCATTATTGAGTTTGGTTTCAAGAGCACAGAGACCCTCCCAGTATTTTATGAAATGAACGGTCACGTTATTTTAATTACTCCAATCAAGCTCTCCGCTTATTCATTTAAGATAATTCTTTCTTTCTTTCTACTTTCCACCGTTTCTTTCCTCTGGTCAAAACCAAAATATTAATTTCCCTTAATTTTAAGCCTAAAATCAATTTTCTTCTTTTTTATGTTCTCTACAGATGCAAGATGGAGGAGTGGATCCAAAGATAGCCTACAGACGCAAGATGGAGGAGTGGATCCGAAGACAGGATCACGATTTAGTCGTCAATCCGATAACGATCTGCCTTCATCTATCATATTTCAGGTAACAATCCAAGCTTTTTTTGTTAATACCATTTGATTTGTTATGCATTACTATGCCCGGTTTTTTTTGGATTTGCTGTTTTTTTGTAGCGGTGAAAATAGTTTATGGCTGAAGGTAGGATCGCGATTTAATCGTCGATCCATCAACGATCTACCTTCGGCTATCCTATTTGAGGTAACAATCCAAGCTTTTATTTGTTAGTACCATCTGGTTTGTTCATCTATTGGATATTTTGGATCGTTCTACCCTAAAGTCTTTCTGTTCTTTTGCAAAGAGGTGTTGATATTGTTTGTTTGGGTGGTTAGCCGAGGAAAATAGGAATTCCCTTCCCTTACCTTTTATGTTGTTCATTGAATTCAGAATAATTTCATATATTATTCACCGTACTCAGAAACTCACTACTTTGATATTATATTTGTTAAGTAATCATAGCCACTTTCGTTAATTAATATATACAATCTATAAATATTATCCTTTTATTGTTTGTTGCCTCTTTTTATTTGTATATATTTTGTTAGGCTATCAAATATGTTTGCTTGAGTGTGGTTTGTGTATAAATTGTGTGTTGCATTTGCCCATGCAGTGAAGGTATCGTGTGCCCGGGATTTAAAGAATCTTTTATCAGCTTATTTACTTTGAATGGTTTTTGTTACAACCAATTAATATCAATGTTATTAAGTATGATACGTGCATGGAATGAATAGACAAGGAAATACCTAAATGTAAATTATATAATTGGCTTATGGCTCTTACTATATTTCTTATTTTTGATAAGGTTTTTCATGGTTGACGTCTAGAAGCAGGTTTCAATAAATTGTTTTCAAACAATTTGCATTTTATGTTCATAAAAGCTTGATGATAATAAACTATAATGTAGCATCAATAAGTTTCTTGATCATGCCTCTTGGTTATGTCAAAATTTTCATTATTCTGTTTGTACATGTATGTAGTAGAATCTTAGAAATATCTTTTTAACTATATAGCATGAGTTTTAACTAAGAATAATGCGACTTTACAAGTTGATGAGTATATAAAAGCTTGTGTTACTTCAATTTGACACACTGTTCATAGTTCATGAATGCTACAGAAGCAGAAGTAAAATTTTGTGACACATTTGTCTTATGTTGTTCGTGTAAAGTACAAGCTTGGTTGAAACAAAAAAAAATCTATAAAACAAATTTATTTAGTGGACGTGACAATTTCATAAAGCAAACCTTCACCATTGCAAATGACATTTATGAGGTATCCATTTTGCCATAAATATGGAAAACTTTAGCAAGAAAACATATTTCCTTTGCTAATGTGTTTAGATCTGCTGATAATTGCATTAATTTGACATGCACAAGATGCTCCCTTTTTTCCTTTCCATGTAAATCTTAGATGCATGAACAAACTTCCTATAAACTAATGCACGCTATATAATTCATTGAATTGTAATGCAGAAATGATCAAGGATAATAGAAAAACCTTAAGAATGGAAATTAAATGTGGCATTTATTTATCTTGATCATGTATTTCTATTATTTGAAGTCCTTAAGGTCCTGTATAAATTATATTATAGCTTAATAGTGGGGCTTGATCTTAGATTATTAGTGTTTTCGTTAAACTGTGTAAAAGCATTCTTCTTTTAGCCGAGCACATATTAATCAACAGACTTTGATTAGATACACCAAAATCCCTAATGATAATGTCCTCCTTGCTTGTCCACTTTGCCTTCTGTTGTTCATGCTTCCTGTCGGCACTGCCTGCTGACTTGCGAGTCGTCGAGATTGATTAATCAAAGGGTTATATGAACAGTTGCTAGCTCTTCTCCCGACATATGCACATGTTATTAATTCTTTTTAGTGGTCGATGTTAGATTAGTTAGGTTCCTCTTCTTTTTATTTTTCTTTGATAAGGGTTGTCGAATTCTTATATCAGAAACCAATTCTAGATGCTTGCATTAGTTCGATTGTTACATGATTCTATGTTTGGTGGGTGCTTTATTGAATAATATATATTAGGTGTAAGTTAAATTGCATTTATATTAGGATGAATTTATTTTCTTAGTTAGCGATTTGTTAAATGATATATAATGTGTCTAGATTAAGCTACATTTATATTTGGATGGCTGCATTTTCTGTTTGTCAAGTCATGCGTTCATCATTTCTTGGACTATCAAAACCCTTTATATAATGTTTGGTGCATAATGACCCATTTCAATGGTAGTTTTTGTATGGCGAGGATGTAAAATACAATGAATAATATTTGTGAAATAATATTATCGCATCGCTCTTATTTTTTAACTCTCATATCATGCATGATTCTACCTTAGTTTAAGATATATTATCTATGTCCTTTCCTTTTGTATTTGTTGTAGAATTTTGGGTTTTGTATGTTTGTTTTGGTTTTCTTTTTATGCTCTTCAATTTCGTTTGTATGACTCTGATTTCTTTATCTATTTTTGTTGCATAAACCGAGTTTAGGTCACTTTTTATTGGCATGTCTGATATACAAAGTCTTTAATCTTGACAATGAATATGATGAAGACCCAACCTCCTTTAGAAAAGTTAAAAAAGAGCACCTATATGTCATAAAAATCTATATGGAAAATTGTTTGGATGTTAATGTGTGCTTAACCCATGTAGTTTGATCAATCCTCTAAGTGTAGCATTGACTTGATCTATCATATTTTCAGTGTTCCTCATCAGAGCTAATGCACTTTTTTTATAGTAAAATAAAAATATACTATGCTTGAATATCTAGGATTTGACTATGTTGCATTCATGTATTATTTATTCATTTATTTATTTGCTTAATGTCATTTTTCAGCAACAAATGATAATTCAAAATTGTGATATTATTTATTGTGTTTACTTTTAATGCTTTGTTATAGTGGCACAATAATAATTATTAGCAGTATTTATGGCACTGGGTAATTATTTATTAACAGCATGTTGCAATATTTAAGCATTTTCATATCATTAGCCCTTCAATATTTGTGCGTCTGAAGTAATATATTTCAATTCTTCATTTCATAGTTAATTATCATTAGTCCATTACAGATGTTTACATTATCAAAGGCTGAATGAAATTGAACTCTTGTAGCAGATAAGTAGTTCAATAGAACGTAACCAAAAATGAGTTCTCACTGTTTCATGTGATTTTAAGTTTTTAGTAGTTGGTTGGACTCGTTTTTATTTGTTAATCAACAATAAAATTCTACTTTTTGCTCTGTGAATTCAAATAAAACTTGACAATGCATTTAGTTGTCAATTATCAATTCAAATAATTAACTTCTAAACAAAATAATATGTAGTCTTTCACATTTACTATATATGAGCAGTTTGATTGAAAAATCAATTTTTTTACTGTAAGTATATAGTCCTCTTCATATAATTCTATAACTTATGGTAAATTTGCACCTCTAATATTTTCAGTTTGTATTAGAAAGAATTCTGAGTGTGTCTGCGGACTGTCAACTATATTTCAGTATATTTGTAGCTAGCTTCAACAAAAATGCAGCTTGCAAACCTATAATTTTCTGCATATATCATTAAACATGAACAGATTAGAGAAAGATGCAGTGATGGTATTAGCAGATAAGAGTGAGGCATAAGTAAATATGATGCAAACATGGTAGCCATTCGACTTAGAAAAGTAGTTCAAGCACAGAGGCTGGATGAGTGTCGCCTATGGAGACATGTTGAACCGAGAAGCTCATGCAAGAATATTTATACCATCTCTTCAAGGATGAGCTAGAGACATGTTGGAAGCGAATTCAATAAAATTGCCAACAAACATATACCTCCAGCCTACCAGTCACCATTACTACTGCGGTGAATATATATACAAACATAAATTAAGGAATAAAGAGGTTGGAGCTAAGCAAGCAATGCAGGCATCCTTACGGAATTCAAATACATCCTTTAGCAGCTCCTTGCTAAATATGATTTCTATATACAATTTTTTTTATATACTTTACAATATGAAAGGGTAGCAAACTCATCCTTGACTAACAGGCAGTAGAACGATTCCTTGACTAACAGGCAGTACAATTGGGTGATATACTGCAAAAATATTTGTACTTCCATTTGAAATATGTTTTCAACTAACTTTTCAAACTTACATTTTTTGTTAAAAAGCATACAAATAAAAAATGGCTCTTTGTTGCAGGTACAAAAGGCTTCGGTCCTGAAAAAGTCTAACTAACTATAATGCAAAAGTTATAAGCAGGATAAGGCAATTATTTCGCAGTCTGAACATCTAATTTGACTTATAATATATTGTTTGTTTTTGCAATAAAGATAAAGTTTACAAACTTTATTATAATGCAACAGCATGTGCATATAATTTTCCATTATGTAGTTTAGTAGCAACTACAACTTCAAGCAGCGGGGATATATTGAGAGTATCATATATATATATATATATATATATATATATATATATAAACTAGATATATCGAGAGTTCTTAATATATAGACTGAATCCACAATCTATAAAGTAGATATATAAGTGCTTCAACTATAAACTTCGGGGAATAACTATGAAGATATGTGTATCACTTTATTCCTTTGCTACCATACTCCTTTCATAAAGGCAGGCAACTCTGGATTCAGTCTATATATTTGCTATAACAACTATGATAGGTATGTTTAATGATATTTTAATTTAGCAAACCCATTTCTTTGTCCATACTTATCATGTATACTGAAAGTGTCATATATTGTTTGTTCTGTCTATGTTTTAAAAATATGTAAAAAAACACAACGTTAACATAGCCAAATATATGTCACGTTTTATGTGTTGGATTAAAATAGGATTCTATTTCTATTTAATGAACAATATACTATGTAGTGGAAATATTATTTGATGATACGCCTTTGGTCTTATAGGACTCATGTTTTTTACTGGTTACTTATTTCACCATAGTGCACCTGCTACTTTTTTTCTCTATTAGCAAATACACTTTTCCATTTTAACCTTTTCGCCTACATATATGTTTGAGAGCATTCTGTCTTATTACTACATTGAGTTAATAAGGTTGTGTACTAATATTAATACTTATATTTGATATTGTAATAATGTTTCTAATTCCTTCATGCAAATAGAATATTGTGATTATTTTATAACATAATTTATCTTTCTAACTGCAACTAAAATATTTTTTCTATACCTGTATGCGAAGCACGGGTTCACACTAGTTCTTTTATAAATATTCAAGACAATTTATAAAACACTTTTTACACTTTTTCAAATTTTCTTTTAAGTTTCCCAAACCATGTTATAAGATTTCTCTTATAAAACCCATATCTGTTTATAAATACCCTATTTATAAATCTCGAAAACATTTATAAATAAATTCTAATCATTTACTTTAAAAAACTATTATATAATAATAAACGTTATAAATAAACAATAATTAACTTCAAACATCTTAAAACAGTAATAATTAATAATTTCGAAAAAAAATCTTAATAAAACAATAGTAATTTGTCTTCAATATTATTATAAATAATAACAATAAATTTCCAAACCTTATCGATAATTAATCTCAAGCCATATTAATAATTTAAATAATCAGCTTTTCAAAATATAAAAATATTAATAAACAACTTTAAAACAATATTAATATAAATAAACAACTTCTAAAATATTGTTAATATAAATAAACAACTTTTAAAACATAAATATATTTTCTTTATACAATTCCACACTTAAATTTCAACATAATCATTTCCAAATTTATAAACTGAATTTATAAATCTCGTTCTGTTTTATCAACTTCCATTTTATAAAAATCCTTTCATTTATAAAACCCCATCCATAACTCTATCCCTTTATAAATCTTGTCTATTCATAAATCTCATTTAAAGACATTAATCACCATCCATTTTTAATGTTTCCCCCTATGGACAAATTCTTTTTATAAATTGCTTTTTATTTAAAAAATGTTATATAATACCTCCAAATTTACCATCGCCTTCAATTTCCAAAATAGAATCAACTATTTTCTAAGCAATATTCCACATCTTATAATAAATCCAATGTTTGATTTATTTCACCTATCAATTAAATGATAATAGTTTCCTTTAAATTTATGAAACATCGTTTGCAACTCTATCCCTTTATTAATAAAATACGATTTTACAAATCTTCACTTTATTTGTAAAATGCCACATTTATAAGTCCCACATTTATGAGTAAATCTTAATATATGTATATACACACACCCCTTTATATAAAACGGTTAATAATTATTTATACCAAAATACTTTTACCTTCTTTTTAAAATATTTCATAAACTATTAATTTATAATATCTAAGAATCATACTTTTATTTTAAAATAACTCCTTCTTGAAATAAACTTCAAGAATAAATATTAATATATATATATATATATATTCGAAATCACTTAAAAATCCTTTTAAAAAACAAATCTTCATTTTATAGTATTTTGAAATACTAAAAATATGGCCTAGTGTTACCATAGTACTAAATAGGGAAAAATCTTCTATGTAATCGAATATGGCATCTAATATATCGCATAACAAATATATGAAAAGTAAAATCAACAGTGTGAGGAATCCAGTTGGATCCCTCTAACTTGTCCCCCGCATCACATACAGTATATAACCATAAATTTATAAAACCGCTTCGAGATAACATTGTATATAAAGAGTCATCAGCTCTTATACGGGAACGTAGTAGGGTCTCAGCAACTCCACGGGCAGGAATATATCCAAATCAATAAAATAGTAAATCATTCAAACATTCGGTCAGCAATTTTTATCAACTATATATCATATTATACTATTTAACCAATAAGGTGAGTTAACTTACTTCGATTCAACTTTTTGCCAAAACGCTCGGTTTGAATTAAAATTAAACAAACATTCAATTTTAACCCAAATTCTTCTAAGCTCCAAACCTATCCAATCCAAATCCATATCATAGATTTCGATGATATGATCGCAAAGCAATTCGTTGTGCTTGATTCCGACCAAGCATGAAAAAGTTATACATTATATAAGAATTTGATTTTTATTAATATAATTAATTTACTTGATTACATACAGTTAATCACCGCGTTTAAAAGCTAACCTTAACCCTCGTTCAAAAGCATCGTGTGCGACTTGTTTTAGCTCAAAATCATGACCATGCCATCATGCATCCTCGTTCAGGCCACGCCACATCGACAATCGCCGCCCCATGCTTCGCCCATGCTTGCGCCATCAACGTGTGCTTCAACGGCGCTGCTAATTGCCAAAATCGAATCCAAACCGCCCCACGAACGTGGCTAAATCCTTACATCCATGACATGCCATACGATAATCCAACTGTCGAAACCCTTCGTCGCCTTGATCTCTACATTTTCGTAGCAGAAGTTGAAGTCTGGAAATGCCTTGATTGACTTTGATCGTCGTGGGACATTGGATAGAAGGAGGGTAATTTAAAAAAAATAAACGAACCAAACTTTCTGATTTGCATGCGATAATCTAGGAGAAGGAGGGTAAATGTTTGAACATGCTTGGGTATGGGCCAATAGCGTAAGCATGGGCTGATGGTATGGCAAAGTTATGATGAATATAAATTATTATAATTTTAAAAATATCAAACTATAAACATCCGAAAATCCCAAACTCCGATCGACTTGGCGTTCTATATGAAAAACCCCTATTCCAAATACAATCGAACTAGTCTAGAGACCAAATTCGATCTTATACAGAACATAGCTTTTCAAACCCAATTATATTATATAAATTTCTGAAATTAATTTATATGTGTTTCAAACTCGTACAATCACATGATATGCCCAATTTTCACGAAATTCGACGACATACTATAATTCATCATTATGGATCCAATGGAACCTGTTTCGTCCAATTTCGAGATAGTGTCATGGAAGATTGTTTTCTCTCGTTAATTAAAGCGAATTATTATTAAAAAATTCAAATCATTTTAAATCAAATTTCAAAGTTTTTTTATCTTCATACTTATTCAAATAGAATTTAAATCAACTTCCAAAATCATTTTTATTCACGTCAAATTCGAAAATTAATAATTTTAAACAATTTTGAATATTCAATTAACAATTAAATTACCAGATAAATCGCTTAATTTGAAATATAAGTTGTTTAATTTATAAAATTAACCTTTTAATTATTTAAAATAAATTAAACATTCAAAATTCAAATGACTGAAATCCTGGGTGGTTACAGAAAACCATCAAGTGGGTCATTTCATAGTTATCCAATAACTATCGGTACATAACCTCTATGTGCCCTAGTACTCATGAGTACTACACTACATATCATTTGGTGAGCATTTCATACTCTACTCTCAATAGATAAATCGATATTCAATATCGATGCACCTTGACTAAGAAGATTTAAAATTGTATATTTGCTTTCATTGTGATAAATTACTCACGATTACAGCACTTTGCTTGTACTATCATAAAACATACCAATTATGGATTTTCTATTAAACATACATTTAATTAAATTAATTAATTAGTATAACATGTTATATCAAGTATGTAATTAAAAGAAAACACATTTTATATCAAATAAGATTGATTATTGAGTTAGATATATGTAACAAATTACATAACTGTCCTTAGGGCATACCCCTAACTCTATCAGTGACGTGCTTGGATTTGTGTTCCTTCTGAAATAAGATTTAGACCAACGTGTGACAGCTACCATAAGTATATTGGAGGTGAGGGCGAAGAGCATATCTTGATTTATCGTGTTGAGGGGGAAGGATTGATCTTATTTACTGACGGAGTATATGGTTAATGTAATAAAATTGTCTCAAAGGATGAATCTTGGAATAGGATATATATATATATATATATATATATATATATATATATATATGTTTGTGCCAAAATTGGTCACAAACCCCAAGTATCGTGAAAGCACCAATATATGAATATAAATCAACGATATAGCACAAGTCACAAATCTAACCAAACAACAAACATAATACAAAAATAACGAACAAAAACACAAGATTTATAGTGGTTCGGCTATCTCCGGCCTACGTCCACTTCAAGTAATTATCTTTTATTGATGTTCTTTTCTGGTTACAGTTGATTACAGTGGATTACAATGAAGAATTTCAAATATAACAGCAATGGTGGAGTGAAAAATTGAATCCGATAGAGTCTGGACATCTAATCGCCAAAAAGACCATTTTTCTATAGGCTTCAGGGGGCTAATTATAGGTGTAGGAGGCTGATATCGCGCTCAAACTTCGGGAGACTCCTTCTGGCACATGAGTGGGCCCACGCGATTGATCTCGGAAAGTTTCGACTCTATCCGGACTCGGACAAAATTCATCGATATTCATGGTGTACCTGCAATGCATGATCGATATTCATGACTAGTAATCATTGATTTTCAAGTAATTTTTGGGTATCTCAGCTTTGCCTAAAGGTGGGATAACACTTTGCCTCCCAAAACATGCCTTTTGGTAAAATGTGTGTTTTGAATAACTTCAAATCAAATGCAGTGAGTTCATGTTTAATTCAAAGCTTGTGGCATTGTCAATCAAGTTTGCGGCTGCTCGAAGCCAAGAGATTATTCATTTTTTCCTGTGGAAATTTAGAATAAAATTCTACAGTCGCTCTGGACTATCAATGATTACTCCGGACCCTTGCCAAGTCCATCCAGACATAGCGATCGAATAGAAAGATCCTGTTGCACTCCGGCGTTGCCTTCTATCCCTTGCGCTCTGGCCCCAGCTAGGGCTTATAGCGATGTCTTGGTCATTCTAGACCGATCATAGCCTCTCCGGGCCCTCGCTGGATCCCATCCTGTCACTCTCCGGTGAAGGGGAAACAGTGTTAAGTGAGTCGATCCTGTCGCTCTCTGACGAAGCGACTCACTTCTTGCACTCCAGTTCAGTGTTTCTGAACATTAAGCAATGTCATGGCCTAGAACATAGGCCGATCATAGCCACTCCAGGCTCTTATTGAATCCCAATCCAATCACTCTTCGGTGAATGGGAAACGACGTTAAGTGAGTCGATCCTGTCGCTCTCCGGCGAAGCAACTCATTTCTTGCACTCCGGACCCCGCCTCTCTGGGTAGGGTCATAAAGCGATCATGTTCGAGCTGGTTTATAATATTCATCCTTTTAACTCTCCGGTCAAAGGTTTATTTCGAGAAATTCAAATATATTTATTAAATTCAAATCCTGGATGTTCAATCTCAAACATCAGAAAAAACTAGACATTGCCTCTCCGTGCAGATCGATCTATCGCCATCTCAGAGCATGCCTTGAGATCTCTCCGGTTCCCATACATGTGTAAGTGGAATAGCCGTCTTATTTTAAAATCATATCTAATAAATCTAATTGACCAAAGTCTAAATCCTTAACTTGGCCCTTGCCATCATAATCATTTGATGACGAGTCTTGATCCAGATCTAGGATCAACTCTATTCGGGGGAGGCGTTAGTTGTTCAGGTCTCACGGCTGTTGTCCGTTCTCTAGTATACTGTGGCAATCTACCACTCCTGGCATGTTCTTCCACCTCATCCTTTAGGTGGCGGCATGCATCGATAGTGTGCCCATCCAGCTCATGGAATAGGCAATATTTTCCACTTCTACGATCCCGCTCTGTGGGATCTTTCCTAAGTGGTTTTCGATAGGGCAATTCCTTCGCCCCGCACAGCGTTTGTTTCTCGCCTCTCGGCTCGTGATTCTTCTAGATCGAACGAATCTTTCGGCTTCATGGTAGAATTCTCCAAGATCTTGTGGTGGATCTCTTGCCAAAGAATCTTTGAATTCAGTGCCTTCCCCAACTCCTGCCAACGCCGCCATCAAAATCATCGATGGATCCGGACGATCTACAGAAGCCACCGTTGCATTGAATCGTAGTAGAAAATCTTTTATGGACTCTCTAGTCCTTTTCTTTATCGAAGCCAAAGTCATCACACTCTTGGGTCGCGTCACATGGACCCTAAACTGTCTCATGAAGCAATCTACGAGCTCGCCCCATGTTCTGATCGATCCAGTTTCTAGTTTTAGGAACCAAAGCACAGCTAAATCTGATAAAAATAAAGGGAAATATCGTGCCATCACTTCCTCGGATGCTCCCAGCACTTCCATATGTCTGATGTATCTGGTAATGTGCATGCTCGGGTCTGACTTCCCATCATAAGGGTCCAACATTGGTAGTTTGAACATTGGAGGGTTCCTTGAATTTCTGATAGTCGGAGTGGACGGACAACGACTGACTTCTTCCAATTCTGCACTTGACAATCCTCCTCTCATGATTCATCGCACTAGACCAATCATTCTTTCATCTCCGTCCGGGGGTTGCCCCATTTTCATGTTTCTATCCTGCCCCCCAAGTCTCCAAGGGAATTCTGGTACATACTTTTCTTGTGCCTCGTTAGCATTAGCATTGGCTCTAGCCTATTGAGCTCCATCCATTGGTCTTCTAGTATCAGATCCTGAGGTTCTGCCCCCAAGTCCTTGTTGATTGCCTTCTGGTTCTGCATTCTGATCTTGACCTTGATCTCCGTTAGTTTTTGCAATCCTAACTCCTTGTTCAGCATTCGCAGTTGCTGTAGTTGTTCAAAGGTTCTGCACATTCGCCGCCCTCATCTGCTCGAATAAATTCTACAGCATCTCCTATTGACTCTTCATTGTTCTTTCATGCATTAATTAGCCATAGCTTCCATCTCATCCCTGGTGATGTAATCGAAGCCTGTCCTTCTCCAGCTCCATAGGATGCCTCCTGGCTTCCTCCTTGTTGGCTTCTCTCAGCTCTTTGTCTTCTACTTGTTTGTCAAGTCATTGTCTCTAAATCTGAACCTTTCAAGCTTTTAAATCTGAACTTCAAATTTGGTGCAGCAGGTGTTGGTTGTTCTCGGTGAAAGAACCAAAGTGTTTGCGCCAAAATTGGTCACAAACCCCAAGTATCATGAAAGCACCAATATATGAATATAAATCAACGATATAGCACAAGTCACAGATCTAACCAAACAACAAATACAATCTAGAAATAACGAACAGAAATACAAGATTTATAGTGATTTGGCTATCTCCGGCCTACGTCCACTTCAAGTAATTATCTTTTATTAATGTTCTTCGCTGGTTACAGTTGATTACAGCGGATGACAATGAATAATTTTGAATATAACAGCAATGGTGGAGTGCAAAATTGAATCCGGCAGAGTATGGACGTCCAATCGCCAAAAAAACCCTTTTTCTATAGGCTTCAAGGGGCTATTTATAGGTGTAGGAGGCTGATATCACGCTCAAACTTCAGGAGACTCCTTCTGGCATGTGAGTGGGCCCACGCGATCGATCTCGGAAAATTTCGACTCGATTCGGACTTGGACAAAATTCATCGATATTCATGACTAGTAATCATTGATTTTCAAGTAATTTTTGGGTATCTCAGCTTTGCCTAAAGGTGGGATAACAATATACTCTCCTGATTCTGGGAATAATGTACCTAACATAGCTTTGCTTTTTTTAGGGAACATGTTATTAGGCTTGTTAATGATGGAAGTAGTGATGCAAAGGACTAGTGTTCCTTATCTGTTAGCAGTACAGGTGCTTTTTCCTATTTCCTATACCTTTTTTAGCTTTTCTGGTGAATATTTCGAGCACCTGTTCTTAATGGTTATTAATAAAAGTGAACGACCTACTCTAAAGCCGGTTTGCCTTGTTAAAATAATTTGAATTTATGAGGGGATGAGCAAATGACTGCACTGACCTTTGTAAGGATTGGGTGAAGGGACTAGTTTGGAACCTATCTATAATGGCATAGAGGAGTGTGTCATAAAACTGTACAATGTTCTTGAACCAACTACCACAATAACAGATGTACCGTGTCTATATAATAAAATAACGATCCATGATTAATATTCAATTAGACTAGTATAATACACTAGTGGTTATTTAATAGTTAATTACGCCATTGATTCACGATTATGATCAAGACTCGTATTGATTAAAACCAAAAATATATTGATATATGCACATGGAATTTAAAGTGGTATTTAATTATTTGGTGTGCTTATCTAGTTGGAAACTCATGTATAATCTGTAGATTGTCAATCATCGTCTAAGAATGTTGGAGTAATCTGAATCTGGCTAGCTTCGTTAATTTTATATTTGCCTACTAACTGCTCATATAGCAATTTTTAATTACAAAAGGGGAAAAATGTTTAGAATAATAAAAATGAAAGGAAGATGAGGTTATGTAGATGTTAACCTCTCGTATATTTATTTCAAAAGCATCTAATGTAACACTCCTAATTTTTAGTAACATTATTTAGGACATTTAATTAGTTAAATAAAATAATGTGACCATCAGGGGATTGAGATTTGTGTTAATAGAAAGGTTGCCGTGCCATTTATACAAATGAACTAAAGGGAAAATGAAATAAAATGTTAGGGAAATAGAAAGGGCAATATAGAAATAAATATTATTATTATACCCTAAACCCTTAAGCCATATTCTAACGTTTATTATTCACATTCACAAACTAAAACTAATGCTAGAGAGGCCGACCACCATTAGAGGATAATAAGAAGAAGATAACCAAGATTTCAAGAGGAAAGCTTAAGCAAGTTAATCAAAGATCAAATCTCAACTCCTTAATCACAAAGACAAGGTGAATAATGACTACATCTCATGTTTTTTAGTTTTAGATTAAATACGAAACATTTTGTAGGATCTTGCCATGTTTTTTATTGTTAAATCGGGTATATATGCTTGTTGATGATTTATCTAATTCATATGAATTTTATAATATGTTTTAATGTGAAAACCCTATTAAATGATGTTCAAATGCCTTCCGATATTCGAATAAGGTCAGAAATGATATTCTAGAGAAGGGTTTCAATTTTCATAATTTTTTGAATTAATATGGATTTATTATTAACGTCTAGTCAAGAATATGGTTATTTGGGTTTATAAATTAATTATGGCTAATATATGTCTGTTTTGGGTCAAAAATTAATATATGTTAGAAAACATATTAAAAATGATTTATGGGAATTTTAATAGATTTTTCCTAATTGTTTTAATAAGTATATAAAATTATTTAAGGTATGAGACTTAATATTTTATATATTTATAAAAGGAAAAAGGGGGCATTTTATAAATAAACTAAATTTGTTATTTCTGAAATTTTGGCAATACTTTTAGAAAAGAAATTAGCAACCAATCATGTTTTAACAAATAAGGTAGGTTAGTAGAAAATAATTACTTTAAAAGGTTGAAAATCAGTTTATACATACTTTTTACACGTTTTGCCACTTTTGGCACCTAGCTTTCGACTTCACTCCTTCGCCTCCATCACCATCAAAGCAATCTGCATGGTATCAAAGGCTTGGTACACAGCGAATTAGATATAGGCGAAAGTATGTAGTCGAAACATGGGGTTCCGAATGGCTTGAAACTTTTATTTGTTTTAAATAAAACATGCTTTCTTTGCTTTCGAAAGGAACGCTTTCGACTTAGTTAGCTTTTGACTTGGTTAAATGGTATTAAGGAATGGTTCTGAAAGAGGTTGTAACTTTTGTTTTAAATAAATGCTTTCAAAGGGGTAGAAACTTCTTGTTGCCGCATTTAACCTTTCGAAGCAATGCCTTCAAAATTATTTCTTTATTTTAAAACTTAGCCACTTCTCTAATGCTTTCGAAGGGACTGGTTTCGACACCATCCACTTCATTACTTAGGAAACTGCTTTTAAAAGAGTGTTTTTGACTTAGTTGTTTTAAGACCCTTTTGTCTTGTTGGAAGTTGAACCCAAAGGTTTCGAAGAAATGATTTTAAATGGTTTCAAAAGGTTATTCCACACATTTTATTAAACCCAAATGCTTTTGAAAGGTTTGATTATATGAAAAGATTTTTTTCTTTCAAAAGGTTAAAGATAAAGGTTTCGAAGGGGTGGTTCCCTAACGTTTTTGAAACGTTTTAAATGGAAGGTTTCAATGTTTTCGAAAGGTAGTGTTTATAGTGTTTTGATAAAAGGATGTCTAAGGTTTTAAAGCTTTCGAAAGGAAGGTTTTTCAATGTTTTCGAAAGGTTTATTAAGAACGATTTCAAAATATATGTCTTGGTCTTTTGACCTAAGGTTATAAAGCAAAGGTGTTACTTGGTTTCGAAAGCGGTACTTTCAATGTTTTCAAAAGGGGTGCTTTTAAAGGTTTAAATGTTTTCATCAACAAAGCTTTGAGTAAATTATATATAACATGGCAAAGTGTTTTGAGTAAAGCATAGAATATTATC
This sequence comes from Allium cepa, assembly GCA_030765085.1. Taxonomy (NCBI): domain Eukaryota; kingdom Viridiplantae; phylum Streptophyta; class Magnoliopsida; order Asparagales; family Amaryllidaceae; genus Allium; species Allium cepa. The sequence goes on along the minus strand of CM060943.1, from coordinate 675,480,680 downwards.
ATTGTTTAAGTATGATTTAAAAGGAATAAATCATTTTGAAAGAAACGGTTTTCAAGGAAAATTTATGGGTAGTTGACCCTAAGTAAAATGACTTAGATATTAGAATACCAGATGGGACTGGTATGAAGTCGTGCCCTATACTTTAGCTAGTAGCCCCTAGCTAATATAAGTCCAACATTCCATTTTGTAGGGTTTTGTCACATGTAAGGCTAAAATGATGTTATACACAGAAAGGAATATATAAAGGCGAGATAGTTATTGGTGAGCCCGCGAAGCCATTATTATCAGTGGACCCTAGGAGAAATTAGGGACAGATTGTCTAGAAGTGGAGTATCAAACAAAAGTTAGATTATTTTTTAATTTGTTTGGTAGGCCTAAGTCATCCAAAGGTTAGTAATCAGCCAAATAAAACTATATTGATTGGACAGATAGTCCATTTATTACATGATTTGTATACATACATGTTATTGCTTTATTGTTTTAACTAGTTTTGGTTGTAGGATTAAGATTTGCAAAAGATATGTTTTACATCGATATTAGTGAGGGAAAACTCATTCCGCTAAGTGGCATGGCCTCACTTAATATCAAATAACCGAGATGTATAGTATTATTCACACCAAGCTTTATGCCTGACTCGCAGTTTTTGTCTTTCCCTTTAAATTTTTGGGTATTCAAAATTAATTTAAGTAGGCTTAGGGTTGAGTATTTACAGGTTTTAGTAGGTTGACGAATAAAGCTTCTAAAGACGAGCAAGAGGCTAATGAATAGCTACTTAGGAGTTGTCTTATTCATTTTTATTTTCGTTGTGTTGTATTAAGTTTTTTATGACTATATAGTACTCTGATTATCCAAGAGGGCATCTTCATATGTCGCTCTTGGCGTATTTATGTAATAATCATATTTGATCCGAACCTGGGAAACATTTGGGATTATGTAATCTGGATATGAAACATGTTTTATGAAATGTAATTAGAAATGTTATTTTGAAATCTATGATTTTTTTCATATTCATGTGCTTTTGATATTATGGATATGATTAACAATACTGTATTTGATCATCAGGAGTTAATACTATGGATGATTGCAGCATCTATAGTGCTTAGCTTCGAGCCTCCAAATATGGGATGTTATAACTTGGTAAGTTTATGAAAAACTTTAAACTAAAATGATTTTTGAAAACATAACCCTAAGGAATTAGGGAAAAGATTGGGGTATGGGATAATGCTATAGTAACGTACTTGTATTTGCTATATATAAGTGTGTGCTTTTTCTCTAGTCTCCTATCTCTATTAGACTATTCTATTGTATCTTACGAGGCTTGAATACAAAAATGGATGCTAGAAGTGGAAGAGTTAACCTTGAAGGGGGAAGCATCACTACAAATGGAAATGCCAGACCAAATATACGAAGGAACCAAGGTTAGGCACAAGCTAGAAATATGGGTGCTGGAATCCCGCAAGTTGATATGGGAGCGATGCATCAGTTCTTTGTAAACATGATGCCATCGGGAGTTGCTGCCGGTGTAGTTGGAGGAGGAAATCAAGAAGCTCCAGTGGTGAATAACTATGTTATTTTAAGTAGAAATTATACTCGGCTGGGAGGAAAGTCGTTCATTGGTACTGAAGACGCCATTGAAGTAGAGAAATGGTTACTTCATTGTGAGAGAATCTTTGCAGATTTAGGGCTCAATGATGAGCAGAAGAGAAGGCTTGCTTCGAGATAGCTTCAAGGAGCAACACTGTATTGGTGGAATAGTGTAACGATTGGAGTAAATGAAGAGATAATGACATACGCTGAGTCCAAAAGGAGACTTGAGGAAAAGTTTATGTCTGAGATTTTAAAGTTCACTCTGCTCAGAAAGTTTGCTGAGTTGGAGCAGGGGGATATGACCGTGCTGGAGTATGCTACAAGGTTTGAGGAGCTAGGAAGATATGGCTATGCTGCTGTTGAGACCATGATTAAGAGAAATGAGAAGTTCATTAGAGGGGTTGAAACCTGAATTGGCCAGGGCTCCATTACCTCATATCAGGGATCCTTGTGATGTTGTAGTAGAGATGGCTTTAAGACATGAGGTGACACTTGCTTTTCTAGAGAGGAATAAGGCAAAGGAAGTCTGGGTGAGACAGAGTCAAAAAAGAAAGTTCTTCCATAAGAAAGGAGCTCAGAATGGTGGAGCTGCAAGGAAAGGAAGTCGGAGGTTGTTTGCTTTAAGTGTGATAAGAAATGGCATTTCGCTAATGAATATCACTCAGGAGAGGCAAAGAAAGTGATCAGGACAAAGAATATTAGATGCTTCAACTACAATCAAATTGGACATTATAAGGACCAATGCAAGGAGCCTGCTCAAGATGGAAAGGGCAAAGTGTTTGCATTGGAGCCAACTACCTCGAGGCCAACAACAGAGGAAAAGGAAAAGCTATGTTTGGGGGTACGCTTATGATTCTTGGTATGTCAGTTAGCGTTATGTTTAATACCGGTGCATCACATTCTTTTATATCTCATAGTTTGGTAGATAAGCTTAACCTAAACCCTTATACTTAGTTACTTCCTTAAGTGTTGCAAGAAGGGTATGCGACACTTGGGATGATGTGTGACCATTTAGAGTTTGAATTGTTAGGTCATACCTTTGTCTGCAGTTTGCCTGTGTTTGATTTCGTAGGGTTGGGAATTATTTTGGATATGGATTAGTTAAGTACGATGATAGTAAAATTTTCCATAATAGAAAAATATCGCATAGACACCCTGACTTTAGTGACCGGGTTGTATATACCGTAGAAAGCCCCAGCTGTAAGGTGAATGCATTGTTGGGTGTTATGGAGGTAGAAGATGAGTAAATTCGAGTTTTCGTGGTTAGATAATTCGTAAATGTCTTTGAACCTATAGTAGGATTGCCACGTAATGAGTCATTGAGTTTCAGACAGATTTGGTAACAGGAGCAGAACTAATGTGTAGACCCCATGCAGGATGATGCCTACTGATATGTGGAGCTGAAGGGGCAGTTGGTGGATTTAGAAGGCAAGAATTTTATCAGGCCAAGTAGTTCACGTTGGGGAGCAATCGCATTGTTTTCTAAGAAGCCGGACGGATCGTTAAGGTTGTGTATCGATTAACGTAAGTTGAATGAGAAGACGATTAAGAATCGATATCCGCTACCTAGAATTGACGACCAATTGAGTGGAGCAAAGGTATTTTCTTAGTTGAATTTATCAATAGGATTCCATCAACTTAGAGTGGCAAAAGATAGTATTCCTTTGATGATATTTAGAACTAGATATGGTTGTACGAATGGTTAGTAATGTCATTCGGACTAAATAATGCACCAGCATTCTTTGTAGATTTGATGAACCGAATTTTCCGAGAGCACTTGGATAGGTTCATGTTAGTTTTCATAAATGATATTTTAATATACTCCAAGGATGAAAGAGAAGTTTTTGAAGTTTCTTTTCTGGAAGAAGGAAGTGAAGTTTCTTGATCATATAGTCTTAGAGAAAGGGTTGTCTGTAGATCCCACTAAGAATAAAGTGGTGAATAATTAGAAAAGACCCACAACGGTGACCGAGATAAAGAGTTTTCTTGGATTAGTTGGGTACTATCGGAGTTTCATAAAGGATTTTTTGTGGATAGTAGCACCGGTGACCAAGCTAACTTGAAAAGATGTGAAGTTTGTTTGGACCGATAAGTGCGAGGAGGCATTCCAGAAGCTGAAACACTTATTAACTAATGCACATGTGTTAGTTGTTCTGGAAGGGAATCGAGACTTAGTAGTGTACATAGTTGCTTATGGAACTGGGTTAGGAGCCGTGTTAATGCAAAGAGGTAGAGTGATTGCCTATGCATCCTGACAGCTTAGAGTACATGAAGTAGATATCCTAACCACGATTTGGAGTTGGAAGTGGTGATCTTCGCGTTGAAGATTTGGATACATTATCTTTTGGGAGAGCAATTTGAGTTATATACGGATCATAAGTCACTGAGGTATTTATTCTCTCAAAAGGAGCTGAATATGAGACAGTAGAGGTGGTTAGAGTTTTTAGCTTTTTATGAATTTAGTATTGAGTGCACACAAAGAAAAGAAAACTAGGTTGCCGACATACTTAGCAGAAAACATCAAAATTCTTTATTAGTGATGATAGCTGAGTGGAAAATTTAGAAGAGTTGACGACATATAGAGTACATTGGATATCTGAAGCTGGATCTAATAGGGAAACTGTGGTATTAGCATGTTTGAAAATTCGACCAGTGATGATCGAGAAGATTACTTCTAAACAGATGGAAGACCCAATGTTAGTTGAATAGATTGGAAAGTTAAGGGATGGAAAAGAGAGTGATGACCTAAAGGGATTTAGTCTCGACCAGAATGGGTGGTTGATGAAGAAAGGAAGGTTATGTATTTCGAATGTGGGAAGCATTAAGAAGGAAGTCCTTGAGGAGTGTCACGTTCGAAGTTCACTATTCATCCGAGAGGAACTAAAATGTATTAGGACATGAAGAGTAGTTTCTTCTAGGAAGGAATGAAGAGGGATGTAGGCTTATGGGTAAAGCAGCGTTTGAATTGTCAATAGGTAAAAGACGAACATCAGAAGCAAAGTGGGTTGCTACATCCTTTAGATGTCCCAATGTGGATGTGAAATTCGATCACTATGGACTTTATAGACAGGTTACCAAGGTCAAATAGAGGAAATGAAAGTACATGGGTCATAGTGGACAGGTTAACTAAGAGTGCACATTTCATTCTGGTTAAGTCAACCTGGACAGCACCTATTTTAGCTAAGTTATTTATGAAGAATGTAGTTAGACTATATGGAATTCCTAGTAGTATAGTAAGTGGTACAGATTGCTTATTCACTAGTGAGTTTTGGAAGAGTTTGCAAGATACTTTAGGTACAAAGCTCCAGATGAGTACCGCTTACCATCAACAGATCGATGGGCAAATAGAAAGAGTCAACAAAGTCTTGAAAGATTTGTTACGAGATTGTGTGCTAGAATTTGGAGGATCATGAGAAGGCCATCTAAACTTAATCGATTTTTCTTTTAACAACGGTTATTAGGCTAGTATAGGGATGGCACCATTTGAAGCTTTGTATGGAAGGCTATGCAAATTTCCAGTTTGTTGGTTACAGACCGGGGATAGGTTGGTTCTTGGTCCGGATTAGAGAAGCTGTAGAAAAGATTCAACATAGAATGAAGGAAGATCGGTCGAGGAAAAAGAGTTATCATGATCGAAGACGGAAAGACTTAGAATTATTAGTAGGAGATCATGTTTTTGTCAAGGTATCAACAATGAAAGGTGTAATTCGATTCGGGAAATCAAGAAAGTTGGCACTGAGATTCGTTGGACCATTTTCTACTATAGAAAGGATCGGGAAACTTGCATATAGAGTAGAGTTACTAGGTAGTTTGGCAAGAGTCCACGATGTTTTTCATATTTCTCATCTGAGAAAGTGTATTTGAGATCCGAATACTACTATAGCACCGATGATGTTAGAGGACTTAGTAGTAGAGACGAATTTGATTATAGTTAAAAAGTCAGTTCACATAGTCGCAAGAGATGAGCAGTGGCTAAGGAGAAGGTCAGTCAGATTAGTTAAGGTCTAGTGGAGCGACGATGAGAGAGACTATACTTGGATGACTGAGAGTAGGATTAAAGACACTTATCGTGATTTGTTAGATGGTATGTTTTACCTTTATAATTGATTTCATTGTGTACCTTATCGTGATTTAAAGCACGAAATTCTTTAAGGAGGGGAGTCTGTAACACTCCTGATTTTTAGTAACAGTATTTAGGACATTTAATTAGTTAAATTTAGTAAAATAATATGATGATTAGGGGGTTGAGATTTATGTTAACATAAAGGTAGTCGTGCCATTTATACAAATGAACTGAGGGGAAAATGAAATAAAATGTTAGGGAAATAGACAAAGGCAATATAGGTATAAATATTATTCTTATACCCTAAACCCTTGAGCCATATTCTTAAGTTCATTATTCACATTCACAACTGAAACAAAAGATAGAGAGGCCGGCCACCATTAGGGGATAACTAGAAGAAGATAAGCAAGATTTCAAGAGGAAAGCTTAAGCAAGTTAATCACAGTTAATATCTAAACTCATTAATCACAAAGCTAAGGTGAATAATGACTACATCTCATGTTTTTAAGTGCTTTCAATTTTAGATGAAACCAAACCATTTTGCAGGATTTTTCCACGTTTTTTATTGCTAAATTAGGTATATATGCTTAGTGATGATTTATCTAACTCATATGAATTTTATGATATGTTTTAATGTGCAAACCCTATTAAACGACATCTAAATGCCTTGTAGTTTTAGAATAGTATCAGAAATGATTTTCTCAAGATGGATTTCAATTTTCAAAATTTTCTGAACTAATTTCGATTTATTGTTAATTTTCTAGTTAAAAAATAGTTATTTGGGTTTAAAAATTAATTATCGCTAATATACGTATGTTTTGAGTTAAAAACTAATATATGTTAGAACATATATTTAAAATGATTTATTGGAATTTTATAGATTTTCCTAGGTGTTTTAATAAGTATAGAAAATTATTTAAGGTATGGGACTTAAATATTTTATATATTTATTAAAAGAGAAGCGGCATTTTGTAAAAAATTAAATTTGTTATTTCTGAAATTTTGGCAGTACTTTTAGAAAAGAAATTAGCGACCAATCATGTTTTAAAAAAAAGGTTGGTTAGTTGAAAAGAATTACTTTAAAAGGTTAAAAATCAGTTTAAACATGCTTGTTACATGTTTCGCCACTTTCGGCACATAGCTTTCGACTTAATTTCTCCGCCTCCATCACTATCGAAAGCAATACGCATGGTATCGAAGACTTGGTACGCAACGAATTGGACATAGGAAAAAAGTATGTAGTCGGAACATAGGGTTCTGAATGGGTTTAAACTTTTCTTTGTTTAAATGAAAATGCGCCTGCTTTTCTTTCGAAAGGAATGCTTTCGACTTAGTTAGCTTTAGACTTGGTTAAATGGTTTTAAGGAATTGTTCTGAAAGAGGTTGCAACTTTTGTTTTAAGTAAATGCTTTTGAAGGGGTCGAAACTTCTTGCTGTCGTATCTTACCTTTCGAAGCAATGCCTTCGAAATTGTTTCTTTATTTTAAAACTCAGCCGCTTCTCCAATGCATTCGAAGGGATTAGTTTCGACACCATGCACTTTATTATTTAGGAAACTGCTTTTAAAAGAGTGCTTTTGACTTAGTTGTTTAAGACCCTTTTGTCCCGTTGGAAGTTGAACCCAAACGTTTCAAAATAAATGGTTTCGAAAGGTTATTCTACATATTTTGCTCGAACTCAAATGCTTTCAAAAGGTTTGATTGTATGAAAAGATTTTGTGATTTTGAAATGTTTAAGATAAATATTTTGAAGGGGTGGTTCCCCAATAGTTATGAAAGGTTTTTAATGGAAGGTTTCAATGTTGTCGAAAGGTAATGTTTATAGTATTTTGATAAAAGGATGTCTAAGGTTTTAAAGTTTACGAAAGGAAGGTTTTTCAATGTTTTGAAAAGGTTTATTAAGAACAGTTTTGAAATGTATGTTTTGGCCTTTCGAACTAAGGATATAAAGAAAAGTTGTTACTTGGTTTTGAAAGCGGTACTTTCAATGGTTTCGAAAGTGATACTTTCAAAGGTTTAAATGTTTTCATCAACAAAGCTTTGAGTAAAGTATATATATAACATGGCAAAGAGTTTTGAGTAAAGCATAGAATATTTTCCTTGTTTAAGTATGATTTAAAAGGACTAAATCATTTTGAAAGAAAAGGTTTTTAAAGAAAATTTATGGGTAGTTGACCCTAAGTAAAATGACTCAGATATTAGAATGACAGATTGGACTGGTATAGGGTCGTGCCCTATACGTTAGCTAGTAGCCCCTAGCTAATATAAGTTTAAAATTTCAATGTGTAATGCTTTGTAACAGGTAAGACTAAAATGATGTTAAACACAGATAGAAATCTATAAAGGAGAGATAGGTTATTGGTGAGTCCGCAAAACCATTAGAATCAGTTGAACCTGAAAGAAGTAAGTTAAGGACAGATCATCCAGAAGAGGAGTATCTAACAGAAGTTAGATTATTTGTTAGTTTGTTTAGTTGGCTCGAGTCAGCCAAAGGTTAGTAGTTAGCCAAACAAAACTATATTGTATGGATAGATAGTCCATTTGTTAGCTGATTTATATGCATTCATGATATTGCTTTATTATATTAACCGGTTCTAGTTGCAGGATTAAGATTTGCAAAATATATGTTTTAAAATGATATTAGTGAGGGAAAACCCGTTCCGCTAAGCGACATGGCCTCACTTAATATCAAATAACCGAGATTTATAATATTATTCACACCAAGCTTTATGTTTGACTAGAAGTTTATGTTTTTCCCCTTAAACTCTTAGGTGCTAAAAATTGATATGAGTAGGCTTAGGGTTGAGGGGATATAGGTTGAAGAATAAAGCTTCCGAAAACAAACAGGAGGCTGATGGATAACTACGTAGGAGTTATCTTGTTTGTTTTTGGTTCCGCTTTATTGTATTAAGCCTGTTATGAGTATATAGTACTCTGGTCATCCAATAGGGCATCTTCGTATGTCGCTATTGGCGTATTGATGTAATAATCATATTTGATTTGAACCTGAGAAATGTTTAGAATTATGTAATCTGGATATGAAACATGTTTTATGAAATGTAATTAGAAATGTTGTTTTGAAATCTGTGATTTTGTTTCATACTTACATTATTCTGATATTATGGATACTATTGCATTACTGTATTTGATCACTGAAAGTTAGTATTACGGATGACCACATCATCTGTAGCGCTTCGCTTCGGGCCTCCAGATACAATATGTTACTTGTCTCACCTTCAATACTGATCTTTGGCTTTTATGTTAAGTATTTTATTATCCATTTGATCTTTGACTTTTAACTAGGAATATTTTTCATTTCTTTTTTATTTGAAATATTGATATAGAAAACCATTTCAGTCTACTGTTTATTTTGATTTGTTTATTAACTTATTTTTTTTATTTATTTTAATACTGAAATAACATGTGAAATACAAACATGAAATAATATCAATTTCTCTAATTTCATGTTTTTCCCCAAAGGATCATGTGACATAGTACATGAATATAGGGATTCAACTATATTGAGATCTCCTTAGCGTGTAGTTCCATGTTGCCTTTTTTTGTTGTCATATATCCGTGAGTCCTAATGGAAAAAACATATGTCAAGCAATAAAAATTTTCTAAAATTACCCACTAAGATGTCCCTTCTTTTGATGAAACTACATGTTGCTTCTGTAATCTAGCCTTTTGGCCCGACTATATTCTGACTAACTGGACAAGTTAGACTAGACGATCATCGAGGAAGATAGCTTGGATAGATGATTATTAGACTCAGAAATCAAGCGTAAGCAATAATGTAAAGCGACGATCAATCGAGGCCAAAAGATAGACTCTCCAGAATATCCAAAGTATGAAATTATGCCTTCCCTAGGTAGAGGATCAATGCCTACCCCTTTCTCTAGAGGATCAATACATATCCTTAGTTTCTCTCCCAAACTAAGTGAGATTGATATGGAGTGACAACGAAGGCCCCGTAAGACTACTTTTTAAGTTTCAAATCATTTGGACTTCGTATGCTCAAGTTATGGGCAATTACTTCACCTATAAAAAGGTACTGGTATAACAAGGATCGGTATAAAAAGGATCATATAAAAGGGATCAGTAAAAAATTGATCGTATAAAAGACGTCGATATAAAAGGGATTGGCCATATTCAGCTTTCACCACATATCATAACAATGATTGGTCGATAAAAAAAATCTACAAATGCTACCAACATGAAACTTGTAGTATAAGCACATTACAACATAGGAATCACGCCCTAGGGATTGCACCCCAATCAAAGGAGATTGGAGGTATCAGTACTTATCCCTTTAAAGAGATCTGCTGAAATCAGAATGCATGCAACACAACTTCATGGAAAACGTGATATTTCACAATGGTAAGTAAGAATGGCACGAAATTTGGAGGGCAAGTAGCTAACATCATGGGGGACTCACCAGAGGAATCACACTCCATTTGGACACCAAAATAGGGATAGATACCAATTTCTATTGTGGACCCTAACGAGCCTCTACTTGTGTGGCCTCATCTTGGTCTGGAGGTTCTTCTGATGAAATTTCAGCCTGATCCATGCACGTCTTTCCCTATAAATACAGTAAGCATGACATCCAAAAGGGGCCCCTTCTTTCTCCTACAAAGGCTATTTCATTTTTATTATTCATTATAGTACTAATGGATCACAGCTGATCCAAACATTCTTGTAATCATAATCAAGTGCAAGATCGGTAAAAATATAAAGTGGACGTAGGCCAAGATTGCCGAATCACTATAAAAATCTATGTGTTCATTTATGATTTTTGCCTTGTTTTAATTTCATTTTCATTCAATCTCTACTCCGTTATATTGGGTGTTGATGCCCATTTTTGGGGTCAACATTCTGGTGCTTTCATTGAGTGTTGAATTCTCAACTTGATTAGATCTCACCATCTACTTGTAGATTCCCATATTCGTAAGATAGATCCAGTTATTTATCAAAAATCTTCCTATTCTACTCCGATCTGAAGGAAATCCAATGGAAACTGATAGTCATGGTTAGAGGAACTAAGTCTACTTCCCATGTTGTTGGAGGATATGACGATGCTAGTGTTTGACGAGGCAAGCAGAATGCTCAACTGACTTTCATGTCGATCGATTGAAAATTTCATATAGGAAATGGGATTTGACATTAGTGTACTGGAGTATAGCATTGGAAATTCAAGTTTGATTCTAATTCATGTTCGAGGTAAAAGATTGTGTACATCCATATGCATGTATATTCAAGCTTGAGGGTTGCAATTTTTGGCTTATTGTCAAGTTCAAGTTGGATGCAAATGTTAAAGTCCATGGAGCTAGAAAGTGTTGAGTCTTCCTTACACAATATGGTCTTATGCGAATTTAGCACCATGTTATTATATCCAACCTATAAATACATATACATGCTCACTGATCCCTCCAAAGATGTCAATACTGATCCCTCTAAAATAGCTATACCGGTCCCTCTAGCATATATGTATACCCATCCTTCCAGCATATATATCAATCGCTCCAAAAGCTATATATCGATCCCTCTATAAAGTATTTACATATCGATCCCTCTACAAGGTATATATACCGATGGATCACTCCAAAAAGTATATATACCAATCCCTCTATAAAGTGTATATATCGATCCCTCTTTAAGGTATATATAAGGATACCTCCATAAGGAATTTATATACCGACCCCTTGGTAAGGTGTATATACCGATCCCCCTGCAAGGTATGTATATTGACCTCTCTTTGAGGTGTATGTACCGATCCCTCTGCAAGGTGCATATACCGATCCCTCTGCAAAGTCAATATACCAATCCCTCCTTTGGCTCCATCATCTCCAACATGCCTATAGCCGAACCCTTTAAACAACAATGCAATCAACGAAGAAATAAAGGGAATTGGTATATATACATAATATATATTTATATATGATCAGGTATGATTGATTTAAAAAAAATATGGATCAAGTATGATCCATTATTTATAAAAATAGCTCTAAAAGATGATACGACACAACACAGCGAAGTAAGTTGTCGTAGCGCAGTGCTGAAAGGGATAGCAGATTAAGGATCTTAAGGCCAATTTAACACTAGAGGGGGATGAATATTGTTTAGTGGATTATAAGACTTATATGAACTAATTTAAAAATTATGATATAAACAAATGCAATACTTAATCATAGAACAATCACAGAGTCAAACACAGATGCGGAAAGTAAATAAAAAGTAGTAAAGGAAATAACACATCAAATTTTATACTGGTCCGGAGTTACCCTACATCCAGTCCTGTGCCAAGGCAAACACCTCATACAGATTTTTATTATACCAATGTCGAGATTACAATCCTTAATTTCTATAGGCCTTGAGGTACCCTCCTGTATCATGAGTTCGGGGCAAACTCTTATGATTTACGGGACACAAGATCACCTAATTGATTTCCAGGCACGACCACACCTTATAGAGAGACTCGATAAACTTTTGATTACAAATTGATCCTATAACTCAGAATAGCACTTTGATCTTTGAGAGAGGGCGGAGAATGAAACAGGAATGAGAATCTAATTTGATTCACTTGAGAATTCGGCAGAATTTCGACACGATCTTAAAAATATGAAAATTTTAGAATATGGATTTGTGGAGAAGGAGTAAAGAAAATAAGAAATTAGTTAGTTGAAAATTTTGTTTGTGAAGGATATTTATAAATCACCAACGGTCATAACCATTCGTGAAGAGATTCAAACGAATAGACACTTCTTTTGAAAATTGAAACTTTTGAATTTAACGGCCACTATGTCTACATGGGGTATCCCATAATGTCAACATCCCTAGTTAAAAAACAATGTAAAATTTGTTTTGAAAATGAAGTTTAAGACAAGAGTTTATTTTAAAAAAAACAAATAATATTTTAACGCTAAAACATCTTTTTGAAAAATATTTAAGGCTAAAATATTTTGAAAAGCTGCAACGATCCCAACTTTAAATCAAATTTAAATTGGTAATTAATTTAATTTTTGGATTAAATTGTGAATTTAATGGAAATTAATTTGAATTTTCCCAAATTAAACAAGATATGTGCTTATTTATATAAATAGATTGTAATTTGAATTTAAAATTTTCCAAAATAAATATTTTAGAAATAAAATAGGATTTAAAAGCTTTAACAAACATATATGTATCTAAAATTGGTTTGTAAATATATAAAATAAGATTTAGTTAAAGATTTAAAAATAAGATTTAAAAATACTTTTCTTTTATATACTTGGAAATAAGTATAGTTAGTATATATGTAAATAAATATAAATGATTTGATGTGTGTGTGTGTGTCTATATATATCTTTTGAAAGTATAAGTATAAAATTTATAATAAATTTTCTCTTAAAATGAATAAATATAGTTTGTATATTTATAAATATAACTATAATACATATGTAAATAATATATACATAAATTTATAAGTAATTTAGAACAAGGGTTTAAACATAATTTATAAATTTAATATAAAAAATAAAACAAGGGTTTAAAACATAAAATTTCTTGTTTAGGACATTTGTGAAAAAAGGAGATACATAGATTAACAAGTGTTAACGAAACAAACAAGTGACAGTCTTATTTTAATAATGAAAATAAATGTAAAAAGAGTGAAACCAGGCTGCTCATTTTTCTTCATCCTTCTATTCAAAAAATTTCCTTTATCTACAAACCTGAAGAAAAAAAATCAAAACCAGATCAAAGAAAATCAAACCTAAGATCATACTCTGTTTTAATTTCCAGTTTCATGTATAAATCAAAAATTTAAAACCTTAGGCATGAAAATACATCTCTAATCTTAGGCATGCAGGTTCAGGCAACTCAACTTGATCATGTTCAGATCAAAATTTAAATCAAAGCCTGAAACAGATGTTCAACCTGAGAAGATAAAGCATTCCAGGTTTCAGATTTGAAAATGAATTGTTGTTTCAGATTCAAATACAACTCAACACAATCAAGATCAGTTCAACATTAAAAAGCTTTAGTCTCAACCTGATTCAAACAAGCAAAACAAAATCTGGGAGCTTCAAATCAAAATGCAAGTTCCAGATTTTAAAAGCTAAACATGTCCTCTATTCAAAGTCAGGTGAGCAAACTTCTAAATTTAAAGGCTTGAATCTGTTTGCGTTTTGATGATGCTTGAAATAAAGTTGTGAAATGTGCTTATATATACATATACATATACATACATACATACATACATACATATATATATATTTGTATGTATGTATATAGGTATGTCAGGCTCTGTTCTAAGTCTACAGGTTTAAAACTTGATCATAAATCAAAAGCTCCTCTTCCAATTCTTTTTAGGCTTAGGTGTTTAAACAAAAAAATGTTCAAATTAATAAGATGTTAATCTTAAAAATGGTTTCAAGTTGAAATGTTTGGTAACTATTTTGAAAATATGAAATATCAGTAAGAAATCAAATCTAAGTCAAAAAATTGACGATCATGATTTCCAGTTTCCTCTACATCATCTTGTTTGTCTTGGAAAACCATGAATTATAAAAGCAAATTCAAGATTTTTAGCATTGTATCGATTGAGGAATGCATGGTTGAATGAAAAATGAATTTTGGTCAAATTCTAGTGATCTCGGAGGTTAGGGGTATCGAGATTGCAGATGAGGTTGGCTTGGAGGTTGCCGAGATAGGGAAGAATGATCAAAAAAATTCCCGATCACTGTGGCGGCGGAACGGTGGTTTTGTAGGGCTTTTGGCCCTAGCTTGGTTGATGAGGTTTGAAGAGAAAGTTCATCGTCGATAAGGCATCGGGAGAAACCGGTCCATGTAGAATAGGAGCTGGAGACCGAGTCGAGGTTATGGTATGATCGGCGTGGTTGATGGTGGCCTGGATCGTCATGACGAGGGGAGTCTTCCGTCGGTGATGGGTTCCGGTATTTAGTCGACAAGCTCAATTTTGATTGATGACGAGATTGAGTGATCTTGGTGCTCGAGAGGCTCAAATGGGTCGTCGGCGATATATTGGCAACGACACAGATGATCGGAATAGCTCCGATCATCTGTGCACGTGCACCATTTATCATTAGTATCTTGTTTTGGTTTTGATTTGGGAAGAAACATTTTTGCTCGGGATGATCTTAGGTTTGTTGGGGGTTCGACTCGAAGAAGAGTGGAGATGTGAGTAACCCGGAGTTGGATTCGGGAAAAACAGAAAATGGCTCGGGTTTTTGTGTGCATAGCCTGGTTTTAAAATTTTGAAATGAAAACCCATCTAAATTTTAAGAAAAAAAAACACAAATGCTTCAACAGGTTTCAGAAAAATGAAATCAAGTTGAAAGTATATTGAAAAGGAAAATAAATTTTCAAAGTTTTGAGGCTAAAATGAATTTTTTAACAAGATTCTCGAATAAGTTTCAAGTTCAAATGGAAAATTTTAAACAAGTTTTAAAACAAAGTTTTTAATAAATATAAACTAAGTTTCCAAAAGTAAAGTATTAAGCAAGCTTTTAAGGATCTAAATTTTAAAGTTAAATTGTTTTAAACTTGTTTGGTTTATATAATTTTGTATTAAGTTAATTATCTTATTAAATCTTTGATGGTTTTCAAACATAATTGAATGAAAGATTAATTACTTAATGTATCAAAGGATGGTTAATTAAATGGATAATTTATCAAGATGATCAATTAACTAATGTGATAAACTAAAGGATAATTACTTAATGATAGTAATTAAAGAATAATTGATCAATTTCTTAATTGATGATTAAAAGGTAATTAATTACTTAAGATAATTACTTAATGAAAGTAATTAAGAAAAATTGATTAATAAATAAGGCTAATTAATCAAGGGATTAAAGGACAATTACTCAATGTAATTAATTTGTAATTTATTAATATAAGTGATTAGGATAGTCACTCATTGTAATTTATTAAGGGTAATTAATTAATGATTAAAGGTTGATTTATCAAGTAATTAAATGTTAATTACTTAATGAAAGTAATTAAGGATAATTAATTAAAGATCAAATGTTGATTAATCAAGTGATTAAAGAATAATTATGTAATATCCCGGAATTTTTAACAATTCAATTTAATAATCAGTATTATAATTAAATTGATAATTTTGTTAACAATAATTCAAATTGATTTAATAATCTTCTTCAATAAATATTCAATTGGTTATTTTATCTTTTAAAAATAATAAATTGGTTTTTATTTATAATATAAATATATAGTTTATATTGTAAATAGATTAGCATTGTTTTAAATTTAATAAATAAAGCATATTTTCTATTTCTAATATTTTTAATAATTTGGAAATTAGTTTTTATTTAATATTAGCTTTTCAAAGTTATTAAATAAATAAATCTTGGTTTAAACTTAATAAATGAATCATGATTTAAAATTCTAATATATACGTTAATAATTTGGAAATTTTGATTTTAATTTAATATTAAGTTTTCAAAGCTATTCAATGAATAAGTATATGATTTTAAATTGATAAGAAAAATGTTAAAATGTTTAAAATAATTTTGACTTGAGTTTTAAATTTGAAATGAATTAACAAAAAGTTTTATAGCTTAATAAAATATGTAATTTATTAATAAAGATATAATTTCTTTTATAATTATTTTAATTTAATAATGAGATATTTCTAAAAATAATATCAATAGTGTACTGTCTTTACAAATAGGTTTTGAATAAAATGGCAATTGTTATTTCAAAACTTAATTTGTATTCATAACTTGATTTTTAAACATTAGATTTTGAATTTGATTGGAATTTAAATTCCAAAATATAGATTTTTAATTGTTTTAATTTTTATACACATAAGCTTTATTTATAAGCATAATGTGTTTTTATTTCTTTTATAAATTTATATACATATAAAATCCTAATTAACAAATTAATTAGGCATATATATATGTTAACTTATGAATTAAATACAAATTACATTTTTTTAAAAAGGACAAGTGTTGTATTCTTAAAGCCTCATTAAACAAGTGTTATAAGATATACATTTAACTTGACAAATGTTAAAAGATTAACATATTAATCTGACAAATGTTGAAAAATTTTACATGTGTCATTTTGTTTTAAATTTTCTTTTATTTAATAAAATCTGAAAATAACCTATGTAAGAACACATCTTCAATTCCTATCTCTTTTTCTTCATTTTCCTAATCAAAGAAAATTTTAACTTGTTTATTTTTCCAAAACTGAAAACTCAAATCAGTTTACAAATACAAAATCAAAACTCCTCATTTCTTTCCAAATCAGTAAACTCCTCATATCAAAGCAATTCAAATACCTGTACAAATCGAAAGCAAGTGTGCATATTCAAATCAAACTTGCATCTTCAAACCCTGAAAAATTTCAAATCTGCATGCAACCTGGAAATGAAGCAAATCTGCATCATCTTTTTTCTCTGCAATCTGGAAGTGTGGCAGTGTTAAATCAAGCAAATTCAATAGCAACTGCAGTTTTAAAGTTCAAAGGCTTTTTTTTTATGGAAGGCATGCAAACAGCTTTTAGAATCAATAAGGCAAGATAATTAGTCTTCTGCAAATTCAAAAAGCATTTCAACAAAGGCTCTGCTTTCTTTTGAAATCTGTGAGTAACTTTAAAAATCTTAAATTCTTACTTACGTTGCATGCTAGTTTGTTTTGATATAAATAAGTATTGTTTATGTATTGATAAAAGTCTGATATGAAAATGTATTGTGTATGCATGCTGTTATGGGCTCTTCTTTGTTCCCAGTTCTATCTTTTCATTTAAAAATCCCCTACACTTGATTTAATTTGTGATAGTATCTGAATTTTTAAACCAAGGGTGTTTGCTTATCATAGAGTAAGAATTAAAAATTAAATTAAACTAGAACAGAGTTTGTTTGTCTTTGGAAACATAAAAATAGCAGTGCATGTTGATTTTTACCCAAATTCAAACACTCTAATTTTGTAATTCTGTTTCATAAATTAAAAGCATTAACAAAAACTTGATTTTTAAATCAAGAATTAGGATTTTTAGGAATAAGTTGAAGTTGCGGTTAGATATTGAACTGAAATAGGATTTTAAGCAATTTCTGGTGATTTTTGAATTGAGGAGGTTAGGGGTTCTTCTGGGTTATGGAGAAGGGTTAGGGGATGCTAAGAAAAATGGGTAATGGTGATGGATATCATTGTGGAAGGTGCAGATTTGCAAATTCTTTTTAAACCCTAGTTTTAAAGGGATTTGAAGAATCGATCATTTTGGGTTGTATAATGGATCGAGTGTTATGATCTTTTGGGAGTTGTTAGATTGGCCGTAGTTGAAGTCGAGGCCGGAGTGGTTGACTCTCAGGTGGTCGGAGCGGCGAGAGATAGGTGTTGACAGGTTTGAAGGGGTGGAACCTGATTGCTGTTTTCCAGGTTTGGGTAGCTAGCTCGATTTGTGATTTGAGCTACTATGGTGGATTCTGGGGTTCGTGTTCGAGAGTGGAGATGATCGCTGATGAGGTGAAGTGCTGGTGGATGGCCGGTGATGGCCAAAGCCACGGTGCACGTGCACCGTGCAGTTAAAGCTCAGATGAACTTTTTAGTGGTGTGCAGATTTGAACTCTGGAATGACTCGGGTTATTCGAGTGCTCGACTCGAAGCAAAGGAGAGAATAACTCGAAGCAGATTTAGTGGTGTCTCGGGTTGTTCTTTTTTATTTCAGGTTTTACAGAACCTGTAAAATCAGTGTTTAATTTTTTAAACCTGAAGCTTTTTAATGTTAAGAAATTTTAAACCAGGTTTTAAATTCAAGTTTAAATTTTAGAATTCAAGTTAAATTTAAAATTTCAGTTTTAAATAAAAATAAAGTTTTAAACTTAAACTTGTTTAACTACTTTATTTTGGAAAGTAGTTTAAACCTTTTAAAATTGAAGTTTTTAAAATATGAGCAAGTTTAAGTTAAATTTAAATCAGGAAATTAAATATGAACTTCAGTTTTTGAAATTAAAAGAAGATTTAAATTTGAAAGATTTAAACAAAATGTAAATTTAAATTATTGAAATTTTGAAATGAATTTAGTTTAAAAATTCTTATGAATTTCATTTCTAAGACAAACACTTGTTTGTCTTGAAATTTTAAAAAGTTTTAAATTGTTTAAACTTTGATTAAGTTTAAATTTTATTCATTTTAAATCTTGTATTTGAAATGAAATTTAAAAGTAATTTCAAAAGTAATTTGTTTGAAATAAATTTGTTTTTAAACATAATTAAGAAATGTTATAACTTAAAATTAAGTCAAGATTTAATGTTTCGAAATTAATTTAATTAATAAGGTAATTAAGGAATAGTTAGTTAATTTAGTTAATGAATTGATTAGGGAATAATAAATATTTGATTAAGGATTAATCAATTTATAATTAAGATCATTAATTAGATTATTAACTAATAATTAAAGATTTCTTAATTAAGCAATTAATTTTTAATCAAGGTTAATAAATTAAATAATCAAGGATTAATTAAGTGACAGTTAACACTTAATTAATTAAATAACTAGACTTTAATTAATGAATAATTAAAGAAAATTTAATTTGTAATTAATCTAAGTTAATTACTTAATGAAAATAATCAAAGAAATGTTAATGAAGGTCATTAACCAGGATTATTTAATAATTAATTAATGTGATTAACTTTTAATGATTAATTAGATTAATTAATTTAATGATAATCATTTATGAATTGTTAAGTAATTAAGAAATTAATTACTTAAGGTAATTAATTGAGTTAAATGTGATTTTTTAATTTAATTAATTAAGTATAATTAATTTTAAACACTTGAGGTTTTAAAGATAATTACTTAATGTAATTAATGGATTGAAAATTTCTTGGTGAAGTAATTGATTGATAATTACAGGTTGTAATTAATTGAAGATGTTTAAGAATGAAGTAATTTGGAGTATAAATACTTAGTAATTAATCAAGGGATTAATTAAGAAATTAGTTAAGGAAAAATTAATTTGTTTTAATAAAGTAATTAAGTTAGTTAATTACTGAATGTGATTAATCTGGAATGATTAATAATTGTGGTTAATTACTTAAGGAAATTAATTGTAATAAAGTAATTAATTAAAATATAATTAAGGATCATTCATTAATATAATTAATGATGTAATTAAAGTTGATTAATTATGATAAATTAATCAATGATAAGTAATTAATGGTAATTAATTAATGTAATTAATTAAGGATTAATGTAATTAATAATAGTTAATTAATTAATTGAAGTAATTAAATGTTAATTACTGTTTTTGGTTGAGGATAATTAATTTGTGAAATTAATTAAGGATAATTACATGAATGTAATTAAGGGTAATTAATCAAGGGTGATTAATTAAGGTGATTATTTTGAATGATTAATTAATTGATTGTAATCAATTAAATGGTTGAGTAAGCAAGATTTATATCGATGAAGTAAATAATTTATTTTATTTTAAATTAATTAAAAGATGAAGTAATTAATTTAATTCACTTTAAATTAATCAGAGATGGAGATAGTTAATTTTATTCATTTTAAATTAATTATATTGTGATTGAGTAAATCTTTGCTTATATTTGAATAGGTGATATTGATTGTCTTGAATGGTTGTGATCTCAGAAATGAGATAAGTAATGTAGTGTGGTATGAATGCTTTGGTTGCATTGTGATGATAATATGGATTATCTATTGTGATGATGATATGGATTACCTATTTTGATGATAATGTGGATTACCTGTTTATAATGATAATGTTGATTATCAACTGTGATTTGTGAGTTATCTATGTGTGTGTATATAGATAATAGGATTGTTTTAAACTTTTAAACAACTTGGACCTAAAAGATGGCGTTTTGGATTTCGATGAGACCGGGATTGGGTTTTCATATTTGGATATTCGAAAACCACATCGATCCAAATTAACGTTAGGTCATGAATCTCAAGTAAAGATGAAGATTCAGAGTGCAAGGGTTATTGTCGTTAACTCTGAGGGTGATTCCAAAATGAGTGTAATGAGATAATGCCTTCGGTTTCGTTCGACCCCGAAACGAACTTGTATGGATTGAATGCTTTCAGAACATCGTCAGGTGGACGATGACCATTCTAAGTGATGTGTTCACTAAAGGTAATCGTAGCCTCAAGCCTCATCAACCGGGAATGGCTAAAACAGGGGAGGTGCAGCAAGGTTAAGTGGGTCATGCCCAAGTAGGACGAGATTTTCCCCTGTCTAGAGGTCCCTTTTATTCGGCTGTGTGGGCGCTTGCTAGCTACAACCGCGGGGTTGTCTTGGTCGAAACTGTTCAGTAAGGAACGGTTCCGGCCTTGTGTTGCAGGGGGTTGGGTGTGATTCTCGGTATGTTGATCTAGGCCACGTACTGTGACGGGCGGTACCCCGGTAGCCCTGCCATTGATGGAATCCAAAATCCAATAAGTGTCGTACATATTAATTGTGCCCAACTATGTTGGAACGTGAGATGTAAGCATTCCAGCTATTTCTATATTTTACTTGAAAACCCTAGACACTTTTATAATATCACCGGATTTCCTATCAAAAGTTTTGGTTAGCGTAAGGTAAAAACTTTTCCACGTTTATGCGTGGGAAGTATTACGTGATACCTTTCTTTTCAAAAGGTTTTTAAAAGTTAAGCAACCTTAACCTGTTACTCACACCAGACCCATGTCTGACCCGGAGTTTGTCTTCTGTTTTCTTAAACTTTTGGGTACACAAATTTTTACGAGTAGCTAAGGGATTCAGGTTAGCTTTGACGAATTGTGGAGGAGCAATGGAGTAGGAGGCTTCTGCGTGTAGATATATAGTATTCCGCTGTGTGGTTTCTCTGAGTAGTTCTCTTGTATAGTATTGAGTTGTATAACTAGCCATGTGTTTATAACTGTCTAGTATGTGTTGTACTATCCGTGTAACTCTGATAAATGATTGTAAACTATGTAATACTTATGTTATTAATATAATTTATTCGTTCCGCTGTTTAGATTCTGATGTTGTTTCTTCTTTCTCTTCTTTCTTTTCTCTTTTCTATCCCTTTCTTTCTTCAAGATGATACGATTTTCTGTGGTGAGAAAGTCGGGTCGTCTCACTTGGTATCAGAGCGTTAGGTTGAGTGAATACCTAGGCTCTAGAGTGGTGTCTATCTTGAGAGAGCGTATTTGTAATTTTAAATATATATATAATTATTTATTTATTCTACCCGTCTGTTGGGTTACCTGTTCAGGTTTTCCAATATAAGTTAAAAAGGTAGATGGGGTAGTGGTGTGTGTAACACGACTACCATTAGTTAGAGTTTGAATGTTTGAGGTTGGAGGTGTATCTATCGAGACTGTAGACCCAATACCGTCTCGAGTAAGTTCTGTAGTGATGAAGGATTTCATCGATCTCTGAAGGAAACCTGTTAAAGTTCGGAGTCTATTTTTGTAGTTGGATGAGTAGAGTTTGAATATGTTGGCTAGGCAGAAGCGAGTGATGGTATTTTGATACCTCAGGAAGTAGTAGCTGCGTGATGAGATGCAGTGACTATGGATGTTCCCGAAGATGTTTTCTTTGGAACAAGTTTAAGTAAGTGAGTCTGCTTCGGTGTTGTGGCTGTGTTCAGCTGGTGTTTCTGTTTGCTTTGAGGTCCGAGTTTCTCGAAGAGCTTTAATTTGGAAGTCTTTAGCATCTGTGGCAGCAGTGCAGCTCGGAGTGTTCTGTATGTCGGCAGGGAGTCTTCTGGCTTAGCAGTTTTTCTGAAGTAGAGTTCAAAGCAGCAGAGTAGATCCATTTCTTCGATGGGCTGGCTAGTTAAGTGTAAGCTGTTCTATTTGGTAAAGGGAGAACAATTTTTCTTTGGATTTGGTCTGGATTGATCGCAAAGGTGACTTACGATTGTTTGAATGTTCTCTTGAGTTATCAGAGTTTTTCTGGATGTCTTCAGGAAAGATAGAGGTTTGTTCGCATCTGGAGATTGAGTTTCCTTATCGACTGGGATTCCAGGAGTGCTACCGGTGGTTCAGCTTAGTAGAAGAATGGTTCTAAGAGATTGAGTTGGTGAAGCAGCTCCGGTTTTAGTGGAGTTTCTGAGTTTTCTTATGGATTTGATGAACCATATTTCTGGATGTGTTGTCCAGTTTGTGCTCGTGTTCTTCTTCAGCATTTTTCTTCTACTTCGGATCAGAGTTGTGCAGCGGAAGCAGTTTGGAAGTGTATCTGCTTTTCTTTTCCGGTCAGGAGAAGTTGTTGCCTTCTGATGTTTGAGGAGTAGAGTTTGTGTTTCTTGATTCTGGTTGATCTTGAGGAGATCATTTTGCTGAGATGATTGGTTTTGTTTGCTTCTAGAAACATCAGCGAAGGTTGAGCTGATCAGTAAGGTAGTAGGCAGCCCAGGATTGTCCGAAGATTTTTGAGGATAAGAGTCGTAGGAATTTGGATTCCGGAGTCGGAGATTTGATTTGGATAAGTTTTCTCCGATCGAAAAAGGAGCTATAAGATTGAGTAAGGCTGGGAAGCTAGCTCTGAAGTGTTTTGGATCTTTTCTGTGTTCTTGTGAGAATAAGTGATTGATCTACAGGATTGAATTGCCAGTTTGGATAACTAGAATTCGATGAGAGTCACGTATCTCTGAGGGAGTACGTGTATGATCTATCTCTGGTTTTGGAACCAGTAGTTCTAGAGTTTTGGTTGTTGAGTCAGACTTGTTTGCAGTCCGATATATTGTCTAGTGTTATAGATCTAGATGAATAGGAGCTTTGTAGCTTCATAGTATTGATTGTTTGAATTCTCTAGAGCGAGTATCCCGGTATTAACACTTTGAGAAGCTCGAGGAAATTTTATCCAGAATTTTATCTGGATAATTAGATTTGTTTGATTGGATGAATTGGTTGCTATGGTTGTTAGCATATGTTTGATGTATGCTTGTGTTGTAAAATTTAAAATCTTCAATGAGATTATTAAATTACCTTTGTTTTAAATTTCGGGGACGAAATTCTTTTAAGGGGGGAGGATTGTAATATCTCGGAATTTTTAACAATATCAATTTAATAATCTGTATTAAAATTAAATTGATATTGATAATTTTGTTAATAATAGTTCAAATTGATTTAATAATCTTCTTCAATAAATATTCAATTGGTTATTTTATCTTTTAAAAATAATAAATTGGTTTCTATTTATAATATAAATATATAGTTTATATTGTAAATAGATTAGCATTGTTTTAAATTTAATAAATAAAGCATATTTTCTATTTCTAATATTTTTAATAATTTGGAAATTAGTTTTTATTTAATATTAGCTTTTCAAAGTTATTAAATAAATAAATCTTGGTTTAAACTTAATAAATGAATCATGATTTAAAATTCTAATATATACAATAATAATTTGGAAATTTTGATTTTAATTTAATATTAAGTTTTCAAAGCTATTCAATAAATAAGTATATGATTTTAAATTGATAAGAAAAATGTTAAAATGTTTAAAATAGTTTTGGCTTGAGTATTAAATTTAAAATGAATTAACAAAAAGTTTTATAGCTTAATAAAATAGGTAATTTATTAATAAAGATATAATTTCTTTTATAATTATTTTAATTTACTAATGAGATATTTCTAAAAATAATATCAATAGTGTATTGTCTTTACAAATAGGTTTTGAATAAAATAGAAATTGTTATTTTAAAATTTAATTTGTATTCATAACTTGATTTTTAAATATTAGATTTTGAATTTGATTGGAATTTAAATTCCAAATTATAGATTTTTAATTGTTTTACTTTTTATATACATAAGCTTTATTTATAAGCATAATGTGTTTTTATTTTTTTATAAATTTATATACATATAAAATCCTAATTAACAAATTAATTAGGCATATATATATATATATGTTAACTTACGAATTAAATACAAATTACATTTAAAAAAAAGGACAAGTGTTGTATTCTTAAAGCCTCATTAAACAAGTGTTATAAGATAAACATTTAAATTGACAAATGTTAAAAGATTAACATATTAATTTGACAAATGTTGAAATTTTTGCAAGTGTCATTTTGTTTTAAATTTTCTTTTATTTAATAAAATCTAAAAATAACCTATATAAGAACACATCTTCAATTCCTATCTCTTTCTCTTCATTTCCTAATCAAAAAAAATTTTAACTTGTTTATTTTTCCAAAACTGAAAACTCAAATCAATTTGCAAATACAAAATCAAAACTCCTCATTTCTTTCCAAAATCGGTAAACTCCTCATATCAAAGCAATTCAAATACCTGTACAAATCCAAAGCAAGTCTGCATATTCAAATCAAACTTGCATCTTTAAATCCTACTAAATTTCAAATCTGCATACAACCTGGAAATGAAGCAAATCTGCATCATCTTTTTTCTCTGCAATCTGGAAGTGCAGCAGTGTTAAATCAAGCAAATTCAATAGCAACTGCAGTTTCAAAGTTCAAAGGCATTTTTTTTATGGAAGGCATGCAAACAGCTTTTAGTATCAATAAGGCAAGATAATTAGTCTTCTGCAAATTCAAAAAGCATTTCAACAGAGGATCTGCTTTCTTTTGAAATCTGTGAGTAACTTTAAAAATCTTAAATTCTTACTTACGTTGCATGCTAGTTTGTTTTGATATAAATAAGTATTGTTTGTGTATTGATAAAAGTCTGATGTGAAAATGTATTGTGTATGAATGCTGTTATGGGCTCTGCTTTGTTCCCAGTTCTATCTTTTCATTTAAAAATGCCCTACACTTGATTTAATTTGTGATAGTATCTGAATTTTTAAACCAAGGGTGTTTGCTTATCATAGAGTAAGAATTAAAAATTAAATTAAACTAAAACAGAGTTTGTTTGTCACTGGAAACATAAAAATAGCAGTGCATGTTGATTTTTACCCAAATCCAAACATGTTAATTTTGTAATTTAGTTTCATAAATTAAAAGCATTAACAAAAAATTGATTTTTAAATCAAGAATTAGGATTTTTAGGAATAAGTCGAAGTTGCAGTAAGATATTGAACTGAAATAGGATTTTAAGCAATTTCTGGTGATTTTTGAATTGAGGAGGTTAGGGGTTCTTCTGGGTTATGGAGAAGGGTTAGGGGATGCTAAGAAAAATGGGTAATGGTGATGGATATCATTGTGGAAGGTGCAGATTTGCAAATTCTTTTTAAACCCTAGTTTTAAAGGGATTTGAAGAATCGATCATTTTGGGTTGTATAATGGATCGAGTGTTATGATCTTTTGGGAGTTGTTAGATTGGCCGTAGTTGAAGTCGAGGCCGGAGTGGTTGACTCTCAGGTGGTCGGAGCGGCGAGAGATAGGTGTTGACAGGTTTGAAGGGGTGGAACCTGATTGCTGTTTTCCAGGTTTGGGTAGCTAGCTCGATTTGTGATTTGAGCTACTATGGTGGATTCTGGGGTTCGTGTTCGAGAGTGGAGATGATCGCTGATGAGGTGAAGTGCCGGTGATGGCCGGTGATGGCCAAAGCCACGGTGCACGTGCACCGTGCAGTTAAAGCTCAGATGAACTTTTTAGTGGTGTGCAGATTTGAACTCTGGAATGACTCGGGTTATTCGAGTGCTCGACTCGAAGCAAAGGAGAGAATAACTCGAAGCAGATTTAGTGGTGTCTCGGGTTGTTCTTTTTTATTTCAGGTTTTACAGAACCTGTAAAATCAGTGTTTAATTTTTTAAACCTGAAGCTTTTTAATGTTAAGAAATTTTAAACCAGGTTTTAAATTCAAGTTTAAATTTTAGAATTCAAGTTAAATTTAAAATTTCAGTTTTAAATAAAAATAAAGTTTTAAACTTAAACTTGTTTAACTACTTTATTTTGGAAAGTAGTTTAAACCTTTTAAAATTGAAGTTTTTAAAATATGAGCAAGTTTAAGTTAAATTTAAATCAGGAAATTAAATATGAACTTCAGTTTTTGAAATTAAAAGAAGATTTAAATTTGAAAGATTTAAACAAAATGTAAATTTAAATTATTGAAATTTTGAAATGAATTTAGTTTAAAAATTCTTATGAATTTCATTTCTAAGACAAACACTTGTTTGTCTTGAAATTTTAAAAAGTTTTAAATTGTTTAAACTTTGATTAAGTTTAAATTTTATTCATTTTAAATCTTGTATTTGAAATGAAATTTAAAAGTAATTTCAAAAGTAATTTGTTTGAAATAAATTTGTTTTTAAACATAATTAAGAAATGTTATAACTTAAAATTAAGTCAAGATTTAATGTTTCGAAATTAATTTAATTAATAAGGTAATTAAGGAATAGTTAGTTAATTTAGTTAATGAATTGATTAGGGAATAATAAATATTTGATTAAGGATTAATCAATTTATAATTAAGATCATTAATTAGATTATTAACTAATAATTAAAGATTTCTTAATTAAGCAATTAATTTTTAATCAAGGTTAATAAATTAAATAATCAAGGATTAATTAAGTGACAGTTAACACTTAATTAATTAAATAACTAGACTTTAATTAATGAATAATTAAAGAAAATTTAATTTGTAATTAATCTAAGTTAATTACTTAATGAAAATAATCAAAGAAATGTTAATGAAGGTCATTAACCAGGATTATTTAATAATTAATTAATGTGGTTAACTTTTAATGATTAATTAGATTAATTAATTTAATGATAATCATTTATGAATTGTTAAGTAATTAAGAAATTAATTACTTAAGGTAATTAATTGAGTTAAATGTGATTTTTTAATTTAATTAATTAAGTATAATTAATTTTAAACACTTGAGGTTTTAAAGATAATTACTTAATGTAATTAATGGATTGAAAATTTCTTGGTGAAGTAATTGATTGATAATTACAGGTTGTAATTAATTGAAGATGTTTAAGAATGAAGTAATTTGGAGTATAAAAACTGTTTAGTAATTAATCAAGGGATTAATTAAGAAATTAGTTAAGGAAAAATTAATTTGTTTTAATAAAGTAATTAAGTTAGTTAATTACTGAATGTGATTAATCTGGAATGATTAATAATTGTGGTTAATTACTTAAGGAAATTAATTGTAATAAAGTAATTAATTAAAATATAATTAAGGATCATTCATTAATATAATTAATGATGTAATTAAAGTTGATTAATTATGATAAATTAATCAATGATAAGTAATTAATGGTAATTAATTAATGTAATTAATTAAGGATTAATGTAATTAATAATAGTTAATTAATTAATTGAAGTAATTAAATGTTAATTACTGTTTTTGGTTGAGGATAATTAATTTATGAAATTAATTAAGGATAATTACATGAATGTAATTAAGGGTAATTAATCAAGGGTGATTAATTAAGGTGATTATTTTGAATGATTAATTAATTGATTGTAATCAATTAAATGGTTGAGTAAGCAAGATTTATATCGATGAAGTAATTAATTTATTTTATTTTAAATTAATTAAAAGATGAAGTAATTAATTTAATTCACTTTAAATTAATCAGAGATGGAGATAGTTAATTTTATTCATTTTAAATTAATTATATTGTGATTGAGTAAATCTTTGCTTATATTTGAATAGGTGATATTGATTGTCTTGAATGGTTGTGATCTCAGAAATGAGATAAGTAATGTAGTGTGGTATGAATGCTTTGGTTGCATTGTGATGATAATATGGATTATCTATTGTGATGATGATATGGATTACCTATTTTGATGATAATGTGGATTACCTGTTTATAATGATAATGTTGATTATCAACTGTGATTTGTGAGTTATCTATGTGTGTGTATATAGATAATAGGATTGTTTTAAACTTTTAAACAACTTGGACCTAAAAGATGGCGTTTTGGATTTCGATGAGACCGGGATTGGGTTTTCATATTTGGATATTCGAAAACCACATCGATCCAAATTAACGTTAGGTCATGAATCTCAAGTAAAGATGAAGATTCAGAGTGCAAGGGTTATTGTCGTTAACTCTGAGGGTGATTCCAAAATGAGTGTAATGAGATAATGCCTTCGGTTTCGTTCGACCCCGAAACGAACTTGTATGGATTGAATGCTTTCAGAACATCGTCAGGTGGACGATGACCATTCTAAGTGATGTGTTCACTAAAGGTAATCGTAGCCTCAAGCCTCATCAACCGGGAATGGCTAAAACAGGGGAGGTGCAGCAAGGTTAAGTGGGTCATGCCCAAGTAGGACGAGATTTTCCCCTGTCTAGAGGTCCCTTTTATTCGGCTGTGTGGGCGCTTGCTAGCTACAACCGCGGGGTTGTCTTGGTCGAAACTGTTCAGTAAGGAACGGTTCCGGCCTTGTGTTGCAGGGGGTTGGGTGTGATTCTCGGTATGTTGATCTAGGCCACGTACTGTGACGGGCGGTACCCCGGTAGCCCTGCCATTGATGGAATCCAAAATCCAATAAGTGTCGTACATATTAATTGTGCCCAACTATGTTGGAACGTGAGATGTAAGCATTCCAGCTATTTCTATATTTTACTTGAAAACCCTAGACACTTTTATAATATCACCGGATTTCCTATCAAAAGTTTTGGTTAGCGTAAGGTAAAAACTTTTCCACGTTTATGCGTGGGAAGTATTACGTGATACCTTTCTTTTCAAAAGGTTTTTAAAAGTTAAGCAACCTTAACCTGTTACTCACACCAGACCCATGTCTGACCCGGAGTTTGTCTTCTGTTTTCTTAAACTTTTGGGTACACAAATTTTTACGAGTAGCTAAGGGATTCAGGTTAGCTTTGACGAATTGTGGAGGAGCAATGGAGTAGGAGGCTTCTGCGTGTAGATATATAGTATTCCGCTGTGTGGTTTCTCTGAGTAGTTCTCTTGTATAGTATTGAGTTGTATAACTAGCCAGGTGTTTATAACTGTCTAGTATGTGTTGTACTATCCGTGTAACTCTGATAAATGATTGTAAACTATGTAATACTTATGTTATTAATATAATTTATTCGTTCCGCTGTTAGATTGGCCGTAGTTGAAGTCGAGGCCGGAGTGGTTGACTCTCAGGTGGTCGGAGCGGCGAGAGATAGGTGTTGACAGGTTTGAAGGGGTGGAATCTGATTGCTGTTTTCCAGGTTCGGGTAGCTAGCTCGATTTGTGAATTGAGCTACTCTGGTGGATTCTGGGGTTCGTGTTCGAGAATGGAGATGATCGCTGATGAGGTGAAGTGCTGGTGGATGGTCGGTGATGGCCCAAGCCACGGTGCACGTGCACCGTGCAGTTGAAGTTCAGATGAACTTTTTAGTGGTGTGCAGATTTGAACTCTGGAATGACCCAGGTTATTCGGGTGCTTGACTCGAAGCAAAGGAGAGAATAACCCGAAGCAGATTTAGTGGTGTCTCGGATTGTTCTGTTTATTTCAGGTTTAACAGAACCTGTAAAATCAGTGTTTAATTTTTTAAACCTGAAGCTTTTTAATGTTAAGGAAATTTTAAACCAGGTTTTAAATTCAAGTTTAAATTTTAGAATTCAAGTTAAATTTAAAATTTCAGTTTTAAATAAAAATAAAGTTTTAAACTTAAACTTGTTTAACTACTTTATTTTGGAAAGTAGTTTAAACCTTTTAAAATTGAAGTTTTTAAAATATGAGCAAGTTTAAGTTAAATTTAAATCTGGAAATTAAATATGAACTTCAATTTTTGAAATTAAAAGAAGATTTAAATTTGAAAGATTTAAACAAAACGTAAATTTAAATTATTGAAATTTTGAAATGAATTTAGTTTCAAAATTCTTATGAATTTCATTTCTAAGACAAACACTTGTTTGTCTTGAAATTTTAAAAAGTTTTAAATTGTTTAAACTTTGATTAAGTTTAAATTTTATTCATTTTAAATCTTGTATTTGAAATGAAATTTAAAAGTAATTTCAGAAGTAATTTGTTTCAAATAAATTTGTTTTTAAACATAATTAAGAAATGTTTTAACTTAAAATTAAGTCAAGCTTTAATGTTTTGAAATTAATTTAATTAATAAGGTAATTAAGGAATAATTAGTTAATTTAATTAATGAATTGATTATGGAGTAATAAATATTTGATTGAGGGTTAATCAATTTATAATTAAGATCATTAATTAGATTATTAACTAATGATTAAAGATTTCTTAATCAAGCAATTAATTTTTAGTCAAGGTTAATAAATTAAATAATTAAGGATTAATTAAGTGACAGTTAACACTTAATTAATAAACTAACTAGACTTTAATTAATGAATAATTAAAGATAATTTAATTTGTAATTAATCTAAGTTAATTACTTAATGAAAATAATCAAAGAAATGTTAATGAAGGTCATTAACCAGGATTATTTAATAATTAATTAATGTGGTTAAATTTTAATGATTAATTAGATTAATTAATTTAGTGATAATCATTTGTGAATTGTCAAGTAATTAAGAAATTAATTACTTAAGGTAATTAATTGAGTTAAATGTGATTGTTTAATTTAATTAATTAAGTATAATTAATTTTAAACACTTGAGGTTTTAAAGATAATTACTTAATGTAATTAATGGATTGAAAATTTCTTGGTGAAGTAATTGATTGATAATTACAGGTTGTAATTAATTGAAGATGTTTAAGAATGAAGTAATTTGGAGTATAATTACTTAGTAATTAATCAAGGGATTAATTAAGAAATTAATTAAGGAAAAATTAATTTATTTTAATAAAGTAATTAAGTTAGTTAATTACTGAATGTGATTAATCTGGAATGATTAATAATTATGGTTAATTACTTAAGGAAATTAATTGTAATAAAGTAATTAATTAAAATATAATTAAGGATCATTCATTAATATAATTAATGATGTAATTAAAGTTGATAATTATGATAAATTAATCAATGATAAGTAATTAAAGGTAATTAATTAATGTAATTAATTAAGGATTAATTTAATTAGTCATAGTTAATTAATTAATTAAAGTAATTAAATGTTAATTACTGTTTTTGGTTGAGGATTATTAATTTGTGAAATTAATTAAGGATAATTAAATGAATGTAATTAAGGATAATTAAGGATGATTAATCAAGGTGATTAATTAAGGTGATTATTTTGAATGATTAATTAATTGATTGTAATCAATTAAATGGTTGAGTAAGCAAGATTTATATTGATGAAGTAATTAATTTAATTTATTTTAAATTAATTAAAAGATGAAGTAATTAATTTAATTCACTTTAAATTAATTAGAGATGGAGATATTTAATTTAATTCATTTTAAATTAATTGTATTGTGATTGAGTAAATCTTTGCTTATATTTGAATAGGTGATATTGATTGTCTTAAATGGTTGTGATCTCATAAATGAGATAAGTAATGTTGTGTGGTATGAATGCTTTGGTTGCATTGTGATGACAATATGGATTATCTATTGTGAGGATGATATGGATTACCTATTTTGATGATAATGTGGATTACCTGTTTATAATGATAATAATGATTATCAATTGTGATTTGTAAGTTATCTATCTTTGTGTATATAGATAGTTGGATTGTTTTAAACTTTTAAACAACTTGGGCCTAAAAGATGGCATTTTTGATTTCGATGAGACCGGGATCGGGATCGGGTTTCCATATTTGGATATCCGAAAACCACATCGATCTAAATTAACGTTAGGTCGTGAATCTCAAGTGAAGATGAAGATTCAAAGTGCAAGGGTTATTGTCGTTAACTCTGAGGGTGATTCCAAAGTGAGTGTAACGAGATAATGTCTTCGGTTTCGTTCGAACCCGGAATGAACTTGTATGGATTGAATGCTTTCAGAACATCGTCAGGTGGACGATGAGCATTATAAGTGATGTGTTCACTAAAGGTAATCATAGCCTCAAGCCTCATCAACAGGGAATGGCTAAAAAAGGGGAGGTGCAGCAAGATTAAGTGGGTCATGCCCAAGTAGGACAAGATTTTCCCCTGTCTAGAGGTCCCTTTTATTCGGCTGTGTGGGCGGTTGCTAGCTACAACCGCGGGGTTGTCTTGTTCGGAACTGTTCAGTAAGGATTGGTTCCGGCCTTGTGTTGCAGGGGATTGGGAGTGATCCTCGGTATGTTGATCTAGGCCAGGTGCTGTGACGGGAGGTACCCCGGTAGCCCTGCCATTGATGAAATCCAAAATTTAATAAGTTCCGTACGTATTAGTTGTGCCCAACTATGTTGGAACGTGAGATGTAAGCATTCCAGCTATTTCTGTATTTTACTTGAAAACCCTAGACACTATTATAATATCTCCGGATTTCCTATCAAATGTTTTGGTTAGCGTAAGGTAAAAACATTTCCTTGTTTATGTGTGGGAAGTCTTACGTGATACCTTTCTTTTCAAAAGGTTTTTAAAAAGTTAAGCAACCTTAACCTGTTACTCACACCAGACCCATGTCTGACCCGGATTTTATCTTCTATTTTCTTAAACTCTTGGGTACTCAAATTTTTACGAGTAGCCAAGGGATTCAGGTTAGCTTTGACGAATTGTGGAGGAGCAATGGAGCAGGAGGCTTCTGCGTGTAGATATATAGTATTCCGCTGTGTGGTTTCTCTGAGAAGTTCTCTTGTATTGTATTGAGTTGTATATCTAGACAGGTGTTTATAACTGTCTAGTATGTGTTGTACTATCTGTGTATAAATGATTGTAAACTATGTAATACTTATGTTATTAACATAATTTATTCGTTCCGCTGTTTATATTCTGATGTTGTTTCTTCTTTCTCTTCTTTCTTTTCTCTTTTCTATCCCTTTCTTTCTTCAAGATGATACGATTTTCTATGGTGAGAAAGTCGGGTCGTCTCAAATTAATTAAAGGATAATTAATTTATGTGATTAATTTATTAAGGTAATTAATTTGAGGATAATTAATTAATTTAAAGGTTAATTAATTAATGAAAGTGATTAAGTGATGATATATTAAGTAAGGGTTAATTAATCAATGTAATTAATTAAGGATAATTAATTAAAGAATAATTAAATAATTAAATTATTTAATGATTAAAGGTTGATTAAATTATTAATTAAAGGTTGGTTAATTAATAATTAAAGGTTAATTAATTTATTATTAAAGGTAAATTAATAAATGATTAAAGGATAACTAATTAAAATGGTTTGTAATTAATTAGTGTTAATTAACCAGGATTAGTAATTTATTCATAAGTAATTAATCTGGTTTAAATTAATCAGATGACTAATTGATCTTACTTACGGATGTTTGGATTGTATGGAATGCTTTGCATTGTTTGATATCCCTGATGCTTTGTGATATGATTTATT
This sequence comes from Allium cepa, assembly GCA_030765085.1. NCBI lineage: Eukaryota > Viridiplantae > Streptophyta > Magnoliopsida > Asparagales > Amaryllidaceae > Allium > Allium cepa. The sequence continues at coordinate 675,446,796 of CM060943.1, read as the reverse complement.
TTGATTTAAGCTGTGATGAATGTAATTTATTTATCTATGATGAATTTATATTATTTATCTGTGAATCTGTGAATAAAGATAAGCGTTATACGATTATACCGCTTATTAATATTGATGTGCTTGGATTTGTGATGATTAATGATATTGTATTGTTGTGTGTAAAACCCCTAGACTACACCACACACACACAAATATAGATTTTACAGGAAATCGGTTAAGTCACAGATATTTTGAATTTAAATATTATTTTATTTAAAGGTTGAATTTGAATCCAAAATGATTTTTGAAATGGAATTGGGTTGAGTATGAAAAGCTTTTGAAATTGAATTTAGTTTGAATAGAATATATCTTGTTCAAGTTTTGAAATTATTTTGGAAACTATGGTTTGAAAGGATTATACAAGTTATATAATATATATGGATTTTTCTAAACCATCTTTAAAGTATTTTAAAAATATTATTTTGGGAATTTAAATTTAACCCAAGTTTATACTTTAAAGGCTATAACTTGTGCATATTTGATCGGATTTTCTGAAACAAAAAGCATTTATTTTCAAAAGATAATGGCTTTCATATAATGCAAGAATCCCAGTTTTGTTAAAAGGATTTCAAGTTTTTGAAATGGAAGTTGTTTTGAAAGTTATGAATGAATCTTTGTTAAAGATTGGTGAACTTTGTTTTTAAAGTTAAGTGAATCTTTTTGTTTAAAAGATTAAAAGTGGAAATTTGTTTAAACCATTCAAAAGAAAGGTTTTGGGCTTTAAGTTGTGACTTAACTAAGATCCCAATATCCATATGTTTTTAAAATTAAGCACTCATTATTCGGTTTAGCCGAGAGAGGACTTAATGTCATAAAACCATTCCGAATAGTGATATGAGGAAATGAATAGCATTTGAAGACCGGTGGTGAAGACCGGGTATTTTCGAGAACGAAAGGATTGCCCGTCGAATGTCTCTACACTGAGTCGCGCCGGTATAGAGATCTCCATATGTGATGGGGAGTCCGATCGGGATTGTAAATACCCATATTGCAAGGGCTTCTTCGGAAGTGCCTACGACTCTGTTCGAACCCGGAATAGACTTGTACGGATGTATGTCTGACATTACACTTTGAGATGTAAAGCTGATTTCTATCAGATATATTTCTGTTTGGTGGCGGAGAATTTATTCTCTTAGCTTAACACCCTTCTCTAATACGTACGAGCTTAGAGGTTATATAGTAGATATTTACCAGTGATATATTCTCAATTTGGTAATGTGGCATGCTAAGTGTTGCTGATCATTTGTTGATCAAAGCATAGATTTTGTGTAAAGCGTAGCTTTGTGGACGAGATCTCATCAGAACCTCACAATCTGGAAATGGTCAAAACAGGAAGGATGCAGCAAGGTTATTGGGGGTAGCCCCCCTTAAGGTATGTCCATTTCCTTCTCGATAAAAAGTGGTATCATGGTATGGAGCCCAGATATTTAACTTATGTGGTTGCTGCAAATCTATTACTTTGTGGTTGTTGCTTTGTGGTTGAGGATCCTGGGATAAAGGTCGGTAACGACCGGGGAATGGCATTCTCGTGACAGTTGGTTACCTAGTTACAGAGGTAACCCGACCTTGTGTTGGCAGAGAGCTGGTTAAGTTCTCGAGGTGTCCCTTCAGAGGTGTACCCATGTGGCATAGTAAGTTCTTAAGCCTGACCATTGTTGGAAATCTAATCATCCAATACGCGCCCTGTACAGTTTTAGTTGTAGAACCTGCCACCTAACATGGTAGCTATAGTAGGCATACTATAATGGTACGTATGCTGGCTAAGATTAATATTATACTTGCAAATGTTTTCTGCACTATGCACTAATAATAATATCAAAAGGTTTTCGCGTATCAAGCATGTTTGACTATCATAAGGAGAAGTCTCCTCCAATTGTGTGCTTGCATTGTGTGTGTGCGGGGAGGCCTTATGATAGTTTCGTTTTCCAAAAAAGCATTGCGGATTTCTTTTGAACTCTTTTTGTTTGTTTTTGTTTTTTTCAAATAAACTGTTTTCGTTTGCTCACACCAGTGCCATGACTTACCTGGAGTTTATTATTCCCTTTCTAAACTCTAGGTGCCCATAATTTTCCACACGGGCAACCTAGAGTCAAATTTTTAGATAATCGGCTAGTAGATATAGATTCGGTAGCCTTCAGCTTTCTTTTGGGAATTCTTTGGAGTCTTTGGATTTTGGCGTCGCATCCATGACCGACCTTTCTTAATACAACATGACGGTGGTGCGAGCTAGTGGGTTGGAGCTTTGGCTATGGAGTTGCAATATGTGGATTCATTCTCTTTTGAAGATCATGTTGGAGTTATCTCTTCTGTTGTTATCTTTTCCACTGTTGTATCTTGTCTCTGATATATTGATATTCATATTTGTATCAGAATGTTGTATCCATTGTGTATCAATAAAAGTTATTCATTTATTTTCAGGTGTATTATTGCATTTAATGTGCTATAAGCTTTGGCGAACCAGATTCGACGTTTGAATCTGCGGCATTCGAATACTAGTGGAGTATTTGAGTGTCGATTTTCGAAGGTCGAGTCAGGGTCGTTTCAAAAGCAGTTTTGAAAATTATTTTGAAAAACTATTTTTAAGTAGTTTTGCAAGTTTCTTCTTGCAGAATATCTCATCACATCAGGACTCGAGAACTTATACAAAACCAGCATGTTCGTAGGTTTGTAAGCCACTTGTCAAAGGTTTGTAAGCTACTTGTTGTGGGTTTGTAAGCCACTAAGAAGGTAGAAATGGATTCCATCCTAAATGAAATTTGGAATGAAGATTTCCATGCTATTATGAAGTTTTAATGAAAACTAGACATGTATCTTGAAATCTTGATCTTGATACTCATGAGTCTTTAAACTTGATTTATTCATTCTTGATCTTATACGTACAGTCATCAATAAACAGTACGTGCCTTATATATATCCTGCATAATAACATTCATATATCTAGACAATAGTGTTAGTATATAAGTTATAATAAAATAAGTTACAAAGGTTGTTGTCATCAAAACCACTATCTCCAGTTCCTAACAATCTCTCCCTTTTTGATGATGACAACCTTATAAATATACTTACCACTTCAATCATACCATAACTTCACCTTACTCCAACAACTCCCCCTTACTCCGAGCTTATTATTTTATATAACTTCTCCCGTTTTGTCATCAATAAAAATAACCTATAAACATTGAATTTAATAGAAAATGAGATAAACAAACATATGACATAGAATAATAACATATGAAATATAGCATCCGAACTGGAATTCATGTTTTTATACACCAAAGATTGTTTTTAGAAGAACATTAATTAAGATAACACTAACATAAATTCTCATGTACAATCTAGAAAATGAAAAAGGGCTTAACGAGGACCCTTAACTATTGGTGATTTATGGACCGAACAATTTGGATAGTGGAGATAAAAGTTTCCATGTTGTTCGACCAAGTTCCCATTAGCGTCAAAAAGGACCTCTCCAACGCAAATTACGCCATCGTCTTCATCCGTATGAACTTCCGGATTCGGCATAGGGTGTTCTTGATTCTTTTGTAGTTCTTGTAGTGGCTCTTCTTCTTCAGAATCCATGGCTTGTGATGATTCTTCGATGATAATGGGATTGGCATGGTTATCCATAAGAAAGTTTTGTAAATTCTAAAGGATTATGCATTGCCTATCTTGTTCACTTTCCATTCGCAGTTGACTCAATTGAATCTCCATCATCATTTGAAGAAAAAAATTCATCTTCTCTTGCAATTTGATGACTCTTACATGTGTGGAACATTGAAAAGGACCAGAACGAAGAGAAGTGGGTGAAGGAGGTTCATTATTAGAAGAGAAAGCCATTAATTTACTGTTTTAGAAGTTTATTAAAGAGAATAGAATAGAGAAAATGAGTAAAAGTCAAAATATATAAATATATAACTCAATAACTAATTTTAGAGGGAAATTTAAATTTGAAAATCTCGACCTATATGTCGACATAGGGGGATGGGTCATGTCGACATGCCCAGTTCAATTTTTGAGAAATTTTTATTTATGTTGATTATTAACTATACTTGTATTATTTATAATTTATATTTCAGTTAATGTACATATACCTAATTCTCTTCTAAATTTAGTGAAGTTTTGTTCTTTCAATGGTTTGGTTAATATATCAGCAATTTATTTTTCAGTGTTAATATATTTAAGAGTTATGACTTCTTTACTTATATTATCTCAAAGAAAATGATGTCTAATATCAACCACAATGTTTTGTTATAGCATGATGAGTTGGATTCTTAGATAGGTTTATTGCACTAGTATTATCATAATAAATGGGTGATTTATTTATAGTTAATCCAAAATCTTTAAAATTTGTTGCATATATATAACTTGAGAATAAGCCAATGCAGCAGATATATATTCTGCTTTAGTTATTGACGAGGATACAATGTTTTGCTTCTTACTAAATCAGAAATCCAGAGAATCTCCTAGAAAGTGACAAGTTCCACTTGTTTTTTTTCGGTCTGGTTTACAACCAGTGTAATCAGCATCACAATATGAAATTAAATCAAATATATCGTTTTTAGGGTGAAATAAACTATAATCTAAAGTATGCTTTACATATCTTAAAATTCTTTTAACATCTTTTAAGTGAGTTTCTTTAGGTTGAGATTGGTATCTTGCACAGAGATAGACACATGCATGATGTCAGGAGACTTGCTGTTATATAAAGCAGCGAACCAATCATTCCCCTCTACAATTTTTGATCAACATCTTTTGATTTATCTTCTTTACTTAAAGCTACATTACTTATACGATTTACTTGATTCCATGTTTTAACTATAGATTCGGTATTTCCTAGTATATTTTCTACAAGATGATCTTTTATACCCTAATTCATTTATCTGGTTGAATGATTTCACAATTAGTTTCATTAGGTTCATTATTTAAAGTTATAAAATCTTCTTCATTTTCTATTTGTACATTATCTTTAAAATTTTCATCGAAAGATACATGCATTGTTACTTCAATAGTGTTAGTTCTTAAATTATAAACTCTAAATGCTTTACTTCTTTTAGAATATCCAATAAAGATACCTTTATCGAATTTAGGTTCAAATTTATCTGAATTATCCTTTGTATTAAGAATAAAACACTTACTACCAAAAACTTTAAAATAAGCTACTATGGATTTCTTATTGCAAAGTACTTCATATGGTGTTTTACTAGTTAATGATCTAATTAAAATCCTGTTTAATATATAACAAGCAATAGCAACTGCTTCAGCCCAAAAGTTTTTAGGTAAGTTACTATCAGAATGCATTGTTTGAGCACACTCTTGAATCATTCTATTCTTACGTTCTACCACTCCATTTTGTTTTGGAGTTCTTGGAAAAGAGAAATTATGAGTAATTCCTTTTTGATTATAGAAATTCTTAAAATTTTCATTTTCAAATTTCCACCGTGATCACTATGAATAGTTTTTATTTTTGAAGAGATTTGATTTTGAATTCTTTTAGCGAAATTTTTAAATAATTCAAAAGCATCTCTTTTAAGTTTAAGAAAATTGTCCAAGTATATCTAGAATAATCATCTACAATTACAAAAACATATTTGTTGTGATTAATTGATTGAACTTGAGATGGACCAAATAAATCTAAATGAAGTAATTCTAGAGGTTTAGAAGTAGAAATCATATCTTTAATTTAAATGAACTTTTCTTATGTTTTCCTAATTGGAAAGCATCACATATACTATCTATTTTAAAGTTTAATTTGGGAAGATCACTAACTAAGTCAAGTTTTGATAACCTAGATAATAGTTTGAAAATTAAATGACTAATTCTTTTATGCCAAATCCAAGAGTCGCTTGCATTAGCCAAAAGACATTAGTTATCATTTGAAACTTTCATACTAAGGATGTAAATGTTTTCCTTCTTAATTCCTTCAAAGATAATATTTGACTTATTATCTTCGATGTGACATTTATCTTTTCCAAATTTAATTTTAAATCCTTTATCACATAGTTGAATTATACTAATCAAATTATGTTTTAAATTTCTAACTATCAAAATATCATAAATAAGAGGAGTTTTAAAATTACCGACATTGCCGATGCCAATCACATATCCTTTTGAGCTATCTCCAAAGTTGACCAATCCACCATCTTTATATATAATGTTATTAAGTATCTCGGGATTTCCAATCATATGCCTTGAACAGCCACTATCAAGTATCCATTTATCTTTCTCAATTTGCGCATTTTTTCCATTGGTTGTCGATTCTTCAAAAGCCATGTAACATGTCTGTTCTTGCATAACAAACCAATTCGGTAGATAAATTGATTTTTCATAAAATCTATATGCAGACTTATGATACTTTGATGAAATGCATAAATTTAGATTAGTATTAACAAAATTTCCTAAAAATGCCATTTTTAATTTTTCAAGTTTCAGATTATGAAAACTATGAAAACCTTTGCTCTGATACCAATTGAAAGGGACCGCAAATTAAGAATCTTAAGGCTAATTTAACACTGGAGGGGGATGAATAGTTTCTAATGGATTCTAAGACTTATATGGATTAATTTAAAAATTATGATACAAAAGAATGCAAAACTTAATCATAGAACACTCACAAAATCAAACACAGATGCAGAAAGTAAACAAAAAGCAGTAAATGAAAGAAACACTGGATTTTATACTAGTTCGGAGTTACCCTATATCTAGTCCTGTACCAAGGCAAACACCTTATACAAATTTTTATTACACCAATGTCGATATTACAATCCTCAATTTCTAAAGGCCTTGAGGTACCCTCCTGTCTCACGAGTCCGGGGCAAACACTCTTGATTTACGGGACACAAGATCACCCAATTGATTTTCAAGCACAACCACACCTTATAGAGAGACTCGATAAACTTTTTATTACAAATTGATCCCATAACTCTGAATAGCACTTTGATCTTCAAGAGAAGGCAGAGAATCAAACAAGAATGAGATTCTAATTTGATTCACTTGAAAATTCGATAGAATTTCGGCACGATCTTAAAATATGAAATGTTTAGAATATGGATTTATAGAGAAGGAGTGAAGAAAATAAGAAATTAGTTAATTAAAAAATTCGTTTGTGAAGGCTATTTATAAAGCACCAATGGTCATAACCATTCATGAAGAGATTTAAACGAATAGACACTTCTTTTGAAAATTGAAACTTTTGAATTTAACGGTCACCATGTCAACATGGGGTATCCCATGATGTTGACATCCCTAGTTAAAAACAATGTAAAATTTGTTTTAAAAACGAAGTTTAAAACAAGAGTTTATTTTAAAACAAAAAAATGATATTTTAAGGCTAAATCATCTTTTTGAAAATCATTTGAAAAAATAATTTTAAGGCTAAAATATTTTGAAAAGCAGTTTTGAAAATTATTTTGAAAAAACATTTTGAAGTAGTTTTGCAAGCTTTTTCCTGCGGAATATCTCATCACATCAGGACTCAAGAACTTGTACAAAACCAGGATATTCATGTGTTTGTAGGCTACTTGTCGTAGGTTTGTAAGCTACTTGTCGTGGGTTTGTTAGCCGCTAAGAAGGTAGAAATGGGTTATGTCCCAAATGAAATTCGGAATGAAGATTTCTATGCTATTATGAAGTTTTAACAAAAACTAGACACATATCTTAAAATCTTGATCTTGATACTCATGAGTCTTCAAACTCAATTTGTTCATTCTTGATCTTTATACTGTATATATAGTCTTCAATAATCAGTACCTACATTATATATATCATGCATAATAACATTCATATATATGTAGATAATAGTGTTAGTATATAAGTTATAATAAAATAAGTTACAAAGGTTGTTTTTATCAAAACCACTATCTCTAGTTCCTAACAAGTGCCCCGCATTTTGGATTCGTAACGCCACTTAAAGATGGTGCATTTTATCCACTTCCCTTGCATCCTATGACCGACCGGGGAATAGAGGATCGAGCTGGAACTGTTAAATTGAAGCCAAGGAATGGACAAGGAATTGCTAGTCAAACGATTGTGCCAAAGGTAGGAGAACTATGAAGATACAACACAAATTAGGATCAGCCGCCGAGTCAAGCTTTCAGGGTAGATTGCGACTGCCCTCAACTTACTAGCTTCGAAACACCTAACTTAGCACTATCATATGACGACTTGTTAGAGAGAGCCAAGACCAGACCGATGACAATCGAAGCATCTTTACCCATCGGAATGCGCTCACCGAAGCCATTCTATGAGTAGAATATCCAAGGATGCAATGTCACTTACCAACTTATTCCTAATGTCATGCAAGACACTTAAAGACTTCTGACATGAATTCATCACCCTCACTGATGTGAGCCTCCCGTGAAGATATCAAACTGATGGCATGATAAAGGGAATCGACCCCATGCCAGATTTCAGTGATTAGTTAGTTGGAAAGCCTCCTACGAACTTGGATCGCTTCTATTACAAAGTGAATCAATGCTTATGCAAGGAGGATGCGAGACTAATATTGACAGGAAATAATGCAGGCCCGATGGCCTGATGGGTTCAAAGGAAGAGTAACAATGTTGCCCTAAATGAGGACCCGAATTCTAGGAGACAACCTAGAGTCCTAAAATTTGACTCATATCCTTCTTCGAACGATTCAATCAAAAACATCTACTTGGAGACTCATGACTCAAAGAAGTATTGGAAATCAGCTTCGAGAAAGTCCATAGAAATGTATATTAAATTCGAGATGTTATACATTTCAAGATACACACAGTCATAACACTAGCGGTTATACACACTTCCAAGCTGTGATCGAAAAGCTGATCTGGAAAGGAAAGCATTGACAATATCTGCAAGCCCTGTAGAAAGGCGGGTATGGAACATCTGATGCCTATCAATAAAGAACATTGATTATTAGTTGGACCACCTTTAATCGAATTTCACCAAAGAAGGGCTGGAACGAAGTGGAATAGCGAGCATACGACGCTGCTTCACTTATTAATAAGATTTATTTAAATTTCAATTAGTTGTTCGACCATCCACTCCCTTACATGCACTTGAAGTTTGCCAAAATACATATTCCTCTCCCGAAGAACAGCGATGCCGGGATCCAACTAAAGTGGATGTGATTTGAACGTCTACACATCGACTCCTGCCCTGGACATAGGGGAAGTTCAAAAACTCAACTTAAAGTAAACATGACTAATTTCCTACTCATCAACCACTGCCCTCAGCACGTGGACATGACTGCAGCACGAGGCGGATGTGGCTTGATCGTCCACTCGAGAACTGTCTCCCTAGACTTGTTGCGAGGAGTACTAAGAAAATTGGTTGAGACATGTCCGTCCAACATAGGAATGGATGTGATATAGCCATTCATCACTTACTCCCTTCCTCGACTTGATTGAAGGAGCTACAGTCACCAAATAGACATGAATTGACCATCCATTTGTCATGTTTTATCCTTGATGCTGGGGCACAATTTCATTCCATGAATGAACATGTTTCGACCATTTGTTCGACAACTCTTACCTCGACTTGACAATTGGAGTATGAATAAAAATTGGGTGCGATTGACCACCCATTGACTAGCTATGTGGTATGACTGTCCATCGACCAATTTTGGTGCCCTGAGCATGGACTATAATATAAACAACAAATGGGCTTGAATGACCACCCATCGACTAACTCTGGTCCCCAAAGGGCGGACTGGATTATAAATACCAAATGGGTGTGACTGACCACCCATCGACCAACTCTCGTCCCCACAGCGCGGACAGGAGTATAAACAGCAAATGGGTGTGATTTACAACCCATCGGCCAACTCTCTTTCCCATAGCATGAATTGGAGTATAAACTCAAAACGGGTGTGATCCAGATGCCTGTCAACAAACGTAGTTCCCCTAGAATGGACCAGAGTATAAGCAACAAAATCGAATGCGACACGACCATCCAATATAAAGCAAACATGACATGATCGTTCATTCACCAACTCTAATCTATGCCATGACAAACGAATTATAAACTTACCAAGTGGATGCGGTTCGACCGTCCACTCACTATCTCACTTTTGGTTCAATTGAGGGAACATATGTTAAAATGTTGGATGTAGTTCGACCGTCCATCGATAACTCTAGCTCCCAAAGTGTGAGTTGAAGTATAAACACCTAATGGGCATGACAAACTACCCATTATAAAAATCTAGTCCCTAGAGTGTGGACCGAAGTATAAACACAAATAGATGAGTGTGGTTTGGCCGTCTTCTCCTCAACTCTTGCCCTTGACTTGGAGGCAAACACACGACTCATAGTGGATGTGATCTGACCATCTCCTCTGTTGCTCAATCTCGAAGTTCTTTAGAACAATCATCTTACTCCCAAGGCTCAGTAGAAGTAGGATCTATATGGAAGTGGACGTGGTACGGTCGTCCACGCATTGACTCCTGCCTTGGATGCAGTGAGTAGTTTGAGAGCCCAAGCCTAAATTGGACATGGTTCGACCATTTAATCAAAAGAGGACAGATACGTCCATCCATGACCTTATTTGTACCTGAGGTATGGCGAACACTCTAAGCCTTGCCCGGACAACGGCAAGCTCAAAATCCAAACCAAGACATGGACGTGTCCAACCAGAAAATAACTCTGGTCCCCCAATGCGGATTGGAGTATAAACACAAATTGGGTGTGATTCGACCACCCACCAATGAACTCTTATCTCCAAAGTGCAGATATGAGTATAAATAAGTAGACTAGTGTGGTTGAACCACTCAATATTCCATAAACTCCGACCTGAACTCAACGAGAGGAGTATAAACTCACTACGGATGGAATTCGATCTTCCATGAACTAATTCTACTAATCCAAGAATGGGAATAAGAGTACAAACTACTACAAGCTGAATACAACATCTCACTATAGCTCCAACTTGGTAATCTTTACAACTTAAGGCAACAGCTTTAAGGATTTCTCAATAAAAAACCAATCGAAATGACGTTCGAAGTTACGGGAGACCAACTATATTGTACCACCAAGTCAATAGGAAATGTTGATCCAAGCTTTCCATATTGTCTCACTAGGTCGACAGTCAATATCAATCCACACCAAACACAAACGGATGTGACTCTAAACATCCTTTGAATAAATCAGATCACCAAAGCATAGATATGAGAATAAATCATGAATAAGTATGACTTAACCATTCATTCTCTAGCACCCTCCTTCAATCCATCGGAAGGAGTGTGAAACTACATGAGCATGACCAGACTGCACAAGAGCCAACTATGTCCCTTGATCTGGTGGGAGAATATGAATCAAAATGGACATGACTAACGTACCAGCTCTGAATGAATGCAACGTGACCGTTCATTCATTGACTCTTACCACGATCTGACTAAAAGAGCAATACGAAGCAGACGTGACTTGACTTTCCGCACACTGATCCTTGCCCTTGGTCCAATAAGGAGAGCATTAATCACTGATTGGATGGCTTTCCTTCCTACTTATCAACGTATACTCCAAATTTGAGGGCACAAGCGAGAAAAAAATATGAATGTGAACCGACTATTCATCGATCTACTCTAAGTCCTTGGAGCTTAGGTAGGAGTATAAACACAACAAGGACGACACTCGACCGTCTATGAAGTACATTTGTCAATCCAAGATGGCGAGAAGTAGTTTGATCATCCAAAGACAGAGTGCGATAGCTCAATACTGCCACTCATACCTAGTGTTTACGATGACTCGAGGCTACGATTGAAAGGATGCCTAGAGATAGAATTATCAAATCAATGCCCAAGCTTATTGGCAACTGAACATCACTCCAACACCAATGACGAGTAACAGATCATGAATACATTAAATGGAAAGCGCATTACTCGATAAACAAGACTAAACTCTACTTAGTGTTTGGTTCAATGCTCCTTTAAGCTCTGTCTTCAATAATTGTAGATAATCGCTAAATGCATCCAAAGTCCTTCACTATCGTACTCAACAGCTCATGAAAAGACTTTGGGATTCGATCGGAGTGACCGTCATCATTGAACGTCCCAACTAGATTTCACGTTGACTGTTGCGCGAAACAGTTACATTTGAATTCAAGGATCAACTATTGGCATATAGGAATCTGACATTCATATTCAAGTTCATTCATTGCACATGTTACAATCCGTATAAGTACAAATATGCCAATTTATTCAAGTATGAAGTGGTAAACATTTGGCTCAAGGCTACATGCTAGTTCAAGTATGCAAGTCATATATGGCATGTCCCATTGTTCGATTTCGAGTTCATATGTCTAATATGTTCATGTCAAACTAAAATCTACTAAATTCCCATTAATAAAAGGGATTGGAACCAATCCCATTTCTTGGGAAAATCCACTTAAGCATTTTTCATCTCACAACATAAGGCCAATATCAAGCAATAACGCCACAGTCGCTTCTATAAAGATATGGACCCGAGAGATGAAGAAGAGGAGTCCAAAGAATCCAAGGCTGCACCCGCTGAACTAACGATCGACATTACGGTCAGTCATGACATATGATCACTGGTCCTAAATATCGGATCACAGCTCAGTGCAATGATGATGAAGGAATTAGCTAGCATTAGCCGATGCAGAATCTTGGTGGGTTCACTTAGACCCATTCTGACATGTTTGGGATCACCTCGTTTATCGCGAGCCATGCATTGTGTAGTGACCCGGGATTTTGACATCTCGAGTTATGAATATTAATTTATAATATTCAATAATATTGTGTTTTAATTTATAATATTCCCAATAATCAATGATTAATAATTGTATACAATTTTCTAAAATCGGTATAATTTGAATTTTCAGATCTATATTAAAATACAGATCGATTAAATGGAATTTCTTATATACAAATATTTTGGTTTAAAAGTAAAATATGTATATTTTGTTTTAGATAAAATATGTGTATTTTGGTCTTAGAGATAAAATATGTATATACTATTCTAAAGATAAAATATAACAGAGAATTAAATTAATCGAAAAAAAGTCATATGCATATACTTTACGTACAGGGATAATGAAATATATATATGTATATATAAAATTTGGATAGAAATTCATAATAAAGTAAAAAGAGATATTTTTGATTTTGGGTATATAAACAAAAAAGATTTTTTTTGTTTCTAAAATAATATATATATATATATCACGAATAAGAAAGGTTGTATATATGTAATGATAAGTTAAAAGGGAAAGTTTATTATACTTAAATATATAAAAATGTTATAAATTAAAGGATGTATATAATAATCACATAAATATAAATAGGAGAAACTATATATATATATATATATATATACATAGATAACTAATGAATTTAGTTTATTCGAAGTAATATATTTCTATGAAAAGATGTATATATGGACGTGAATACTTAAAAATAGTTTTTAACATCTTATAGTCCTTATAATACATATGAATATAGGGTGTTTAATATTGAATGTTATTTATTTCATTTAAGTAATAGTATATATATAAGTATATTAATCAAGAAGAGTGTTGTTTTAATTGATTAGTTTCTTACCTTTATTTTAAAATGTATAAGAGTACATATATATACCTTAAGTATTATTTTAATCTAGTTTCTATTTTTATTTTAAAATGGACAGGTGACTAATGCAAACACTACTTTATCAAAGGAATGATAATTATGGGCTGTCAAATTTCTTAAGTATACATTCATATACTTTAAAGCTTTTATAGTTTATATATAAATAAAAGACTTCACGGTCATTTACTGTTAAAATAAAAACAGTTAACAAAAACAGTTTTTAACAAAGTAAAAACTATGGGTAAGTAAGTGATAGATTTTTTATCAGTAAACATGTCAAACACTTGGCAGTAAAACAGCAGATTTAAACATTGTAATAATTATCTATTCTTTTCAAAATTTCACTCAGCAGAGACAATATCATTTGCTTAGCCTCCAAATGTCTCTTCCCAAATCTCTAATCGGATATTGCAGAGTATATGTAAATGTGAGCATTTAGATATGAGTTGTTGTTTAAGATTTTAAAGCCTATAGCTTAAGAAAGAAAAGCCTTTGTTCAAATTGTATGCGAATAGAAAAAAATATTTTAAAAATAAGAAGAAAAGGGAAAACCTATAAGCAAAAATAAAAGAGGAAGAAACATCCTCTGATTCAAACTCAAATTCAACAGAAGCAAGAATTTGTGCAAGGATTCAAAAGCAAGTTCAGGAATTCAAATATAAGATTTCAAATTCAACTTTAAAGTTCTAGAATCAAAATGTGGAAGGTGAGAGACATTTATTTTCAAATTTGAAAATGAAATGTATGCTCTGTTGATAGTGAATATTTTGTTCATTCCCACTTCAAAAATTTAAATCTCCTAATCAAGTTTATAATTGATGATGATGTAAACTAGGGAAATATTCATCTACTAGTATAGTTTAATTTAAAATTAGTTTGTGAATGTATTTTGCTGTGTAGTTAATAAATGATGGGTGTTACAGTAAATAGCATACTTCGGTAAAAATTCATTATTTTAAATTAAGGATTCAAACATGAAACTAGAATTCTTGTGTAAATTATGAATTTTGGAAGTAAAATTATGATTTTTTATGATCTATATCTTGAGAAATTGATAGATGAATGGTTTTCGTTCAAAAATCTTTTTCTGCCGATCTCGTTGTCGTGAGGTGACGCGGCCATGTCTAGAGTGGGCAGGTGGACCCAGAGGAGGTGTCGACCGTGGCGGAATCCTGGTTTTGGGCTTGGATTAGGAGGATTAGTGGATTTTAGGGTCTAAGGAATAGCTTCGGCTATGGTGGCAACGCGATGATTTTGGGGGGAGGAGGTGAGACCGGAGTCCGTGTGGTTTGGCTCGGAGGTAGCTGTTGGAGTGGGACTTCGTCGGAGGTGGGTGGCATATGAGGTAGTGGTCGGTCGACGGTGCAGTGGGTCGATTTGTGGTGTGGTTTGGTTTTCTTCTTTTGGGATGGGGTTGAGCTGGAGATCGATTTTCAATCAAGAGGTAATGTCAGTGTCGGCGACGCGACGAACCGAGTCTAGAGACGAAGGGAAACTCATCGGTGATGACGTGGCGGCGAGATGGCCAGCGTGGGTGTGTACGTGCACATGTGTCATCGTGCACGGGTGTTCAGGCATGAGCTGTTGTTCATGGTTGTTTGTGTGCGTGTTAGGGTCGGCGTTGGGCTCGAGTGATTCTCGAAGAAATCGGGTAGTCGATGTGTAGCTATCGTCGGTTAATTTTGGGCTTGTGTTTCTGCTTAGAACTGGAATCTATTGGATAAGAGGGAGAAGGGAAGAATTAGAGGAGAAGTGAGTAGGTTTTGAGTTTGAGCTATGGCCCGTTTGGGTTTGTGTAAATAGAATAGGTTGGATTTGTTTTATTTTAGTCTTTGGGGTTTGGGCTTCGGCCCGTTGGGTCTTTATTTTGTTTCTAAAACAGAATTTACTAATAAAAGAAAATTTGTTTTAAGTAAAATAAAATCCATAACCGTTTGTCTTTCCAAAGCTTATTGCAAGCATGTTGGTGAAAGTATTTTTTTAAACCAATTCTCTTTGATATTAATCTGTTTATTTAAGTTAATGTAAACAAGGAATTTTAAAATATATAAATTTGTTTACTTTAAGTCTTAAATTATGGTCATTTAAATAAATTATTTTTTCATAAATTAGTCCAGCTTTTTAAAATAATTTATTTATTAATTCTTGAGTTTATCTGAATAATTTAAGTATTGTTAAGCATATAACTAAGGGAAAATAAAATGTTTTAAACTGTTGAATTTATCTATGGTCTTAAGTATTTTTATATATAATAATTAATTAATTCCAAATGTTTAATAAAATAGGTGTTATTAAGTGGATGGTTCGCATCGACGGATGTTATGCCGTCGTACGATCCATTGTGAAATTAAATAAGTTAAAATTTACAAACCTTTAACAGACAGAATTTAATTACTCTTTTGGAAATGAATAACTTTATGTAATTCTATACGGTCTATCTATTAAGTTATTCCCAAACAAATAAATGTGTTCATTATAGATTATTCAAACTACTTGACATCTGGTCAGCCGAATCAGACACCATTCTGCTAAATATTAATTTAACCTCTGTGCATAGTATAAGACATCTATCTGATGTTTTCTGTGTAATTGTTTACTAGCAATGGCATATCTCTAATCTGCTTTTCATGCATATCTATCTATTTGCCTGTTAGTTATATTTGAGCTTATAACGTGAATCGATCTGTGGAAGCTAATTGATTTTAAAAATCTGTATTGGCTGTGAATTGTAGCTTGATAAGTACCATTGAGACTGATAAGCCTTATTTTGTTGAGTTGATTTTGAACCTAATTTTTTTAAGAAATGAATATTATTTGTAATGTAGTTTTTTTAAGAGAATTGATAAAAAATGTGGAAATGTCGGAGGAAGTTAATTTAATATTTTTGGAAATCTTTATTAAGATATTATTTTATAAATATGTATTATTTAAACTATTTCAAGTATAAAATTATTTTGTAATAATCATTTAAAAGTTAATTTTTAGAGTAATTAGTATATAAGTATATTTTTCATCAATATAGATCTATTTAATATAAATGTTGTGTTAAATAATATATATAGTAAACTTTTATAAGCAGTATTTTTATTTAATAAACTTGAGAAATTTATTTGGAAATTTTATAAGTATGATTTGGAAAGAAATTGTTTTAATATATATTTACCCAGTAAAATAAGCTTTCTTAGTAATTTTAATCCATTGGGATTTTTGGCAAAGCCAGCGGGGTTAACTGGGCCCCCACCAGTTTTATTGCAAACAACAATAAAAATAGTACAACAGGGAAAAACTGAAAGGAGAAAAACAAGAAAACAAACAAGGAAAAACAGCAATATCAAGCCCAAACATTAATCAATGTCTGCGGGAAGATACAGACACCGTTCTTCAATTGCTTATAAGTGCGGCCCTTGACTTCATTCCAAAGTACATCATCATTACTTCTTTCATTTTCAAATACTATGGCATTTCTTTCACTCCATATTACAGCCATGTATACTTTCAAGCATACAGCCAAAACTCTGCCATGCTCAGTTCTCCACCTAGTAGCTTTGTATATAATACTCCACAAAATGCTTGACGTATTACTAGATAGGTTAATACCAGTAAGACCGTAGATCTTATCCAAGATGTCTTGCAAAGCAGGACATTCAAAATATATGTGGTCAGTAGTTTCTTCATGAAGCTCGCGGAACAAACACTGTGTAGAACATGCCATTCCAAACTTATGTAATAAACTTCTGGTAAGCAAGGCACTGTTTAACACTTTCCACATCATTAAATTATCCTTTGGGACAGAATCAGTAGACCAAATTACTTCAAACCATTTTGATGCAGGCAGGGGATCACTAGTAGTAAGGAATTTGTACACTTCTTTGACAGAATGTGCCTTCTTGTGCCATAACACAGTGTCATTTTGTAAATCGTTGAATGTTGTTTGTTGTATGTCAGACCAAATTTGCTGAATTACATGATTGCTGCAGTAAGGCAACTGGATTTTGCTATTATGTAAAAAGTCATTAGCATTAGCTGCAATATGGATTCCAGTTTGCATAATCTGTGAGTAAGTACATATTTTTGATAAGATTTGGCCTTTACTTACCCATGGATCATTCCAAAAACTAACAGCTGCTCTGGCATTGACAGGATATTGAATCATTGGAAGGATGACTTCTCTGTACTTCAGCAAGCTTCTCCAAGTCCAACTACAGTGCCATGGGGTATCCATAATCCAGAAATATCTGTTCTTAATGTTGTAATGCCACGTCCATTCAACCCATAAACTACCTCTTTTATTAATGAGAGCATCAAACTGTTTACTTATAGCTGCAATGTTCCACTTCTTGACATCAAAAACTCCTAGCCCACCCATTCTCAAAGGAGACTCAAATTTGGAAAATGCACAAGGCACTAATTTTCTGTTGTGTATACTACCTGTCCAAAAGAATCTGTTCATAGCTGATCTGACAAGTTGCAATAATTTAACTGGTAGAATAAGAGTACGTGCCCAGTAAACAATAGAGGAAAAGACTACAGATTTTATTAGTACTAGCCTTCCACTTTGTGTCAAGAACCTATTTTCCCAAGCAGTCATTACAGAGGTTATTTTGTGGTATAGAGGTAAACAGTCATCTTTTGTTATTCTTTTTGATATTAGTGGTAGTCCAAGGTACTTCATATCATTTGCCATGCATGAGAAACCAGACTGTTGATGGAGATCAGCAGCAAGACTAAGACTGATTCCAGCAACAAGCATAGATGATTTGTCATGGTTTATTGATAGGCCTGTCATTCTGTTGAAAGCTTGCAGTGCATCCTTAATACCAAACAAGGAAGGTAACTCAGGTTTTGTGAACATCATTACATCATCAGCAAACATGATAGATGTAATTTGAAGATGTGAACACTTTGGGTGATACTTAATGTTCTTATTGCTGTAACTAGTTCTGAGTATAACAGTTAACACTTCCATGACCATCAGAAATAAGTAAGAAGATAACGGGTCCCCCTGTCGTATTCCTTTACTACCCCTAAAACAGCCAACATGTCTTCCATTTATTACTACAGAGTATGATGGAGTGGATATACAGACATATATCCAAGACACAAAAACTTTTTGGTATCCCATCACTGCCATAATCCTGACTATTGAGTCCCAATTAATTGAATCATATGCCTTTGAAATATCTAATTTAAGTGCTGCTGCAGGGGGGGCATTGCTTCTACCATAACCTTTAATTAGTTCCTGTGCTAAAAGTACATTATCAATAATGTCCCTATGAGGTAAGAAAGCAGATTGATTGTTTGAGACAACAGTAGGAAGCACAGAAACTAACCTAGTTGCAAGAATTTTTGAGATACACTTGCAGACCACATTACAGCAAGAAATGGGCCTATAAGAAGTAACACTTGTAGCAGGAGAGACTTTGGGGATAAGAGCAATATTGGTGCAGTTGATTTCTCCTAGAATTTTGCATTTGTTAAAGAAATTGTGTATAGCTTTACAAAATTCACTACCAAGGATACTCCATGTGGAGATGAAAAAAACTTGGTTGCATTTGTTAAAGAAATTGGGATTTTAAATGTGAACAAGGCTTAATGGTTGCAATGGGAAATAACTTGGTTGAATTGATTGATTGTTTTGATAGTTAAATAACCGAATATCAAATCTGGACAAAACTTAACTTTGGAAATATCTAGAGGAGACTCGAGAATTATATGGTACGATTGCCGTTCGAGGTGTTATATCGTACGTATAATCTCGTTTGTCCTTTAGGACGAATTATAAGAAAACCCGTCCACTAACGGTTAGTAGGTGAACTCCGATCTTATATTTCGTCTGTGTATTTCCTAAAGAACCAAGATTGAGTTTACCGAGAAATAACGAACGTTGTTTCGAAGAGACCGGGATCGGATTTGCAATCCGAAAACAACTTCGATCCAACGAGTACGTTTTCGTGATGAAGACAAGAGCTTGGAGTCAAAGACGGAGCAGTGAAGTGCAAGGCCTAGTCGCTACTAATCCTGAGGGTGATTTCAAAATGGAGGTAGTAGGAATAGTGCCTTCAGTTTTGTTCGAACCCAAAACGGACTTGTATGGATGAATGCTTTCATAACATCATCTGGAGGACGGTGAGCATTCTAAGTGAAATGTTCTGAAAGGATAATGGTAAGACTCGAACTTCATCAACCGGGAATGACTGAAAATCAGGGCATATGCAGCATTGCTAAGTAGGTAGCACCCAAGTAGGGTAAGGTCATCCAAGTCTAAAGGTCCCTTTTATTTCGGCTGTGTAGGCGGTTGCTGATCCCAAGCGCGGGGTGATCTTACTCGGGCTATCCAGTAAGGGGTAGTCTGGTCTTGTGTTGCTGGGGAACGGGGAGGACCTTGGTATGCTGATCTAGACCAGGTACCGTGATAGGTGTTGCCCCAGTGCCTAGTCTTTCGTTGGAAATCCATTCTCCCTACATGACCTCTACGGTTTTGTTTGTATGCCTATTATGCTGGAATTTAATGAATGCAACAATTTCGGTTATTTGAATAAGTATTTGTATGTAGACACTACTATAATATCAGAGGATTTTATAAGAAACGTTTTGGTTATCATAAGGTAAAAACCCGACATGTTTACTTGTGGCATAGTCTTACGACCATTGATTTCAAAAAGGATTTTTAAGCTTTAATTAATCAAGTTGAGTGTGTTTCTCACGCTGGTTTACCAGACTGACCCGGGCTTAGTGTTTTTCCTATATGCTTGGGTCAGACCGAGCATATATTTCAGGTTTAGCTGGAAGACAGGAAGCTTCAGGAGAGGAGCTGGAATCAGGAGACGTATTTGCGTAGATGCTTATATTCAGCTGTCATTGGTTGTGTTGTCAACAAGTTGTAAAGACATGTTGTTATAAACTGTCCTGGTTGTGTGGTTGTAACTCCGATTTAAATTCTATATATGTTATTAAAGTAACAGTTTTTCGGTTTCATGTAAAGATTTATTTATATTATAGTTTATTCGTTCCATTGTGAGATTCTGATTGTTCTCTTTTCTTCTATCTTCTTTCTATTTCTACCTTCTTTCTTTCACTATCTGTCTTTCCGTGCGATTTGGATGACAAGTGTGGTTTAAAATCAGTTTAAATCGTTACAGAAAAATGGGTCTGTGACATTGTGGTATCAAAGCCTAGGTTGAGTGAATACCTAGGTTCGGGTGGTTGCTCATTAGGAATAGAATCTATAGCAACCTGATTGAGTCTGAGTGTGTGTGTGTGTGTAAGCGCGTTTGTTAGTTATATGAAAATGATTTTATATATTATGTTAATTGATCGGTTAAGTGGCATATGGATTCTGGTCAATATGAGTAGCTAAATTTATTAATAGGGATCTCTAAACACTTGAACCAGACCAGCGGACACAATATTGTTTTAAGGGGTAGATGAAATAATTTTACCCAGATATATTTTCTGTATAAAAGGTATGATTTTTAAATATATATATAGTATTTAATATGATTGGTTGTGATGATAATAATTTATCATCTACGATCTGAGTGGTCTTAGCAATTAACCTTTAGTATTTTCATTGGTTCCCCTTTTTAACTTGAGTATACCCTTAAAGAACTGGACCCTTTAGAATTTGAATCTTTGGGATATGTATTTTTATTGAATTTTATTTAACAAAGGAATTTGGAAAACTTTTAAACTAATATTTTGGAAAATTTTCCAACATTGATAATAATTTCATAATTATGGATTTCTAAAAAGGATATTTGAGAATTTAAACCTTATAACACTTTACTTGTTATATATATATTTATATATTTATAAATTGAAGAAATATGTTGTTTATAAACTTACTGTATATATATATATATATATGTATATTTCTCTAACTTGTAATCACTTTTCAAATATATACTTAAATTATTTTTGGAAAAATGAATTTTTATAAAATTTTGGTAATAAAAATTCTTTTAAAGGGGAATAAATTTTGAAGTGTGAACCTTGATGTACTCTTTAGCTTATAGAAGTCTAAACCTTAGGATCTCACCTTTAGGTTTTGGTATTGATTGTAGAGAACCCATAGCATCAGTCAAGGTGGAGCACTGGCTAGGGCTAGGAGGGATGGTGATTTTGATCGGGTCAGGAGAATTCGAGCGGATCTTAATGAGTCGTCCTTATATAAAGAAGAGCCAGAGGAGCCGGTAGAACCTGTAGAGCAACCTCAGCCTCAACTTCAGGAAGAAGACCCCGAGGAGGAATTCGATAGTGAAGAAGATTTTGAAGTCGAAGGTGAGGATGATGAGTTTGACGACAAGGAAGAGTTCGAAGTAGAGGAGGATCTTGAACTGGAAAATGAAGATGCAGTCATTTGGGAGATAGGGGAAGTTGTTGAGGAGCCAGTTGCTAGTGTAGATTTCCTTCCGAGAGAGCCTAGTCGAGAGATTGTTTGGGTTCCGGACAGTGATGTAGAGTCCAAGGAATTGTTAGCACCCGGAGGAGAGGACTATGGTAGTAAGAGTCCATAGTTAGAGTTGGGTTGCTTTCTCTTGGTAGTGTGTGCTTTTTGTATGTGTCTATGACCCTTGGACGTCATGGAAGTTAGGTGTTAAATGTTTGGTAGAGTGATATATATATATATATATGTATGTATGTATGTATGTATATGTATATGTATATATGTATACGTATGCATATATATGTATGTTTGTATGGGTGATTATAGCACTTGTAGAAATATTTTGGCTGGTAGTGGATCAAATGTATATTTTGATATACTAGTATGAAATCTATGTATTTACAGGTGTAGTTTGGGGTGTTATTAATCTGTTCTAGTGTGTGTATATAGTTTTACTAACTTAGGTATGAAATTTTGGAGACGAAATTCTTTTAAAGGGGAAGGAATGTAACGACCCAGGATTTTTGACATCCCGAATTGTGAATATTAATTTATAATATTCAATAATATTGTATTTTAATATACAATATTCCCAATAATCAATGATTAATAATTGTATACAATTTCCCAAAACCAGTATAATTTGAATCTTCAGATTTAATTAAAATACAGATCGATTAAATGGAATTTCCTATGTATGAATATTTTGGCATAAAAGTAAAATATGTATATTTTGTTTTAGATAAAATATGTGTATTTTGGTTTTAAAGATAAAATATAATAGAGAATTTAATTAATTGAAAAAAAGTCATATGCATATACTTTACAAATAGGGATAATGAAATTTATATGTACATATAAAATTTGGATAGAAATTCATAATAAAGTAAAAAGAGATATTTTTGATTTTGGGTATATTAACAATATTATTTATAATAAATAAAAAGGAGTTTAAGTTTCTAATATAATATATATATATATATATCATGAATAAGAAAGGTTATATATATGTAATGATAAGTTAAAAAGGAAAGTTTATAATATTTAAATAGATAAAAATGTTATAAATTAAAGGATGTGTATAATAATCACATAAATATAAATATGAGAAACTATATATATATACACATATACATAGATAACTAATGAATTTAGTTTATTTGAAGTAATATATTACTATTAAAAGATGTATATATGGATACATATATACGTGAATGCTTAAAAATAGTTTTTAACATTTTATAGTCCTTATAATACATATGAATATAGGGTGTTTAATATTGAATGTTATTTATTTCATTTAAGTAACAATACATACATATATATACACATATATATATAAGTATATTAATAAAAAAGAGTGTTATTTTAATTGATTGGTTTCTCACCTTTATTTTAAAATGTATAAGATTACATATATATACCTAAAATATTATTTTAATCTAGTTTCTCTCTTTATTTTAAAATGTATAGGTAACTAATGCAAACACTACTTTATCAAAGGAGTGATAACTATGGGCTATCAAATTTCTTAAGTATACATTCATATACTTTAAAGCTTTTATAGTTTATATACAAATAAAAGACTTCAAAGTCATTTACTATTAAACGAAAAACAGTTAACAAAATAGTTTTTAATAAAGTAAAAACTATGGGTAGGTAAATGATAGATTTTTTATCGGTAAACATGTCAAACACTTGGCAGTAAAACAACAGATTTAAACATTGTAATAATTATATATTCTTTTCAAAATTTCACTCAACAGAGACTATATCATCTACTTAGCCTCCAAAAGTCTCTTTCCAAATCTCTAATCTGGATATTGCAGAGTATATATAAATGTGAGCATTTAGATATGAGTTGTTGTTTAAGATTTTAAAGCCTATAGCTTAAGAAAGAAAAGCCTCTGTTCAAATTGTATGCAAATAGAAAACAAAATTAAAAAAAAAAGAAAAGGAAAAGCTTGTAAGAAAAAATAGAAGAGGAAGAAACATCCTCTGATTCAAATTCAAACTCAATGGAAGCAAGAATTTAGCAAGGATTCAAAAGCAAGTTTAGGAAATCAAATTTAAGATTTCAAATTCAACTTTAAAATTCTGGAACCAAAATGTGGAAGGTGAGAAACATTTATTTTCAAATTTGAAAATGAAATGTATGCTCTGCTGACAATGAATATTTTGTTCATTCCCACTTCAAAAATTTAAATCTCTTAATCTAGTTTATAATTGACGATGATGTAAACTAGGGAAATATTCATTTACTAGTATAGTTTAAGTTAAAATAGTTTGTGAATGTATTTTTCTATGTAGTTAATAAATGATGGGTGTTACAGTAAATAACATACTTTAATAAAAGTTCATTATTTTTAAATTAAGGATTCAAACATGCAATTAGAATTCTTGTGTAGAATTATGAATTTTGGAAGTAAAATTATGATTTTTTTATGATCTATATCTTGAGAAATTGGCAGATGAACGGTTTTCGTTTAAAATTCTTTTTCTGGCGATCTCGTCGCCATGAGGTGGCATGGCCAGGTCTTGAGGGGGCAGGTGGACTTAGGGAAGGTGTCGACCGTGGCAGAATCCTGGTTTTGGCTTGGAATGGCAGGATGAGTGGATTTTAGGGTTTAAGGAATAACTTCGGCTATGGTAACGCGATGATTTTGAGGAGAGGAGGTGAGACCGGAGTTCATGTAGTTTGGCTCGTAGGTAGTTGCAGGAGTGGGACTTCGTCGGAGGTCGGTGGCACGTGAAGTAGTGGTCGGCCGACGATGCAGTGGGTCGATTTGTGATTTGGTTTTCTGATTTCAGGATGTGATTGAGATAGAGATCGATTTTCAATAAAGAGGTAACGTCGATGACGCAGCGAACCGAGTCTAGGGACAGAGGGAAACTCGTCGGCAATGGCGCGACGGCGATATGGCTGTGATGACCCGGTATTTTCAAACATTCGCATCCACAGATGTCTGACTCGAATTTCTTAAAATACCGCGTTGTAAATAAGAATTTGGCAATACTCTGCATAAACAGTAAATAAATAATCACATATCACAGACATAGAGCAATATAATGCAACGGAATAGATAAATAGTAGTTTATGAAGCTACTATATGAACATCAGAGTTAGAAATAAAATACAACAGAATATCTCAGATGCAGTGAAGTCTCTAGTACGAGCAGATGACTTCTCTGAACCAATCAACTGGAAGGGCTGAAAGCGGAATCGATAGTTGGATCCCCAATCGAAGCTCCAAACTCCGAAGGTGAGTCTCAAAAGTTGTATCACTCAGTCTGACCCGAGCGTAAAGCAAAACACAAAACACTCGAGTCAGGATTAACATTCTTATATCAATTTGACGACCCGACTTCCTATCTCCAGGAAGACGCATCACTAATGAAGAAAGAAAGGGATAGAAGAAGAAAAGAAAGAGAAAGAAGAAACACAACAACATCAGAGAACTCACAGCGGAACGAATGAAATATGATATATCACATAAAATATTACATAGTATCGTAATACATCAGAGTACACAACTTAAACAACACATATTAGACAGTTATAAACATCTGTCTAACTATACAACTCAAGTATCACAAGATACAGATACCAAACAAACACAGCGGAACCATAATATATCTACACGTGGAAGCCTCCTGATCCATACCTCCTCCAGAATTCGTCAAGCAAACCTGAATCACTTGACTACTCATACATAATATGAGTACCCAAGAGTTTAATTAAACAAAAAATAAACACTCGGGTCAGACAGGGATCTGGTGTGAGTAAACGGGTTAAATTTGCTTAACTTTAGAAAAATCCTTTCAAAAGAAAAGGTATCACGTAAGACTTCCCACACATAAACATGGAAAAGTTTTTACCTTACGCTAACCAAAACATTTGATAGGAAATCCAGTGATATTATAATAGTGTCTAGGGTTTTCAAAATAAAATACAGAAATAGCTGGAATGCTTACATCTCACGTTCCAACATAGTTGGGCACAATCAAAACCGTACAGGCACTTATTGGATTTTGGATTCCATCAATGGCAGGGCTAATGGGGTACCGTCCGTCACAGTACGTGGCCTAGATCAACGTACCGAGGAGTACGCCCGCTCCCCTGCAACACAAGGTCGGAACCATCCCTTACTGGACAGTCCCAAACAAGACCACCTCGTGGTTGGCGCGACCAACCACACACTAAGCTGAAATAGAAAGGGACCTCTAGACAGGGGTAAATCTCGTCCTACTTGGGCATGACCCACTTAACCTTGCTACACCTCCCCTGTTTTAGCCATTCCCGGTTGATGAGGCTTGAGGCTACGATTACCTTTATAGGACACATATCTTAGAATGCTCATCGTCCACCTGACGATGTTCTGAAAGCATTCAATCCATACAAGTTCGTTCCGGTTTCGAATGAAACCGAAGGCACTATCTCGTTGCACTCATTTTGAAATCACCCTCAGAGTCAACGACCATAGCCCTTGCACTCTAAATCACCATCTCAAACCTATAAGTACTATTCCGTCAAACTCATTACGGAATCACCCACAGAGTTATACTAACGTATAGTTCTTACACCTCGAGTCTTCACTTGCTCCACTTGGATTCACGACTTAACGTTTAGTTGGAATCGATATGGTTTTCGGATTATCCAAATATGGAAATGCGATCCCGGTCTCATCGAAACCAAACGCCATTTTAATGTCCAAGTTGTTTAAAGGTTTTAAACAATTAAACTTATATACAGGATGATATAAACAGATAGATGAATCACATTATCATAGTAGATAATTCATAACAACCATTCATCTCACAAAGCAGCATATCACATATCAGAGATATCCAAATCATCCAGTATCAACCAATCACCCAATATCAATCACCCAATATAAATCAATCAACATCAATCAATCACCCATAAACAGAATTGATTAACTCTTAATCAATTGGATTAACCTTAAATCCTTCTTCATTTATTTATTTCAAATAAATAAATTAATTAATCATCTCTTAATGATCTTCTTTAATTAATCTCCTTTGATTAATTATACTTTAATTACCTTCAAGTAATAATCCTTAACCATATATAGTAATTAACCTTTAATTACTATCATTAATTACAATAATTAATGATCTTTCATTTACTTCCATTTATTAATTAACTATAATTAATTACATTAAACCTTAATTAATTACAATTAATTAATCACACTTAAATTAATTACTTTTATTAATCAATCTTGAATAATTCATTAATTATATTAACTAATGATCCTCATTAATTAATAATTAACTTGTAATTAATCATCTCATTAATCATAAACAGTAATTAACAATTTGTAATTACTTATCTTAATTAATTAACTTCTTAATTAATTATATTAATCCTTTGATTAATTAATCTAATTAATTAATCTTTAATTACATCATTAAGTAATTATTAATCAATTAAATTAACAAATAATCCCTAATTAATTACTTTATTAATTAATTACATTTGAATTAATTACCCTTGGTAATTAATCTTAAATTAATCACATTAATTAATAAATTAATCACATTGATTATTTAACTAAATCAACTAAGTAATTAACTCTTAATTACTTACATAAGTAAATATCTTCTAATTACTTTCATTAATAAATCTTGATTACTCTCTTAATTAATTACTTAACAAATAATTAACTCCATCATTAAACAATCCTTAATTCTTTAAATAAATTAATTACTCCATAATTAATTAACTTTAAATAATTATATTAATCAATTCCTAGATTAATAACTTCTAGTGATTATCCACTAATCTCCCCAACTTTAATTACTCCCATGATTAATTTCAACTAATTACTTCCATAAGTAATTATTATTCTTAATTACATTCAATAATTAACCATTGATTACTTCATTAAGTAATTACACCTAATTAATCCATAATTAAGTGATTATTAAAAATTAAATAAACAATTAACTAATTATTTAAAATTAATTAAATAATTAATTAATTAACTTCTTATATTTAAAAATCCTTAATTAATTAAGAAAACATTTATCTAAACTAAACTCTTTACATACTTATAAATCATAATAATTAAGTATCCATAAATTCATAACAAAGATAAATTAACCATATTTATTTTCATAAATTAATTATTTAAAATAAATCAAATTTTAATAACTTAAAACAAATTATTTAATTTTGGTTTACAAAATTTTAACAATAACTTATTTGAAAAATAAGTCATTTAGAAATCAAATTTGAAATTTAAAAATACTTTAATTATCTGATTCAAACTTATTCATTTTAAATAACATTTAAAAACTCAAGTTCTTAAACATTACTTTTAAAATCTTGCTTAAAACTTTGATTTAATAATTAATCCCAAAACATTCCCTTTTTAATTTAAAATTCAAAATTAAATGAAGTTAAATTCTTACCAAAGAAATCATCTTTAAACAATTTAAATTAGAATTAAATCCAATTTACATTTTTTTAAAGTTTGCTTAATTTTATTACAAACACAAGTTTTTAACTTTGAATGTTTTCTTTTATAGAACTTGTTTTATAACTTATACTTGATTTATATTAATTCAAACTCAAGTTTAAATCTGGAAACTTTAACATTACCCAGAACAACCAGAAAGCAACACCCAAAAACCCGAGTAAAACAATGAATCTGCTCGTGCCAAACCCGAAGCAACCCAGATACCTCCTCCTACTTCGAGTTGATCACACGAACATCACGAGTACAACCCCGAGCTACACTTTCTTCCCCAAACAAAATCCCCAGCTCCACATTCCAGTGCACACTAGCGTGCACGGTGCACGTGCGCCGTCCATCCTGGCCGACGTCGATCGCCACGGCAGTCCCCTACAACCCCAAAATCTCGTGCGAACACGAAAATCAACCAAGATCCATCAATACGTACGCGATTCAAAATTTGACCATCAACACGAAAATCTGCAGAAAACACGAATAACAACCCCACATCGCCAACGACCATCTCGTCGCCGTTGAACTCCACCAAACCCACCATCGAAACCCACATCCATGAACTACATCTCCACCAAAAAAGAACGAACTCGATCCATCCCTCATGTCGAAATTTTTTCGACAGTCAAGCCGAGCACGAACGAAAATAAAACCCTGGTTTCTTCAAAATCGAACAATTCATCCACTTAAAAATTTCAACTGTATTTTCCCCAAAATCAACAACATACAAACAAGCTTCTCCCAAGAATTCGACTACAAACGTTGATTGGATCATCGGCAATTGATCAAATTGCCGAAACGACTCACTCCCAATTTCCCAATTGAATATCAATCTAAAAATTATGAAATGCATGCTAAAATTCATGATTTTCAAACACGAATCCAATCCTATAATTCAAATCTGAAATTAAGCAAGTCGATTTTTGACATACAACTATGTTTTCACTGCATCTTTACATTTTTAATATAAAACATAATAAAATTTTCCAATTTCACTTTTATAATTAATATCACATCATTATATACATTTCTCTTTTAGAAATCAAGGTCTAAAACTTAATGCAAGAGAAGAAATGAAATTTACTAGTTTATTTTAAAAGCTGTAAAATAACAGAGGCACACTTTTCTTTTTAAATTACAGGCACATCATATATTCAACATGCATTTACATCCAGCACATATACAAACAATATTATCACACCAAATTCAATCATATGTATTTATTTTAAAATCTCAAGTTTAAATTGTTTTTAAAAATAATTTACTCACCTCACATTAAAAGAAGAGCAGGTTTTAGAATTTATTTCCCAGGCTTTGAACATAAATCTGGAAAGATGCTTGATTTAGCTTTGTTGATGAAAAGTGAATCCTTACGCATGTTGTTGAACACCCCTTAGAAATGCAGGTTGAAATTGAATTGCAGCTTGAATTGTTGATTGTTGATTAAAACTTGCTGTTGAACATGATGAATTGCAGGTTGAACATTTCTTTGAATTGCAGTAATTTGATTTGAATTTATATTTGATTTTTCTTTTGATTTCCATCTGCTTTTGGATTTTAATTTTAGATGTGAGGAAATTCTGGTTTCAGCTTTAGAAAAGAAAATAAGGAAAATGAAAGTGTTATGAAAGAAACTTGTTTTCTTCTAAAAACATTTAATAAAAATTAAAATGAAATTGTTGCCACATGTTAATTAATCTTACATTTGTCATAATCTTGTTTATTTACCTTACAAGTGTTATTAAGTGGTTTAACATGTTTACACATGTTTTTAAGTCTTTTTTAATTAATTTTCATTTAGTTTAAATGTAATTATAAACTTACATATTTCATTTACTAAATTACTAAATACTTATTTATATATAAATAAATTTACTTTTTAAAGGAAATATCCTAAAACTAATTATAACACAAATATATTTTCTTATACATGTTTTTTAAAATCTAGAACTTTTATAGATACATTTATAACTATTTTAAATTTAAACACTTTAAAAGAAAACAAACAAAACTTTAATTAAATATTATTTAAAAACAAACAATTATCTTATATTTTAAAAACAAATGAATTAATTCTAAATTAACTTTTGAAAATATAAACTAAACAAAGCTTTAAATTACAATTCATACATATATAAATTACTAATAGATTAAATTAAATTTTCAAAACAATATCAAATTATAACATATACATACATATATATTACATTTAAAAAATTCAATCTTTAATTTAAAACAAAAGATATTTCTATTCACAATATATATCAAATATATATATTATAAATAGAATAAAATTTTATTAGCTTTGAAAAATAATTCTTATCAATATTAAATTGTTAGAAAGATACTGATCACAATTATCAGATTAAAAATTTATTAACCTTTTAAAAGAATAAATTTACCAATTTAAATTAAAATTATAAAGAAAAAATTATCAAACTAGTTAAATTATTAATACAGATTATTAAACTGATATTGCCTAAAATTCTGGGTCGTTACAATCAATAAATCCAACTCAAGTGAAATATCAACTAGAATACAAGTAACTCAAATGATGTTTGGGATAACCATCCACTAAGGATCTACAGAACTATCTACAACGTGGAAATATACACTATAACACCATGGTCATTCAAATTAATTTATACCTCAAAACCAAAATATCAATTCCCTTTCAAATATATCTATTTTCCAAAACAGTATATATATTAAATAATTTATAAAGTTAAGTATTTGAAATTTCCTCAACTACACAAATTGATTCCAATCAACTCAAATTCCAAATTCCCATTTATTCAAAGCTCAATTCATTAATTCAATTCAGTTCTCAATAACCATTTAAACTTTCGATATATTCAAAGCTTTAATATTCAACATTTTCAAAGTTAAATCTAACAGTTTCATATAGATCTTGATTTAGCTTCATTATTATTTAGTCTGGAAATATCCACTTAACAAGTTCAATATCATTTACACAGCCTTAGATTACATTTTATAGAATATTTCCTTTCATTTATTTAAACTTAAAATATCCATTTAATCCCTTTTACCAAAACCAAGTTATAAAATCATATCTTAAATCCCGAATTCGATAGTTTCAAATCGATTTAATTGAATATAATTCTTGATTAAATACCATTTCCAATTAATTCAACTTTATCTTCTCAACCTTAACTTATTAAAAATTTTACCAAATCTATTTTGAAATATAAATTTAAACGAATCCTTAAACATATTATATGTATTAAATCAATCTCAATTAGATTAAATATTATTATTAGGTCTATACATAAAATTTTCATTTTTATACACATAATATTCTAAGAATCAGTCTTTATTAACACTATATTTTCTTTCCAAAACCATAGAAATTATTTTCAAAACATTTATATTGGACCAATGGTGTCTGTATATAATTTCCTATCCTATGGCCAAGTGATACAGATATTTATTATTTCAATCCGTAATTTAAATATATACGGATAGATATCTTTTCGACCCGCAATTCCAAATTCAATTCAAATGAAAATCGCTTGGGTCTATCATTTCGACCCATAACAATTTTCTCATATTCTATGGTCCGTTCGGGTATGTATCATTTCAACCCATAGTGAATTCTATACTAATAGGGAACTTGCAGAGTGATAACAGATAATATAAAATATAACAACATGCATATATCATCAATAACAATATAATATAAACAACGGGATATGGTATCATATCCCACAGGTGAACAGTTACAGATATAGAATATATAACAATTTAAATAACTAACAACAGCCTATTTCAATTGTCGTTTCAATTGAAATCAAATTTAATAAATATAAGAACGTTAATCGTGAGTGATTGCTCACCTATCGAGGCTATTGAGATTTGACACAGAAATGAGCTATTAAATTCAAAGAAACTCTAGATGGATATGATTTGATGTAGAAAACAGGCACGACAGACAAGGCTGATAATGGGAAATCGATGAGAACGATTGAATCAGTTTTGATATAGCGGAACTATTTCATTTTATATATTATTATTTGTTTCTAAAATATTTTCAAGCATATATTTTCAAATCCATATCACGTCACAAAATTTTTAATTTAAACAAAACTCAATATACAATGTTTATACAATTCATACATTTCTTTAAAATTTCCTTAAATCCATCTTAAACGCTAGCACTAATATAAGTTTGAAAACCAACCCAACATATATGCATACAAATACAAATCCATATGCTACAATATATATATTGTCTTCCCATGAAATAAATATTAAAATTTTAAGACGAATGTTGAAATAAAAATCATTGTTTACATTTAAAAACGCCTAAACAGTTTGGATGTTGAAAATAGTACATATATTAAAATACTTTAAATAATTTATATATTGAAATAATTGGTGTATAAATTCAAAATTTTACGCATATTAAATTATATATATATCTAAAATCATCATTTTTGAAAAAAAATAACATATCTACATAATATACTTTATATAATACTTACAGATATGCTGCCTAACACAAACAGATACTTTAAACAAATATATTTCTAAATAAGCTAAAATATACACAACAAGTTGAACCTATGTTAATAACTTTACTAAACACTTAACTTATATTATTATACAAATAATAGGTTATATGATTTACATACTTAATTCTATATGCATAACAAAATATACTGTAAGCTTTTCATATTATGTTGTAAGCCTATATATGCATGCGCTATATAACTATATGCTGCTAATACAATTTTTATAGCATAAGTGAACTTATAAAAACAATGTAACTAATAGATTTTGCAGGTTCATATGAAACTTATACCTACCTATATTTTATTTTACTTTATTTATTTTATTTTTTATTTTTAAAACACACGTACACATTAAAAATCAACTTATATATAACTATACTGTTCGTACTATAACTTATAGATATAAAAACTTTTAGATATAAAACAGCAAACCTATTTAAGCAAGATCAGATAACAGATTTATATACACTTATGGATATATATATATTCCTTTAAATAAAAGAGAGGAGCAAGGTCGAAAGTGGTGGTGGAGGGCCGAGCACTTGATGGAGTGAAACAATGGAAACAAAAGAAAAGAAAGAAGAAGAAAAAGAAAAGAAATAAGAAAAAAATAAGAGCAGCCATTTACCTACATGAGAAGTGTAACGACCCAGAATTTCCGTCAATTGAAATTCGTATATTTAATTAATTTTAAATATTAACAAGTAAAATTTGTAAGTCGAATAAATTTTATTTTGAATATCTGGATTTAATTGGATAATTAAATCGATAATTTAATATGTGAAATTACAGGAATAATTAAAAATTGGGTTTAAAATGACTAAAAATGATTCGTAAAGTTATACTATATCATATTGGAGTTAGAATGATGTTTGTGAACTTTTAAAATTGAACTAAAGGTTAATTTGTGAAAAATTGAATATTTTAATATCTAATCAACTAGTGAAAATAGTCATTTTTCAAACAGTCTCAGATTTCGACGAAACGAGTTTCATCGGATCAGTAATGTTAAATTATTGTAAGGTTTAAATTTCGTGTCAATTCGATTTACGGTTTGTCCGAGGCAAGCCAAAACGCGTAGAAATTGGTTTAATCGATTTAGTTTGAATTTGATTGTTTATTGCCGTAACTCGCACAGATGATCGAATTGGCTTTCGAAACACGTTCCATTGTGTCCGGAACGCGGGTAAACCCTAGAAACGCCGGTCACCGTGCGAGATTTGGAGTTCGGAAAAGTCGGATGAATAGTGTTTTTCGTTGGAATTTCTATAAAAGGACCTTCATCCTTCTAAATTGTGAAACCCTGGCCCTATCAGCTCTAGCCGCCACACCCTATATTCAATGGCCGAAAATTATCCTTCTTCCTCCTCCATTTTCTTCAAATCCACACTTCAATTCGAAAAACTTTTAACTACAACATTGTAGAGTGTATCGAGCTCTATAATATCAACGGTCAAGATCTGATTTCGAGCCGTGGATCGACGGGAATTCTCGTGCAAAGCCCACCGTTCGTGCACACTTTCCAATGCAGGCATGCGACTGAGTCAAGCGTGGTACACGGCGGTGGTGCGCGGGGATGTGAGCTCCAACGTGGCGCTAGCTGATCGTGGTAGAAATGAACGTATGGGTTGCAAAAATTGATGGATTGGAGGCGGCCGAGTGGGTTATTTTCGTTCGAACTGAAACGATGATGGGGAAGGAAACAACGCACGCGGCCCTGATGGAAGCCAGCAATATCGAGCGGCAACAATTGATTTAGGTTTAAAATATAAAAGAAAATTGTTAATTTTTATATATATTAAATTGTATAAACTTTGTAATGCTGTAACTTGTTCATACAAGGTCGAAAACGCGCGAAACGAATTTCTTTGGGTCCGTATGGACGAGTACTACGCTATGGAGCTAGTTTGGAGTTGTTTGGAGCTAGTGAAAATTTCAGGTAAAATTAAACGCACGTTTAGTTTTATTCGAAGTAAAACGCTACAACTGTTATCGGAAACTCAAGGTGAAAACTTCTCACTCAATCGAATTGTTTCGATTTAAATTTTAAATAGTTAGACTCAAAATTCCTTGATTGTGTGAATGAATGATAAATTATTATCAATTGTATTGAAATAGACCCTATACGCCGTATATTAAGCGGATGTTATTTATTAAAAACATATACCGCGATAATTCCAACTTGTATGGAATTGGTATTATATATGTACTTGGAGTTGATTTCCCGCATTATATAGCGGATGAGACCCTATTGCGCCGCATAATAGCGGATAATATTTTATAAACCCCATATACCGCGATATTTCACCTCG
This sequence comes from Allium cepa, assembly GCA_030765085.1. Classification (NCBI taxonomy): domain Eukaryota; kingdom Viridiplantae; phylum Streptophyta; class Magnoliopsida; order Asparagales; family Amaryllidaceae; genus Allium; species Allium cepa. The sequence continues at coordinate 675,411,469 of CM060943.1, read as the reverse complement.
AAGTGGAATTGGTATTGTTCTAACATCTTTGGATGCAGGGAAACAGGTTGGAGGGATCCAACTGGATTCCTCAAATAATTGAATTTGTTTCAATGTTGTGTGTTGATCTATTTATAATCTGCATGATTATCTTTGTGATTGAAATCGTTAAAGGCTAAATATTAGCCGAATATATTTTTGGTATCGTTAGGTGCCGAAATAAATAAAATTGGATTTCTAAAAATTTAAGTTAAGAATTCATAATAAAATTTAATTTTGAAATTGATTCATTTTAAATAAATAAATGTTGAAATTTTATGTTATAAAAATTATGATTTTTGTGAAATATAACCGAAATGTGATTTTTTTGAAATAAGTAGTTGATTAATTTATAAAATGGTTTAAATTGGGATTTTTGAATTATTATAAATGATTTATATAAAAGATTTATAAAATTGATATTTATAAATTAAAATATTAGAATTATAAAACGAGTTTTTATAAGTGTTAAAATGAAATATAAATGGATTTCATAAGTGGATGAAATCTATAGATTTATAAATTGTGAAGTTATAAAATGAACAGATTTTTGTAAAATAAAAGATTTATAAGTAATTAACATATAAACTGGATTTTTGCGTGTAAGTGGAATATGGATAGAATTTGTTAACAATGTGATTTTATAAGTTGGAGTTGTTATAAAGTATAAATCAAATTTATAAACGTTGTTTTATAAATCCAAAATCGACTTATTTTGATAAGTTTAATTATTATAGCTTATTAAAGGAGATATATCCACGATTTAGGACAGTGGATAATCCTTTAAATAAAATATGTAGAAATTGAATTTGGTTAACGAAGTATATTCACGATTTTGGACGGTGAATAATATATTAAAGAAATATTTTGGGAAAGTGATATTTTAAATAGAATTAAAACAATTTAAAGATGTTTTAAAATGTGTAAGTATCGAAACCATAGATTTCAACATTCGTTGTTGAAATAGACGTTTTCGAGAAATAGAAGGAAATGGTGAACTATAACACTGTTTTTATAGTAAATGATTTCTTAAAGGAAAAGTTTTGTACAGTATTGGGGATTATATATCTATCTTAATTTCGAATCCATATACTAGTGATTTTGGGTTGTCGTAACGATGTTTTACGTAACATTCGTTTTGACCCAAATAAATGTGTTTAAGAGAATGTTTTCCTTAATGAATAAAATATATACTCAATTGTGACTTAAGTATATTGAATATTTTCCAAATATTGAAAATAAATAGATTGGTGAATTACTTATTATTGAATAAGTATGGAAATGTTTTCCAATATGAAGTGAATGTTTTGAGATTATATCTTTTAAAGATAAATTGAAAGTGAATAATTGAAATCGATTTGAAAAATCGTATAAAAAAAGTGAATATTTGGAAATGTAAATTCACAATGGAAATTTATAAAGGAAATTTGTTTTAAAAATAAACATTGATTTATTTTTAAAAGTGTGGAAATAAATTTACGAATTTGGAACGTAAATTTAATAAATCGGTAAGGATTTATTTGATTGGTTTAAATGAACCATTTTGAAATGAAAGTTGTAAACGTGAAACTTGATTTGAAATTTGTTTTCAAATGGTTGAAGTGTCGAAATTATATCTTATAAAGATATTTTGAAAATAAATAATTTAGGAAGATTATTTCGAATCGGGCTATGTTGTGAATATTGATTGATTGTTAAATAACCAACTATCAATATTGATCCTTAAATGGCTATTTGTTATGAATTGGTTGAAATTGAATGCTACACTTATTTTTAAATTATTGCGTTCGTTATTCGGATTACCTATTCCGAATAGTGGTATGACGTAATGGATAGCATTGAAGACCGGTGGTGAAGACCGGGTATTTGTGAAAATGATAGGATGACCTATCGATTGTCTCTGCACCGTTAGCTACGGTATGGAGATTTCCTTTGTGATGGGAAATTCGATCGGGATTGTGAATACCCGGATTGCAAGGGCTTCTTTTGAAGTGCCTTCGGTTCTGTTCGAACTCGGAACAGACTTGTATGGTTACGTGTCTGACGTTACATTTTGAGATATAAAGCAGATTTCTTTCAAATACATCTCTGTTAGTGGCGGAGAATTTATTCTCTTAGCTTAACACCCTTCTCTGAGATGTACGAGCTCAGAGATTTTGCAGTTGAAGATTATCAGCGATATACTCCCAATTTGGTAATGTAGCATGCTGAGTGTTGCTGTGTAATGATTATCTATTAATCATTTGTTGATCAAAGCGTGGCTTTGTGAAAAAACGTAGCTTTATGGACGAGACTTCGTCAGACCTCACACCCCGAAAATGGTCGAAACAGGAATATGCGGCAAGGTTATGAGGGTCGCTCCCTTTAGGGTATGTCATTTCCTTCTGGAAAAGGGTGGTGGAAGGTATGGAGCCCTGATGCTTAACCTATATGGTTGCTCCAATCTCATTTTTCTGTGTGGCTATTGCTTGGTGATAGAGGGCCCTCAGATAAAGGTCCCAAAGGACCGGGGAGTGGCATATTCGTGTCGTAGTTACTTAGTTATAGAGGTAACCCGGCCTTGTGTTGGCAGAGACCGGTTAGGTTCTCGGGACGTCCCGCCAGAGGCGATCCCATGTGGCAGTAGGAAGTTTCTTAGCCTGACCATTTGTTGGAAATCCAATTCCCAATACGAACCCAGTGCGGTTTTAGTTGTATAACCTGCCATTTACTTATGGTGGTCACCACTGTTTAGATGGTAGCTATAGTAGGCATAGTTCGAAATGTCTATGCGGGCTAAGATTAATATTCTATTTTCGAAATGCTTTTCTACACTATGCACTAATAATAATAATAATAATAAATGATTTATTTTGCGTTGTAAGCATCTTTGACTATCATAAGGAGAAATCTCCTCCAATTCTGCGTTTGCATTGTGTGTGTGCGGGGAGGCCTTATGGTAGTTTTGTTTTCCAAAAGCATTACAGATATTTTTCCACTTCCCTTGTTGTTGTTGTTTTAAAAGATAAATAACTGTTTTGAGTTCTCACACCAGTCCCGTGACTGACCTGGAGTTTATTGATCTCTTCCTAAACTCTGGGTGCCCATAATTTTCCACACGGGCAGTCTAGAGTCAGGTTGTCAGGTCATTCTGTATTCAGGAGTGCTTTGAAGCTCAGGAGGCGAGCTGGATGGCGAGACGTACCACTTGTATATGATATTATCTTTCCGCTATGTATTCACTTGTAGGGACATGTTTGTATAACTGTCCATTGTCTAGTTATGTTGTATATTGTTGTTGTACACTCTGATGATGATGATGATGTCATGTAATGTATTAGCTGATATAGTTCTTTGTTTTAAAGATTATTTATTTATCTATTATATGTTGTTCCGCTGCGACTGTGAGATTCTGTTCTGTTTTCTTACTTCTTCTATCTTTTTCTTCTACCTCTTCTTTTTAACCATAACATTTCGGTTTTCCGACATTCGATTATGCGGCATTTGATACAGTGGACGTATGAATGCCAACCTTCGGATCCTGAAAAAATCGATCGTTACAATGTGGTATCATAGCATATGGTTAAGTGACAACCTTGGCTCTGTTGGGAATTACTCATTAGAGATAGAGTCAGTAGTAATCTAGAATGAGTTTGAGTGTAATCATAGATATGAGAGCATATTTAGTGAAAATAAAAATTGTTTTATATTGTGATGATTGGTTTGTAGAGTGGTATATGGATTCTGGTCGGTATAGTCTGTACAACTCTATCGATAGGGATCTCTAAACACTTGTTCAGAACAATCGATATTGTTTTAAATTGGGTAAATGAAATAATTTTACCTCGATTATATTTTATATATAAAGGAATAATTTTTCAGAATTATTAAAGTGAATGTAAAATTAAATTGTTTGATTGTTGAAAATGTAAGAAAATATATAAGTGAATCAAAGTTGTTCGAATAATCTGAATAAAAACAACAATTGAGAAAGAATAAATTATATAAGAGTGAAAGGATAAATTATATAAGAGTGAAAGAATAAATTATATAAGTATAGAATTATAATTGAAATGATTTACAATTGTGGAATAATCTTGTGTAAGTAAAAGGAAATAGTGAAATTATATAAGCAAGATTTATAAATGTGATTTATAAATAAAAGGAAAAAATTTAAAAGAACTAAAAGCATTGAATTCACTACTGTTGCTAGGGAATAATAAAGGTGATGACTGCAGCATCATCAGTATCATTTTCAAGTTTCTGTCTGATGGATTTGCTACCATAGTAAATTGAAATTGAATTTTGTTGTGATAAACAAATTTGAAATTAAAAATCCAAGTTGAAATTGATGAATATAAGTTATCAAGTTTTGAACTTATAATATGAGATAATAAATTTTAACTTTAGTAAAGTTGAAATAAATTTGAATTAGTATGATAAAATATATGATGTGAAATTTAACTAAAGGAAGTTAAATAAATTAAATCAGATTTGGAAGTTGAATAATAAGTTGTATAAATTATTAAATGTGAAGATGTAAGTAAAACCAATTATTAAAATGGTTAAACAATTTTATTAAGCAAAACGAGGTGTGAATCTGAATAAGTGATGAAAATTGACTTTGGTAAAAGTTAAATAGAATTTACTTTGGAGTTGGAATTTGAATTGGATTTTAACTGGACTAGATATGTTGTTGAAATGGAACCTTAAGTTAAGTTAAACAAATGATGTTTAAAAGGAATATAACTTAAGTAATGTTGAATGAATTTGATTTTGGTATCGAAGCAAATTAATAAAGTGAATAATATGAATGTGAACTTGAGTTATATAAATGAAATTCAACTTTAGTGGTTAAGTGAATTAGAGATTGAATTAATAAATGGATTGGATGTTAATCAATCCAATGTAAATGAATTGATATGAAATAATGGGTGTAAGTGTTAATTCATTTAAGGCTAATTGAATGTTGAATCAAATTGAAGGTAAACAAAGTGAATATGAATGTTGAATGTAAGAGAATAAATTCGGTTGTATTGGATATACATTGGTTGTTAGATTATTGTTAATTGATTGAATAGAAATTCATATGCAATTGAATGAATAGAAATTGAAAGCTAAAGCAATTAAATTCAAATTGGAAGTTAAGTAAATCTAAATTGAATGGAAATTGATTTGAATTGAAAGTGGACCAACTTGAATGTAAATTAGTGAATGTAAACTAATTGAAAATGAATAATTGGATGTCGTTGTATATGAATTAGTTGTAAACAATTACAAGTAATGTTGAAATCAAATAAGTTGCTTACAAACCTTGTTTAGTATGCATTTCTTTTAATATGCATGTGTTGTAGTTGTTTAAAAGAGTAAAATGTTAATAACTTCTTATATATGTCACTTACGTGTTTATATTGAGTATGTACAGGTACCGGGGCTACCGTTAGCGGGATTTGCTTGTGCAAAATGCTAAATAAATAACTGCTATGCTTAAAAATGCTAAAAAGGTACGCCTACGCAATAAAAATAGGAAATATGAACTGTTTTTCTGTTTTCCGACCGTGTGGGTCGATGTATATATATTTATATCGATTGTGATATTGTAAAAGCTCCTCCGTACAAAGGAGGTTATGGCAAAATTTTCTGAAAATTTAAGGTGTTAGAAAATTTTCGGGAAATTTTGGAAAATATTTGGTGAAAACTAAGTTTTGATTTGAAGTTAAAGGTTAAACGATATAGTTGGTTTTGAAAAGATAACTATATATGGATTTGAAAATATTAGTGAAGTTTTGTAAACACTTAAGAGATTTGTTGTCACGACCCGACTTTCCACTCCCAGAAAATCGCGTCATGAATTAAGAAAGAAAGGGATAGAAAATAGAATAGAAAGAAGAGAAGAAAGAAACAACATCAGAATCTACACAGCGGAACGAATAAATTATATTAATAACATAAATATTACATAGTTTACAACAATATCAGAGTACACAGATATACAACACATACTAGACAGTTATAAACACCTGTCGAGTTATACATCTCAATACATCACAAAGACAACAACTCAAAGAACACACAGCGGAAAACTCTATATATATCTACACGTAGAAGCCTCCTGCTCCATTGCTTCTCCACAATTCGTCAAAGCTAATCCGAATCCTAACCTGAATCACCCTTGACTACTCATAAAAATTTGAGTACCCAAGAGTTTAGGAAAAACAAAAATAAACTCCGGGTCAGACATGGGTCTGGTGTGAGTAACAGGTTAAAGTTGTTTAACTTTCAAAATCCTTTTGAAAAGAAGGTATCACGTAAGACTTCCCACACATAAACATGGAAAGTTTTTACCTTACGCTAACCAAAACATTTAATAGGAAATCCGGTGATATTATAATAGTGTCTAGGGTTTTCAAATAAATAAGAAATAGCCGAAATTGTTACATGATTAAATTCCAGCTACTAGCCACAAAAGTGGGTAATACAATCAAAACCGTTGGCACTTATTGGATTTTGGATTCCATACAATGGCAGGGCTACCGGGGTACCGCCCGTCACAGTACGTGGCCTAGATCAACGTACTGAGGATTACTCCATTCAACCCCTGCAACACAAAGCCGGACCCATTCCTTACTGAATAGTTCAGAACAAGACAACCCCGTGGTTGTAGCTAGCAACCACCCACACAGCCGAATATAAAGGGACTTCTAGACAGGGATCAATCTTGCTCTCCAGTGGGCGCGACCCACGAAGCTTTGCTGCACCTCCCCTGTTTTAGCCATTCCCGGTTGATAAGGCTTGAGGCTACGATTACCTTTATAGGACATATCACTTAGAATGCTCATCGTCCACCTGACGATGTTCTGAAAGCATTCAATCCATACAAGTTCGTTCCGGGTTCGAACGAAACCGAAGGCATTATCTCGTTACACTCATTTTGGAATCACCCTCAGAGTTAACGACAATAACCCTTGCACTCTAATCCACCATCTCGAATCTATAAGGACTAATTCCGTCAACTCATTACGGAATCACCCACAGAGTTATACTGACTCATAGTCCTTACACCTCGAGTCTTCACAAAGCTCCACATTGATACACGACCTAACGTTATTTGGAATCGATGTGGTTTTCGGATATCCAATTATGGAAACCCGATCCCGGTCTCATCGAAAACCAAAGCGTGTCTTTTAAGGTCCAAGTTGTTTTTTTAATGTTTAAAACAATTCAATTACAGTATCTATTTACACACAGATAGATAACTTATAAATCATAACTGATAATCAATCATTATCACATAACAGGTAATTCACATCATCAATATCACATAGATATTCCATATATCACCATCACAATATATAACCTATGTTATCATCACCATTCAATCAATCATCCATACCACACAATATTATTTATCTCATTACTGAGATCTTAAAGCATCCAAGACAATCAAATTCAACCATTCATCCATAAGCAATGATTTACTCATCATCCTATAATATAATTAATTTAAAATGAATTAAATTAATTATCTCTATCTCTAGTTAATTTAAAATGAATTAAATTAATTCCTTCATCTCTAATTAATTTAAAATGAATTAAATTAATTCCTTCATCTTTAATTAATTTAAAGTAATATAAATCTTGCTTACTCTAACATTAATTGATTACAATCAATTAATCATTCAAAATAAATCATCCTAATTAATCATCTTGATTAATTACTCTTAATTACATTCATGTAATTATCCTTAATTAATTTTACACAAATTAATTATCCTCACTAAACAGTAATTAACCCTTAATTACTTCAATTAATTAATTAATCATAATTAATCCTAATTAATTACATTAATCCTTAATTAATTAACTACCTTTAATTACCTATTATTGATTAATTAATCATAATTAATCAACTTTAATTGCATCATTAATTAAAATAATTAATGATCCTTAATTATTCCTTAAATTAATTACTCAAAGTAATTAACAAACTTAATTACTATATTAAACCAAATTAATTATCCTTAAATTAATTTCTCAATTAATTATTTGATTAATTACTAAATAATTAAACCAAATTACCTCACACTTAAACATCTCCACTTAATTACAATCATGTAATTATTAATTAATTACTTAACTTAAGTAATTTCCAAAACTTTAATTACATAAAGTAATTATCCTTAACCCAAGTGTTTAAAACTAATTAAACTTAATTAATTAAATTAAACAATCTCATTCAATTAAATTAATTATATTAAGTAATTAATTTCTTAATTACTTTATCAAGTAATTACTCAAACCATTTACAATTGATTATTATTAAATTAATTAATCTAATTAATTATAAAAATTAACCACATTAATTAATTGTTAAATAATCATGGTTAATGGCCTTCATTAACCATCCTCAAATTATTTTATAAGGTAATTAACTTAAATTAATTATAATTCAAATTATCTTTAATCATTTATTAATTAAAATTAATTACTAAACTAATTAACCTAAAAAAAACTTAATTACATAATTATCATTCATTTATCATTAATTAATAACTTAATTAATGATCTTAATTCCAAATTGATTAATCATTAATCAATTATTAATTCCAAATTTAATTAATTAATTAATTAATCTTAATTACCTTATTAATTAATTCTAAAACATAAATCTTAATTAAATTTTCAAAATAAACATAACTTAATTATGTTTAAAACAATATTATTCAAAACAAAGTACTTAAGAAATTTCCTTTTAAATTTCAATTTAAATTCAAGTTTAAAATAGAAAATAATATTAAACTTATCAAATTTTAAATAATTTGAAACTTATTTAAAATTACAAGTCAAAACAAAAGTTTGACTTAAAAATGCAATCATAAGAATTTGAAGTTAAATTTATTTCAAAATTTTAGAAGTTTCAAATCATTTATATTTTAAAACTTTCAAATTTAAATCTTCTTTTAAATTTGAAACTGAACTTCATTTTAAACTCAGATTTCCAGTTTTAAAATTTATCTTTAAATCTTGCTTCATATTTTAAAACTTCATTATTTAAAATTTCAACTATTTACCAAATTGAAATAGTTAAGAATTTAAACTTTTATTTCAAAACCTGGGATTTAAATTTGAATCTAAAATTCAAACTTGCATTTGAACTTATACTTAATTCTTACTTAAAATAAATCTGCAGAATTTTCAATGTTTAAAAAAAATCCAGATTTTTAAATTTCAAAACTCAGATTTAAAGAAAACAGAAAAACAGGTTTCAACTCAAAATCTGGAATTTAAATTCAAATTAGTAATTCAAACTTAAATTTAATTTTGAACCTAAACCTTATTTAAACCTATAACTACAGATTTTAAGATTGAAAACCCAGATTTTTAAAATCAACACAGTTTCACTGTGTAAACTGTAAACTACAGGTTGACCCGAGCAAACAAAATCTTGCTTCGGGTTTTCCCTCCATTTACTCCGAGTCAATCATCAACTTGCTTCGGGAAATCTCCCACTTTCCCCTGAAAACATCCCACACCATACAATTTGCCAGAAAACATGTCGCCGTGCATATGCACGGCGACCACCACCTCTGATGATCATCGTTGATGATCCAACACCAACCATAAACCTACCACAACTTCAAACATCAACCCAGATCAAACAGAAATCAAAGAATTCAAATTTTACCCAAATTCACAAACCTGGAAAATATATTACAGGTTTCTATCCAAACCTGTCAACAGCCATTTCGAGTTGCTCCGACCACTTGTAGATCCACCCCTCCGGCCTCGAGCTACTCTTCACATCAACTACCCATTCACCAAAAACTAGCACACTCGATCAATACATCTCTCCTCACTGGCCAAATCTTTAACTCTTATTAAAACTAGGGTTCAGTTTTAAAAATCAAAACTGCAATCAATCTAGCAATATATATACACTTTTCTGATTTTTATAAGGATACATGATCCTTACTCTTTAACTCAGAAAGAATTCTGAGTTTCTACAAATCACAGATTACCAGAATTTTACCCAAATTCATATTTTTGTTTCAGACCAAACTGTCAATGAAACATACACTTTAAAATACCAATACTTGATTTAAAAATCAAGTTACAGCTTATGTTTTTGATTTATACTACTAAATTACCATACCTATTGATTGAGTTTTGTTAAAATAAGCATACCTGATCCTTTTCCCTGTTTCCAGAGTCAACTTATAATTTTAACTTCTTGACATTTTTAAACATGAACTGATGAAAATAACACAACCTACTTTACTTTATAGTTTATTTATGTCAGGAAATAATTCAAGTAGTAGGCATTCAACAAAATTTTGGTTGTCTGGAAATCAAAGAAAACAGAACAGGGAGTTGAAAAAAAAAACAAACAACATGCACATCATCAAAAATCATATCAACAGTTATCTATAGCATCAGAGAATAGCTATTCCATTTCAATAACTATCATGCAACCTATTTTAAAATTTTAAAGTAAAAAGGTTACTCACAATTTATTTGAATGCAGACCAGATGTCTTTTGTATTTGCAGAACACATGCAGGCTTATAGAAATGCAGGCTTGACTTTGATATGCTTCATGTAGATGATGCAGTTGTTTAATCTCCAATGCATGCAGATGAATATGTAGTTGTTAAATCTTCACATGCAGATGCTCTTTCATTCCCAGGTTCCAAATAAGGTGCAGAAAAATGCAGGCTTCACTTTGATTTGAAATGAAGTGTAGATATGCAGGTGAATTTGCAGATTGATTTTTGAGGAAGGGTTTTGTGGTATGCAGATTTTTCATTGGACTTTCATATGCATTTGTGAATGCAGATTTTGATTGTGCAGATTAGAACATTGTTTGGATCTGCAGATTTTTATTGTGCAGAACTTTAAAATGAATTTGAAGATGGGTTTGATCTTTGTTGGATTTAGGAAAATGAAATATGCAATATGTATGAATGATGCAAACTAATTGTATTTTCAGATTTATGAAATAAAAGAAAAATAAAACTAAAATTTACACTTGTCATAAACTAGACACTTGTCTATATGAATACATATGAATTTAACACATGTTATCTTCTTTAAAATAATTAATGCTAATTATAATTTAATGTGTGTATATAATCCTAAGTAAATATGTTAGTTTAATTTAAACATGTGTATGTATTAATAAATGGAAACAAACCATGTTTTACAAATTAACTTATACATATTTAAAAATGAAGATTTCATACTTTTGAATTTAAATTCATACTAAATCCAAAACCAAACAATTTTCAAATTAAGTTATAAATAAAAATTTATTTTGAAATAGCCAATTGCAATTTCTATTCAAAATTTATTTTAGAAAGACAATACAATATTAATATTGCATTTATAAATCTCATTACTAAATAAAAATCATTTTACAAAAGATTATATTTTATTAAATAAATAATCCATTTTATTAACTTATAAAATCATTTGTTGAATTTATTCTAAATTTAAAACAATACCATTTTATTTAAAATATAAACCATATATTTATATTGTAAATAGAAATCAATTTATATCATTTAAAAGATAAAATAACCAATTTAAATTTTTATTAAAGAAGATTATTAAATCTATCTGAATAATTATCAGCAGAATATCAATATCAATTTAATTTTAACTACAGATTATTAAATTGATATTGTTAAAAATTCTGGGATGTTACATTTGTAAATCAAATTTGAACGGTTCGTTTTGAAAAGTTAATGGATTTCAAAACTCTTTGTTACTTGGCAATTTCGAGGACGAATTTCTTTTAGGGGAGGAAGTTTGTAACGACCCAGAATTTCTGCCAATTGAAATTCGTATATTTAATTGATTTTAAATATTAACAAGTAAAATTTGTAAGTCGAATAAATTTTGTTTTGAATATATGGATTTAAATGGATAATTAAATCGATAATTTAATATGTGAAATTACTGGAATAATTGGAAATTGGGTTTAAAATGACTAAAAATGATCCGTAAAGTTATATTATATCATATTGGAGTTAGAATGATGTTTGTGAACTTTTAAAATTGAATTAAAAGTTAATTTGTGAAAAATTGAATATTTTAATATTTAATCGACTAGTGAAAATAGTCGTTTTTCAAACAGTCTTGGATTTCAACGATACCAGTTTCATCGGATCCGTAATGTCAAATTATTGTAAGGTTTCAAATTTCGTGTCAATCGGGTTTATGGTTTGTCCGGGGCAAGCCAAAACACATAGAAATTGGTCTAATCGATTTAGTTTGAATTTGATCGTTTATTGCCGTAACTCGCACAGATGATCGAATTGGCTACCGAAACACGTTCCATTGTGTCCGGAACGCGGGGTAAACCCTAGAAACGCTGGTCACCCCGTGAGATTTGAAGTTCGGAAAAGTCGGATGAATAGTGTTTTTCGTTGGAATTTCTATAAAAGGACCTTCATCCTTCTAAATTGTGAAACCCTAGCCCAATCAGCTCTAGCCGCCACCCCCTATTTTCAATGGCTAAAAACCATCCTTCTTCCTCCTCCATTTTCTTCAAATCCACACTTCAATTTGAAAAACTTTTAACTACAACATTGTAGAGTGTATCGAGCTCTATAATATCAACGGTCAAGATATGATTTCGAGCCGTGGATCGATCGGAATTCTCGTGCAGAGCCCACCATTCGCGCATGCTTTCCAATGCAGGCACGCGACCGAGTCGAGCGTGGTACACGGCGGTGGTGCGCGGGGATGTGCTAGCTGATCGTGGTAGAAATGAACGTATGGGTTGCAAAAATTGATGGATTGGAGGCGGCCGAGTGGGTTATTTTCGTTCGAACTGAAATGATGATGAGAAGGGAAACAACGCGCGCGGCCTTGATGGAAGCCAGCAATATCGAGCGGCAGCAATTGATTTAGGTTTAAAATATAAAAGAAAATTGTTAATTTTTATATATATTAAATTGTATAAATTTGTAATGCTGTAACTTGTTCATACGAGGTCGAAAACACGCGAAACGAATTTCGTTAGGTCTGTATGGACGAGCACTACGCTATGGAGCTGGTTTGGAGTCGTTTAGAGCTAGTGAAAATTTTGGGTAAAATTAAACGCATGTTTAATTTTATTCGAAATAAAACGCTACAACTGTTATCAGAAACTCAAGGTGAGAACTTCTCACTCAATCGAATTGTTTCGATTTAAATTTTAAATAGTTTGATTTAAATTTTAAATAGTTAGATTTAAAATTGCTTGATTGTGTGATTGAATGATAAATTATTATCAATTGTATTGAAATAGACCCTATACGCCGTATATTAAGCTGATGTTATTTATTAAAAACATATACCGCGATAATTCCAACTTGTATGGAATTGGTTTATATATGTACTTGGAGTTGATTTCCCGCACTATATAGCAGATGAGACCCTATTGTGCCGCATAATAGAGGATAATATTTTATAAATCCCATATACCGCGATATTTCACCTCGAAGTGGAACTGGTTTTGTGCTAACATCTTTGGATGCAGGGAAACATGTTGGAGGGATCCAACTGGATTCCTCAAATGATTGAATTTGTTTCAATGTTGTGTGTTGATCTATTTATATTCTGCGTGATTATCTTTGTGATTGAAATCGTTAAGGGCTAAATTTTAGCCGAATATATTTTTGGTATCGTTAGGTGCCGAAAAAAAATAAAATTGGATTTCTGAAAATTTAAGTTGAGAATTCATAATAAAATTTAATTTTGAAATTGATTCATTTTAAATAAATAAATGTTGAGATTTTATGTTATAAAAATTATGATTTTTGTGAAATATAACCGAAATGTAATTTTTTTTGAAATAAGTAGTTGATTAATTTATGAAAGGTTTAAATTGGGATTTTTGAATTATTATAAAAGATTTATATAAAAGATTTATAAAATTGATATTTATAAATTAAAATATTAGAATTATAAAACGAGTTTTTATAAGTGTTAAAATGAAATATACATGGATTTCATAAGTGGATGAAATCTAAAGATTTATAAATTGTGAAGTTATAAAATGAATAGATTTTTGTAAAATAAAAGATTTATAAGTAATTAACTTATAAACTGGATTCTTGCGTGTAAATGGAATATGGATAGAATTTGTTAATAAAGTGATTTTATAAGTTGGAGTTGTTATAAAGTATAAATGGAATTTATAAACGTTGTTTCATAAATCCGAAATCGACTTATTTTGATAAGTTTAATTATTATAGCTTATTAAAGGAGATATATCCACGATTTGGGACAGTGGATAATCCTTTAAATAAAATATGTAGAAATTGAATTTGGTTAACGAAGTATATTCACGATTTTGGACGGTGAATAATATATTAAAGAAATATTTTGGGAAAGTGATATTTTAAATAGAATTAAAACAATTTAAAGATGTTTTAAAATGTGTTAAGTATCGAAACCATAGATTTCAACATTCTTTGTTGAAATAGATGTTTTCGAGAAATAGAAGGAAATGGTGGAATATAACACTGTTGTTATAGTAAATAATTTCTGAAAGGAAAAGTTTTGTATAGTATTGGGGATTATATATCTATCTTAATTTCGATTCCCTATGCTAGTGATTTTGGGTTGTCGTAACGATGTTTTACGTATCATTCATTTTGACCCAAATAAATGTGTTTAAGAGAATGTTTTCCTTAAAGAATAAAATATATACTTAATTGTGACTTAAGTATATTGAATATTTTCCAAATATTGAAAATAAATAGATTGGTGAATTACTTATTATTGAATAAGTATGGAAATGTTTTCCAATTTGAAGTGAATGTTTTGAGATTATATCTTTTAAAGATAAATTGAAAGTGAATAATTGAAATCGATTTGAAAAAATGTATAAAAAAGGGAATATTTGGAAATGTAAATTCACAATGGAAATTTATAAGGGAAATTTGTTTTAAAAATAAACATTGATTTATTTTTAAAAGTGTGGAAATAAATTTACGAATTTGGAACGTAAATTTAATAAATCGGTAAGGATTTATTTGATTGGTTTAAATGAACCATATTGAAATGAAAGTTGTAAAGGTGATACTTGATTTGAAATTTGTTTTCAAATGGTTGAAGTGTGGAAATTATATCTTATAAAGATATTTTGAAAATAAATAATTTGGGAAGATTATTTGGAATTAGGTTATGTTGTGAATACTGATTGATAGTTAAATAACCGACTATCAATATTGACCCTTAAATGGCTATTTGTTGTGAATTGGTTGAAATTGAATGCTACACTTATTTTTAAATTATTGCGTTCGTTATTCGGATTACCCATTCCGAATAGTGATACGACGTAATAGATAGCATTGAAGACCGGTGGTGAAGACCGGGTACTTGTGAAAACGATAGGATGACCTATCAATTGTCTCTGCACCGTTAGCTACGGTATGGAGATTTCCTTTGTGATGGGAAATTCGATCGGGATTGTGAATACCTATATTGCAAGGGCTTCTTTTGAAGTGCCTTCGGTTCTGTTCGACCCGGAACAGACTTGTATGGTTACGTGTGTGACATTACATTTTGAGATATAAAGCAGATTTATTTCAAATACATCTCTATTGGTGGCGGAGAATTTATTCTCTTAGCTTAACACCCTTCTCTGAGACGTAAGAGCTCAGAGGTTTTGTAGTTGAAGGTTGTCAGCGATATACTCCCAATTTGGTAATGTGGCATGTTGAGTGTTGCTGTGTGATGATTATTTATTGATCATTTGTTGATCAAAGCGTGGCTTTGTGAAAAAGCGTAGCTTTGTGGACGAGACTTCGTCAGACCTCACACCCCGAAAATGGTCGAAACAGGAATATGCGGCAAGGTTATGAGGGTCGCTCCCTTTAGGGTATGTCATTTCCTTCTAGAAAAGGGTGGTATCAGGTATGGAGCCCTGATGCTTTATCTATTTGGTTGCTCCAATCTCATTTTCTATGTGGTTGTTTCTTGGTGATAGATGGCCCTCGGATAAAGGTCCCAAAGAACCGGGGAGTGGCATATTCGTGTAGTAGTTACCTAGTTACAGAGGTAACCCGGCCTTGTGTTGGCAGAGATCCGGTTAGGTTCTCGGGACGTCCCGCCAGAGGCGATCCCATGTGGCAGTAGGAAGTTCCTTAGCCTGACCATTTGTTTGAAATCCAATTCCCAATACGAACCCAGTACGTTTTTAGTTGTATAACCTGCCATTTATGGTGGTCACCACTGTTTAGATGGTAGCTATAGAGGCATAGTTCAAAATGTCTATGCTGGCTAAGATTAATATTCTATTTTCAAAATGCTTTTCTACACTATGCACTAATAATAATAATAATAAATGATTTGTTTTGCGTAGTAAGCATTTTTGACTATCATAAGGAGAAATCTCCTCCAATTCTGCGTTTGCATTGTGTGTGTGCGGGGAGGCCTTATGGTAGTTTCATTTTCCAAAAGCATTGCGGATATTTTTCCACTTCCTTTGTTGTTGTTGTTTTAAAAGATAAATAACTGTTTTGAGTTCTCACACCAGTCCCATGACTGACCTGGAGTTTATTGATCTCTTCCTAAACTCTGGATGCCCATAATTTTCCACAGGGGCAGTCTAGAGTCAGGTTATCGTGTCATTTTAGATTCAGGAGTGCTTTGGAGCTCAGGAGGCGAGCTGGATGGCGAGACATACCACTTGTATATGATATTATCTTTCCGCTGTGTATTCACTTGTAGGGACATGTTTGTATAACTGTCCATTGTCTAGTTGTGTTGTATATTGTTGTTGTACACACTGATGATGATGATGTGATGTAATGTATTAACTGATATAGTTCTTTGTTTTAAAGATTATTCATTTATCTATTATATGTTGTTCCGCTGCGACTGTGAGATTCCGTTATTGTTTATGTTTTGTTTTCTTACTTCTTCTATCTTTTTCTTCTACCTCTTCTTTTTGACCATAACAGTTCGGTTTTCCGACATTCGATTATGCGGCATTTGATAAAGTGGACGTATGAATGCCGACCTTCGGATCCCGAAAAACTCGATCGTTACAAGAAGCTTCACACGCAAGAGAGGAGATGAAGGCCAAATAATATGCGGTGGTTATTTGTGTACGTGGGTTTCGAATATTTATCAGGGAACCTTGTGTTGATTAAGTGGGAGAAAGGCAAAAATTTTTGTTTAAAGTGGCAAGAGAAAATTTAAGCACTCATTTCTATTAAATATACAGAAGCAAAAGGAAAGAAACAAAAGATTTTGAAACGGCTAGTGTAAATCAAAGATTATATTCCTTTTAAATAAGGAGATACAAATGAAAGTGGAAAGTTTTACACGTGATTTGTAAATCAGGAAATCATACTTGAACGGCTGTTGATTGATTTTTCACAGCTAAGATATGAAGTCAAAGAGTGCATATAATAGATGCCATAATTAAAACGAAACGTACGCCCAAAATAATTAACAAAGTAACGTAATTTTAAATCTGTTCATTTCTTATTTATTTAGTAAAAATGCTAAAGAATATATCAGGAAATAACGTACCATTTATAGCGCCAAATAAATTAAACAAGAACGGATATAAACGTACCAATTTAAAACGTATAATTTATTGCATTTTTACAACATTATTTATTACTTAATTTAAAAGTATATGACCCATATAAGTAAAACAACAGCGAAATAAATGTTGTAAATATATATATATTTAATATAAAAGATTTGAAGTTAGAATTTAAAATTTAAAATTGCAATTAGTGTCAAAATTTGACCAAAATCTACCATTACGGAAATTGTTTATATTTATTTAAAATTGGGCAAATTAATTCAAGAAATTTTAAAAATTCAAACTCCTTTAAACAATTAAACACCAAGGTTTTTAAAAAATAAAATATATGCATAACATATCATGTTACACAAATTAGAACATGATTTTACTAAAATATTATTTATATAAATTAAAATAAACAAATTTGTTAAATAAAATAATTTACACACAATATTGTAAAAAGCATAACTTTCACAATATTAATCTGATTTCAACGAAATGAAAAGA
This sequence comes from Allium cepa, assembly GCA_030765085.1. Taxonomy (NCBI): domain Eukaryota; kingdom Viridiplantae; phylum Streptophyta; class Magnoliopsida; order Asparagales; family Amaryllidaceae; genus Allium; species Allium cepa. The sequence goes on along the minus strand of CM060943.1, from coordinate 675,393,424 downwards.
AGTATTCTTGAAATTAAATCTATTTTCATAATAAAAGATAAAATTTCAAAAATTCAAAATTTCAAAATTTAAATTTAAAAGTCAAAGTTTGAACAATTTGACCAAAAATCCATTTTTTTGGAATTATTCCATTTATTCAGATTTGGAATTATAATTCACATAAAAATCAAAATTTATATTTAGAATAACAAAATTTGTCCATTTTAATAAATAAAATAAAGTTAAAATCAGGAATTTCAGTTAAAATAATTAAAATATAAAATTAAAATAAACTAAAAATACAATGTTGTTACACTCTTCCCCAATCAAATCTTTTCGTCCTCGAAAAGGAATGAGGTACGGAAAACACAGAAAAAAATAGAATGAAATAGGACAAAGACAAGATGACAAGAAGATTAAAATTATAGCTGATGACTGTTGTTATAGGCAAGTTTATCAAGGTGGAAAGTAGGAAAGGCTAGAAAGGAAAAATAGGTTGAAAGACAAGGATGAACCATTATTTTAAAATTATATAAATTTCAGTTATTTAGAAAGGAAAAATAAATGATCAAAATATCCTTTATATGATACATTATCAAAATAATTTTATAACTCAATGTCCTAACAAGTTTATCCTTGTTCCTGTAGACTCTGGCAGTGCGTTGATCAGCCGCAAAGCTAGAATTCTCTAGGTACTTAGTAGACTTGTTTCAACACCCAGTGAAAATATTTGAAAATCTTTTAAAACAAGATATAGAAAGTACAATCCAAATAAAACAACCAAACCATTTGTCGAACCATGGATCGCAAATACACAAAGGTTACGCCTGTATCCCCAGGAAACATCCGTATCCGTAAGCTTTCTCAGCCCTGTGAATTTCGCCATGATGACTAGTAGACCGCAGATACACAAAGGCTACGCCTGAATCCCCTAGGAAACATCCATATCCGTAAGCTTTCTCATCCCTACGGATTTCGCTACTAAAAATGACCTACGTAGATCACAGGATACATAATGGTTACGCCTGAATCCCCCAGGAAACATCCATACCCATGGGCCATCTCAGCCAGGCGAATTACGCTACGTAGTCGCGCCAAGAAAAAAAACCATGGGTTACGCCACGGTGGAAAACTCTAGTATCACATCCGGAAAACCAAAATCAGAGAGAATAATATCGATGGAATGAATCCAAGATGTGGCCACAAATCGGATAACAAGCAGAAGGCACTTTCCATATCTTTATTTCAAAAATATGTATCATATAGTACCATTTCAAATAACTTTCAAATATCATACTTATATAAAGTCCATTATATATAAGATTTCATTTCCAAATCGAATACTTTCCAAAATCAATAGTATATCAAATCACACTTATATAGATTTCGATTATATAAGATTTCACTTTCAAATTGAGTACCTTTTCAAATCATAGTTTCAAATCAACTTCATACTTATACAAATCAAATTTGTATAAGTTCGACAACTTCCAAATCAAGTATTTAGTAAAACAAGGTTCTCAATTTCAATTCATTTCAATATCAGTTTAGTTTCAAAAATCATACCCGATTTCACCAAATTATTTCTTCCAAATCAAACATCTTCAGTTTCAAAATTTCCAAAATCATAAGGTTAGCACATAATTCAAATTTTCAAATCAACATAATTTAGGTCGAACAAAATTCATTTCCAAAACATCATGTAAATACTGGGTTTAAATTTCAATCTATTTTCGAAACCAGATATTTTTTCAAAATCAATTTTTTCCCAAAAATGGTTACTAAGTTTTAAAACCATCCCTTTTAAAAACTTTAAATTATTATATATATATACACTTTATTCAAACCATTTCAAATCTATATTTCCTACTAGTATTATTCAAAATTGTCTTATTCATTTACTTAACAGATCAGTAAATCAAATTTCAGAAGATAGGGTTATACCAAATCAAATCCGAAATTCGAGGACTGAACACCGGTTCACTTCAAATCATTTCAAATATAAATGCATATATCTTTCGAATATCAGATCATACTTCGGCACTTGAAATCAAAATTTGGTTTCACAAAATTACTCACATAGCGAAGCTATTAAAGTGGCCTCTCCCCCACTTTGAAACTCGAAAATCAATGTCAATGATGCGTGCACTCGTCGCCGAAATTATTCTCCAGCGACATAAGTGAGTTCTGGACTTCTATTTTCTCAAAACTTCTTTGAAATTTCTTTGAAATCATTGGAACTCGTTTGAGTCATTTGAAAACACTTCTTATTCAAAAAATACTTTCAAATCGTATTATTATATATTTTCAAAAATCTTAAAACCAATTTCAAAACACCGGAATTCAATCTCTTGAATTTCAAATTAAAACCCTTCAGCTATAAATTATTTTTATATAAATCCATTTCTTATATAATCTTCAAAATTTCAAAATAAAAACAAAACCCGATTTTCAAAGGATGATTCAAGAATGGATTTCAAAACTAAGATAGAGATTCAAATTAGACGAACTCTAATCAATAGAATCCTGATTCGAAGATAGACTCGATCGAAGATGAGATGATTAAATTACAAAATAGAAGATGGATATACTTCTATAAATCGCGGGCGACCTTAACCGAGTCAACCGTGACTTCAGGAATATGATCGATGCGGAATTCCATGGCAAATCGACATTCGATCGCCAGATATAGAATTCGGCATAACCAGAGATAGCAGCATCTAAACCGAGGATATATAAATCTTCGATGAATCGATGCTATTATAATGGAGTTTCGCCCCTTTACAAGTCCTTCAGTGGAGCTATGGTATACTCCAGAATTTAGAAAACATGAATAGGGAAAGACAAGTATGGATTTGGAATCGAGGGGAATGTTCCAAAATTCAAAGGAAACCGAATCAAATAGAAAGAGATTCAAATTCGAAAGAAAGTGATTCTGTAAATAAATTTACCATATATGCTAAGTTTGCTTAGAACAAAGCGCTGATACCAAATGTAACGACCTTGTATTTTCAACCATTCGCATCCACAGATGTCGAACTTGAATTGCTCAAAATACCGCGTTATAAATAGAAATTTGGCAATACTCAGCATAAACAGTAAATAAATAATCACAGATCACAGACACGGAGTAATATAATGCAGCAGAATAGATAAATAGTAGTTCATGAAGCTACTATATAAACATCAAAGTTAGAAATAAAATACAACTGAATATCTCAGATGCAGTGAAGTCTCTAGTACGAGTAGATGACTTCTCTGAACCAATCAACTGGAAGGGCTGAAAGCGGAATCAATGGTTGGATCCCCAAACGAAGCTCCAAACTCCAAAGGTGAATCTCAGAAGCTGTATCACTCAGTCTGATCCGAGCGTAAATCAAAACACAAAACACTTGAGTCAGGATTAACATTCTTATATCAATAAATCCTACTCAAATGAAATATCAACTGGAACACAAGTAACTCAAAGGATGTTTGGGATAACCATCCTCTAAGGATCTACAGAACTATCTACAAGGTGGAAATATACACTATAACATCGTGGTCATTCAAATTAATTAATACTTCAAAACCAAAATATCATTTCCCTTTCAAATATATCTATTTTCCAAAATCGTATATATATTAAATAATTTATAAAGTAAAGTATTTGAAATTTCTTCAACTACACAAATTGATTCCAATCAACTCAAACTCCAAATTCCCATTTATTCAAAGCTCAATTAACCATTTAAACTTTCGATATATCCAAAGCTTTGGTATTCAACATTTTCAAAGTTAAATCTAACTGTTTCATATAGATCTTGATTTAGCTTCATTATTATTTAGTCAGGAAATATCCACTTAACAAGTTCAATATCATTTAAATAGCCTTAGATTACATTTTACAGAATTTTTTCTTTCATTTATTTAAACTTAAAATATTCATTTAATCCCTTTTACCAAACCAAATTGTAAAACCATATCTCAAATCCCGAATTCGATAGTTTCAAATCGATTTAATTGAATATAATTCTTAATTAAATACTATTTCCCATTAATTCAACTTTATCTTCTCAACCTTAAATTATTCAAAATTTTACCAAATCTATTTTGAAATATAAATTTAAACGAATCCTTAAACATATTATATGTATTAAATTAATCTCGATTAGATTAAATATTTTATTAGGTCTACACATAAAATTTTCATTTTTATACATATAATATTCTAAGAATTATCCTTTATTAAAACTATATTTTCTTTCCAAAACCATAGAAATTATTTTCAAAACATTTAAATTGGATCAATGGTGTCTGTATATAATTTCCTATCCTATGGTCAAGTGAAACGGATATTTCTTATTTCAATCCGTAATTTAAATATATATGGGTAGATGTCCTTTCGACCCGCAATCCCAAATTCAATTCAAACGAAAATCGCTTGGGTCTATCATTTCAACCCATAACGATTTTCTATTATTTTATATCCATTCGGATATGTATCGTTTCAACACATAGTGAATTCTATACTAACAGGGAACTTGCAGAGTGATAACAGATAATATAAAATATAAAAACAGGCATATATCATCAATAACAATATAATATAAACAACAGGATATGGCATTATATCCCACAGGTGAACAGTTACAGATAATAGCATATATAACAATTTAAATAACTAACAACAGCCTATTTCAATTGTCGTTTCAATTGAAATCAAATTTAATAAATATAAGAACGTTAATCGTGAGTGATTGCTCACCTTTGGAGGCTAAAGAATAGAAATTTGGCAATACTCAGCATAAACAATTTAAACCGAGGATATATAAATCTTCGATGAATCGATGCTATTGTAATGGAGTTTCACCACTTTACAATTCATTCAGTGGAGCTATGGTATACTCCAAAATTTAGAAGACACGAATAGGGAAAGACAAGAATGGATTTGGAATCGAGGGGAATGTTCCAAAATTCAAAGGAAACCGAATCAAATAGAAAGAGATTCAAGCTCGAACTCAAGTGATTCTGTAAATAAATTTACCATATATGCTAAATTTGCCTAGAACAAAGCTCTGATACCAAATGTAACGACCCGGTTTTTTCAACCATTCGCATCCACAGATGTCGGATTTGAATTGCTCAAAATACCGCGTTATAAATAGAAATTTTGCAATACTCAGCATAAACAATAAATAAATAATCACAGATCAGAGACACAGAGTAATATAATGCAGCGGAATAGATAAATAGTAGTTCATGAAGCTACTATATAAACATCAGAGTTAGAAATAAAATACAACAGAATATCTCAGATGCAGTGAAGTCTCTAGTACGAGCAAATGACTTCTCTAAACCAATCAACTGGAAGGGCTGAAAGCGGAATCGATAGTTGGATCCCCAAACGAAGCTCCAAACTCCAAAAGTGAATCTCAAAAGCTGTATCACTCAGTCTGACCCGAGCGTAAAGCAAAACACAAAACACTCGAGTCAGGATTAACATTCTTATATCAATAAATCCAACTCAAGTGAAATATCAACTGGAATACAAGTAACTCAAAGAATGTTTGGGATAACCATCCTCTAAGGATCTACAGAACTATCTACAAGGCGGAAATATACACTATAACATCGTGGTCATTCAAATTAATTTATACTTCAAAACCAAAATATCATTTCCCTTTAAAATATATCTATTTTCAAAAATCGTATTTATATTTAATAATTTATAAAGTAAAGTATTTGAAATTTCCTCAACTACACAAATTGATTCCAATCAACTCTAATTCCAAATTCCCATTTATTCAAAGCCCAATTCATTAATTCAATTCAGTTCTCAATAACCATTTAAACTCTCGATATATTCGAAGCTTTGATATTCAACATTTTCAAAGTTAAATCTAACAGTTTCATATAGATCTTGATTTAGCATCATTATTATATAGTCAGGAAATATCCACTTAACAAGTTCAATATCATTTAAATAGCCTTAGATTACATTTTACAGAATTTTTGCTTTCATTTATTTAAACTTAAAATATCCATTTAATCCCTTTTACCAAACCAAATTATAAAATCATATCTTAAATCCCGAATTCGATAGTTTCAAATCGATTTAGTTGAATATAATTCTTAATTAAATACCATTTCCAATTAATTCAACTTTATCTTCTCAACCTTAACTTATTCAAAATTTTACCAAATCTATTTTGAAATATAAATTTAAACGAATCCTAAAAAATATTATATGTATCAAATCAATCTCAATTAGATTAAATATTATTATTAGGTCTATACATAAAATTTTCATTTTTATACATATAATATTCTAAGAATCATCCTTTATTAAAACTATATTTTCTTTCCAAAACCATAGAGATTATTTTCAAAACATTTATATTGGACCAATGGCGTCTGTATATAATTTCCTATCCTATGGTCAAGTGATACAGATATTTATTATTTTAATCCGTTATTTTAAATATATATTGGTAGATATCCTTTTGACCCGCAATCCCAAATTCAATTCAAATGAAAATAGCTTGGGTCTATCATTTCAACCCATTACAATTTTCTATTATTCTATATCCATTCGGGTATGTATCGTTTCAACCCATAGTGAATTCTATACTAACGGGGAACTTGCAGAGTGATAACAGATAATATAAAATATAAAAACAGGCATATATCATCAATAACAATATAATATAAACAACAGGATATGACATCATATCCCATAGGTGAACAGTTACAGATAATAGCATATATAACAATTTAAATAACTAACAACAGCCTATTTCAATTGTCGTTTCAATTGAAATCAAATTTAATAAATATAAGAACGTTAATCGTGAGTGATTGCTCACCTTTGGAGGCTAGAGAGATTCGACACAGAAATGAGCTACTAAATCCAAAGCAAGCTTGATGGATATGATTTGATGTAGAAAACAGGCATGACGGACAAGGCTGATAATGGAAAATCGATGAGAATGATTAAATTAGTTTTGATGTAACAGAACTATTTCATTTTATATATTATTATTTGTTTCTAAACTAATTTCAAACATATATTTTCAAATCCATATCATGTCCCAAAATTTCTAATTTAAACAAAGCTCAATATACAATGTTTATACAATTCATACTTTTCCTTAAAATTTCCTTAAATCCATCTTAAACGCTAGCACTAATATAAGTTTGAAAACCGACCCAACATATATGCAGACAAATACAAATCCATATGCAACGATATATATATTGTCTTCTCATGAAATCAATATTAAATTTTTAAGACGAGCGTTGAAATAAAAATTATTGTTTGCATTTAAAATGCCTAAACAATTTAGATGTTGAAAATAGTACATATATTAAAATACTTTAAATAGTTTATATATTAAAATAATTTGTATATAAATTCAAAATTTTAAACACATATTAGATTAAATATATATCTAAAATCATCGTTTTTGAAAAAAAAATAACATATCTACATAATATACTTTATATAATACTTACAGATATGCTGCCCAACATAAACAGATACTTTAAAAAAAATTCTAAATAAGCTAAAATATACACAACAGGTTGAACCCATGTTAACAACTTTACTAAATACTTAACTTATATTATTATACAAATAATAAGTTATATGATTTACATATTTGATTATATATGCATAACAAAATATAATGTAAGCTTTTCATATTATGATGTAAGCCTATATATGCATGCACTATATAACTATATGCTGCTAATACAATTTTTATAGCTTATGTAAACTTATAAAAACAATGTAACTAATAGATTTTGCAGGCTCATATAAAACTTATACCTACCTATATTTTATTTCACTTTAATATAATTTTTTATTTTTAAAACACACGTACACATTAAAAATCAACTTATATATAACTATACTGTTCGTACTATAACTTATAGATATAAAAATTTATAGATATAAAACAGCAAACCTATTTAAGCAAGATCAGATAACAGATTTATATACACTTATGGATATATATACCTTTAAATAAAAGAGAGGAGCGAGGCCGAAAGTGGTGGTGGTAGAGGGCCGAGCACTTGATGGAGTGAAAAAATGGAAACAAAAGAAAACAAGAAGAAGAAAAAGAAATAAGAAAAAAATAAGAGCAGCCATTTACCTACAGGAGAAGCTTCACACGCAAGAGAGGAGATGAAGGCCAAATAATATGCAGTGGGTATTTGTGTACGTGGGTTTTGAATATTTGTCAGGGAAGCTTGCGTTGATTAAGTGGGAGAAAGGCAGGAAATTTTGTTTAAAGTGGCAAGAGAAAATTTAGGCATTCATTTCTGTTAAATATACAGAAGCAAATGGAAAGAAACAAAAGATTTTGAAACGGCTAGTGTAAATCAAAGATTATATTACTCTTAAATATGGTGACACAAATGAAAGTGGAAAGTTTTACACGTGATTTGTAAGGCAGGAAATCATACTTGAACGGCTGTTGATTGATTTTTAACAGCTATGATATGAAGTCAAAGAGTGCGTATAATAGATGCCATAATTAAAACGAAACATACGTCCAAAATAATTAACAAAGTAACGTAATTTTAAATCTATTCGTTTCTTATTTACTTAGTAAATATGCTAAAAAATATATCAGGAAATAACGTACCATTTATAGCGCCAAATAAATTAAACAAGAACGGATATAAACGTACCAATTTAAAATGTATAATTTATTGTCTTTTTACAACATTATTTATTACTTAATTTAAAAGTATATAACCCATATAAGTAAAACAACAGCGAAATAAATGTTGTAAATATATATATATTTAATATAAAAGATTTGAAGTTAGAATTTAAAATTTAAAATTTCAATTAGTGTCAAAATTTAACCAAAATCTACCATTACAGAAATTGTTTATATTTATTTAAAATTGGGCAAATTAATTCAAGAAATTTTAAAAATTCAAACTCCTTTAAACAATTAAACACCAAGGTTTTAAAGAAATAAAATATATGCATAAAATATCATGTTACACAAATTAGAACATGATTTTACAAAAATATTATTTATATAAATTAAAATAAACAAATTTGTTAAATAAAACAATTTACACACAATATTGTAAAAAGCATAACATTCACAATATTAATCTGATTGCAACGAAACGAAAAGCAGTATTCTTGAAATTAAATCTATTTTCATAATAAAAGATAAAATTAAAAAATCTAAATTTTAAATTTAAAAGTCAAAGTTTGACCAATTTGACCAACAATCCATTTTTTTGGAATTATTCCATTTATTTAGATTTGGAATTATAATTCACACAAAAATCAAAATGTATATTTAGAATAATAAAATTTATCCATTTTAATAAATAAAATAAAGTTTTTAAATCAGGAATTTCAGTTAAAATAATTAAAATATAAAATTAAAATAAACACAAAATACAGTGTTGTTACACTCTCCCCCACTCAAATCTTTTCGTCCTCGAAAAGGAATGAGGTACAGAAAACATAGAAAAAAATAGAATGAAATAGGACTAAGACAAGATGACAAGAAGATTAAAATTATACCCGATAACTGTTATTATAGGTAAGTTTATCAAGGTGGAAAGTAGGAAAGGCTAGAAAGGAAAAATAGGTTGAAAGACAAGGATGAACAATTATTTTAAAATTATATAAATTTCAGTTATTTAGAAAGGCAAAATAAATGATCACACTATCTTTTATATGATACTTTATCAAAATACTTTTATAACTCGATGTCCTAACAAGTTTATCCTTGTTTCTGTAGACTCTGGCAGTGCGTTGATCAGGCGCAAAGCTAGAATTCTTTAGGTACTTAGTAGACTTGTTTCAACACCCACTGAAAATACTTGAAAATCTTTTTAAAAACAGATATAGAAAGTACAATCCAAATAAAACAACCAAACCATTTGTCCAACCATGGATCGCAGATACACAAAGGTTGCGCCTGTATCCCCTAGGAAACATCCGTATCGGTAAGCTTTCTCAGCCCTGCGAATTTCGCCATGATGACTAGTAGACTGTAGATATACAAAGGTTATGCCTAAATCCCCTAGGAAACATCCATATCCGTAAGCTTTCTCAGCCCTGTGGATTTCGCTACTAAAAACGACCTACGTAGATCACAGGATACACAATGGTTAGGTCTGAATCCCCCAGGAAACATCCGTACCTGTAACGACCTAGAATTTCTGTCAATTAAAAATTGTATATTTAATTGATTTTAAATATTAATAAGTGAAATTTATAAGTCGAATAATTTATTTTTCGAATATCTGGATTTAATTGGATAATTAAATCGATAATTTAATAGTTGAAATTACAGAAATAATTGGAAATTGGGTTAAATATGATTGAAAATGATTTGTAAAATTTTATTATATCATATTGGAGTTAGAATGATGTTATAGAATTTTTAAAATCGAATTTAAAGTTAATTTGTGAAAATTGAATATTTTAATATTTAATTGACGAGTTAAAATATCCATTTTTCAAACAGTCTCGGATTTCAACGAAACTAGTTTCATCGGATCTGTAATTTTATACTATTATAAGATTTCAAATTTCGTGTCAATCGGATTTACCCTTTGTCCGGGGCAAGCCAAAACGCATAGAAATTGGTTTAAATCGATTTAATTTAAATTGATCGTTTATTGCCGTAACTCGCACAGATGATCGAATTGGCTCCCGAAACCTGTTTCAATGTGTTCGGAATGCGGGGTAAACCTTAGAAACGCCAGCCGACACGCTTCGTTTGGAGTTCGGAAAATTTCGGATGAATAGTGTTTTGGCGAATTTTCTATAAAAGGACAAGTTATTCACAATTTTCAACAATCAAAACCATAGGGTTTCGGTGCTGCCGCCTCCCTCTATTATCAATGACCGAAACACAATTGCCTTCCCCTCCAATTATCTTCTAATCCAAGCATCGATTCAGAAAACTATCAACTACAAAGTTGAAGAGGGTGTCGAGTTCTATAAAATCAACGGTGGTGATCGAGAATGGTGGAGCCAATCGTCGTCAAACAGCTTATGAGCATCATACATTTCAGCTCATTTTTCACAGTCTACACATGGCCGAGCTTCAAGTGTTGGTGGCCGAAGATAGCTCGCGCCATGGGCAAGGTGATGGGGGTCGCTGATCGTTGTGAAGGTGCTCGAGATGGGCGCGATAATTGGATGTAAGTGGCGGCTAATGGGTTCCTTCGGCTTCGAATGTTACTGATGGGGGAGAAGATAGGGGCAATGGCCCAGATCTAGGGTTGCAGAAATGAACGGCTCTGATTCATTCTAGGTTTAAAATAAAAAAAAAGAAATTGTAATTTAAATATATTATAATTCGTGTAAACTTTAAAACTGTGTAACTTTTTCATACGAGGTCAGAATTGCACGAAACGAATTGCGTTGGCATCGTTTTGTTGAGCACTATGAAATGGAACTGAATTGGAGTCGTTTGGAGCTAGTTTGAATTTTGGATAAAATTAAACGCACGTTTAACTTTATTCGAAATAAAACGCTGAAACTGGATTGAACTCAAGGTGAGAATTTCTCACTCAATCGAATTGTTTCGATTTAAATTTTAAATAGTTAGATTTAAAATTGATTGATTGTGCTAATTTGTATGATTGAATGATAAATTATTATCTGTTGTAATATAATAGACCCTATACGCCATATATTAAGCGGATGTTATTTATTAAAAACATATACCGCGATAATTCCATCTTGATTGGAATTGGTATTATATATGTACTTGAAGTGGATTTCCCCGCATTATATAGCGGATGAGACCCTATTGCGCCTCATAATAGAGGATAATATTTTATAAATCCTATATACCGCGATATTCCATATTGGAACGGAATTGGCATTGTGCTAACGTCTGTGGATGCAGGGAAACAGGTTGGAGGGATCCAATTGGATTCCTCGCCAGTATTTATTTGATTACAGATATTGTGATATTTTTTGATTATCATATGATGATATATGATGTTTGGATGCCGTGATTGATTATTTGGTGTTGTTGCATCATTGGGCCTATTTTGGAGTTTTAAAATGTTAAAGGAACGATTTCTAATTTAAAAGGATTCTTAAAGTGATTTTTGAAAATATTTGTTTTATTAAATTTTGGAATTGGTTCATTTTAAATAAATAAACGCTATAATTTTAATGTTATATAAAAATATGATTTTTAAGAAATATAGTTGAAAATTTGATTTTTGAAATATGGAGTTAATGATTTTGTAAAAAAATAGCTTAAATAGAGACTTTTGATTTATTATAAAAGTTATATATACAAGATTTGTAAAATTGGATTTTTTTTATAAATCAAAATAATGGAGTTTTAATGGAGTTTTTATAAATGTAAAAAGGGAGTTATAAATGAATCTTATAAGTAATAAGATTTATAAACTGTGAGGTTTAAAAGAACGATTTTGGTAAATAAAAGATTTATAAGTAATCAACTTATAAATTAGATTTTGGGTATAAAATTGAGTTATAAATTGAATTGGTGAATAAAGGAGATTTATAAATCGAAGCCTTTATAAATAGAAATAGAAATTATTAACGTTGTTTTATAAATCCGAAATCAATTGAATTTGATGAATTAAACATAGAAGTTTATTAAAGGAGAGATATTCCTGATTTTGGACAGCGAATTATCCTTTAAGTTAAAGGTTGTAATAATAAGAGTTTGGTTAGGAATTATATTCACGATTTTGGACAGTGGATATATTATTAAATAAAATGGATATGTTTTGGGAAGTGATATTTTAAATAGAATTAAAACGATTTAAAGATGTTTTAAAATGCGTTAAGTATCGAATACATAGATTTCAACATTTATTGTTGAAATAGACGTTTTTGAGAAATAGAAGTAAATAGTGGACTATAACACTGTTGTTATAGTAAATGACTTATGAAAGGAAATGTTTTATACAGTATTGGGATTTATATATCTATCTTAATTTAGAATCCCTATACTAGTGATTTTGGGTCATCGTAACGATGTTTTACACAACATTCGTTTTGACTCAAATAAATGTGTTTAAGCGCACGTTTTCTTTAAAGAATGAAATATATACTTAATTTCGATTTAAGTATATTGAATATTTTCCAAGTGTTAAAAATAAATGAATTTGTGAATTACTTATTATTAATAAGTATGGAAATGTTTTCCAATATGAAGTGAATATTTTGAGATTTTATTTTTAAAGATAATTTGAAAATGAATATTATAAATCGATTTGGAAATCGTATATTCATAGATATTTTGGAATTGTAAATTCACTATGGAATTTATAAAAGGAAGGGAAATTTGTTTAAAAATAAACGTTGATTTATTTTTGAAGTGTGGAAATAAATTTACGGATTTGGAACGTAAATATAAAGTAAATCGGCATGGATTTATTTAATTGGTTTAAATGAACCATTTTGAAATGAAAATGAATAAAGATTTATGAATATATCCCGTGTTGGGAAACGATTTGAAATTTGTTTTCAAAAGTTGTAAAGGTGAAAAGTGATTTGAAATTTGTTTTCAAATGTTGAAGTGTGGAAAATATATATATCTTGTAAAGATATTTTGGAAAATAAATAATTTGGAAAATTATTTTGAATCTGGTGATGTTGAGCATACCTGTTGATAGTTAAATAACCGACTATCAATATTTACCTTTGAGTGGGTATTTGTTGTGATTTGCTTGAATTTGAATGCCACACTTATTTTCAAAATAAGCGCTCACTATTCGGGTTAGCCGGGAAAGGACCTTTGGGTCGTATAAACCATTCCGAATATGTGATATGTCGTTATGGATTGCATTTGATGACCGGTGTTGAAGACCGGATATTTGTGAAAATGGAAGGATTACCGTCGAATGACTCTGCATCGGCTGATCTTCGATATAGAGGTTTTATCACCCTTAGTAACGGGAAGTCCGGACGTGATTAGTGAATATCCGGATTGCAAGGACTTCTTTGGAAGTGCCTTCGGTTCTGTTCAATCCCCGAAAAAACTTGTATGGATGTGTGTTTGACGTTACAATTTGAGATGTAAAGCTAGTTTCTGTCAAATATATTTCTGTTGGTGGCGGAGAATTTATTCTCTTAGCTTAACACCTTTCTCTAAGACGTGCGAGCTTAGAGGTTATGTAGTTGATGGTTACTAGTGATGCATTCCCAAAATTGGTAATGTGACATAAGTGCTGTTGAGCATTTGATGATCAAAGCACAGCTTTTGTATAAAGCGTAGCTTTGTGGACGAGACTTCGTCGGACCTCACTCCCCGAAAATGGTCAAAACAGGAAGGATGCAGCAAGGTTATTAGGGGGTAGCGCACCTTTAGTGTATGTCATTCCTTCTGGATAGAGGTGGTATCATGGTATGGAGCCCAGATATTTAACCTATGTTGTTGCTGCAAATTTATTACTTTGTGGTTGTTGGAATCGAGGATCCTCGGATATAGATCGGTTACGATTGGGAAATGACATATTCGTGTCAGTAGTTACCCAGTTTGAAGGGTAACCCGGCCTTGTGTTGGCAGAGATCAAACCGTAATGTTAGTTTATGTTCTCGGGGTCACCTTTGCAGAGACGTACCCATGTGGCAATGGGAAGTTCTTTGGCCTGACCATTTGTTGGAAATCCAAAGAAACAATACGATCTTGTACAGTTTTAGTTGTAGAACCTATCATTCACTTATGGTGGCACCCCACTGTTTGGATGGTAGCTATAGTAGGCATAAGGGCGAAATGCCTATGCTATATTATACTTTCGAAATGTTTTCTGCACTATGCACTAGTAATAATATCAAATGTTTCTTTTTAATGCGTATCAAGCATCTTTGACTATCATAAGGAGAAATCTCCTCTGATTCTGCGTTTGCATTGTGTGCGTGTGCCGGAGGCCTTATGGTAGTCTCATTTTCCAAAAAGCATTGCGAATCTATTTTAAAATATTCCTGTTGTTGTTTTAAAGATAAATAACTGTTTTAAGTTCTCACACCAGTCCCATGACTGACCTAGAGTTTATTGTTTTCCTTCCTAAACTCTGGGTGCCCACCAATTTCTACACGGGCAGTCTAGAGTCAGGTTTTTCAGGATATTCTGGAATTCAGGAGTTGCTGGAGGCAAGATGGACGGCATGACGTATTCACTAGTATATAGTATTTCTTTTCCGCTATTTGTTGTTGTAAACTCTGATGATGTAATGTACTATGATGTAATGAAATAACTGATATAGTTCTTTGTTTGAAGATTATTCATTTATCTATTATATGTTGTTCTGCTGCGATTGTGAGATTCTGATATTGTTCTGTTGTTCCTTTCTGTTCTGTTTTATCTTTTTCTCTCTTCTATTTTTTTCTTCTTCTTTAACCCTAACGGTACGGTCTTTCGGCCTTCGATAGCTTGGCAGTTGATATAGTGGACGTATTGATGTCGACCTTCTTGGACAAAAAATCGCACTCGTTACATTTGGTATCAGAGCTTATGGTTAAGCGACAACCTTAGCTATGTTGGGTATTACTCATTAGAGATAGAGTCAGTAGTACTCTAGAATGAGTGTGAGTGTAACAATAGCTATGAGCGCGTATTTATTAGTGAATATAAAAATGTTTTATATTGTGTTTGCTTATCCGTTGAGCTGTTTGTGAATTCTGGTCGGTAGATGGGACGCCACATTATCGGTAGGGATTTCTAAACTCTTAAACGAGGCAAGTCGACATAGTATCATTTTAAATTGGGTAAATGAAATAATTTTACCTTGATTATATTTTATACATAAAGGAATAATTTTTCAGAATTATTAGAGTGTATATCAATTGATTTTTGGTTGTTGAAAATGTAAGATATATGCAAGTTAATAAAAGTCGTTTGAATAATTTAAATGAAACATATTATAAAAGAATAAATTTTATAAGCAAAGAATTATAAGTATGGAAGTTATAATTAAAATGATTTACACTTGTGAAATAGTCTTATATATAAGAAGTGAAATTATATAAGTAAAAGATTTATAAATGTGATTTATAATCTAAAAACAAAATTCCAGAGAAGTTTTTTGAAAGGATTTGATATTTTGGAAAATTGTTTTGGAGAAATTAAAGCCCTAAACTCTTTTCGGTCGCTGGAAAATAATTCCGATGATGATCGCGGCATTATTGGTGTTCATTTTCGGGTTTCCAAAAGAGGGATTGCTGCCAAATTGTTTTAAATGAAAGTTGTTTCGAAAATATGGGTTTGAGTTTTGAAATTCAAAGGATAATTGAATTGGTTTCAAAAATGGTTTTGAAAGATTGGAAAGTCTCTGGAATGTTATATAAAATGATTGAAATACAATTACTAAGTTGGAAAATAAATTGTGAATGAATAATAAAATTTGCAAGTGCAAGAAAATGAAATTAAAATCCAAGTTGAAATAAATTTGAGTTGTCATCAAGGACATGTGATTTGAAATTTAACAAAAGGAGAGTTAAATAAATTGATTTGGATTAGATAAACTATTGAAATTGATGAATATAAGTGAAATAAGTTTTGAACTTATAATATGAGTTAATAAATTTAGCTTTGGTAAAAGTTAAATAGAATTGACTTTAGAATTGAAACATGAACTGGATTTATAAGTGAAAATTTAAGTTAAGTTAAACAAAGGATGTTGAAATGAATATAACTTAAGTTGTGTAGTGAAAGTAAATGTAAGTGGAAATTTGAAATGGAAAATAACTTAAATAATGTTGAATAAAGTTGATTTTGGTGTCGAAGTAAATTAATAAATGAATTAATGAAATGAAGTCATTAAGAATATGAACTTGAGTTATATAAATGAAATTCAACTTGAAATGTTAAATAAATTAGTAATTGAATTAATAAATGGATTGAATGTTAATCAATCGAATGTAAAATAAATTGATATGGAATAATGAATGTAAGTGTCAATTCATTAAAAGCTAATGTTATTGGAAGTTGAATAATTGAATGAAAATCAATTTAATATAAACCAATTGAAAGTAAAAATGTTGGACCAAATTGAATAATTTGGTTATGTTGAATATACATTGGTTGTTATTTGATTATTAATTGATTGCGTATATTTCATTAAGTATTAATGAAGTTGAATTGATGAAATAGAAAGCTATAAATCATTGAAATCAAATTGGAAGTTAAGTGAATCTTAAATATGATTGAATTTGATTTATAAGTGAACCAACTTGAATATGAATTAGTGAATGATTGCTAATTGAATATGAATAAGTGAATGTTAGTAAAAAAAAATCCAATGTTAATGAACCAAATGTGATTAAATGAAAAAAACCAATTCATTGAATAATAATGAGAAGTAAATTTATATTGATTTGGTTATGGATTTGTTGAATGTTAATTGGATGATAGTTGTTGCATTTGTTGCTTTTGTTGCATTTGCTATGTTGGCACATGTAGTTGTTATGTTGCTATATGTTGTATATTGATATTACTTCCATATATGCATGTTTCCCATGGTTTGTTGAGTGTTTAGTAGGTGCGGATTGCGCTTGCTTCGCATTTGGAGCTCGCTTTCGCGCTATATTAGCCGTATACGCTCGCTAATAATATATAAGGTACATATATCGGATTACATATCGTACTTTTACACTTTTTTCCCTACGGGATGCCTCATCACTTGATGAGATGTATATTTGTGATATATATACTATCATTTTTTTCGGATCGAGCTGCGCAAAGGAGGTTATGGCGAATTTTTCCGAAAATTTAAGGCGTTAGAATATTTTTGAGAAAATTGGAAAATTTTTGAAAACTAAGTTTGGATTTGGAAACTTAGTAAAGATTTTGTAAGAAGTTTAACTATGAATTTTGGGAAAGTTAAACACTTAAGAGATTTGAAAAATCCAATTTGAATGGTTTGTTTTGGAAAGTTAATGGATTCTGTAACTTTTTCTTACTTGGTAATTTCGAGGACGAAATTCTTTTAAGGGGTGAAGTGTGTAACGACCCAGAATTTCTGTCAAATAAAAATTATATATTTAATTGATTTTAAATATTAATAAGTGAAATTTATAAGTTGAATAATTTATTTTTCGAATATTTGGATTTAATAGGATAATTAAATCGATAATTTAATAGTTGAAATTATAGAAATAATTGAAAATTGGGTTAAATATGATTAAAAATGATTTGTAAAATTTTATTATATCATATTGGAGTTAGAATGATGTTATAGAACTTTTAAAATCGAATTTAAAGTTAATTTGTGAAAATTGAATATTTTAATATTTAATTGACGAGTTAAAATAGCCATTTTTCAAACAGTCTCGGATTTCGACAAAACCTGTTTCATCGAATCCATAATATTAAATTGTTGTAAGATTTCAAATTTCGTGTCAATCGGATTTACCGTTTGTCCGGGGCAAGCCAAAACGCATAGAAATTGGTTTAAATCGATTGAATTTAAATTGATCGTTTATTGTCGTAACTCGCACAGATGATCGAATTGGCTCCCGAAACCTATTCCATTATGTTCGGAACGCGGGGTAAACCTTAGAAACGCCAGCCGGCACGCTTCGTTTGGAGTTTGGAAAATTTCGGATGAATAGTGTTTTGGCGAATTTTCTATAAAAGGACAAGTTATTCACAATTTTCAACAATGGCCGCCGCCTCCCTCTATTTTCAATGGCCGAAACACAATTGTCTTCCCCTTCAATTATCTTCTAATCCAAGCATCGATTCAGAAAACTATCAACTACAAAGTTGAAGAGGGTGTCGAGTTCTATAAAATCAACGGTGGTGATCGAGAATGGTGGAGCCAATCGTCGTCAAACGGCTTGTGAACATCGTACATTTCAGCTCGTTTTTCACTGTCTACATGTGGCCGAGCATCAAGTGTTGGTGGCCGAAGATAGCTCGCGCCATGGGCAAGGTGATGGGGGTCGCTGATCGTTGTGAAGGTGCTCGAGATGGGCGCGATAATTGGATGTAAATGGCGGCTAATGGGTTCCTTCGGCTTCGTATGTTACTGATGGGGGAGAAGATAGGGCAACGGCCTAGATCTAGGGTTGCAGAAACGAATGGCTCTGATTCATTCTAGGTTCAAAATAAAAAAAGAAATTGTAATTCAAATATATTATAATTCGTGTAAACTTTAAAACTGTGTAACTTTTTCATACGAGATCGGAATTGCATGAAACGAATTGCATTGGCTTCGTTATGTCGAGCATTACGCAATGGAACTGGATTGGAGTCGTTTAGAGCTATTTTGAATTTTGGGTAAAATTAAACGCACGTTTAATTTTATTCGAAATAAAACGCTGAAACTGAATTGAACTCAAGGTGAGAATTTCTCACTCAATCGAATTGTTTCGATTTAAATTTTAAATAGTTAGATTTAAAATTGATTGATTGTGCTGATTTGTATGATTGAATGATAAATTATTATCTGTTGTATAGTAATAGACCCTATATGCCGTATATTAAGCGGATGATATTTATTAAAAACATATACCGCGATAATACCATCTTGATTGGAATTGGCATTATATATGTACTTGGAGTTGATTTTCCCACATTATATAGCGGATGAGACCCTATTGCGCCGCATAATAGCGGATAATATTTTATAAATCCTATATACCGCGACATTCCGTATTGGAACGGAATTGGTATTGTGCTAACGTCTATGGATGCAGGGAAACAGGTTGGAGGGATCCAACTGGATTCCTCACCAGTATTTATTTGATTACAGATATTGTGATATTTGTTGATTATCATATGATGATACATGATATTTGGATGCCATGATTGATTATTCGGTGCTGTTGCATCATTGGGCCTATTTTGGAGTTTTAAAATGTTAAAAGAATGATTTCTAATTTAAAAGGATTTTTAAAGTGATTTTTGAAAATATACGTTTTATTAAATTTTGGAATTGATTCATTTTAAATAAATAAACGTTATAATTTTAAAGTTATATAAAAATATGATTTTTAAGAAATATAGTTGAAAATTTGATTTTCGAAATATGGAGTTAATGATTTTATAAAAAAAATAGCTTAAATAGAGACTTTTGAATTTATTATAAAAGTTACATATACAAGATTTATAAAATTGGATTTTTTTATAAATCAGAATAATGGAATTTTAATGGAGTTTTTATAAATGTAAAAAGGGAGTTATAAATGAATCTTATAAGTAATAAGATTTATAAACTGTGAAGTTTAAAAGAACGATTTTGGTAAATAAAAGATTTATAAGTAATTAACTTATAAATTAGATTTTGGGTATAAAATTGAGTTATAAATTGAATTGGTGAATAAAGGAGATTTATAAATCGAAGCCTTTATAAATAGAAATAGAAATTACAAACGTTGTTTTATCAATCCGAAATCAATTGAATTTGATGAATTAAACATAGAAGTTTATTAAAGGGGAGATATTCGTGGTTTTGGACAGCGAATTATCCTTTAAGTTAAAGGTTGTAATAATAAGAGTTTGGTTGGGAATTATATTCACGATTTTGGACAGTGAATATATTATTAAACAAAATGGATATGTTTTGGGAAGTGATATTTTAAATAGAATTAAAATGATTTAAAGATGTTTTAAAATGCGTTAAGTATCGAATACATAGATTTCAACATTTATTGTTGAAATAGACGTTTTCGAGAAATAGAAGGAAATAGTGGACTATAACACTATTGTTATAGTAAATGACTTCTGAAAGGAAATGTTTTATATAGTATTGGGATTTATATATCTATCTTAATTTCGAATCCCTATACTAGTGATTTTGGGTCGTCGTAATGATGTTTTACGCAACATTCGTTTTGACTCAAATAAATGTGTTTAAGCGCACGTTTTCTTTAAAGAATGAAATATATAATTAATTTCGATTTAAGTATATTGAATATTTTCCAAGTGTTGAAAATAAATGGATTTGTGAATTACTTATTATTAGTAAGTATGGAAATGTTTTCCAATATGAAGGGAATATTTTGAGATTTTATCTTTTAAAGATAAGTTGAAAATGAATATTATAAATCGATTTGGAAATCGTATATTCATAGATATTTTGGAATTGTAAATTCACTATGGAATTTATAAAAGGAAGGGAAATTTGTTTAAAAATTAACGTTGATTTACTTTTGAAGTGTGGAAATAAATTTACGGATCTGGAACGTAAATATAAAGTAAATCGATAAGGATTTATTTGATTGGTTTAAATGAACCATTTTGAAATGAAAATGAATAAAGATTTGTGAATATATCCCGTGTAGGGAAACGATTTGAAATTTGTTTTCAAAAGTTGTAAAGGTGAAAAGTGATTTGAAATTTGTTTTCAAATGTTGAAGTGTGGAAAATATATATATATCTTGTAAAGATATTTTGGAAAATAAATAATTTGAAAAATTATTTGGAATCTGGTGATGTTGAGCATACCTATTGATTGTTAAATAACCGACTATCAATATTTACCTTTGAATGGGTATTTATTGTGATTTGCTTGAATTTGAATGCCACACTTATTTTCAAAATAAGCGCTCACTATTCGGGTTAGCCGGGAAGGGAACTTTGGGTCGTATAACCCATTTCGAATATATGATACGTCGTTATGGATTGCATTTGATGACCGGTGTTGAAGACCGGATATTTATGAAAACGGAAGGATTACCGTCGACTGACTCTGCATTGGCTGATCTCCGATATAGAGGTTTTATCACCCTTAGTGACGGGAAGTCCGGACGTGATTAGTGAATATCCGGATTGCAAGGACTTCTTTGGAAGTGCCTTCGGTTCCGTTCGATCCCGGAACAGACTTGTGTGGATGTGTGTTTGAGGTTACAATTTGAGATGTAAAGCTGGTTTCTATCAAATATATTTCTGTTGGTGGCGGAGAATTTATTCTCTTAGCTTAACACCCTTCTCTGAGACATACGAGCTTAGAGCTTATGTAGTTGATGGTTACTAGTGATGCATTCCCAAAATCGGTAATGTGGCATACGAAGTGCTGTTGAGCATTTGATGATTAAAGCACAGCTTTTGTGTAAAGCGTAGCTTTGTGGACGAGACTTCGTCGGACCTCACACCACGGAAATGGTCAAAACAAGAAGGAAGTAGCAAGGTTATTAGGGGGTAGCACCCCTTTGGTGTATGTCATTCCTTCTGGATAGAGGTGGTATCATGGTATGGAGCCTAAATATTTAACCTATGTTGTTGCTGCAAATTTATTACTTTGTGGTTGTTGGCATCGAGGATCCTCGGATATAGATCCGTTACGATCGGGGAATGACATATTCGTGTCAGTAGTTACCCAGTTTGAAGGGTAACCCGGCCTTGTGTTGGCAGAGATCTAACCGTAATGTTAGGTTATGTTCTCGGGGTCGTCTTTCCAAAGGCATACCCATGTGGCAATGGGAAGTTCCTTGGCCTGACAATTTGTTGGAAATCCAAAGAAACAATACGATCTTGTACGGTTTTAGTTGTAGAACCTATCATTCACTTATGGTGGCGCCCCGCTGTTTGGATGGTAGCTATAGTAGGCATAAGTGCGAAATGCCTATGCTGGCTAAGATTTATATTATACTTTCGAAATGTTTTCTGCACTATGCACTAGTAACAATATCACATGTTTCTTTTTAATGCTATCAAGCATCTTTGACTATCATAAGGAGAAATGTCCTCCGATTCTGTGTTTGCATTGTGTGTGTGTGCGGGAGGCCTTATGGTAGTCTCATTTTCCATAAAGCATTGCGAATCTATTTTAAAATATTCCTGTTGTTGTTTTAAAGATAAATAACTATTTTAAGTTCTCATACCAGTCCCATGACTGACCTAGAGTTTATTGTTTCCCTTCCTAAACTCTGGGTGCCCACCAATTTCTACACGGGCAGTCTAGAGTCAGGTTTATCAGGATATTCTGGAATTCAGGAGTTGCTGGAGGAAAGCTGGATGGCATGGCGTATTCACTAGTATATAGTATTTCTTTTCCCCTGTTTGTTGTTGTAAAATCTGATGATGTAATGTAATGTACTGTGATGTAATGAAATAATGATATAGTTCTTTGTTTAAAGATTATTCATTTATCTATTATATGTTGTTCCGCTGTGATTGTGAGATTCAGATATTCTTCTGTGGTTCCTTTCTCTTCTGTTCTATCTTTTTCTCTCTTCTTCTATTTTTTCTTCTTCTTTAACCCTAACGGTATGGTTTTTCGGCCTTCGATTGCTTGGCAGTTGATACAGTGGACGTATTGATGTCGACCTTCGTGGACGAAAATCACACATGTTACAGTACCCCTGGGCCATCTCAGCCAGGCGGATTATGCTACGCAGTCGCGCCAAGAAAAAAACCATGGGTATGCCACGGTGGGACACTCGAGTATCACATCCGAAAAACCAAAATCAGAGAGAATAATATCGATAGAATGAATCCAAGATGTGGCCATAAATCGGATATCAAGCAGAAGGCACTTTCCATATCTTTACTTCGAAAATATGTATCATATAGTACCTTTTCAAATCACTTTCAAATATCATACTTATATAAAGTCCATTATATATAAGATTTCATTTCCAAATCAAATACTTTCCAAAATCAATAGTATATCAAATCACACTTATATATATTTCGATTATATAAGATTTCACTTTCTAATTGAGTACCTTTTTAAATCATAGTTTCAAATCAACTTCATACTATACAAATCAAATTTATAAAAGTTCGACAACTTCCAAATCAAGTATTTAGTAAAACAAGGTTCTCAATTTCAATTCATTTCAATATCAGTTTAGTTTCAAAAATCATACCCGATTTCACCAAATTATTTCTTCCAAATCAAATATCTTAAGTTTCAAAGTTTCCAAAATCATAAGTTTAGCACATAATTCAAATTTTCAAATCAACATAATTTTGGTCGAGCAAAATTCATTTCCAAAACATCATGTAAATACTGGGTTTAAATTTCAATCTATTTTCGAAACCAGATATTTTTTCAAAATCAATTTTTACCCCAAAATGGTTACTAAGTTTTAAAACTATCCCTTTTAAAACCTTTAAATTATTTATTTCAATTTAACATTGGAAAGATTATTATTTTATATATATATATATACACACACTTGATTCAAAACATTTCAAATCTATATTTCCTACTAGTATAATTCAAAATAGTCTTATTCATTTACTTAACAAAGAAGTTTCAAACTTATTTAAATCATATTAAAACATACAAAACTAATCTTTTATACTTAGCAAATACTTTGTACTTTCCAAAATTACTTATCTTTGAAAAGTTAACCTTGATTTGGAAGTGCTCGAACCTTCAAAATAGTCGAAGAAATCATATTTTCAATCCATGAGTTGGAAATCACCAACAAATAAGTAAATCAAACTTCAAAAGATAGGGTTATACCAAATCAAATCCGAAATTCGAGGACTGAACACCAGTTCACTTCAAATCATTTCAAATATAAATGCATATATCTTTCGAATATCAAATCATACTTCGGCACTTGAAATCAAAATTTGGTTTCACAAAATTACTCGCATAGCGAAGCTATTAAAGTGGCCTCTCCTCCACTTTGAAACTAGAAAATCAATGTCAATGATGCGTGCACTCATCACCGAAATTATTCTCCAGCGACATAAGTGAGTTCTGGACCTCTATTTTCTTAAAACTTCTTTGAAATTTCTTTGAAATCATTGGAACTCGTTTGAGTCATTTGAAACACTTCTTATTCAAAAAATACTTTCAAATCATATTATTATATATTTTCAAAAATCTTAAAACCAATTTCAAAACACCGGAATTTAAACTCTCGAATTTCAAATTAAAACCCTTCAGCTATAAATTATTTTTATATAAATCCATTTCTTATATAATCTTCAAAATTTCAAAATAAAAACAAAACCCGATTTTCAAAGGATGATTCAAGAATGGATTTCAAAACTAAGATAGAGATTCAAATTAGACGAACTCTAATCAATAGAATCCTGATTCGTAGATAGACTCGATCGAAGATGAGATGATTAAATTACAAAATAGAAGATGGATATACTTCTATAAATCGCGGGCGACCTTAACCGAGTCAACCGTGACTTCAGGAATATGATCGATGCGGAATTCCATGGCAAATCGACATTCGATCGCCAGATATAGAATTCGGCATAACCAGAGATAGCAGCATCTAAACCGAGGATATATAAATCTTCGATGAATCGATGCTATTATAATGGAGTTTCGCCCCTTTACAAGTCCTTCAGTGGAGCTATGGTATACTCCAGAATTTAGAAAACATGAATAGGGAAAGACAAGTATGGATTTGGAATCGAGGGGAATGTTCCAAAATTCAAAGGAAACCGAATCAAATAGAAAGAGATTCAAATTCGAAAGAAAGTGATTCTGTAAATAAATTTACCGTATATGCTAAGTTTGCTTAGAACAAAGCGCTGATACCAAATGTAACGACCTTGTATTTTCAACCATTCGCATCCACAGATGTCGAACTTGAATTGCTCAAAATACCGCGTTATAAATAGAAATTTGGCAATACTCAGCATAAACAGTAAATAAATAATCACAGATCACAGACACGGAGTAATATAATGCAGCAGAATAGATAAATAGTAGTTCATGAAGCTACTATATAAACATCAAAGTTAGAAATAAAATACAACAGAATATCTCAGATGCAGTGAAGTCTCTAGTACGAGCAGATGACTTCTCTGAACCAATCAACTGGAAGGGCTGAAAGCGGAATCAATGGTTGGATCCCCAAACGAAGCTCCAAACTCCAAAGGTGAATCTCAGAAGCTGTATCACTCAGTCTGATCCGAGTGTAAATCAAAACACAA
This sequence comes from Allium cepa, assembly GCA_030765085.1. Classification (NCBI taxonomy): domain Eukaryota; kingdom Viridiplantae; phylum Streptophyta; class Magnoliopsida; order Asparagales; family Amaryllidaceae; genus Allium; species Allium cepa. The sequence continues at coordinate 675,367,607 of CM060943.1, read as the reverse complement.
AACACTCGAGTCAGGATCAACATTCTTATATCAATAAATCCTACTCAAATGAAATATCAACTGGAACACAAGTAACTCAAAGGATGTTTGGGATAACCATCCTCTAAGGATCTACAGAACTATCTACAAGGTGGAAATATACACTATAACATCGTGGTCATTCAAAATAATTTATACTTCAAAACAAAAATATCATTTCCCTTTCAAATATATCTATTTTCCAAAATCGTATATATATTAAATAATTTATAAAGTAAAGTATTTGAAATTTCTTCAACTACACAAATTGATTCCAATCAACTCAAACTCCAAATTCCCATTTATTCAAAGCTCAATTAACCATTTAAACTTTCGATATATCCAAAGCTTTGGTATTCAACATTTTCAAAGTTAAATCTAACTGTTTCATATAGATCTTGATTTAGCTTCATTATTATTTAGTCAGGAAATATCCACTCAACAAGTTCAATATCATTTAAATAGCCTTAGATTACATTTTACAGAATTTTTTCTTTCATTTATTTAAACTTAAAATATTCATTTAATCCCTTTTACCAAACCAAATTGTAAAACCATATCTCAAATCCCGAATTCGATAGTTTCAAATCGATTTAATTGAATATAATTCTTAATTAAATACCATTTCCCATTAATTCAACTTTATCTTCTCAACCTTAAATTATTCAAAATTTTACCAAATCTATTTTGAAATATAAATTTAAACGAATCCTTAAACATATTATATGTATTAAATTAATCTCGATTAGATTAAATATTTTATTAGGTCTACACATAAAATTTTCATTTTTATACATATAATATTCTAAGAATCATCCTTTATTAAAACTATATTTTCTTTCCAAAACCATAGAAATTATTTTCAAAACATTTAAATTGGATCAATGGTGTCTGTATATAATTTCCTATCCTATGGTCAAGTGAAACAGATATTTCTTATTTCAATCCGTAATTTAAATATATATGGGTAGATATCCTTTCGACCCGCAATCCCAAATTCAATTCAAACGAAAATCGCTTGGGTCTATCATTTCAACCCATAACGATTTTCTATTATTTTATATCCATTCGGATATGTATCGTTTCAACACATAGTGAAATCTATACTAACAGGGAACTTGCAGAGTGATAACAGATAATATAAAATATAAAAACAGGCATATATCATCAATAACAATATAATATAAACAACAGAATATGGCATTATATCCCACAGGTGAACAGTTACAGATTATAACAATTTAAATAACTAACAACAGCCTATTTCAATTGTCGTTTCAATTGAAATCAAATTTAATAAATATAAGAACGTTAATCGTGAGTGATTGCTCACCTTTGGAGGCTAGAGAGATTCGACACAGAAATGAGCTACTAAATCCAAAGCAAGCTTGATGGATATGATTTGATGTAGAAAACAGGCACGACGGATAAGGCTGATAATGGAAAATCGATGAGAACGATTAAATTAGTTTTGATGTAATGGAACTATTTCATTTTATATATTATTATTTGTTTCTAAAATAATTTCAAACGTATATTTTCAAATCCGTATCAAGTCCCAAATTTTTTAATTTAAACAAAACTCAATATACAATGTTTATACAATTCATACATTTCCTTAAAATTTCCTTAAATCCATCTTAAACGCTAGCACTAATATAAGTTTGAAAACCAACCCAACATATATGCATACAAATCCATATGCAACGATATATATATTGTCTTCCCATGAAATCAATAATAAATTTTTAAGATGAATGTTGAAATAAAAATCATTGTTTACATTTAAAATGCCTAAACAGTTTATATGTTGAAAATAGTACATATATTAAAATACTTTAAATAGTTTATATATTAAAATAATTTGTATATAAATTCAAAATGTTAAACACATATTGAATTAAATATATATCCAAAATCATCATTTTTGAAAAATAAAATATATCTACATAATATACTTTATATAATACTTACAGATATCCTGCCCAACACAAACAGATACTTTAAAAAAAATATTTTTAAATAAGCTAAAATATACACAACAAGTTGAACCCATGTTAACAACTTTACTAAACACTTAACTTATATTATTATACAAATAATAGGTTATATGATTTACATATTTGATTTTATATGCATAACAAAATATAATGTAAGCTTTTCATATTATGTTGTAAGCCTATATATGCATGCACTATATAACTATATGCTGCTAACACAATTTTTATAGCTTAAGTAAACTTATAAAAACAATGTAACTAGTAGATTTTGCAGGCTCATATAAAACTTATACCTACCTATATTTTATTTCACTTTGATTAAATTTAATTTTTTATTTCTAAAACACACGTACACATTAAAAATCAACTTATATATAACTATACTGTTCGTACTATAATTTATAGATATAAAAACTTATAGATATAAAACAGAAAACCTATTTAAGCAAGATCAGATAACAGATTTATATACACTTACGGATATATATACCTTTAAATAAAAGAGAGGAGCAAGGCCGAAAGTGGTGGTGGTGGAGGGCCGCGCACTTGATGGAGTGAAAAAATGGAAATAAAAGAAAAACAAGAAGAAGAAAAAGAAAAGAAATAAGAAAAAAATAAGAGCAGCCATTTACCTACAGGAGAAGCTTCACACGCAAGAGAGAAGATGAAGGCCAAATAATATGCGGTGGGTATTTGTGTACGTGGGTTTTGAATATTTATCAAGGAAGCTTGCCTTGATTAAGTGGGAGAAAGGCAAGAAATTTTGTTTAAAGTGGCAAGAGAAAATTTAGGCACTCATTTCTATTAAATATACATAACCAAATGGAAAGAAACAAAAGATTTTGAAACGGCTAGTGTAAATCAAAGATTATATTCCTATTAAATAAGGAGATGCAAATGAAAGTGGAAAGTTTTACACGTGATTTGTAAGGCAGGAAATCTTATTTGAACGGCTGTTGATTGATTTTTAACAGCTAAGATATGAAGTCAAAGAGTGCGTATAATAGATGTCATAATTAAAACAAAACGTACGCCCAAAATAATTAATAAAATAACGTAATTTTAAATCTATTCGTTTCTTATTTATTTAGTAAATATGCTAAAGAATATATCAGGAAATAACTTACCATTTATAGCGCCAAATAAACTAAACAAGAACGGGTATAAACGTACCAATTTAAAACGTATAATTTATTGCCTTTTTACAACATTATTTATTACTTAATTTAAAAGTATATAACCCATATAAGTAAAACAACAGTGAAATAAATGTTGTAAATATATATATTTAATATAAAAGATTTGAAGTCATAATTTAGAATTTAAAATTTCAATTAGTGTCAAAGTTTAACCAAAATCTACCATTACGGAAATTGTTTATATTTATTAAAAATTAGGCAAATTAATTCAAGAAATTTTAAAAATTCAAACTCCTTTAAACTATTAAACATCAAGGTTTAAAAAAATAAAATATATGCATAACATATCATGTTACACAAATTAGAACATTATTTTACACATAAAAAAATATTATTTATATAAATTAAAATAAATAAATTTGTTAAATAAAACAATTTACACACAATATTGTAAAAAGCATAACTTTCACAATATTAATCCAATTTCAACGAAACGAAAAGCAGCATTCTTGAAATTAAATATATTTACATAATAAAAGATAAAATTTCAAAAATTCAAAAATTTAAATTTTAAATTTAAAAGTCAAAGTTTGACCAATTTGACCAAAAATCCATTTTTTTGGAATTATTCCATTTATTTATTTTTGGAATTATAATTCACACAAATATCAAAATTTATATTTATAATAACAAAATTTATCTATTTTAATAAATAAAATAAAGTTTTAAATCAGGAATTTCAGTTAAAATAATTAAAATATAAAATTAAAATAAACACAAAATACAGGGTTGTTACAATGGCCAATGGCATGGGTGTGTACGTGCACGTGTGTCACCATGCACGGGTGTTCAGGCATGATCTGTTGTTCATGGTTGTTTATGTGCATGTTAAGGTCGACGTTGGTCTCGAGTGATTCTCGAAGAAATCGGGTAGTCGATGTGCAGCTATCGTCGATCGATTTTGGGCTTGTGTTTCTGTTTGGAACTGGAATATGTTGGATAGGAGGGAGGAGGGAAGGATTAGAGGAGAAGCGGGTAGGTTTTGAGTTTGGGCTACGGCCCTTTTGGGTTTGTGTAAATAAAATAGGTTCGACTTGTTTTATTTTAGCCTTGGGGTTTGGGCTTCGGCCCGTTGGGTTTTTATTTTGTTTCTAAAACATGATTTATTAATAAAAGAGATTTTTTTTAAAGTAGAATAAAATCCATGACTGTTTTCGTTCCAAAGCTTATTGCAAGCATGTTGGTTAAAGTAATATTTTTTTAAACCAATTCTCTTTGATGTTAAAATGTTTATCTAAGTTAATACAAACAAGGAATTTTAAAATATATAAATTTGTTTACTTTAAGTCTTTTAAATTATGGTCATTTAAATAAATTATTTTATCATAAATTAGTCAAGCTTTTTAAAATAATTTATTTATCAATTCTTGACGTTATCTGAATAATTTAAGTATTGTTAAGCAGATAATTAAGGGAAAATAAAATGTTTTAAATTGTTGAATTTATCAAAGGTCTTAAGTAATTTTTATATATAATAATTAATTAATTCCAAATGTTAAATAAAATAGGTGTTCTTAAGTGGATGGTTCGTATCGACGAATGTTATGCCATCGTATGATCCATTGTGAATTAAATAAGTGAAATTTTACAAACCTTTAACAGATAGAATTTAATTACTCTTTTGGAAATGAATACAGTTGTATAACTCTATACGGCCTATCCGTTAAGTTGTTCTCAAACAAATAAATGTGTTCATTATAGATTATTCAAACTGCTTGACATCTGGTCAACGGATTCAAATACCATACCTCTAAATATTAATTTAACCTCTGTGGGTGGTATAAGCCATTTATCTGATATTTTCTTTGTAATTGTTTACTAGCAATGGTAAATCTCTGATCTACTTTTCATGCATGCATCTGTTTATTTTCCTGTTAGTTATATTTGAGCTTATAATGTGAATCGATCTATGGAAGCTGATTGATTTTAAAAATTTGTATTGACTGTAAATTGTAGCTTGATAAATACCATTGAGACTGATAAGCCTTATTTTGTTGAGTTGATTTTGAACCTAGTTTTGTTATAAAAATGAATATTATTTGTAATGTTGTTTTTTTAAGAGAATTGATAAATATTTTGGAAATGTCAAAGGAAGTTAATTTATTATTTTGGGAAATCTTTATTAAGATATAATTTTATAAATATGTATTATTTAAACTATTTCAAGTATAAAATTATTTTGTAATAATCATTTAAAAGTTAATTTTTAGAGTAATTAGTATATAATTATATTTTTCTTCAATATAGATCTATTTAATATAAATGTTGTTTAAAATAATACGAGTATGGTGGCACGTCCGTTGGACGTGTGCCAAGAAGGAAGGGTAAAAAATTTGTGTTTGCTACAATTATGATAGTGATATATATACATGCACACACGCACATACACATATACATACATACATATATATGGATATATATATATGTGTGTGTGTGTGTGTGTAATAACAAGTCGTAAATATTGATAAACCTGATGATGAAACGGATGAAGGAAAGAAGAGGTATAAGTGAAACTTGATAATAAAATTCAAAAAAGGACAGAAACATTTACGCATATATATAGCAAAAAAAGCAGTCAAAATAAATCAATTTTTTGCAAAGATAAATACAATATCACAGTGGAACTATGTACGAACTTGCGAAAGGTCACTGGATATAATTGATGAACAATTGTATAGTAGTAAACAACGCAATTAAGGTGGTCAAGGAATGTAACTGACCAAAACAAAAGAAAAGGCTTGTAATAACAACATACATACAATATATAAATAGTTAAAAACTATGTTTAAAGAAAAAACATAAGTGTTAAAATTGGAATATTGCCATCTTATCTTAGTTTATTTCTTCAACGGTGAAGTATTTCAGCAGAGATATATCCGTTGTGTTAGGTTGCTAACTCCAACACACAACGTTAGATGTATGTATGTAGAAAAGTTTATTAGTAAATAAATAATTCATGTAACTTTTACATTTATAATCTATTATTGTGTGCTTTATACATTGCAGGTGTGCTGCTACCAAAATAGTAAAAAAACATAGGCTTAAATTACATGGTAAATGATTTGCTCTGTAACATTTGATGCGGTGTTTTGCAAATTCAATCTATTACGAAAAGTATTGACTATTACTTTGAATATGAACCATTATTTGAAACTTTTAATTCTCCAAAAACTCCTTGTAGATGCATAGTATTACTTTGAATGTGAACTATCATCTTCAATCTTTGATTGTTCAAAAGACTCCATCTGCATGTACAGCCGTTGTATATCTACATGCAATAAGAATAGTGGAAAACATAACATAGAAGTTATAATATTTTATGGCATCAGTGATGTTGTCAACATCAGTGAAGGTTTTATGTACAATGCAATACCAACAAATTACCTAAAATATATAAGATCTATGATTAAATAATGCTGCATAAAGTCGGATAAACTCAAAATCATCAAGTGATTAAATAGTGCTGCATAAAAGAAAAACTTAAACATAAAATGTCAATCTGATAATATAAGATGCATGGTAGGTAACATGTAGTTGTATTTTTTAGTGGAATAGAACCATAAAGTCTATGTTTCCCTTGTCACTTCCTGATATTTCAATTTAACTACAAAGAACCATAAAGTTCAATATTGAATTGTGCACAGTATAGTTGTATAATATTATTACAAATTAATTGCTTTAATGACCATCCACTTCTGTATATGCCTTTCGCCATGAATAAAAGATACACATAACCACTACAATTATTTCATCAAATGAACTCAATTATGCACCATGAATACTATCATATCCTCATGAATAAAATGCCACATGCTTGAAAATTTAATATTTAGCGAACAGAATACAGTAAGCAGAAATGAAAAGAAATTAACCTCAAAAGGATAATTACTTTGAAACAGAAGACCATTGTGGCACTTATCAATGTGGTTGGAATGTAACACAGTGATGAAGCTCTAAAGCCTGATTTATTTCCACAACTCTTTGACAACCAATCAACACTTCTACAACCACTTAAAACTTCAGCAACGCTCTAACTGCCGTATCTGTGACAATATATTCTTGTTAACAGATTGTGTAAAGTCTTATGTCAATACTTCATCATCCATATCATAAGGACGGATTAACTAAATGCTTGAAACAAAATCATAGTCACCTCATTAATTATTTGTGTGACGACCCGGAATTTTCGAGCATTTGAAATTGGAATACTTAATTGATTTTAAATATTTAAAGGTTTAATTTTAATTTGAATTCAAATATTACAATTCATTTGATAGTTAAATTATTGAACTAAATAATTTGAAGTGGGATAAAATATGAAATCTGAGATTTTAAGTCTATTTAAAAATAATTTGAAGACTTATAAGATTTATAGAGATGATAGTGAAGATAGTAAAAGTGTTAAAATTGAATTTGGAAATTGTTTGTTCAGTTTTGAAATTTATATCGTTTAAATTGAATTTAAAAATAGCCTTCCGAGGCACAGTCTCGGAATTTGACGAAACCAGTTTCATTGGGTCCGTAATATTGAATTATTATCGGATTTCAAATTTCGTATTGATCGGAGTTAGTGGGTAAGTGTACGATGTATAAACGCGTTGAGAATTCCATTTAAAAATTTCAATTTATATTCACGTACTATCCTATCAGCTGCCTTCTCTCAAATCCTTGCCCCCTATCGTACATGCCATTATCATCGTGTTTTCCTTTCTCTTATCACACAAGCTTCAGCTCCCTTAAATATAATTCACCGAAGCCTTGTTCGTAACGGAATACTCAGAAAGCTAAGAAAAGGAAATAAATAGATAATCATGGTCGCGTTTTCTTCTTCCCCTCCCTACTTTTTTTTCAGTCTCTGTTCGGAATTAAAAGCCCCTCCTTTCCAATTCGAAATCAAGTCATTCATATATATAAAAAAAAATGGCTGAACGAACCCCTTTCGTTCCAAATCGATTTCGCATCGAAAAAAAAGGGTAGCGCTCACGGATGCGCATCATCGGAGGCTGATCGATCGGCGAGTAGGACGTGCTCGCGCTCGAATTCGTGGAGGAGGCCGCATGTACGATTTTGAATAAGGAAAACTTGGTTGCGAGCAGCGTGGAGGTGCAGTATGCGTATGATTAGGTTTCTGGCATCGTCTTTGAGGGCAAGTGGACTCGTGGTGATGGTCGATGGCTACTCGTTTGGAAGGGTTTTCGACCGATGCTCGAACTCGAGTGACAGTGGGAAGGCTGAGAGGGTTTCTGAGGTAAATCTTTTACCTAAAGTTTTCTCGTATAAAAAAATAGAATAAATAATAATATATAGGAAAATGAGGTTTAAACAGGAAATGAATGCAACACAAGGTTTAAAGAACAATTTGTTCTCCTAGGGTTTTAGGTTTATGTATATATAGTAAGGTAGACTTTGAAAACTGTCAGTTTAAATTTGTGATTCCCAAGTAATTTTGTTTTTAGAAGGATTAATCAGAAATATAGATGTGAACAAGGAAGAAAAACATAGGATTTTAAATGTTATAGAGTTTATATGAATTTATACAATGCAATACATATTTAGGTAACAGACGTTACCATAGGTTTTTAAAATATAAGGATTTAAATGGGACGAAAAAAATGATGGATGAGGTGGTTACACTGATTCAATTAACTTATTTAATTTTTGGACTAAAATAATTGGTTTAAGGAAATCTTTAGTTAAGAATTTAAATCAAATTATAAGTTAAATTAAATAAGTGAATGATAATAAATTGTTTGATTCAAAATTAAAGTGTTAATAACTTATGTAATATTTATACAAGGTCTGAATCCTGATGGAAACGAGCTGATTTGTACTGGATTGCAAATTTAAGATAAAAGGTGAGTTAATCTCACTCAGTTAAATTTAAATTTAAATGATAAATCTAAATAATTGTTTGAAATGGTTGAATTGATTTATGTGCTGTAGTGTGGTATATATTTGGAATTTGCATTTTATATTGTGCTAACATCTGTGGATGCAGGAAAAACAGGTTGGAGGGATCCAACTGGACCCCTCAACTTTATTTAATTATTTAATATTCTCTGTTCTGGATATGTGATATCCTGTAATGAATTATGAGGAAATATTGAATGCTATGGCTTGATTGTTATAATCGGGCAATAATAAATTACTAATATATTATTTGAGTCTGGGAATGAAAATAAAAGAAGTGAAATTGTAAGTAAAATAATTGTGGAAACTTGAATAAGTTTAAGAATGAATTGGAAAAGAAATAAAATGCCTTTAAAATTCTAATAAATAAAGCTTAAGTTTAGTAAAGGGAATTTGAATAATCAGAAGATTAATGAATTGTAAATTTCAGGGTTATTATTTTAAAAAGAATAAAATATTTATTTAAAATTTAAGATTCAATTTATTGGAAAGAACGCAGAAGAATTGGGAAGAAGCTGAAATTGGTATATTTCAGTTAATGATATAAAATCAAAGGGAAAATAAAACTAATAATAATAAAGCCCATAATTAATGAATTTCGAAATGAACTGATAAGTAAAGAAATTTATTTCAAATGGAATAAATTGGAAATCAATTTGGAAATTGATTTAAGTGATTGAGCTTGGAAATTTCTCTCTGAATAACCAAGTACGCTTTCAAAGTAAATTTTTAAATATAAATTAAAAGTTTAAAGTTGTTTTTAAGAAGTACATTTTGAAAAATTTATTATTTCTAAATATTTAAATTCTAAAGTAAGTATTATTTTTAATCTATTATACCAATAATTATTTTTAATCTATTATAGCAATAATTATTTAAAGAGTGACTTAGTATTTTATTTTTAAAAGTGAAATCTAGTTTTATATTTTGTTTAGTAACATTATCTTCAAATATTCATATAATATGTATTTTTAACAAATTATTAAAGTGGTTTTTATTTAAATGTTTTAAAAGTATATATTTTCAAAGTAAAGTGTTTTAAAATTTATTTTTAAAAATCTAGTTTTGAGCTTGGTGATTTCAGAGGAGATAGGAAATATTCGGGAAAGTTTATTCTGGAAAGAAGGATGGTTTTGAAACTGTTTTCAAAGGATTGAAAATAGAAATATATCTTGTGAAGATATTTTTGAGATAAATAAATAACTTGGGAAATTATTTATTGTTTGATGGATGTTTGTGGATGTTAATTGATAGTTAAATAACCGACTATCAATATTGGCCAACTACGCTGATCGTTTCGAAGAGACCGAGATTAATTTCTTGAAAACCACTTCGATCTGGTTAGTACGTTTCGTGGAAACGAGTTTGGATTCGAAGATGGATCAGTGAAGTGCAAGGGCTAGTCGCTACTAATCCTGAGGATATCTCCAAAATGGATGTAGTAGGAATAGTGCCTTCGGTTCTGTTTGAACCCGGGATGGACTTGTATGGATGAATGCTTGCGAAACATCGTCAGGTGGACGATGGGCATTCTAAGGGATATATTCTATAAAGGTAACGCTTAGCCTCAAGCCTCATCAAATGGGAATGACTGAAAATCAGGGGTTATGCAGCAAGGCTAGGTGCGTAGCACCCAAGTAGGGTGAGGTCATTCCAGTCTAGATGTCCCTTTTTATTTCGGCTTAGTGGGCGATTGCTGATCCCAACCGCGGGGTGATCTCACTCGGGACTGTCCAGTAAGGGATGGTTCCGGCCTTGTATTGCAGGGGAGCGGGCGTACTCCTCGGTACGGTGATCTAGGCCCCGTACTGTGACAGGTGGTACCCCAGTGCCTAGTCATTAGTTGGAAATCCATTCTTCCTACGACCCTTGTACGAGTTTTGTTTGTATTACCCACTCTGTGGCTAGTAGCTGGAATTTAATAATGTAACAATTTCTGCTATTTTATAAGTATCTGTATATAGACCCTATTATAATATCAGAGGATTTCTACAAAAATTGTTTTGGCTATCGTAAGGTAAAAACCCGACATGTTTATTTGTGGCGTGGTCTTACGAGATGCTTTTGTTTTCAAAGGATTTTTTAAACTTTAAAAATCAATTGGGTGTGATTTTCTCACGCTGGTATTCCAGACTGACTCGGGTGTTATTTAACTGTAATGCTCGGGTCAGACCAAGTATTATAGGATACAGGATATGTTGCTATGGAGCTCAGGAGACGAGCTGGATGACGATACGTACATTCGTACTTGTCTATATTTATATATTCCGCTGTTTGAGTTATTGAGTATCTTGAGTTGTTGTGTATCCATTTGTATGATATTGATGTTAAGCTGTGATTGATGTACTCTCATGATGCATATACATAAACAAAAATATTTGATGTTTGAGTAAAGAGTATTTATTATCTATTATATTTTATTCCGCTACGATGGTTAGATTCTATTGTTGTTTCCTATCTTCTTCTTCTACCTCTTCTTCTTAAATCCAAAATGGTTCGTATTTCTGTACAACTTGAGTTGATTTAGATAGAATAGTGTTGACTCAAGGGGGATGGATTTGCGGGTCGTTTCACTTGGTATCAGAGCTTAGGATGGAGATAACCTTGGCTCTGGTGAGAATTACTCATTCAAATTAGAGTCCGTAGAACTCTAGAATGAGTTTGAGCGTATTAATAGATATGAGCGCGTATTTGTTAGTGAATATAAATTGTTTTAATATTGTGTTGATTGATTTATTGAGTGGCATATGAACCTTGGTCGACACAGTCTGCGCAACTGTATCGAAGGGCATTCTAAACACTTGAATAGAACGATTGACACGATATTGTTTAAATGTGGGTGAACGAAATAATTTTACCCAAAAATATATTTTGATATAAAGAAAAGCTTTTGTAAACTATTTTAGCTAATATATGGTTGCTTGGATGTTAGAAATGATAATATTAAATTATTATCATTGAAAAGCAAAAATTTAACTAGAAATAGAAAATATAACCAAAGTGAAGGAAATAAATACATTATAAAATATAAAATTCATAAATATGAATTATAAATGAAATTTATAAATTGAAATATAATCAAATAAGAATTTGTATGAGCATAAGCTATGCAAATGAATTGTAGTAAAATTAAATTAAGCAGGATCTGGAAATTTAAATTCTCGAGATTTGGAAGTGTTTTAAAGATAAATGATAGCATTATCGTTTTGGAGATATTTATGAAAAGAAATTTGTTTTAAATGGATTTTGAAAGTGATATAGCATTGAAATCACTTAGATCATTGGAAAATAATTCCGATGATGACGGCCGCATCATCAGTATTCATTTTCGAATTTCTAAGTGATAGATTGCTGCCAAATTTTGATTTGCTCAGAAGAGCTAGTTGTTTTTGAAAATTTTAAAAGAAATATGTTGGGAATAAAACCAGGATTGGTTTAATTTTTGAGAAATGTGATTTTGAGATGTTGGAGATTTCAAAATGATTTGGAACCAAAGTCCGTGTTTTAAAATTCCTGATGAGATAGCTGTAAGCTTATAAATTGTAAATTTATAAATTGAGATGATTTTAAATCATGAAGGAAATATAAGCTTTCAATGTTGGAATTTAAATTTAAAGGGAAAAGTTAAAATTGGAATAAGAATTCAATTGAACTATTGAATTGAATTAGATTCTTACCTGAATAAATGGAAAATAAGTTGGATAAGGATTGGGTTGAAATAAATAAATCAGAGTAACTTATAAAAGAATTAAAAATCCATGGAAATAAAATATGCTTGGGCTATAAATAAATAGAAGGCTTGAGTAAAAAAAAGATGAATATATTCAATCTTATGATGAATGGAATTGTATAAAACAATAAGTTGTGACTTATAAATTTTAAAATGGAATACAAAGCCCAAATTTAATATTTTGATGAATTGGAAAATGAAAAGAAAACCCAAACTTGAATTATAAAGTATATTGAACTTAAGGAAATAAAATGAAGTGATATTTGGAATAAAAATTCAAGTGTTGGATTATAAATAAGGGAAGAACAAATTAGATAATAAATTACTTAATAAAATTGAATTGTGAGTTTATGATGAAGTTGGAAAATAAAACTCAAGTTATAAATCACATTCGACTTGGATCGATAGTGATGTAAATGTAATTACATTGTGGTTAATAAATTTGATGGTAATTTAAAAGTGAATGGTAGAATCAGGACTTGAGTTATTAATTAAAATTAGACTTGAAGTGTTAACAAAATAAATATAATTTGAAAAGTATAGAATAAAAATGAAATGGATTAGAATAGTAATGGTATGAATTGCAAATAAAAATCCGAATAAGTGGAAATAAATTGGAAATGGCATTGTAATAAATTGAATGAGTTAAATCTGGAAAGTTAAATTTTATAATAACTAATCAAATAAATTTGTAGTTTGAAATGAGATTGGATTGAGATAGAATCAAATTAAATTGAAAAGAGAAATTTATTTGCAAAATGAAATGAGCTTAAGAATAGAAAAAAAGGGATTTACTTGAAAATAAAATGGGCTTAAGTATAAAATTGGAGTGAGTAAACTTAAGCTAAAAAAATGGAAATGAGTTGAATTGCATTCAACTTAAAATTAAGTTTAATAATAGTGGATTGGATTTAAATCAAGTAAAAATAAATTTTAATTGAAATAAAATTCGGTGTGTTGCCGATAATATTTAATGGAATGAAAATGCTTGAAATAATAATAATTGTAAACCATTTAAATTATTAAGGGATTGAGATAACTTGAGATAATAAGGAAAATAGAATGTTTCGAGTTTATTAGAATAGTTTAAGTGAATGTGGATAAACTAATTATATTGAATGGATAAATGATGGAATAAATAAGTATCAAATGAAATGTGGTTTAAGTAAGTTGAGAAATGGTTATGGAATTAAATAGCTTGGATTGTCTTCGAGCTAAATAAAATAGTTTGGAATAAACAAATATGGAATGAAATGCAAATAAATGGATTGTAAATGAAATTTAAATGGAATGGGTCGAGCTAAATAAATGGTTGTGAATGAATTAAAATAAAAAGGGAATCAATTGGTAATGAAATACGGAGATGGAACTTGAATTGGTTAAATGAAGTCGAATATAAATTTAATGTGGCAAATGTATAGTTTGCAAATCTATTATGAAATGAGTATTTGATGTAACCAATATGAAATGTTTCAAGATAAATGAATGGATTCAAATCTGAAATGCAATGGAAATGAGAATATATGGGTTGTGAATAAATTTAAAATGGAATAGAATTAAGTATAAATTGAGTTGAACTCCATTTAAATTGGTCATAAAACATAAATACCTGTTTATTCACATAGGTCCCGTTAAATTGCATAGAATAAATTGTCTTTGGATGTAAATGGAGGTGATTAAAATTCTATGAATTAATAGGAGTGAAATAAATTGATTTTGAAAGCAATGGAATTAAATATGAATTGAATTTGCTTAAGAATAAATTAAATGTCAGCGATTGAGTTTTAAACCATTCAAATTTGAATGAAAATGGTTTGTAAATTAATTGAAATAGTTGAATTACCATGAAAGTTATAAAAATTTCTTACGGAAAATGTTGGATGTGCATTTCTTTAGAATTCATATGTTTTAACCATTGCGACTAAGTAAAATATAGTTAAACGTCATATATTTGGCACTTACATGTTTAAATTGAGTAAGTACAGGTACTTGGAAGCCGTGTGGCTGGATTCGGTTGTGCTATTTGCTAAAAATAAATAAGCTGTCTGCTTAAAAATGCTGAATAAGGTACGCCTACGCAATAAAAATAGGAAATATGAACTGTTTTTGGTTTTTCCGACCGTGTGGGTCGATGTATATATACTTATCTCTTTTGTCAAATTGCAAAAGCTCCTCCGTACAAAGGGGACTCTGCCAAAAATTTTCAGAAAATTTTGGAGGTTAGGAAATTTTTGAAGATTTTTGGAAAATTTAGTTAACAGCAAAACGGTTTCAAATTGGAAACTAAAATAAGTTAGTAAATGAAACTAAATAAAATAATGATATGAATTAGTAATATATGACAAACAAAATTTATATATGCAGAGTTAAAGATAAATTGAATTCATATGAAAATGAAAGAATTAATTTGAATAGAAATAGATACAAACTGAAGTGGTAAGACGGAAATAAATAAAGAAACATATAAAATGCTTATGTTAACTTAAGTAAGGAATGGTCAATTTTTAATTGGAAATTGAATATTGCAAGTATATTCTAAGTTGGTATTTGGATGAATATTGACATTTGGTAAGAAAGTCGATAAAATGTTTTGGGAATATTGAGTTTGGATATTAGTGCTAAGCAGGATATGCAGGTATTATAAAAGGGAAAAGAGAATTGGTTTTTGATTTCAAGAAGATAAATTTGAAATGCTCGACAAAAAGGTATGTATTTAAATTTGGTATGAAATTTGATTGGGATTTGGATTAAGCCACTTGGCCTTTTGTTTTCTTTTTGGATTTGGGAAGCCGTAGAGCCATTTTGTAGTTGTACCGAGCTAGCCGCGCAAAGGAGACGCTGGCGAAATTTTTCGGGAAATTAGGGAGTTAGAAAAATTTTGAGAAAATTTTTATAATTCAAAATTTAGATTTGAATTATAATTTGAATAGTTGAACAAGTAAGTTATTTGAAAACTATAGAAGGTTTTGGAAAGGTTTGGAAAGTTAATAAGAATAATAATGGGTCTTTTATAAAATATATATATATATATATATATATATATATATATAGTTGGTAAGATGTTGAATTGGTAGAACCTGTTTGATCTTAGGAAAAGTAAACGGGTTTTGGACCATCCTTCCTAGTTAGTAATTTCGAGGACGAAATTCTTTTAAGGGGGGAGGAATGTGACGACCCGGAATTTTCGAGCATTTGAAATTGGAATACTTAATTGATTTTAAATATTTAAAGGTTTAATTTTAATTTGAATTCAAATATTACAATTCATTTGATAGTTAAATTATTGAATTAAATAATTTGAAGTGGGATAAAATATGAAATCTGAGATTTTAAGTCTATTTAAAAATAATTTAAAGACTTATAAGATTTATAGAGATGATAGTGAAGATAGTAAAAGTGTTAAAATTGAATTTGAAAATTGTTTGTTCAGTTTTGAAATTTATATCGTTTAAATTGAATTTAAAAATAGCCTTCCGAGGCACAGTCTCGGAATTTGACGAAACCAGTTCCATTGGGTCCGTAATATTGAATTATTATCGGATTTCAAATTTCGTATTGATCGGAGTTAGTGGGTAAGTGTACGATATATAAACGTGTAGAGAATTCCATTTAAAAATTTCTATTTATATTCACGTACTATCCTATCAGCTGCCTTCTCTCAAATCCTTGTCCCCTATCGTACATGCCATTATCATCGTGTTTTCCTTTCTCTTATCACGCAAGCTTCATCTCCCTTAAATATAATTCACCGAAGCCTTGTTCGTAATGGAATACTCAGAAAGCTAAGAAAAGGAAATAAATAGATAATCATGGTCACGTTTTCTTCTTCCCCTCCCTACTTTTTTTTCAGTCTCTGTTCGGAATTAAAAACCCCTCCTTTCCAAATCAAAATCAAGTCATTCATATAAAAAAAATGGCTGAACGAACCCCTTTCGTTCCAAATCGATTTCGCATCGAAAAAAAGGGTAGCGCTCGCGGATGCGTATCATCGGAGGCTGATCGATCGGCGAGTGGGACGTGCTCGCGCTCGACTTCGTGGAGGAGGCCTTGTAACATCCCGCCTTTTCGCACACTTTAAACCGACACGTGCCAATTCAAAACATAACGGAAGGGCAGATTGTTATGGGGTAAATAAGAAAAAACAGAGAAGAAATAAAAAAAAAATCTCACAGCGGAAGGATAAAATATAATGATAAATATACAGTTCATAAATGGTTTACAAAACACTTGTTATTCTTTACACAATAAATATCAGAGTTACACATACCAATGCAATCAATGCAGCGGAATAGTATGAGTGTGGTACAATACTATAAATAATATAATACGGATTCTTCGTCTTCGTCCTCCAAAGCTAAAATCTTCGATCCTGAAACGCTCGGACTGACCCGAGCGAATTTGAAAAGACAAAAACACTCGAGTCAGAACTAAAAGATCTTATGTGAGTTAAATTAACAGAAATAAATATGAGTATAGTAACTCAAGAGATGCTCGGGATTTACATCTCCTAAGGATCCGTTAAACTATTTACTATGTAGTATATTGCGCTATTATAGCAGTGTCTATTTATAAAATAAACTTACTTTTAAATAGCGTTAAGGCTTTACATTTTCCACCTTAACACGTAAAATGTCAATAGTCTATACAGTACCGTAATACCTCCTGATCGGGAGGCTACCAGAGGATACTCCATAGGTACGACACAAATAGAAACTCGTAGTAAAGGCTCAGTATGGTAGGTGACACGGCACAACTAGGCAATGCCAGGGTAGATATACCAATTGCTATCCAGGCTGGTGGAAACGCGTAGCCGCAGTTACCGCCCACCTCGGACTAACTCCCCAAAATCAAAATATAGATGTGGCCACTGAATCAATCCAAAATCAAAGTATAATATCGAAGAGGAGGGTCCGATCAGAGGAATGACCTCATTGGCCTGAGAATCGCTCCTGTTTTAGCCACCTTATGCCAACTCACGGGAGTCGGGTCCACGTATTTACCTTACAGGAAACGTCGCCACCACCTACTTCATTCTGGAATCTCCACCGCGTACACGGTTAGTCAAAGTGGTTTTCGGTATCGACAGAGAGTATGTCCATATCCGATCCCGGTCTCTTTGCCAACCCATCGTTATTATAACACCGCGGTCATTTAAAAATAGCTCATACTTTAAAACCAGAATAAACATTTCCATTTTAAAATTATGAATACGATATCATATTAAAACCCAAAACAATATGATATCCTTTATCCCAAATATAAACCTTTTCAAAAATCCAAATGCTTTAAAATTTATAACGTCTGAAAGCCAAATGTCCTTTCAAAGCATAATATTTCGAAATTCATAATTTAAAACCATAACTTTTAAAACTTGAATGGTTTGGATATTCAACGGTATATGAATTAAAAGGTTTAACTTAAATGTTACTTTGTAAAGAAAATAGTTCTCATGGCTTTACAAATACATTTCTTTATTAAAGTCTAAACCAAAATTTGTATCATCTCTCTCAAGTTCCAAAACCACTTCAACTTATATATATATACGTATATCCATTTGGAGTATTAATATTTCAAACTAAAGTTGGATTTTATTCTTTCAACAAATCGAATGTTCTATTAATTAGTCTTGAATATTCACATAAAATCCATAAATAAATAAAAACTCCAATTTCTAGTAATAAAATATATATTTTTTTCAATTCAAATTATACTAGAATATTCATTTCAATTTATCTTGGGAAAAATCCAATTATAAATATCATATCTTAAAATTTCCAAACTTAACATTTAAACATATGATATAAATTATCAAACTCCATTTTCTTATTTTTTTTTTTAATAAAGAGATTTATACACCTTTTAATTTCAAAATTTTCAACTTCATATGTATATATATGGAAGAATAATATTTATACAATATAAACTTTAAGATTATTATAAACCGTATTCCATCCAAACCATAGAAATCACATTAAAATAGTTATATATAGACCGCGGTGCCTGTATATAATTTTCTATCCTATGGTCAAGTGATACGGATATTTATCATTTCAATCCGCAATTTAAAAGATATAAAATTTTGCGGTTGTATATCATTTCAAACCACAATCCCGAATGAAAGGAAATATGCATGATAATTTGCAATTTAATGATATACAATAAAACATCCATCAACATCACCCATCATCCAATCACAATCATCAAGCAATATCAATCAATAACAATTTATATCTGATAATATATAACAGGTAATAACTGGCAATTTTATTCAGATTAAATTTAACAACTATTAATCTAACAGTTATATTTAGAAATAATCTATATAACTGTTAACTAGCAGTTTATAGGCAAACAAATAAATTCTAACTATCAATTAATACGCAATAAATAAATTAAATTAATAGTTAAATTTAATAAATGCAATTCAACAAATATGAGTGAAATAAACATGCCAAATGCTCATAAATAAATTTCTACTCATTTCTAAAATTAATTTAACAAACATAAAAGCTTATAGCAGTTGTGAGTGGGTTTAAACACTCACATTTGGAATTTAAATCGAATTCAAATCCAATTTAAACCCAAAAATTGGATAGTCTCCAAATTCATCCAAACTAGTGCCAAAACGTCAGAAATTCCGATACGATCCCATCAAAACAAACCGCGCGTGAATCCGAGCTCGTATGCAAAAGTTATGAAAATTTGAAAAATGGAAAATTCTGGTCCTGGGTCGACTTCGGGTTCGACTTCGGTGCGCCGCCTCAATTCCCCGGTGCTTGCTTGGAGTTTTCTCCAAAACGACCCGGAGCGACCCGAGTCATTTTCTTCCTGACCCGAAGTTGGTCTAGGGTTTTCTCCCCTGAAACCCGAAGCGCGACCAGAAGCTGCTGCAGATCCGATTTTTTTTTTTTTTTTTTTTAAATTTGAATTTTTTTTTTTTGAACTGACTGGATCTAGGGTTAGCACCCATTGAAGAAGAAGAGGAGCTTGAAAAAAGTATACGCTCAGATGAAAAGAAATTAGGTGGAGGCTAGGGCTTGTAGCTAGGTTTATATAGAGGGGTTAGAGATAGAGTAGATAGACCGTAGAATGAACGTGCGGAACAAACTATGGCCCAAAAAGCCCGCTATGCCTTCGGAACCGAATTTATTAAATCTATATATCCAAATAGGTAATTTAAAATATTCTGAACGCGATGGAAAAAGTTTCACGTCCAAATTTGATCGTATGAAGAAGTTATGCTGAAAACAAAATTTCCAAATTGATTCAGATTGATTTTAATTAAATTTGATTTCAAGGCGTTTCACGCCCGTACGATCAAACGACAAGTCCGATCGATACGAAACTTGAAACCCTATAATAATTCACCGATACGGATCCGATGAAACTAGTTTCGTCGAAATCCAAGTCCGTGGCCAAAATGGCTATTTTTAATATTCATTACATAAATTAAATAAATTATAAAAATCCAATTTTATATTAAAACTCTATAATTGACTAAATTTTATCGCCAAAAAAATTCATAATCAATTTAAATGACCTAACATGTTTAGCTGTGTATTAAAGTTGACAAGTACATTAATTGCAATGTTAATTTCTACACTTTCTTATATTTAAGAATTTTATAAATTAAATCCTCAAAACCCATACTTAAGATTTTTTTTTTTTAACCTTTATATTCTAAACTTTTACCTAAAATAAAGGTGCTACTAACATTAGTTCAAGATTTCACTGTAATGTTTACAAATTCCATTTTAATTAATATTTTACGTTTAATTCCATTTTATTTGTAATAATAAATACCATTTGTTGAATTAAATACTCAAATTAAAAATTATAAATCTCGCTTTCTAAAGTCTATATCAACCAATGGTCCAATTAAAATAAAATTAGTATAGACCTCACCTTATAGAACTAACTACTGCAATTACAAACCAAAACTACGCAACTGCAAAAATTTAGTGAATACATTTGGGATTTGATTTCGAAATAAACTTAACAACAAATAAGATAGGTAACGAATAATAATTATTGTTGTCAAATCTATTTCAAAAGTCTACACTCAAATATTACCTTAAAGTAAGTCTTACGTTTCTATAAATTTATTCATACTTCCGTTACTATATTTATGCTTAATAAAGTAACGTTCATTCTTAATAACAACATTATAACTATCCAACATATAAAAGAACTCTATTCCCAAATACATTCATTGACAAATAAGTTAGGAATTTATAATGGTTGTTATTCTTTCTTAAATTTACCTCCAAATTAACGTACTATCAAATTTCATTCACTTATGTTCTATCCAACATTCCTTTATATTTTATTTTTTATAAATTTGTTAATATTTACATTCATTTATTAACAATTTACTTCCATAATACAATTGCAATCTATTAAAGTTTTTGTTACATTAATACTATTTCAACTTTATTCTTTTAGTATTAATTAAATAATCGTATTAAATTAAGAGATTATAATGATTTTCACTGTTTATATATACTCCATTAAACCCAAGAGTCGTTCCAATCACCTTTGTATTGCATTAAATTGGTTATCCCTCACTGCCATTTATTTTACTTCCTAAATTCCCATATAGTTACAATTTTACCAATATATATAAACACATAGGAAATTTAAATTCTTGTCATAAATTCCTAAATTTATATTTTTATTCAAGTGCAACAATTACGCTATTTCCCTATTTATATTTCACCTAATTTTTCAACAATTAGATTAAATAACCGTTTCTACAATTCATAAGTAACTATACATTTAAATCTCCTATACAGTAATTAAACAAATTTGTGGGTATAAATAACCTTTGCTTATATACATTTCACTTGTGCATTCCTTTTTATTTTTATAAACTCTCCCTTATTAACTAGGCACATAAACAACCCAAAAAAATCTATTCAGATCTATTTCAAACTATTTCCATTCTTAACAAAATAAAATAAATGGTTAACCTACACTTGTCATTCTTTTATATCCAAATTCACTAACAACATTATTAACAACAATGTTGCTATAGACTTTAATAAAATAAATTATATGAATGGTAAAATTTGGTAATTATGGCAAACGCCCAAATATATGCATAAATTTACTACTTGTTATTATGAATCCCATCTATTACTTTCTAAATGCCTTTGTCTTCTCATATCCCATTTACTACCAAACTGCAAATTTAGTTATAGCTTATCGATACATAATCACCTAAACAAACAAATTTTATTACCCTTTTAAGTGCGTTTATTATTGACCATTTATGAAAATTACTTACCTTCACATATTGCATTGGTTTATTCAACGGTCACTTTTACTTAGTCTCTATTTATAATTACAACCAAATGTACAATCACCACTGTTTATTTTATATTAATTGAATTCCATTCTAGTAAATATTTTTATTAATATCCACTGATTCAACATTTGTATGTTTCTTAAAATTAACTTTCAACAAAATGTGACAATTTACATTAATACAAATCTATTGTCATAAATTTTATTGTTACTTTAAATTCCAATTACTATAACAAATTTCTACACTTACTCAAATAAAATCTTAAGACTTTATTTCATTCTAAATTAGATTAGAACATATTATATTAATTCATTTAATATTACCAAATTTAACGGGTCGTTACAATCTACCTCACTCAAAACTTTTCGTCCCCGAAAATGAAAAAGAAGGGGGAAAGAAGAATAAAGCAGTACCTCTTATTTCAAATATTAACTTATAACAATAATTTACTAAATTTATTTTCTTAAATAAAATATACCTGTTTATAATCATTATATTCTTTTATACTTAGATTATTAAAGCTGGAAAACATTTTCACAAAATTCTATGTCCAAAATTTACGGAAAATTTTGGCAGAGTCTCCTTTGTACGGAGAGACTCTGGAGAAAATATAATATCAAAATATACAAATATATTACATATATTATCAAAATATTATCCTAACACGGGAAAAATTATATAAAATAGCGCTAAAACGTAATTCGGAAACGTACCTATTTGTCGGGCAATTACGCTAATTATTTTGGAACCAAAAGCAGTAGCAGTTGCTTCCATCACCTGTATTCACTTATATAATCTAAAAGGTTAAATATTTATTTTAAAGTGAACTATTCAAGTGGATTCAATCATTAATCAACCAAACAACTCAACAACCATCAACCTTACAAACAACATACATACACAAACAAAGCAACCATTTAATCCATCAAACAAATAGTTGTTTGGGTTCAACTTGAAATTTGTATGAGGTGAAATTAACTATCAAGTGCATCCTTTACTCAACAGTCTTAGATGGAACAAAGATAGATTATTTATTCATCCAACAACTTCAAGTTCCTTACCTCACAATCATAAATCAAACAATACAATTCAAACCAACAACCAAATTAACTTATTATACATTTATTTCATGCTTCAGTGGTTTGATTTTCTTTCTTTCATTTATGGAGGGATTTCTTTATTTCTTACAATTTTCGTTTTCCATTTATTACAAAATTCATTATATTTGCATTCCAATTTATTGACTAAAGTTTATATCATCTATTTATACTACTTACCTTTACTTATATAGTAAAATTTCCAATTTAACTTAAGTTTATACAATTAATTCTCATTAATAACAGCAAATTTATTGAATACCTTTATTACCTCAAGCTTCACTTGTAAGATTTCCCCTTACATTTTCTTACTAACATTGCAACTTTTATTATATGGTAAGTTATGTATGTTTTAAGAATGTAAGTGAAAATTTACAAGTTTCTTCTCAATTCCTTTAATTAATATATATTTGTTTTATAAATTACAATTTCAACTTACCTTTAATTTCATTCATTTATTTAATGTTGAAGTTTCTATTATATTTAATAGTAGCAACAATTTAATTACCCACTTTCTATTATATTTAATTACAGTAACCCCTTTTTAATTATACTTAAATTATTAACCCTTTAACCTTCATTCTTAAAATAAAGGATTTTATTAATTTATTTCATAGGGTTTACAGTCATTTATATATATTACCTACCCCTCTTTTTTATATATACTAGTAGCATTTAAATCATACTTAAGTTAAAATCAACTATTTATAATACTTACCTTTCTTATAAGTTAAAATTTTAACTTCCTTTATACTTAGCATTCATTCTCTTACCTAAATTAGAGGTTTTCAATCCATTTATCTCTTACTTAAATTTAGAGGTTTCAATTCATTACTTACCTACCTTTTATTCCACTAAAATAGTTCAAACAATTTAATTAATGGAAATTTTAGAATTAAATACTGGGTCAAATTTCCATTTATTTCAAATTAATAGATAATTTATTTCCTACAACTTTATATCTCAATTATATTTAAAACAAACAAATTCAGATATTTCCAACATAAATCTGCAGTAGAATTTACTACAGTGGCCTTTCCCCTTCGAAACTCGAAAATAGAAGTCGATGATGCGGCCGCCATCACCGAAATTATTTTCTAGCGACAGAGAGGAAAGTACAAAATTTATATTCTCCAAAATCTTCTTTAAAATAATTTTTTCGAATTATACTAAATATTTATATAAGAAAATACTTATAAACCAAATCCCTATATCCCATAAATCCATTGAAAATAGATTTTCAAAATCCCGGACTTAAGTTCTAAAATCTCCAATTTGATTTATTATAATTTCAACTTAGCTTCAATTGTTATAAATATTTTTATTTCCTAACACCCAATCTATAGCAACCAAATATATATATATATATATTTATAAAAATATTTTTATATATAGAAAATATAATAGGCAAAATTATTTCATTCACCTATATTAAAAACAAATATTATGTCGGTCTGTCCTATTAAGTGTTTAGAAATCCCTATTGATGACATAGCGTCCCATGCATCAACCAGAATTTATAAATACAAAGCGGAACAGATTAACACAATATCAAAATCTTTATTAACACTAACAAATACGCTCTCTCATATATATACACTCAGCGACTCCCATAGGGTATTACTATCCTATTAACAAAGAGTCAAACCCCACAAAACCAAAGTTTATCGCTAAACCAAAGCTCTGATACCAACTGTAACATCCCGCCTTTTCGCACACTTTAAACCGACACGTGCCAATTCAAAACATAACGGAAGGGCAGATTGTTATGGGGTAAATAAGAAAAAACAGAGAAGAAATAAAAACAAAATAAAATCTCACAGCGGAAGGATAAAATATAATGATAAATATACAGTTCATAAATGGTTTACAAAACACTTGTTATTCTTTACACAATAAATATCAGAGTTACACATACCAATGCAATCAATGCAGCGGAACAGTATGAGTGTGGTACAATACTATAAATAATATAATACGGATTCTTCGTCTTCGTCCTCCAAAGCTAAAATCTTCGATCCCGAAACGCTCGGACTGACCCGAGCGAATTTGAAAAGACAAAAACACTCGAGTCAGAACTAAAAGATCTTATGTGAGTTAAATTAACAGAAATAAATATGAGTACAGTAACTCAAGAGATGCTCGGGATTTACATCTCCTAAGGATCCGTTAAACTATTTACTATGTAGTATATTGCGCTATTATAGCAGTGTCTATTTATAAAATAAACTTACTTTTAAATAGCGTTAAGGCTTTACATTTTCCACCTTAACACGTAAAATGCCAATAGTCTATACAGTCCCGTAATACCTCCTGATCGGGAGGCTACCAGAGGATACTCCATAGGTACGACACAAATAGAAACTCGTAGTAAAGGCTCGGTATGGTAGGTGACACGGCACAACTAGGCAATGCCAGGGTAGATATACCAATTGCTATCCAGGCTGGTGGAAACGCGTAGCCGCAGTTACCGCCCACCTCGGACTAACTCCCCAAAATCAAAATATAGATGTGGCCACTGAATCAATCCAAAATCAAAGTATAATATCGAAGAGGAGGGTCCGATCAGAGGAATGACCTCATTGGCCTGAGAATCGCTCTTGTTTTAGCCACCTTATGCCAACTCACGGGAGTCGGGTCCACGTATTTACCTTACAGGAAACGTCGCCACCACCTACTTCATTCTGGAATCTCCACCGCGTACACGGTTAGTCAAAGTGGTTTTCGGTATCGACAGAGAGTATGTCCATATCTGATCCCGGTCTCTTTGCCAACCCATCGTTATTATAACACCGCGGTCATTTAAAAATAGCTCATACTTTAAAACCAGAATAAACATTTCCATTTTAAAATTATGAATACGATATCATATTAAAACCCAAAACAATATGATATCCTTTATCCCAAATATAAACCTTTTCAAAAATCCAAATGCTTTAAAATTTATAACGTCTGAAAGCCAAATGTCCTTTCAAAGCATAATATTCCGAAATTCATAATTTAAAACCATAACTTTTAAAACTTGAATGGTTTGGATATTCAACGGTATATGAATTAAAAGGTTTAACTTAAATGTTACTTTGTAAAGAAAATAGTTCTCATGGCTTTACAAATACATTTCTTTATTAAAGTCTAAACCAAAATTTGTATTATCTCTCTCAAGTTCCAAAACCACTTCAACTTATATATATATATATATACGTATATCCATTTGGAGTATTAATATTTCAAACTAAAGTTGGATTTTATTCTTTCAACAAATCGAATGTTCTATTAATTAGTCTTGAATATTCACATAAAATCCATAAATAAATAAAAACTCCAATTTCTAGTAATAAAATATATTTTTTTTCAATTCAAATTATACTAGAATATTCATTTCAATTTATCTTGGGAAAAATCCAATTATAAATATCATATCTTAAAATTTCCAAACTTAACATTTAAACATATGATATAAATTATCAAACTCCATTTTCTTAATTTTTTTTTAATAAAGAGATTTATACACCTTTTAATTTCAAAATTTTCAACTTCATATGTATATATATGGAAGAATAATATTTATACAATATAAACTTTAAGATTATTATAAACCGTATTCCATCCAAACCATAGAAATCACATTAAAATAGTTATATATAGACCGCGGTGCCTGTATATAATTTTCTACCTATGGTCAAGTGATACGGATATTTATCATTTCAATCCGCAATTTAAAAGATATAAAATTTTGCGGTTGTATATCATTTCAAACCACAATCCCGAATGAAAGGAAATATGCATGATAATTTGCAATTTAATGATATACAATAAAACATCCATCAATATCACCCATCATCCAATCACAATCATCAAGCAATATCAATCAATAACAATTTATATCTGATAATATATAACAGGTAATAACTGGCAATTTTATTCAGATTAAATTTAACAACTATTAATCTAACAGTTATATTTAGAAATAATCTATATAACTGTTAACTAGCAGTTTATAGGCAAACAAATAAATTCTAACTATCAATTAATACGCAATAAATAAATTAAATTAATAGTTAAATTTAATAAATGCAATTCAACAAATATGAGTGAAATAAACATGCCAAATACTCATAAATAAATTTCTACTCATTTCTAAAATTAATTTAACAAACATAAAAGCTTATAGCAGTTGTGAGTGGGTTTAAACACTCACCTTTGGAATTTAAATCGATCTCAAATCCAATTTAAACCCAAAAATTGGATAGTCTCCAAATTCATCCAAACTAGTGCCAAAACGTCAGAAATTCCGATACGATCTCATCAAAACAAACCGCGTGTGAATCCGAGCTCGTATGCAAAAGTTATGAAAATTTGAAAAATGGAAAATTCTGGTCCTGGGTCGACTTCGGGTTCGACTTCGGTGCGCCGCCTCAATTCCCCGGTGCTTGCTTGGAGTTTTCGCCAAAACGACCCGGAGCGACCCGAGTCATTTTCTTCCTGACCCAATGTTGGTCTGGGGTTTTCTCCCCTGAAACCCGAAGCGCGACCAGAAGCTGCTGCAGATCCGATTTTTTTTTTTTTTTTTAAATTTGAATTTTTTTTTTTGAACTGACTGGATCTAGGGTTAGCACCCATTGAAGAAGAAGAGGAGCTTGAAAAAAGTATACGCTCAGATGAAAAGAAATTAGGTGGAGTCCAGGGCTTGTAGCTAGGTTTATATAGAGGGGTTAGAGATAGAGTAGATAGACCGTAGAATGAACGTGCAGAACAAACTATGGCCCAAAAAGCCCGCTATGCCTTCAGAACCGAATTTATTAAATCTATATATCCAAATAGGTAATTTAAAATATTCTGAACGCGATGGAAAAAGTTTCACGTCCAAATTTGATCGTATGAAGAAGTTATGCTGAAAACAAAATTTCCAAATTGATTCAGATTGATTTTAATTAAATTTGATTTCAAGGCGTTTCACGCCCGTACGATCAAACGACAAGTCCGATCGATACGAAACTTGAAACCCTATAATAATTCACCGATACGGATCTGATGCAACTGGTTTCGTCGAAATCCAAGTCCGTGACCAAAATGGCTATTTTTAATATTCATTACATAAATTAAATAAATTATAAAAATCCAATTTTATATTAAAACTCTATAATTGACTAAATTTTATCGCCAAAAAAATTCATAATCAATTTAAATGACCTAACATGTTTAGCTGTGTATTAAAGTTGACAAGTACATTAATTGCAATGTTAATTTCTACACTTTCTTATATTTAAGAATTTTATAAATTAAATCCTCAAAACCCATACTTAAGATTTTTT
Organism: Allium cepa; assembly: GCA_030765085.1. Taxonomy (NCBI): domain Eukaryota; kingdom Viridiplantae; phylum Streptophyta; class Magnoliopsida; order Asparagales; family Amaryllidaceae; genus Allium; species Allium cepa. The sequence continues at coordinate 675,339,031 of CM060943.1, read as the reverse complement.
TTTTTAACCTTTATATTCTAAACTTTTACCTAAAATAAAGATGCTACTAACATTAGTTCAAGATTTCACTGTAATGTTTACAAATTCCATTTTAATTAATATTTTACGTTTAATTCCATTTTATTTGTAATAATAAATACCATTTGTTGAATTAAATACTCAAATTAAAAATTATAAATCTCGCTTTCTAAAGTCTATATCAACCAATGGTCCAATTAAAATAAAATTAGTATAGACCTCACCTTATAGAACTAACTACTGCAATTACAAACCAAAACTACGCAACTGCAAAAATTTAGTGAATACATTTGGGATTTGATTTCGAAATAAACTTAACAACAAATAAGATAGGTAACGAATAATAATTATTGTTGTCAAATCTATTTCAAAAGTCTACACTCAAATATTACCTTAAAGTAAGTCTTACGTTTCTATAAATTTATTCATACTTCCGTTACTATATTTATGCTTAATAAAGTAACGTTCATTCTTAATAACAACATTATAACTATCCAACATATAAAAGAACTCTATTCCCAAATACATTCATTGACAAATAAGTTAGGAATTTATAATGGTTGTTATTCTTTCTTAAATTTACCTCCAAATTAACGTACTATCAAATTTCATTCACTTATGTTCTATCCAACATTCCTTTATATTTTATTTCCATAAATTTGTTAATATTTACATTCATTTATTAACAATTTACTTCCATAATACAATTGCAATCTATTAAAGTTTTTGTTACATTAATACTATTTCAACTTTATTCTTTTAGTATTAATTAAACAATCGTATTAAATTAAGAGATTATAATGATTTTCACTGTTTATATATACTCCATTAAACCCAACAGTCGTTCCAATCACCTTTTTATTGCATTAAATTGGTTATCCCTCACTGCCATTTATTTTACTTCCTAAATTCCCATATAGTTACAATTTTACCAATATATATAAACACATAGGAAATTTAAATTCTTGTCATAAATTCTTAAATTTATATTTTTATTCAAGTGCAACAATTACGCTATTTCCCTATTTATATTTCACCTAATTTTTCAACAATTAGATTAAATAACCGTTTCTACAATTCATAAGTAACTATACATTTAAATCTCCTATACAGTAATTAAACAAATTTGTGGGTATAAATAACCTTTGCTTATATACATTTCACTTGTGCATTCCTTTTTATTTTTATAAACTCTCCCTTATTAACTAGGCACATAAACAACCCAAAAAAATCTATTCAGATCTATTTCAAACTATTTCCATTCTTAACAAAATAAAATAAATGGTTAACCTACACTTGTCATTCTTTTATATCCAAATTCACTAACAACATTATTAACAACAATGTTGCTATAGACTTTAATAAAATAAATTATATGAATGGTAAAATTTGGTAATTATGGCAAACGCCCAAATATATGCATAAATTTACTACTTGTTATTATGAATCCCATCTATTACTTTCTAAATGCCTTTGTCTTCTCATATCCCATTTACTACCAAACTGCAAATTTAGTTATAGCTTATCGATACATAATCACCTAAACAAACAAATTTTATTACCCTTTTAAGTGCGTTTATTATTGACCATTTATGAAAATTACTTACCTTCACATATTGCATTGGTTTATTCAACGGTCACTTTTACTTAGTCTCTATTTATAATTACAACCAAATGTACAATCACCACTGTTTATTTTATATTAATTGAATTCCATTCTAGTAAATATTTTTATTAATATCCACTGATTCAACATTTGTATGTTTCTTAAAATTAACTTTCAACAAAATGTGACAATTTACATTAATACAAATCTATTGTCATAAATTTTATTGTTACTTTAAATTCCAATTACTATAACAAATTTCTACACTTACTCAAATAAAATCTTAAGACTTTATTTCATTCTAAATTAGATTAGAACATATTATATTAATTCATTTAATATTACCAAATTTAACGGGTCGTTACAGGCCGCGTGTACGATTTTGAATAAGGCAAACTTGGTTGCAAGCAGCGTGGAGGTGCAGTATGCGTATGATTAGGTTTATGGCATCGTCTTTGAGGGCAACTCGTGGTGATGGTCGATGGCTACTCGTTTGGAAGGGTTTTCGACCGATGCTCGAACTCGAGTGAAAGTGGGAAGGCTGAGAGGGTTTCTGAGGTAAATCTTTTACCTAAAGTTTTCTCGTATAAAAAAAATAGAATAAATAATAATATATAGGAAAATGAGGTTTAAACAGGAAATGAATGCAACACAAGGTTTAAAGAACAGTTTGTTCTCCTAGGGTTTTAGGTTTATGTATATACAGCAAGGTAGACTTTGAAAACTGTGAGTTTAAATTTGTGATTTCCAAACAGTTTTGTTTTTAGAAGGATTAATCAGAAATATAGATGTGAACAAGGAAGAAAAACACAGAATTTTAAATGTTATAGAGTTTATATGAATTTATATAATGCAATACATATTTAGGTAACAGAGGTTACCATAGGTTTTTAAAATATAAGGATTTAAATGGGAAGAAAAAAATGATGGATGAGGTGGTTACACTGATTCAATTAACTTATTTAATTTTTGGACTAAAATAATTGGTATAAGGAAATCTTTAGTTAAGAATTTAAATCAAATTATAAGTTAAATTAAATAAGTGAATGATAATAAATTGTTTGATTTAAAATTAAAGTGTTAATAACTTATGTAATATTTATACAAGGTCTGAATCCTGATGGAAACGAGCTGATTTGTACTGGATTGCAAATTTAAGATAAAAGGTGAGTTAATCTCACTCAGTTAAATTTAAATTTAAATGATTAAATTTAAATAATTGTTTGAAATGGTTGAATTGATTTATGTGCTGTAGTGTGGTATATATTTGGAATTTGCATTTTATATTGTGCTAACATCTGTGGATGCAGGAAAAACAGGTTGGAGAGATCCAACTGGACCCCTCAACTTTATTTAATTATTTAATATTCTCTGTTCTGGATATGTGATATCCTGTAATGAATTATGTGGAAATATTGAATGCTATGGCTTGATTGTTATAATCGGGCAATAATAAATTACTAATATATAATTTGAGTTTGGGAATGAAAATAAAAGAAATGAAATTGTAAGTAAAATAATTATGGAAACTTGAATAAGTTTAAGAATGAATTGGAAAAGAAATAAAATGCCTCTAAAATTCTAATAAATAAAGCTTAAGTTTAGTAAAGGAAATTTGAATAATCAGAAGATTAATGAATTGTAAATTTCAGGGTTATTATTTTAAAAAGAATAAAATATATATTTAAAATTTAAGATTCAATTTATTGGAAAGAACGCAGAAGAATTGGGAAGAAGCTGAAATTGGTATATTTCAGTTAAATGATATAAAATCAAAGGGAAAATAAAACTAATAATAATAAAGCCCATAATTAATGAATTTCGAAATGAACTGATAAGTAAAGAAATTTATTTCAAATGGAATAAATTGGAAATCAATTTGGGAAATTGATTTAAGTGATTGAGCTTGGAAATTTCTCTCTGAATAACCAAGTACGCTTTCAAAGTAAATTTTTAAATATAAATTAAAAGTTTAAAGTTGTTTTTAAGAAGTATGTTTTGAAAAATTTATTATTTCTAAATATTTAAATTCTAAAGTAAGTATTTATTTTTAATCTATTATACCAATAATTATTTTTAATCTATTATAGCAATAATTATTTAAAGAGTGACTTAGTATTTTATTTTTAAAAGTGAAATCTAGTTTTATATTTTGTTTAGTAACATTATCTTCAAATATTCATATAATATGTATTTTTAACAAATTATTAAAGTGGTTTTTATTTAAATGTTTTAAAAGTATATATTTTCAAAGTAAAGAGTTTTAAAATTTATTTTTAAAAAACTAGTTTTGAGCTTGGTGATTTCAGAGGAGATAGGAAATATTTGGGAAAGTTTATTCTGGAAAGAAGGATGGTTTTGAAACTGTTTTCAAAGGATTGAAAATAGAAATATATCTTGTGAAGATATTTTTGAGATAAATAAATAACTTGGGAAATTATTTATTGTTTGATGGATGTTTGTGGATATTAATTGATAGTTAAATAACCGACTATCAATATTGGCCAACTACGCTGATCGTTTCGAAGAGACCGGGATCGAGATTAATTTCTCGAAAACCACTTCGATCTGGTTTGTACGTTTCGTGGAAACGAATTTGGATTCGAAGATGGAGCAATGAAGTGCAAGGGCTAGTCGCTACTAATCCTGAGGATATCTCCAAAATGGATGTAGTAGGAATAGTGCCTTCGGTTCTGTTCGAACTCGGGACGGACTTGTATGGATGAATGCTTGCGAAACATCGTCAGGTGGACGATGGGCATTCTAAGGGATATATTCTATAAAGGTAACGCTTAGCCTCAAGCCTCATCAAATGGGAATGATTGAAAATCAGGGGTTATGCAGCAAGGCTAGGTGGGTAGCACCCAAGCAGGGTGAGGTCATTCCAGTCTAGATGTCCCTTTTTATTTCGGCTTAGTGGGCGGTTGCTGATCCCAACCGCGGGGTGATCTCACTCGGGACTATCCAGTAAGGGATGGTTCCGGCCTTGTGTTACAGGGGAGCGGGCGTACTCCTCTGTACGGTGATCTAGGCCCCGTACTATGACAGGTGGTACCCCAGTGCCTAGTCATTAGTTGAAAATCCATTCTCCCTACGAGCCTTGTACGATTTTTGTTTGTATTACCCACTCTATGGCTAGTAGCTGGAATTTAATAATGTAACAATTTCGGCTATTTTATAAGTATTTGTATATAGACCCTATTATAATATCAGAGGATTTCTATAAAAATTATTTTAGCTATCGTAAGGTAAAAACCCGACATGTTTATTTGTGGCGTGGTCGTACGAGATGCTTTTGTTTTCAAAGGATTTTTGAAACTTTAAAAATCAATTGGGTGTGATTTTCTCACGCTGGTATTCCAGACTGACTCGGGTGTTATTTAACTGTAATGCTCGGGTCAGACCGAGTATTATAGGATACAGGATATGTTGCTGTGGAGCTCAAGAGACGAGCTGGACGATAATACGTACATTCGTACTTGTTTATATTTATATATTCCTCTGTTTGAGTTATGAGTATCTTGAGTTGTTGTGTATCCATCTGTATGATATTGATGTTAAGCTGTGATTGATGTACTCTGATGATGTATATACATAAACAAAAATATTTGATGTTTGAGTAAAGAGTATTTATTATCTATTATATTTTATTACACTACGATGGTTAGATTCTGTTGTTGTTTCCTATCTTCTTCTTCTACCTCTTCTTCTTAAATCCAAAATGGTTCGTATTTCTGTACAACTTGAGTTGATTTAGATAGAATAGTGTTGACTCAAGGGGTACGGATTTGCGGGTCGTTTCAATTTGACTAGGGTGAATCTAAAGATCTCAATTCATCTAAAAACAAATTTTCCCAAAAGTACAAATCAGTCTGACTCACATATTATACATGATATTTTTATTAATATATTTTTACATTTAGAAAGTATTTCCAATTTGATTCAGAATTCAACTACATAGTGGTTTTATAATTAAAGTCAAAAATACTTGGTTATGAAATCAACTGACCTTGTAACTGAAAGGAACATAAAAAAGAATGAAAAGATGATATAATAAAGGTAGGCACAACCTTATTGGGATGTTTGACAGAGTCTAAGGAGTATTATATTATTGAATACACTACTAAGTTACATCATAATTAGCATGAAACAAAAACAATTAGTTTGTACAGTATGCGGATATGTTTAAATAGCAGTCTGTCAATTACTCTTAAACACTAACATTTAGCAAAAACAATGAATTGTGAATGAATTTAATTTCTGTTATCAGTTAATTTGATGTACCTTAATGAGTGCCATAAATGAATAAAATATCATTTATATTCAAAAAAGGAAAGTCTGATGCCTGAACGAAGCATGAAGCGCGTGTATAAAAGAACAAATGAGAGCACAACAATCTATCAGAGGTAATATTAATACTACCTACGTAGGAAGTATAACATCAGAACAGTGGAAAATAACAGTTTTTGTTAGTATAAAATGAATATGAACAACAAATAAGATTAATATAATCAATATAGCTAAGAATTTGATATAGCTAATATGAGATGAGGGTCGGTATCATTATCGCTGCAAAAGACAAAATCAGAATCACAAATTAGATTAGTTTACTGAAATAAAAAGGTTATACTTTATCAACAAAAGAAGACCAACATGTCTGCATGTTCATGTATGAATTCCTTATTTTCCAAATTTCTTTCTGTACTTCTATTCTCATTTTTATTTGACAGTAGTTTCATCGACGGTAACACAATTTGACAAACAAAAATGTGTGCATATGTATGCAGAGTGCGGTTCCCCATTTTCATGTGGGTGGTGGTGATGGAAGGGGGTGTCTTAGAGTGATACCCAGCAAAGTCAAATTGATTTTACTCTTAACACACTCAACTAACTTGCATCAGAACACATTCGCTTCAGAACTAATACCACAGAAGTGGTCTACTTAGGTGAGAAAGGAACAAAGGTGAAATTAAGCAGCATTGACCTTTGTAATTTGATTTCCACGATTCACTTAATTTAAACTATATGAAGGTTGGAAAAAAACAGTGTTGGAGTAAAAATTATTATAATTACCTTTAAGATATCAATCTCTTGCGGTAGCATAAAAGTCCCACATGTTCCCGCAAAGTACCAATTTAGACATAACTTGAACGGTAACTAAAGCATGCAGTTCGGAGCAGTAAAAGCATCCAATTTAGTGTGGAAGAAATGATGTAGGAAACCTATAGGAGAAACTGAAATTGCAGAGTTTTGAAGAAGGTACAAAGTTTGGTATATTACCGTTCTGAAGGACCGGAAGCCGTACATCAGTGCTCGTATCTGGAGCCGGCTGGTTGACGGCGGTGGAAGAAAAGAATTTGGAAAATTCAGCTTCGGTGGGGTGAAGAGGTGGAAAACGCGATGGAGAATTTTTTTAATGGGGAAGAAAAGTGAGGAGGGGGGAATAAGAAATGCTGGGAGGGATAAGGAAAGAGAACGGGGAGAGGAAGTTATGGAGACGTGGGATAATGTTGGTTGTGGGACGGGGATGAGTCGATGGTCAAAAGACAGGTATGCCCTCGTAGCACTTTTTACTTCGACTGTGGAGTATGGGCAAGATGGGAAGTTGATAAAAGACTTCTGTTTGACCTGTTGACTGAAGGTTTTGCTTTATAGTATAGATATTATAGTAAACTTTTATAAAGAGTATTTTTATTTAATAAATTTGAGAAATGTATTTGGAAACTTTGTAAGTATGATTTGGAAAGAAATTGTTTTAATATATATATATATATATATATATATATATATATATATATATATTTACCCAGTAAAATAAGCTTTCTTAGTAATTTTAATCCATTGGGATTTTAAATGTGAGCAAGGCTTAATGGTTGCAATGGGAAATAACTTGGTTGAATTGGTTGATTGTTTTGATAGTTAAATAACCGACTATCAAATCTGAACAAAACTTAACTTTGGAAATATCTAGAGGAAACTCGAGAATTATATGGCACGGTTATCGTTCGAGGTGCTATACTATACGTATAATCTTGTTTGTCCTCTAGGACGAATTATAAGGAAACACGTCGACTAACGGTTAAGAGGTGAACTCCGATCTTATATTTCGTCTGTGTATTTCCTAAAGATCCTAGGTTGAGTTTACCGAAAAATAGCGAACGTTGTTTCGAAGAGACCGGGATCGGATTTTTAATCCGAAAACCATTTCGATCAAACGAGTACGCTTTCGTGATGAAGACAAGAGCTTGGAGTCGAAGATGGAGCAGTGAAGTGCAAGGGCTAGTAGCTACTAATCCTGAGGGTGATTCCAAAATGGAGGTAGTAGGAATAGTGCCTTCGGTTTCGTTCGAACCCGGAACGGACTTGTATGGATGAATGCTTTCAGAACATCGTCGGGAGAACTGTGAGCATTCTAAGTGAAATGTTCTAAAAATATTACGCTGAACCTCAAACCTCATCAACCAGGAATGACTGTAAATCAAGGAATATGCAACAAGGCTAAGTGGGTAGCACCCTAGTAGGGTAAGGTCATCCCTGTGTAGAGGTCCCTTTTTATTTCGACTGTGTGGGCGGTTGCTGATCCCAACCGCAGGGTGATCTTACTCGGGCTATCCAGTAAGTGGTAGTCCGGTCTTATGTTGGTATGCTGATTTAGGCTAGGTATCGTGATAGGTCATACCCCAGTGCCTATTCATTCGTTGGAAATCCATTCTCCCTACGCGACCTCTACGGTTTTGTTTGTATACCTATTATGCTAGAATTTAATGAATGTAACAATTTCGGCTATTTGAATAAGTATTTGTATATAGACACTACTATAATATCAGAGGATTTTATAAGACATATTTTGGTTATCGTAAGGTAAAAACTCGACATGTTTATTTGTGGCATGGTCTTATGAGATATCTTAGATTTCAAAAAGGATTTTTAAACTTTAATTAATCAAGTTGAGTGTGTTTCTCATGCTAATTTACCAGACTAACCCGGGCTTGGTGTTTTTCGTATATGCTCAGGTCAGACCGAGCATATATTCCAGGTTTAGCTGGAAGACAGGAAGCTTCAGGAGAGGAGCTGGAATTAGGAATCATGTTCAAGTAGATGCTTATATTCAGTTGCCTTTAGTTGTGTTGTCAACAAGTTGTAAGTACAGGTTGTTATAAATTGTCCGAGTTGTGTGCTTGTAACTCTGATTTAAAGTCTGTATATGTTATTAAATAACAGTTTTTGGTTTCATGTAAAGATTTATTTATATTATAGTTTATTTGTTCAGCTGTGAAATTATGATTGTTCTCTTTTCTTCTATCTTCTTTCTATTTCTACTTCTTTCTTTCTTTCACTATGCGTCTTCCCGTGTGATTTGGCTGACAATTGTGGTTTAAAATCAATTTAAATCGGTACGGAAAAATGGGTGTGTGACACATTGAATATCGACCTAGGGCATGTCCCAATGAAATAAAAGTGATGCGGCATAGATTCAAAGCGATCTGCTACACTTAAAGAGGAGGTGGAAAACTAAAAAACAATAGGTTTATCTGCACGCCCTCTCCCTAAAATGGGTACCCAATCCAGTTTTTATGTGAAAAGCTAATGGAAAGTGGAAGAAATGCGTTGACTACTCAGATCTGAACAACGCATGCCAGAAAGACAGCTTTCTACTTCTGAGGATCAACCAACTGGTAGACACAACCGCAAGATATATACTACTTCCATTTATGGACGCGTACTTCGAAAACAAGCGGATCACGTTGCACGTCCCAGATCAGGAGCATTCAAACTTTATTACCGATCTAGGGCTATATCGTTATGTTTTGACGCTGTTTAGATTATAGAATGCTTGAGCTAGTTACCAAAGACTGGTCAACCGTATGTTCAAAAACCAGATCGGGCGATGAACGGAGATATATGTGGATAACATGCTTGTGAAGTCACGAAAAATTGAACAACCACATCGATGACTTAGTAGTGATATTTAGTTTTATCAAAAGATATGGAATGAAACTCAGTCCCTTGTAATGCTCTTTTGGTGTTGCGTCAGGGAAGTTCTTGAGTTTAATGCTCAACTCTCTAGGAATTAAAGCCTATCCCAAGAAGATTCAGGCGATCTGAGACATTTAGATACAAAAGACAATCAAGCAGGTATAAAGCTTAAACGGGATGTAAGACTACATTGACGAGTTTCAATCTATGGTAAATCACTTAAAGAGACCTCTCATCCTATTTAACCCGCCGAATCATAAAGATTTACACATCTATTTAGCCATGTCGGTATATGCCATAAGCGTCGTAATGCTATGCGAAGAGAACCAGATCCAAAGATCGGTATATTATGTAAGCAAGCGATTGACAAGCTCACCCATTAACGTCTATGTTGGCTAGCCATTACAGTAGATCATACAACAACTTGAGACGTCTAGAAGACTACTTAAGTGGAATATTGAAGTGAGCTAATGTAACATCACTTATCACCTTCTAAGAGCTATCTAGGGATAGACATTTACGGACATCATAGCTGAATTCACTACACTAGACGACTCTTTAAAGAGCAGTGTAGAACCGACCAGTCGATGCAAAATGCACACAAATGAAGCATCCAACAATCGATGTTCTAGCGCCAGAGTCATTTTTGCGATTCTTGAGGAACGGTTGATCTATTATGCCCTGAAACTCAACTTCCCTACGTTAAACAATGAAGTCAAATATGAAGCTCTGATTACTGGGCTCAAACTTGCCAAAGAACTAGGAGTGGAAACTTTACAATTCTTTTGTGATTCCCAGTTACTAGTATGCCAAGTCAGGGGAGATTATTAGGCTAGGGGGGCAGCAACTTGCTTCTTTTCTCATCCGGGTTAGAGAGCTACTGGTAGACTTCTAGTATTAGATCATTACACACATCTCCAGAGAACAAAATGAGAACGCTGACTCACTGGCCATGCTGGCTAGTTCCGGGTACTCGCAACAAATGGGCTTGGTCCTAGTTGAAGTACTAAATACTTCGAGTACCGACCAGATCGAAATCAATCGGATCTTGGAGATGGAGCCGGACAAGGAGTCATATGACTCCTATGGAAACTATCTACATGGGGAATCCTTCCTAAAATGAGGAATGAAAAATGAAAGATCCTCCATAAAGTTTCACGCTACATCATCCGAGAAGGAATCATGTACATGATGGATTTATCTCTTCCCTTGCTTCGGTGAATTTCCCATAACAAAATCAAATGAATATTGAGAGAATTCCTACACTCAAAGTCATTTTTGTTGAAACGTCATTCCTCTTGCCATCAATATCTAATCCCTACCTTGCTTGTAATTATTCCAAACTACCCCTCATTTTATCTCATAGGTAGCCAAATGCAACAGGCCATATTCGACCTCAAGGACGACCCATGTGCTTTAAACCCATAATCGATCGTCATCAATGATCTATTCAACATCGACTTCTCCAATCCCTTCATCCTGTATCCGTAAAGATTTGGAGCGAGAAGGATCGATGGACAAAAAATTGCAAATGATTAAATCACATTCCACCAAATTAACAATGACCCGTGAGTGTACGAATGCATCTAGGATCCAACAACAACAATGTGTACCTAAATGTGCACATGTACATCATGAAAATTCAACTTCTTAAAATCGACATAAATTGGATTCTCACATAGGAAAATCAGAGAAAGAATTGGATCAGATAACTAAGGCATACTAAGTCGACTAATCAGCTCAATAGAACTGAGTGCAGATGATTACCGATAGATTCTACTCCATAATTTACATCATTTGACAACGACTGAGCATCTCGAAAAATAGAGAGTGATTTGACTCTCCACAAAGCAGCTCAACAACAATGGAAGGATAATGACCATTCGATACACTGAGTGGAATCCTCTTCGAAGACCCTAATTTGACATCAATTCAAAGCACATAATGTATGCAATAAGACGTACTTTGGGGGGCAAATTTTATTTGGCCATTTGGCCCCGCTGTATAAAGACTGACTGCATAAGTTAGACTGGATGCTTATCGAGGAAAACAGCCCGAAGAGATGATCGTTAGACTCAAAAATCAAGTGCAGGCAATGATATAAAGTGACGATCAACCGAGACCAAGAGACAGACTTTCAAGAATATTCTAAGTATTGAATAATTCCATCCATAGGAAGGAGATTGGTGCTTATCACTTTCCCTACAGGATCGATACAATCCTCACTTTCTATCCTTACTAGATGAGATTAATATGGAGTGACAAAGAAGGCTCCATAATGCTACATTTCAAGGTTCAAGTCATTTGGGGTTTGTATGCTCAAGTTATGGGCAAATTACTTCACCTCTAATAAGGGATCGGTATAAAAGGTTCGGTATAAAAAGAATCGTATAAAAGGATTGGCCATATTCTGCTTTCACTCCATATTGCAACACTGATCGGTCAATAACACAAAATACAATTGCTATCAATATGAAACTTGGAGTATAAGCACATTAAAATATGGGAAACACCCCCTAGGGATCGTACTTCAATCATAGGAGATTGAAGGGATCGGTGCCTATCCCTCTAGAGGAATCGACTGCAATCAGAATGCGTGCAACACAACTTAATGGAAAAGGCGATATCTCAAAAACGGTAAGCCAGAATAGCATGAAACTGGACGGAAAATAGCTAACATCATAAGGGACCCCCAGAGGAAATACACCCCATTTGGACATCAAATAGGGATCGATACCGATACCTATTATGGGCCCCAATGGGCCTCAAAACTCTTGTGTGGCCTTGTCTTGGTCTGAAGGTTCTTCTACCGAATTTTCAGCCCGATCCATGCACGTCTTTCCCTATAAATACATCAAGCATTGCCTCAGATAAAGGGCCTCTTCTTTCTATTGCAAAGGCTCTTTCATTTTTATTCTTCATTCTTGTACTAATGGATACCAGCTGGTCAAAACATTCTTGTTGTTAACCCGCCTTTTGGCAAGGCTGTAGGCAGGCAGATTTAACAAAATCGATTGCTCGGTCATCGAGGGTGGAATACGATAGGTTTGAGTCGACTGGATGGATAAACGATCAATCATGGATGATAATCATGATTATAAAGCTTGGATTTGGCATATTTGATGGACAAAAGACGTAAGATACTCGAAATATGGGTTTCGACAAAAGTCGAGTTATCTTGAGTTGCCTAGAAATTTGCTTCGAGTCATTCTTGGACTTGCTTCGGGTTTCATGATGGTTGCTCCGAGAAATCCTAGGGGTCATGGAAGCGGCGAGCTTTTGGATCGGCATAATATAGTGACTCGGCATGCTTCGGGTCGGTAGGAGGGTGGGTCGGCATTGGAGATAATTGGTGGGTCGATATGGTCTACGGGTAGCCATGGTTTTTCACTTGGGTCGGTGCCAAGCCACTGGGTCGGCATATTGTCTGGGTACGGTGTGTTCACACTACTCGAGGGCGGTCATAGCTTTTCTATAGGTCGGTAAGTGGAGATCGGGCTGGCAAGTGTGGGGTCGGTACAATCTTTCTTTGGGTTATGGAATGAACTACTTCAGGTCACACGTAGGGAAGCTTTAGGTCGGTAGGAAGAAAACTCCAGGTCGGTTAAAGGGGGTCGTTGCTTTGAAGGAGGTGGATTGGCACTAGGCTGCTCTAAGTCCAAACATTTTTTGCTTCGAGTCATGGACGATCGTGCTTCGGGCCAATGCTATGTTTACTACGGGTCAGAAAACTCCAACAGTGGATCGGTCGTAGTGATGGATTTTGGATTGGCTATGGTGTTGATGGGCCCGGACCACTTAGGGATCCCAGTCACTTCGGTTTTTCCTATAAATACAGCATGCAAGGCTTCAAAGAAAGTGATCTTTATTCAGTTTCCCTTCATCTACTTCATTAAGACTACTCTGCCATTATTGTTTTAAAAACTTCGGATTGAAACCATAATTGATTCTCATATCAATAAAAATAAATTTTTTGAAGTGGACGTAGGCTAGAGTCAGACGAACCACTATAAATCCACTGTTATTATTGCTTTCCTTTTAATTTCGATTGTTTTTCATATTTATACTCTCTACATACACTCTGTCTACGATCTGTGATTGTTAGTTGGTGCGTTCATCGACAATTAGGTGTTATTGACCAATTTTGGTGCTTTCACTGAGAAAGGTAGCACTTAGGGATTCTAAAGCTTGGATTTTGGATTTAAAGGCTTAGGAACTTGGATTTTGGAAGCTATGGAAAAGCAATCAATAAGGAGACAAAAAGCATAGAGGAGTCGGCATGAAGGAAGTCAGGAGGCTTCCTCAGGAGCTAATCAGACCTCAATTTTCATCGCTAGAGATGAGATGGAGATGATGATGGATGCTATGCAGGAAAAGATGCTGAAAAGGAAAGAGGAAATGATGCAGAACTGATTCCAATATATTGGACAAACAAGAATGCAAAACCAAGGGAATGGAGTTGTAGGGAATGTTGGAAACGTGGATCAAGAAGCTAAAGCAGCAGGAATAGAGGGAGTCCAGAATCAAAACCAAGGAAATGGACATGATACGGGATAGAGTGGAGCCATCGAGAGCAACTCCTAAACTTGGGGGCATGCTCCTAGATCTTTTTGGCTCGATTCCAGGCAGGATACAAGGCATTGCCATGTACGTTAGCGTTGATCAGGATATGGATGCTCCTCCAGAAAGGAAGGTTTCAGGATTTCCTTGTGGACTCGATGGTAGGATGGAAATGATGATTGAAAACAACCTGTGGATGTTGGAATAGCTGGAATTGGAACCCACGACTTGGAACAGGAATTAGCTGGCTTGGACATGGATTGGAACGACTAGGGGCAAGCCCCTAACAAAGAAAATTGGATCGACACTAATCATTCTCATGGACGGGCACTACTCTCCCTATGAAACTAGGGGCATGGATCTTGTTGGATTTTTTAGGAATTGGACAGCGATAACGGAATAGGAGCAGCCGTCGCCACAACAAACTAGAGCGAGCCCACCTTAAAGGCACAGACCATCAACTAATCGGGATGGTATGGAATAAGTAGCAAACTCTGGGCAGATAGCTAAGTCACTTACTCATGCACGGGGACAGAGATAGCCCTTAGGCATGCTTTGAGATGATGATAAACCATGATGTTCTAGTTTATGTAATCTGCCTTTTCTTTCTGATTTGGATATTTGCTTTTTCTGGTTGGTTTTGGAGTTTGGTTTGAATTCTTGATTTTGTTGGTTTTCTGGTTTGGATTTTGGTTTGAATGCTTGATTTTTGGTTTGGATTTTAGTTTGGATTTTTGGTATGGATTTCTGGTTTGAATCTGGATTTCGAATTGGATTTTGATTGTCTTCTTATCTGGTTTTTGGCTAAAAGGTCATTGGGTATGGATTATGCTCGACAAGATTCTGGAGAGACCAGGATTCGGCCTAGGACTTAGGCCCCATATTGTTTATCACTTGCTATTTCAGGTCGTCGAGCATGGACTATGCTCGGTAAGGGTCTGGAACGACCGAGATTCGGCTTAGGAATTAGCCACGGCATTACTCGGCATTTAGGGATACTAAACCAGTAACACCATGGCATTACTCAACAGAGGTCGTCGAGTGTGGAATGCGCTTGGCAAGAACACGAAGAGGGTACGGATTCAGATTTCGGTTTTGAATGGCTAAGGATTGCCATGATCAGGAGCGATCTCGGATTTGGGAATCGACTAGGAGAGGTCATGGATTTGGTTATTGGTTATTGGATATGGATGGGTTATAACTCGGTTATTAGGTTCGGATGGATGTGGAATTGGATAAGGATTTGGTTACTGGATAGGGATCGGATATCGAACAGAGCAGTCGTGGATTTGGAAGAGGATACGGCAATGACACTTGGATAAAATGGATTGGATTTTGAATCGGATGGTATGGCTATGGATGACATATGGACTTTGGATGACGAATTAAAAGCTATTCAAAACACATCTTCCTACCGTAAGGCATGTTTTGGGGTGCAAATGTTAACCCTCCTTTTGGCAAGGCCGTAGGCAGGCGGATTTAACTAAATCGATTGCTCGGTCATCGAGGCTAGAAAACAATAGGTTTGAGTCGACTGGATGGATAGACGATCAATCACAGATTATAATCATGATCATGAAGCTGGGATTCGGCATATTCGGTGGAAAAAAGTGGCGGGATTCTCGAAATATGGCTTTCGAACAAAGTCGATTTGTGGTGAGTTGCCTGAAAATTTCCTTCGATGTGTTCTTGGACTTGCTTCATGTTTTCTTGATGGTTGCTCCGAGACATCCAAGGAGAAACTATGGGTCACGGAAGCAACAATATTTAGGATCGGCATAATATATTGGCTCGGCACGCTTCGTGTCGGTATGGCACAAGTCCCATGTCGGTATTGTAAAGACTTCGGGTCGGTAGGAGGGTGGGTCGGCATTGGAGAAAATTGTGGGTCGGTATGGTCTTCGGGTCGCCATGGTTTTTCACTTGGGTAGGTGCCGAGCTCCTGGGTCGGCATATTGTACGGGTCTGCTGTGTTCACACTACTCGGGGTCGGTTATGGCTTTTCTTTAGGTCGACAAGTATGGGGTCGGCACAATCTTGCTTCGTGTTATGGAACGAACTACTCCAGGTCACATGCAGGGAAGCTTAAGGACGGTAGGAAGAAGTCTCCGGGTCGGCTAAAGTGGGTCGGTGCTTTGAAGGAGGAGGATCGGCACTGGGATTCTCCAAGTCCAAACATGTTTTGCTTCAAGTCATGGACGATCGTGCTTTGGGCCAATGCTATGTTTACTTCGTGTCAGCAAAACTCCAACATGGGATCAGTCGTAGTGATGGATTTTGGATTGGCTATGGTGTTGATAGGCCCGTATAACCCAGGAAGCCGAGTAACTCGAATTTTGCCTATAAATATAGCAAGCAGGGTTTCAAAGAAAGGGATCTTCATTTCGTTTCCCTTCAACTTCTTCATTAAGGCTAATATGCCATTATTATTTTAAAAACTTTGGATTGTAACTGTAATTGATTCTCATATCAATAAAAAGAAAATTTATGGAGTGGACGTAAGCCAGAGTCAACCGAACCACTATAAATCCTCTGTTATTACTACTTCTTAATTTTGATTGTTCTTCATATTTATACTCTCTACATACACTCTATATGTGATCTGTGATTGTCTGTTGGTGCTTTCATCGACGATCGGGTGTTAGCGACCAATTTTGGCGCTAACACCTGTAATCATAATCAAATGCAAGATCAATAAAAATATGAAATGGACGTAAGCCAACATTGTCAAACCATTATAAAGATCTATGTGTTCATTTATGATTTTTTTACACTATTTTAATTTCAATCTTTAATCTCTACTAGATTCTATTGGCATTGATGCTCATTTTTGATGTCAACGGCTCCATTACATGGCAACATTACTAGGGGTTTAATTATGTTATTGTAAATAAATTTTCCATTATTGAAGTCCATATATAGACTACTATATCATTATTTAATAATTTAAGTCTCACAACGATTTTAAAAATTCTGGTCCATTTATAGCGGGTTTATTAATTATCATGTTGCACCATTATATTCCCTAAACATCTACTTTTTATTAGTGTATTTACCACCTGAATTTCTCTTAATACTCTTCATATTTTATGAAATTGATGGATATGCTTAAATACATTAAAACAAGGTAAAAAATCAAATTGGGATGAGTTTTGAAACTATTCCTCGTTCTGAGCTTGTTTGCAAACTTATTACCAAACAAGTTACTTTCAGGTTAGTCAATAGCCAGCTCAGCTGGCTTATAACCGACTCGGTTTTACATAGCTATGATTTGCACATAAGAGAGGAAGAGTAGGCGCAACTCTTACTTGCACCTATTATGAAGAAAAACATGTAGTGCAAGTAAGAGTTACACATATTATGTTACTACAATGGGAACTATCTTACTTGCACCCATTTTTTCCCATGTGCACAACTTTAAGTTATCCATGTAGTTGCTACTATATAAAAGCAGCAGTAGCCCACCGCCCCCTTCTCTTCATTATTTCATTTTCCCCAATTCTTGTCGTCCCCATTTTCGAACCCAAACTCCCCAAATCACCATTCTCTAATTTTTTCGTCAATTCCACCTATAATCTTCATATTTCTGCATCATTATTCGATTAGAAAAAAGCTACAACAATGGAAGCGTGATCTTCTTCAACACAATTTGTTTTCGTTCTTTTGCAAACCCAAGATTTTAGGTTTTTATTATTAATTTTAGTTTTATTGTATGTACGCGTAATGAACAATGTCCATTAACTTGTTGTAGGTGGTCGTAATCGAATTCTTATTATTGAATCAACCCTAGCTTGTAAATCATGTCATTGATTTGAGTTATTTTTACATTGTCTTTCAGAACCAGAGAGCTAGCCCGTATATGGTAGCATGTTATATTTACAAGATAAGCATCGTACAAATTTTGAAGATTTAATGTAGGTAACTTTTTTGTACATACTAAGTACACTAAAAAGTTGAAGAATTTTACCATTTTGAACTAACTATATGTTATAATTCTTTGTTTTGTAGAGTGTAAAATATGTAGAATGTCTGGACCATTCGTAGAGTTTTGAAGACTTAATGAAGATGGTTGATGATCATCGAGTTTCAACATTTACTTTAACAAATAGGCTTCTAGTATTTCATGCAAATTAAATATATCAGATTTGATAAGTTCTTACTCATGGCCTAATGGTAAATGGAGGCATGAGACTTCTCTATAGGAGAAATTACCATTGCTTTACAGGATATTGTTGTTTTACTCGACATTCCTATATAAGATGTTGTTGTGAATTATTTTGGTGATGTTGATGTTGATAATATTTATCACCAATTACTTAGTGAGATTCCAACCTATGAAGAAGTGGTTAATAAAAGAGAATTGAAATTTAAATGGATCAATGACTTTATAATTAGCTTAACTGTCACCCCAATTCATCAATTGAGGCAACTGAACATTATACACGAGCTGTGATATTGCTTCTTATAGCATCCAGGCTTTCTCCTAAACATACCAAGGGTCGAGTCAGTGTCAAATGCTATAGGACTTTGCTACATTATCTAGATATTCATATAGTAGTGTTGTATTATGTGCTTTGTATAAGAAGTTGGATGTTGTAACGCTGAGCAAGTCAAACGGCATGGCCGATTGCTTAACACTTCTAAACGTATAACACTTATTTACATAATAATATAACTAATATTTTAAAAACCTTGTTTAACACTAATAATATGCAGGTTTGGTCATGGATGTGTATTTCTATTGGTCGTTCAAATGTTCTTACCGTTGTCACTACTGGATTACTGTACGAGGCTAGGAAAAATTATTTTTAATTTCTATTGAAAAACATATGTCTTAGTTCCATATTCACACATTATTTTGTTACGTTATTTATATATGGATGTGAGATAGACATTGGAGAGATAATCCAGCCCGCCATGCTACACTCTATCACAATTAGTTGGACATATTATAATGTTAAGAGGATGCCATACACTAAAGAAATTTTACATTATTTGTCGTAAGTTAGCTTGGATGGGCAACAGACTTGGTAGTCACGAACCTCTATCATTTGCTTAAAAAGTGCAGCCTTGAACTATCCAAATAGAGTGATGAGGCAATTAGGCCTTAACCAGCATATACCGAATGCAGCCGAGTAAATGTTCCCGAATAATTAGAATAGAGATTTGTACAACTCTTATATTGTCAGATGGGATAACAGGTTGGACTACATACAGCATGAACACATACCAATCTTCACCATTGAAGAATATAATAGTTGGTAATGGCATATCACGCAGTGATTTGTTCTTAAGGATCGTCTACCATATTGCTTAGATTTGCTCCATGAGGACCCATGGAATGTAAATTAGTATGATTAAAAAGTTTTTATTTCATGTCTCATTCAAGTATCACTACTTCCTTATGCCAAAACTTCTTTTGTTTTATGTTCAAGGGCTCAAATGAAGTTGATTATGTACTTGAAGATCCAGGAGATGAAGATCAAGTAAAAAAGTAAGTTTTTCAGCATCAAAGACATTATCAAATCGATTCTTGTAAGGCACAAGCTTAAATGACCACCGACATATGTACCTTATCCGCCTGAAGCTTTTGCTCATGCATACCAAAGAAGGAGTAGGAGAGTTGCAGATGGTTCTTCACAATTTATTCAACCGGTGCATGATGAAGTTGAACTTGGAACTTCTCAACCACCACCAACCCAAACACAAAGCAAAAGAACACCACAATAAATTAGGAACCTAAGAGATTAGGTTATTTGTTAGGTTATTTTTTAGGTTGTTTATTGTTAGTATGTTTGAACTTTTCGAGTTGATTTAGCAAATGATAGGTTGTTTGTAAAGAACATGTTGTTTGCATTGATTAATTTGATTTCCAGTTAAGTTGAACTTGTGGTTTTGATACATGATGCTGTTATTTCTGTTGTTTGAATGAGATAAGTTTGGTTTGATTGAGAATAAGACCTATGTTGCTTCAGCGGCAGGTATTTCCTATTAGCACAATTTGCAATTGCGCTATGCATTTACCCGAATACGCAACTAACCGTGGCGCATAATGTCTGGGCTTTTGTTGTTGGCCCAACCCATAAAGGAAGGGCTCTAATTATCTTGAGTTGAAAACAAAAATTTACCAAGCTACGAAGATTAATTCAAATGAATGTGACATCTCAATAGTGAGTAAATTGGTTATGGATGATGGTTCGATGACCATTGAGGTGAATGATGACGATGATGTTGATACAATTTTTTGCGTTGGGATGATAGTAATCGAGTTCTACATTAAGAAAGAAGTGGCGATACGAACAAATGAAATGCAAGCTCCCATCGACCATTATGCAAGCCAACCTAGACCAAGCAATATTGTTGATCAAAGTCAAATATATTACACATACTATTGCTAACAACAACGAAACATTTACACACAAACACCAGGGTATGGTTTCATACCATGCATGTTTGTTTCATTCTTATTCTATATCTTTCTATAATTAATAGTAATTTGTTTGTTTAAATTTTTTTATACGCATACACCTGGTTATGGTTTCATGTCATATCCACCCCAGTCACCCTGCTATGTTTTCTTATCATATCCTCCGCAATCAATTCCAACATAGATTTCAAATGAAAATGTACAAAAAAAAGGAAAATGAATATGTTGAAACTAAACATATGGAAGGTGAAAATGTTGGTAATGATGTATCACATTTGGATAGCATGGAAATCGCTGCTTCTATTGACGAAGATGTTACATGGATGGATGTTATGAATGTTAATAATGATGCTCCATTAGATGATATTCTAAAAGAACTTAATGACATTGATAAGCATATCGAGACGAAAGAACCATTAAAGGATGACCAATGCAACGACGCAATTATGGCTTGATCTTTTATGCAAGAAGTTCAATTTACCGATGAAATGTGTGGAGAAAGGCCCTCGAGTCAGTATGATATTTAAATCAAAGGAATTTCTAGTTGAATATATAAGTGAATGGTCGATAAAATTTTCAGTGTCTTTTAAAAACATTAAGTCTTGTGCAGGAGAGTTTACTGTTATATGTGATATTGATGATAACTGTCCATTGACACTTCATGTTATCGTTTCTAAAAGATATCATGCTGGATGGTGGGTAATAAAAAAATACGGCAGTGACCACACATGCTTAAATCCAATCATCAACTCAAATCAAAAACAAGCAACAACCAAATTCATATGTACTAAAGTCCTTCCCTATGTTAGATAGAACTCGAGTTATACTGCAAAGTTTGTACAAGAGCTTATGGCAAGAATGTGAAAAATTCAAATAAGATGTGTCAAAATATTTAGCGATTGAAAATTATCATACAATGACTTATCATTATTTATTCGTGCAATAAAGAAAAGCAAGCTAAGCACTATTTATCAAGTTCATATAGACGGTGTTCAATTTTGGAGGGCCTTTTAGGCATTTGGACCGAGCATAGAAGGTTTCAAGCATCGTCATCCTATTCTTTTTGTTGATGGAACACATCTTTATGAAAAATATCAAGATACTTTGCTTATGGCTACAGATACTGATGCAAACAACTCTCATTTTCCTTTGGCATTTGTTATTGTACGAACTGAGTCAGCAGATTGGGGATGGTTTTTTTCATGCATGAGATACTCCATCTTTAAATGCCAGATGCATTATATTAATTTCTGATAGAATGAACGAAATTTCAACTATCATGCAAGAAAAATGAAGTAGACCCATCATCATCGCTTCTGCCTTTTCCATTTGAAAACAAACTTCAAAAAAGTAGGTTATGGTACTAAAGATTTGTAGAACATATTTCACGCTTGTGCAGAAGCAAGAGAAGAGGTAACATATAAAGAATTAAGAGAGCAACTTAAAAACGTTAATCTAGCTACTGATAGATTGATTGACAAAAGTCTTAAAAAGAAGGATGAACAATGGGCTTGTACAGGGACAATGCTGAAAGATTTTTCATGATGACTACAAATGCTTTGGCAAGTTTCAATTGATTTTTAAAAGGTGGAAGATCATTACCGATGAGGGCATTAGTAGCATGTACCTTTCATTGCCTTAATATTACTTCTACAGACGACGTATTGATGGACTGGAGTAAACAACTACATCACGCCAACGTATGAAAAAAATGATGAAAAAATATGCAACAAAAGCACGAAGTACGAGTATTAAGAGATTCAGCTTGACGGGATAGCAAGTAACATACACAAATGATGTACCTACACAGTAAATATTGCCTATGACAACTGCTATTGTTCATACAATATTCCTATTCTTGCTCATTTTTCATGCTCTTATATTTTGGTTGCATGTGCATGATGCGAAAAAGGAGCTAATAGAGCTTACCATGATTTTATTTCACCTTATTATACAGTAGAGAATTATAGACATTTATCCCTTGGTTTTTCATCATGTGCCCGACAGTAGATATTGAAATGTACATGATTTTATTCCTACCATGATTTTATTCCTACCACGGCATATAGGTAGGAAGACAAGAAGACCACGGTCTAAAAGAATTAAGGGGCCATGAACGAAATGGGGGATCGAAGACATGATGGATGTTGACAATGTGGTAACTTGGGTTATAAAAGAAGAACGTGCAGAATGAAATATATTATTTGCTTCTTTTACTATTATGTCGTTTGAGTATCAAACTGCTTCTACTTTTATTTTATACGTAACTTCGGTGTTAAAAGTTGGGTTTTTTTGAACATTGACGTGTATTATCTGTTATGTGATTTTGGTACGCAATATCTATTACATGCAAATTCAAACAATAACCAAGTAATAAATCAATCATTACATAACCATTCTAATTAAAACTAATTAATACATAAACTTCAACAAATCAAACCATTGCATAACCATCCTACTAGATAACCATTACATAACCATTGGATAAGAATGCACAAACGTTACATGGTTCCATTTATCTGGTGCACTGCCTGCTATTTTCCCTTTTCAATTGACTCACTTCGGCCTGCATCTATATGGCATATTCAACTCCCCTATGATACATCAGATGATTTATCCATTGGAAGTAATCACGACAATCAATATGGTTCGGCTGGGTCTTACGCTCTTTGAACTATGCACATCTATAATAACGACGCCCTGCATTTTTTTTATATTTCTACATACCACGACTTGACATATAACTCCACAGTGACAAATTGTACATGACAGTTGTCTCGCTTTGCCTTCGTGGCTAATTTGTTTCCCCGGTCCAGGTCATCTAAGCAAACCCGGCTTTTCAAATCAGATTTAATTACAACACCATACTTTAAGGAATTGTTTTGTACCAAGTTTTAGGAACAAATTCACATTGCCATCCAAATGTTCACATTATTTTATCAATACATCTTCAGTCTCCCAATCATCCACTTCGGTTCGACGCTCTAAATATGTAATGTATAGAACTAAAAATTAATACGAAAAAAAAAAAAAAAAAAAAAATTGAAGGCATTGGATTCAAAACTAGGTTTAGTCAATTACCTTGCAAAGATTGTTGTAGCTTTGTTCTAATCGAAAAATGGTGCAGAAATATAAAGATTTTGTGTAGACTTGGCAAATAAACTGAAAAATGGTTATTGGGGTAGAATGTGTTCGAAATTGGAAATAATAGAAATGAAAGAACGAAGGAGAGGGGCTGCTACTATTATCATACAGTAGCACGAATATGCGTAATTGAAAATTGCGGAAATGTGAAAAAGAAGACGTGCAAGTTAGATTTGCACGTAAAACAACATATACATTGTGTTTTATATTATTTTTTTTCGTTTAACATAACAGCCGCAACTAAAAGTTGTGCCTGCTCTTCCTTTCCTATGTGCAACTTATAGTTGTGCAAAAACCGAGGCAGTCACAAGTGAACTGAACTTGCTACTGATTAGACTGAAAGTAGCAAAGTTTGGTAATGAGTTTGCAAATAAACTTATAATGCGAAATTGTTTCGAAAATCAGACCAATTTGTCAGAGTAATGTATGATCATTGACAATAGTTTATCCATAGAAATGGATAAAATTGAAAATATAATAAATCATAAAATTAATGCAGATCATAAAATATAAGAATTTGGTATTCGGAATCATATTGCCTATTGTCTAAATATTAAGCAAGAAGATTTGCGCAATTCTTTACAAAAGGATGGACAGATGAAATGAAGGGGGAAAAAAAAATCTACAGTACAATCAAAGCTCTTTATTATTATCTCAATATTTCGTTAAATTGTTGGCTATCTCCCTGTATTCTATAAATTAAAATCATGTTATAAACAAGTTCAGATTGCCCATATGAGTTCCCTTACCTTTTCGTGAGAAAAAGCTAATGATAATACAGTAGTTGAATGAAAATAAAATGAATCATTCAACATCATGACCTAATGAACAGATAAAGGCTGACGGCGGTATATATTGAATATTTTTCCACGCTAAGTAAAAGATGTACGAGATTGCATTATAATTGGTTGCATGCTTGCTTGCATTATAAGCCAATTACTGCAACGACAGTGATAAGTTGAATTCAAAACATAAATAACGTCAATTCCAAGTGAAAGATACATTGATGCAAATGTGCGTGAAACCTTTTTTGTCCCGCCTACTTAAATAGTTTCAACTATATGACTTTTTACGATGAAATATATATACTCAAGCAGGTAGTGCCAAACTCATTCTTGGTGATGTCTGTCTGTTTGTTTTTTTTTTTTTTGTTTTTTGAATAAGAGTAAAACGGGCCCAACTCAAATACAAATTACATTATAGATACGGGTAAAGACCCGATACAACCTCTTAAACTCAAAAACCCTAAAAAACAAAGCGTCGACTTCAATCATCATACCGCCTCTTCTCAACCTACAAAGAAAACAATGGCGAGTCTCTGAAACTTAACCTTCGCTTCCTCCCTTTTAACTCCACCAGTCTTCTCTTTCCCAATACGATAAGCTTTCGTTAAATTTACCTCTCACGCCTTCAATTTCTTTGGCTGTGAAAATATTTCTCTGATTATGATTAATCCAGGGGAAATTAACAGATCTATAGTCAATACGACTCAGATCTGATGATTCCACCCTTTGATGGGCAGCACGATCTCGATTTGATGCAACGTTAACTCTGTTTGAAGCACTATCAAAAGTATACTCTTGTTCCAGTTGCTTACTAAAATTAACAGATCTGTAGTCAATACGACTCAGATATGTTAATTCTACCCTCTGGAAGGCAACACGATCTCAGTTTGATGCAACATGAAGTCTGTACGAGGCACTGTCAGAAGTATACTCTTCAGATAAATGATTACTCGTCAGTGTGCTCTTTGGGTGGGTTAAAAGTTGTTCCAGATGCTTACTTCCCGCTTCTATTCTCCAGTCTTCAGCTAAATTTGCGAACTTGGTTTGATCTTTCACTTTCGTCTATGATCTGTGAAGTAGGATCTTACTCTCTTTCAATGATTAGTCATTTCTGCTCTTTACTGCTACTAACTTTGTTATGAGTACGAGCATTTCTTTCTCTCCAAATATGATAGAGAGCGGTAATAATAAAGACGTGAGCAAGATCTCTTCCAATAGATTTTCCTTTGAACTTGATATTTATAAGACGAATAGCTTGCTTGAGATCCATTTGGTCATTGTTTTGAATATCCAGTTTAGCTTGAATGTGTTTCTAGATAAAATGTGAGTAACTGCATTCAAAAAAGATGATAAGAGCTTTCATTTTCTAGATTGCATAAGGAACAAAGTGAACTAGAGCTATTACACCATTTATTTATTTTGTTCCAAGTTGGCAGTTTGTTATGTAAAGCAAATAAGGTACAGTATGCCATCTTGGGGCTGTTCACCTTGTTTCAAATGCAATCATACCAATCAACCTTAGTGACTTTATTTCTTATAACATTCCATGTATTTTTAAAGAAAAACTTCTCTTTATTGTTTGCTTTCCATATCTAGTAGTCACGTCTGCATTACAATCAAGGTGAATTTTACATATATCATCTTTGTGTGGGTTAGTAATTGGGTGAATTTGAGGTTGCCATTGATTGTTTATAATAATAGAGGACACCGTTGCATTAGAATCATCAAATTTAACTAAATTACTCCATCCAACTCTATTAAAAAGGAGTCATTATTGAACCAACAGTCAAACCATAAGCTGCTTTCATCACCTGGTTTAAAATTTCTTTCTAAAAGAAACTTACCAATACTTCTGCAGTTTAAAATCTACTTCCAATTATTAGACTGATTGTTGTTTGGTACTATATTTCAAAAATCACCCTTCTTGAGATACTTAGACTACATCCGTCTAGCCCATAGAGAGTCTGCACTATGAAATCTCAATAGTAATTTTAAATGACATGTTAGACTAAGGTCCTTCATTATTTCTAATGCCAAACCCACCTTCATCCTTTAGTTTATAAACAGTATCCCAATTAATTTTATGATATTTATCTCTTCATAAAAAGTAAGCACATCTGCTTTCTAATTTTTAAATAGAAGTTACAGGAATGTGAAAGTTTGTAACCAGTAAAGAATGATTGCATAAACCACATATTCTTCCTGCTATAGAAAGAAGTTTAGTAGACCAGGTTTCCATTCTTTCTTGAATTTTATCCAGTAATATAGAAAAGTCTGAATCTTTTATTTGATTAATAGATAAAGGCAGTCCCAAATATTTTATGGGAAGATTGCCTTCAATGATTTTTAAAACATTTAAACATTATTTTTATAACTGCTATATTTACTGAAATAAGTTTTACTTTTGTCTATGTTAATTGCAACCCTGCATAATTGTTCAAAGTGGCAAAAAAACATTTTTAATGGATACTGCATTTTTTTATTAGCCTTAATAAAAACCATAAGTTCATCAGCATAAATAAGATGATTAATACAAGGTTGGACTCTATTAACGGAATTAATATTATCTTTAATAGCTTCTATTTCCATTAACCATTGTAAATAGATAAGGTAAAAGAAGATTACCTTGTCAAATACCCCTCTTACTTTTAATAGAACCTTATGATTTACCTTGGATGAGTATAGAAAAGGTAGGGGTGTTAATACATTCCATGATCATGTCACAAAATTTACTAGGAAATCCTATACATTTCATTATATGGTAAATAAAATGTATATTCACTTTGTCATAAGCTTTCTGTAAATCTATTTTTAAGCACACAATATCACCATTTTTAATATTGAATTTTCTCACCATCTCATGTGCTAGCATAGAATTTTCTGATATTAATCTATCAGGTACAAAAGCACTCTGGTTTTCATAGATGATGAATGGCAGAAATATTTTAATTCTATTGCTTAATTAGTAGAAATGATTTTATAAATGAAATTACAACAAGATATGGGTCTATAGTCTTCAATATTAATGGGATTTTTCTTTTTAGGTATTAGAGTAATAAAGATATGATTAATACTTTTACGAATTCTACCTCTATCCAGAAACTCATTTATGACTTCATAAATTTAATTTTTAATATTATCCCACCGATGTTCGTAAAATTTTGCATCAAACCCATCAGGACCTGGGCTTTTATAACCATCAACATTAAAAATAATATATTTTATTTCCTCTAATGAAACATGAACAAGTAAAATATCTGAAGCATTATCATTAAAAATATTTTTGCAAAAAATATGAGGAATTTTTTTTTTCAATATTCTCATTGAAGTATAGTTTCAACAGCTTCATTAGCAATTTTAGGTGATGGTTATTTCAAAACAATTAATTTGTGCTTTAATTAAACTTTAAGTTTTAAGTTTTAACAATACACTTAAATACTTCTCTTTCGGTTGTTTTAACTTTGAATATTATATTTTGGTTGAACTGGCACTGTATTTTGATGCATTAGTTATCAGTATATTGTTCTGTGTCCCCTTGTGAAATTGTGTTAAAAATAAAGTTTCAATTAATAGTATCAATTTGCAAAAATAATCCAAATAGTAGTTTACTAATTTACATATTTTAGCACAAACTTACCTTTTTCTGATATGATTTATACATTTAAAATGTAAATTATAATACAATATATCATAATACGTAGTTCGTATCATGAGAAGTACATAAGCACTAATTCAACAATTAATTAATCTTTGAACAAAATACCATGCTTAATAAGTAGGACTTCGTTAAGGAGCAGCAACACTGATATAACATGAATAGTAAATACAGCCATGAACGGTCAATACAACCAAATAGAATTGCACAAAACAACCAAGGAGTTGCATTTACTTTGCATGTTTATAATTCAAATTAATATAGAGAACAGATCAATACGCGTTACATTATTAATGGTTAGAGCTAAAATTGAAAAATATGTGATTGAAATTGCATTGCTCCTGGGTCAAAGGTTAACCTTTACCGAATCGAGGTTGATTTTCACTTTTTTTCCTCTCAAAATTTAGAGGTTAGACCACTGATTCACATATACATAAGCCATAAAGTTATTTCATTCACTGAAACGCGGTTAAAGGTTTATGGTTAATCAGGTTGCGTGCAGCTCTTAAAAACTATATGGTTTGGCATGCTTAAACTGAAGGCGCAAAATGGAATTTTAACTTTTTGAATCCTTATACATAATGTTAGTTGGTACTAAGCTTATATTTAAACTCACAGTCTACTCCAACAGAATCTGAAACGAAATTTTTTAATCAAGAACTTTTAGGTGGGAATATATATATATATATATATATATATATATATATATATATATATATATATATATATATATATATATCAAGCAAAAAATCACTGCATTTGAGTTAAATAATGAGATCAATCCATTACTTAGAATGAGCAAACATATGTCAATGTCACGCTCAAATTCTCATGATTTCTAGTATAATTACAAGCAAAAGTCAACATATAACTAATAAACGTTTGCTGAGCCTAGAAGGCTAGAATAGTTCTGCCAAAGCAAAAACAGTCAATACGCGTTCCAACTTGCGGCGTGTGGAATCAAAGGCGAATAAGCCAATGCAAATATTTGATCATTAATTTGCCAACTCTATATATTTGAGTGCAAATGAAGTCATTACTCACTGCAAACCTTCTAACTCTATCAAAAATTAAATAAAACTATGGCGTCATTTTCTACTACTTCTCTTGCAATACTCACTATCGTATTCGTTCTTATATGTAATGTTCAAGGACAGTCTTTATCAACCAGCTTTTATGCGAGTTCATGTCCAAATCTAAGAGCCATTGTCCGCTCTTCGATGGTGCAGGCAGTTAATAAGGAGGCTAGAATGGGGGCATCCATTCTTCGCCTTTTCTTCCATGACTGCTTTGTTAATGTAAGTTTTGTGCATATACTACGACCAGTTATCAAACAATTACACATTATATTTAAGCAGTAACTAAGGTACCATACCATGCAAATAAACACAGGGTTGTGATGCATCGATTCTTTTGGACGACACAGCAACGTTAACATTCACAGGAGAAAAAACTGCAGGTCCAAACAACAACTCTGCTCGTGGATTTGAAGTCATAGACGCCATCAAATCCAAAGTTGAAGCTTCGTGCAGAGCAACCGTTTCATGTGCCGATATCCTTGCTCTTGCTTCCCGTGATGGTGTTGTCGCTGTAAGTTCCCCTACCGACTTTTTTATATATAGATCTATACATGTGTATTCACATATGTCACTCATGGTTTATTCTCTAGATCTTTGGTTTAAATGAATAAAGTTTCGATTTGATTATTGTAGCTGGGAGGACCGACATGGGCGGTACAACTAGGAAGGAGAGATGCAACGACAGCAAGTCAGAGTGCTGCAAACGCAAAAATCCCAGCCCCCACCTCCTCACTATCGACTCTAATCACAATGTTCTCCAACAAAGGCCTAAGCGCACGCGACATGACCGCACTGTCGGGTGCTCATACAATCGGGCAGGCCCAGTGCCTCAACTTCCGAACCCACATTTACAATGAAACCAACATCAATGCAAGGTTTGCAAGTCTACGACAGCAGACGTGTCCGTTCACTGGGGGTGATAGTAACCTAGCGCCGCTTGATACGTTGAGTCCTACCAGGTTTGGAAACGATTATTACAGGAATCTGGTGGCGCAAAGAGGGTTGCTTCATTCAGATCAAGAGTTGTTTAACAATGGCAGTCAAGATGCTCTTGTCAGGCAGTATGTTGCCAATGGTGCCACTTTTGCTACTGACTTTGCGGCTGCTATGGTTAAGATGGGGAATATTAGTCCCTTGACCGGAAGCAGTGGGGAGATCAGATTGAACTGCAGGAAGGTTAACTCATGATCATGATGCATCCATCACCTACAAATTCAAATTTAAACAAGTGTGAAGTTTTTTTTTTTTTTTTGATAGCGTGAAGTTTGTAACAAATTTGGCAACTAATTATTTTCTTTTTCTGCAATAAAATATTGATTTGTGAGCCATAGAAAGAAAGACTTGAGAAATAGGCATGTATATGCCCCGAAATTATTTGTAAAATTGTTGGAACAGGTGTACACTATTTGATTCTTATCTAAGGCTATTTTTAACCTATGTGTAGCCAAAAAATTGAACACCCCATATTTGAATATGATGATCGCATATCCTAGTATCATATCAAATATCATCAAATCAATAGAAGAATATCAAGGAAAAAAAATAGAAAAAGCAAGACACTAGATTTATAACGATTCTGCTATGCATGCATCTACGTTAATGTTTTCTTATTAATGATTACACAATAGAATCGGATTAAATAACCATTACAATTTTGAAATTCAATTATAAATTGCAACAACGGCACTTCCCCTAGAATGTATAAGAAAATTTTACCAAGATCCAAAAGGTTATCTTTGTGGTTGCATGTATAACCCGTGTTTAGAGCAGTATTGGGCCTATAAGTTGTCCAATGTTGGTCATTAGAATTCATCATAAATCAAAATCCAAGAAGATAAAAAAAGGACCAAAAATCAGTAAGCTAATGGATCGATACCAATCAATACTCCATAGGAAAACTGTCTTCATCTGTTTTCTTCAAGAAGCACACAAATTTTTTATTACCGTTGAAATTTATAAATTTAAATACAAGCTATAGACAAAACCATTGAAAGAAAAATACAACGTAGACGAACCATGTAAAGTTTTCAATGTTTACAACTGAAATTACACAACAAAAGTTGTGTGCCGTTCCAGTGCAGCAGTTGTGCGCTGCTGCTGCAGTTGCACAACCACACCAACACAATTGTTGTTGGGCTCATAATAGCAATGTACAATAGTAAAAGATTACTGACGACGAACTTGACGAACATTGCAGTGGTCTTAAGTAAACTTGAAACATCGAATAACGAAGTGGTGAAAGGTACCATTCGGATATTGGGAATGGTAACAATTCTTGAAATATACTGTTGGAATTCCTAGTGTAAATGAAATACACTTGTCCAAAGTATATTATCATTTATGCGGGGGATTGTTGGAATTTCTAGTGTAAATGAAATACACTTGTCCCACATTGCCAAATTTGCAAAGCCATTCAAAGTATATTATCATTTATGTGGGGGATTGTTGGAATTCCTAGTGTAAATGAAATACACTTGTCCCACATCGCCAAATTTGCAAAACCATTCCAATATATATATGACTTTGCAATGAAGGTGCTGGGGCCTAGGGGCACCCAAATATATGCTTCGTTGTGAGGAGGGAGATCATGCATCTCCACCACACATACACGCGCGCCGCCGCTGTCCGTCCGACCGAATGACCGAACCATTTAAATCTGTTGACAGAAGCACCGAACCATTAGGTTTGGTACATACAAATTTATGTGATTTTAAATCACTACCTACAAGAGGTGGGAAAAAGTATTTCATTACTTTTATTGACGATTATACGCGATATTGCTATGTATATCTTTTAAATAGTAAAGATGAAGCAATAACAGCATTTATAAAATACAATGCTGAGGTAGAAAATCAGTTAAATAAAAAGATCAAAATACTAAGATCTGATCGAGGTGGAGAATATGTATCACCATTTGAACAGTTCTGTGCCGAAAATGGTATAATTCATCAAACAACAGCTCCATATTCACCACAATAAAATGGTGTAGCCGAGAGGAAGAACAGAACGTTAAAAGACATGATTCCTGCCATGCTTTTAACTTCTGGTCTACCGACAAACTTGTGGGGGGAAGCCCTAAATATGTCTAATCATATATTAAATAAGGTTCCTCACAATAAAACAGGAACAATTCCATATGAGATATGGAAAGGACACGAACCAAGTTTTAAATACCTCAAAGTGTGGGGGTGCTTGGCAAAAGTTCCAGTTCCGCCTCCCAAGAGAGTCAAACTTGGACCAAAAACAGTAGATTGTTATTATATTGGGCCAACCCAAAATAGTAGTGCCTACAGATTTTTGGTATTCAAGTCTGACATAACTGAAATTCATGTAAATACAATCATGGAATCAAGAGATGCCTCATTCTTTGAAGATGTGTTTCCGCACAAAAGGAATGAAGGAAATAATGTCCCTAAAAGGACAAGAGAAGAATTAAGCAATTCTCATGAAGATGAAACTCATCATCAGATTGAGAAAGTTGAACCAAGAAGAAGCGTAAGGGCTAGGACTTCCAAGACAATTGGTTCGGATTTTTTCACTTATGTGTTAGAACACGAACCTCAAACGTACAAGGAAGCAGTGTCATCTTCTGAATCTTCATGTTGGAAAGAAGCAATCCAAAGTGAGATTGATTCAATTCTAAGTAATAAAACTTGGGAAATTGTTGATATTCCACCAGGAATAAAACCAATTGGCTGCAAATGGATTTTCAAGAAGAAAATGAAAGCAGATGGCTCTATCGATAAGTATAAAGCCAGATTAGTAGCCAAAGGATATCGTCAAAAAGAAGTAGACTTTTTTGATACATATTCTCCGGTAACACGAATAACCTCTATAAGAATGTTAATAGCAATTGCATCCATCTATAATATAGAGATTCATCAAATGGATGTAAAAACGGCATTCTTAAATGGAAATCTCGATGAGGAAATTTACATGGAGCAACCTGAGGGATTTATTTTCAAAGGAAATGAAAACAAAGTCTATAGATTAGTCAAATCATTATACGGACTAAAACAAGCTCCAAAGCAATGGCACGCAAAATTTGATAGTGTCATGATGAGAAATGGTTTTCGTATAAATGAATGTGACAAATGTGTTTATTATAAACAACTTGGACAATCATATGTGATGATCTGTCTATATGTGGACGATATGCTAATATTCGGTCCAAATACTCAGGTTATTGAGACCATAAAGAAAATGTTGATCAACAATTTCGATATGAAAGACTTGGGTGTTGCAGATGTTATTTTGGAAATAAAAATAATAAGAACACCTAATGGAATTGAGTTATCTCAATCACATTATGTAGAAAAAGTGATTGAAAGATTTCAAAATTTTGGAATTAAAAGAGTAAATACACCTTTTAATCCATCAGAAGTACTGCATAAAAACACTAATGAGAGTGTAATGCAACTGGAATATTCTCGTGTAATAGGATGTCTCATGTATCTCATGAATTACACAAGACCAAATATAGCTTATGCAGTAAGTCGACTGAGCAGGTATACAAGCAATCTAGAAAAGGAACACTGGAAAGTACTAATGAGAGTGCTTGGATATTTAAAAAATACCACTAATTTTTCCTTACATTATGAAAAATATCCTGCCGTCTTAGAAGGATATAGTGATGCAAACTGGATTGCAGATTTAGAGGAATCAAAATCAACAAGTGATTATGTCTTCACCTTAGCAGGGGCAGCAGTGTCATGGAAATCTACTAAACAAACATGCATAGCTCGATCCACTATGGAATCAGAGTTCATCGCATTAGATAAAGCAGACGAAGAAGCAGAATGGTTTCGTCATTTTTTAGAAGATATTCCATTTTGGCCTAAACCTGTACCGGCCATATGCATACACTGTGATAACCAAGCTGCACTAAGCAGAGCGCATAACTTTGTGTATAATGGAAAGTCACGACATATTCGTCGACGCCACAAGACAGTTAGGCAGTTACTCTCAAATGGAACTATTTCCATAGATTATGTGAGAATAAATGATAACCTAGCGGATCCATTTATTAAAGGTTTATCAAGAGAGAAAATTGACTGCGCATCAAGGGGAATGAGTTTAAAAGCCTAAACCACAAAGAGTTATCTTATACGGAAACCTATCCTAGCGACTGGAGATCCCACGGACTAGGATCAATAGGCAAACTAGTTCTGAATAACTCAAGATGTAATGCATTTGCATGGACATAGTCCAACTCCATTCCTATGGTGCACAACATAATCCCTACAGAAGTATTTAAAGGTTAAAACTATGTTTTTTTAATGATGACCATATCTTGGAAATAACAAGTAGGGTATATGTAGGATACTCTTAATGGTTGTGATCACCTATGTTAGTGTGAGCTGGGTCGGCTTTATGATAATATTAAAAGGCTTTTATTCTCTAAAACACTCGCAGAACCAAAAATTGTTCAGGACCAAAATGAACACAACCAAGAGATTGGATGAGAAGGGAATCAATGCTTCGTAAAGATTATTGTCTGGATATACAATAAAGGCTGACGGTTCAAGATGAAATAATGCATTGATTAGCCAAGTAGATCCGATAAGTTTTAACTAGGGAAAGTTCAAAGTGAAATATCTACTTATCCACGATAAAACATTATTCTATATGTACTCTGTGATATTTCGCTTTGTGTGGGGGAAAAGTATATTATCATTTATGTGGGATATTGTTGGAATTCCTAGTGTAAATGAAATACAGTTATCCCACATCGCCAAATTTGCAAAGCCATTCCAATATATATATGGCTTTGCAATGAAGGTGTTGGGGTCTAGGGGCACCCAAATGTATGCTTCGTTGTGAGGAGGGAAATCATGCATCTCCACCACACGCGCGCGCGTCGCCGCCGTCCGTCCGACCGACGAACCGAACCGGGTCGGGCTCGGGTTTGGGTTTAGGTCTAATATGATACTCGTATTTTTACTACAAATTGGACCGGGCTTTCTGACAGGTGCAGGCCATACGAACAGATGTGGATCTGTTCAGAAGCGAACGAGGGTTGAATAGGCGCGAACACAGGCGGGTGCGACCCGACTGAAGCAAACGCGGGCGAATGGATGCGGCATGAGCGGGTGCGACCCGACTGAAGTGGCGCGGGCGAACATAAGCAAATAGCAGGCGAATGCGACTGTACGAAGTGGTACAGACGCGACTGTTTGAGCGAACGGGTGCAGACACGACCGTTCAGAAGAGATATGGACCAACTATAAATAAGAAGGACAACTGATCACTTTCTTCACTGATTTTAGAATCTGAATCTTCTTCTTCTCTTCTGCTACTATACTCTAAATCACAGAGTGATATACTCATTACAATCTCGAGCAGAATACGTCTGTTGTATCTTGGGGGAATTTTAAAATAAAATTCTTAAGGAAATTGTTACGACAAGCCTCAGACGGAATTTCCGTTATAATCCGGTTAGAATTCTAGTTTGTTTGTATATTTATATACATTATTCTATATTCTATCCGTTATTCTGGTTATACTATTTATTCAAAATAGTATAACGCTGTTGTTGTAACTTATTTACAATATTCATATTGTTTTAATAATTAATACAGAATTCCAGTATAGTGGAAATCTGAGTTATAAACTTGTGCGACGAGTTTATAATTGATTATTCTTTGTTTTGGTATACTTGACGTATAACATATACTTTATTTTTTCTTTGAAACGGTTAATGGAGAACGAGGAGATAAAATGATGCAAAATTAAAATATTTCTCTTCAATCTGGTAAAATGAACGATTGAATCATTGGTTCAAAGGTCCGACTTCTTGATTCATGCACAGATGAAGTCCAATTGATTTTCGAACCGAAGTGGTCCATGATCCGGGGTTATTCATGGTTGGATCAAGGTTGGATCTAATTACGATACCCTACTTCTAAATATCAAAGTATCCATAATGAATTTGACTTGAATTTTACATAAATCTTGGTAATAGACTAAGCATAAATTTATAATGTCCACATACACACATATATATAGCCCTTTTATAATATCATGCATATCTGGAGGCCAAAAGCTAAGCACTACAGATGCTGTAGTCATACATAGAATTAACTTCTGGTGACAAAATATCGTAACGATAATGACATCCATAATATCAGAAGCACCTGAATATGAACAAAATCACAAATTTCCAAAAAACAACATTTTACTTATTACATTTCAAAACAAATTCATATACTAGTTATATAATCTCATATCATTTCCTAGGTAAAGATTAATTATAATCATTACAAAAATACGCCAAGAGCGACATATGACGATGCCTCCATGATTGGCCAAAGCACTATAGTCATATCTCACTTAGTACATAGCTGAAATAAAAAAACAATATGTAACTTCTAACTAGCTATCCGTCAGCCACCTGCTCGTCTCCGAAAGCTTTATTCGTCAAAAGACTAAAACATGAAAATCTTAACCCTCGACCTACTCAAATCAATTTTGAGTATCCGAGAGTTTAAGGGGAAACAAAAACTTCGAGTTAGACATAAAGTCTGGTGTGAATAATTTTGTTACATTTCGGTTTACTGATATTAAGTGAGACCAAGCCACTTAGCGAAACAGGTTTTCCCTCACTAATATCCTCTTTAAAACATATACTTTGCAAATCTTTTTCTACAACCAAACTAGTTATCAAACTGATTATTTCAAAATAGCAATATCCTTTATACTAATAAATAAACTATCTGTCCATAAAATAGGTAATAAGTGGACTATCTGTCCACAACATAATAGCATGGTCTGCTATGCTAACAAATGGACTATCTATCCGTAAAGCTGGGCTGACTGCCCACAAACTAGACTAACTGTCCAGATCCAAATGGATTAACTGTCCAAATCATTTTCTTAGGGTTAACCACCCTTTATCTTTTTCCTTGAAAACCTTTTCAATGTGATTTAACCCTTCGAATTATACTTGTACAAGGCAAATATAATCTTAGCTTTATTCTAAGCTATTTTGACATGTTATATATGCTTTACTCAAAATAATGTTGATGGGATTTAGTAAGGATTAGCTATCCTTCCAAAATAAGTTAAAACCCTTTCTAACTTGAAAATACTTAGACTATATTACCTATTTAATACATTCGAAACCATTGTTTAAAACCTTTAAACGACCATTTCGAAATCATTAAAGGTAACCCCTTCGAAACAATTGAAAGTGGCCCTTTCAAAACCATTAAAAGCCTCTCGAATACATTGGAAAAAACCTTTTCTTTCTTTTCTTTGAAAGCTTCAAAACACGAGACATCCTTCTTTTAATATATCCTTTCGAAAACATAGCAAAAACCATTTCTTTCAACTCTTTCAAAACCCTAGGGAACCAGCCTTTCCGAAAACATTCACTAAAATGTTTAGAAACAGTCAAAACTCAATCCTTTAGAAAGCACTTTGGGTTTAATTTAAAACATGTGGAAACCTTTTGAAAATCATCTCGTTCGAAACCATTTGGATTATGCCTTCAAGTAGAGCAAAAAGATCAGAAACTCATTAAAGTCGAAAGCATCTGTTTTGAAACCATTTAAAACTATCTCTTTCGAAACTATTTGGGTTTTACTTCAATCATAGAAAAAGGTCTTTAAAACATTTAAGTCGAAAGCATCTATTTCGAAACCATTTCCTAAATAAAGATGGGATGGTGTCGAAACCATTCCTTCGAAATCATTGAAGAAGTGGCCAAATTTTAGAAAATAAAGTAAATAACCCTTCTGAAACCATCTGGGTTGAAAGGTAGAAAACCGCAATAAAAAGGCTTCGACTTAGTCAAAAGCGATATTTTAAAACAAAAGCACAACCCAATCAAAACTATTTCCTTTAAATTCATTAAATCATCTTGAAAGCTAACGAAGTCGGAAGCTACCCAATCAAAAACTATTTAGTCGAAAGCAAGCAAGCGTATTTTTA
This sequence comes from Allium cepa, assembly GCA_030765085.1. Classification (NCBI taxonomy): domain Eukaryota; kingdom Viridiplantae; phylum Streptophyta; class Magnoliopsida; order Asparagales; family Amaryllidaceae; genus Allium; species Allium cepa. Next base: position 675,300,846 of record CM060943.1, on the reverse strand, counting down.
ATTTAAAAGAAATGTAATGTCTCAACCCCTTCCGAACCCTTGGTTTAGACTGCATACCTTTCGCCTACATCCAATCAGTACATACCAATCCCTGATACCATGTGCATTAGTTTCGACTACGTCAAAAGCGAAGGTAAGGAGGCGGAACCTGGTGCCAAAAGCATCGAAACAGTGAAAATATGCAGCAAATAGTTCTTTCACCTAACCTGTTTTACGTATTTAATTTTGATTGGTTGCCTCTTTCTTTACCAATAAAAGGTACTGCAATTTCAGGACTAGTTTTTTGATTCATTTGCCAAAAGCCCATTCTTCTTTTATAAGTATATAAAACATTCAAGTCTCATACCTTAAATAATCGTATATACTCACTAAAACACATAGGAAAAATCTATAAAATTTTAGAAAATCTCTTTTAATATGTTTTTCAACATATAAAAATTTCAGACCCAAATCTTTTATTATTTAACCGTAAATAGTTATTAACCCAAATTAATATTTTCTTTACTAGAAAATTCATATAAATTCAACAATAATTCTGAAAATTGAAACCCATCTTTAAAATATCATTTATGATCTGCATAAAAATTCGCAAGGCATTTTAATGTCATTTTATAAGGTTTTCACCTTAAAATATATCATAAATTCAATATGAACATCCATATGAACAACCATAATTCATCAACAAGTATATATATAATCATTCCATCATTCAAAAACATGGAAAATCGACGCAAAATATTTGGAATTCATATTATAACAAAAATAATAAAAATTTGAGATGTAAACATTATTCACCTTAGCTTTAGATACTGAAGAGATTGAGATGTGAATGGATTTGATTTGCTTGAGCTTCTTCTAAGCTTTTCTCTGTCTTCTTCCTCTTTCTCTTGTTAATGGTGGTTGACCTTAGTTTTGAAATTTTTTGATAAAATGAAATGGACGTGTAAAGGGTACACGGCCAAGGGTTTAGGGTATAAGAATAGCATTTTTCCTATTTTATCCATCCTCTATTTTAATTTAACTCTAATTTTTACTCATTGTTAAATGACATGGCTACCCTTTGATCAAATCAAACCTCAATCCCCTAATCAACATATTATTTTATTTAATTTAACTAATTAAATATCCTAAATAATGTTACCAAAATTCTGGAGTGTTACGAACTCATCTCCTTAAAGAATTTCGTCCTCGAAATTACGATAAGATACACAACAATTCAAACAAAAAGGTAAAACATACCATCAATTACGTTAAGATAAATATCTCTAATCTTGCTCCTAATCTCCCAAGTACAGTCCATATCATTGTTACTCCACTGGACTTTGACTAATCTAACCATCTTGGTTCTAAGCCTCTTCTCATCTCTCGTAACAATACGAATCGGCTTTCTTACTATAGTCAAATTTGGTTCTAATACTAAGTCAACTAGCACAGTCCGTGCAATAGTGGTCTCTGAGTCTCTAACGCACTTTCTGAGATAAGAAACATGGAAAATATTGTGGACTCCTGCCAAACTGCTTGGTAACTCAAATCTATACACGACCTTCCTAATCCTCTCAACAATAGGAAAAGGTCCAACGAATCTCCGTGCTAACTTTCCTGATTTCTCAAATCTATTCACACCCTTCATTGGTGACACTTTGATGAAAATCTGATCTCCAATCGAGAACTCTAAATCTTTCCGTCTCTTATCTACATAACTCTTCTGCCTAGACCGAGTCTCCTTCATTCTAGCCCGAATAATGTCAACCTTTTCTACCACTTCTTCGACCAAATCTGGACCAAGAACCAACATATCACCGGTCTTTAACCAACATACGTGAGATTTGCATGGCCATCCCTACAGATCTTCAAACGGTGCCATCTCAATACTAGTCCAATAACTATTGTTATACGAAAACTCGACTAAATGCAGATGGTCTTCCCATGATCCCCCAAAATCTAGAACACAAGCTCTTAACAAATCCTTCAAAATTTTGTTAACTCTCTCCATTTTCCCATCTATCTGCGGATGGTAAACGGTACTCATCTTGAGCTTGGTTCCCACAACTTCCTACAAACCTTTCCATAACTTGCTAGTGAATAAGGAATCTCTATCACTAGCTATGCTACTAGGAATTCTGAGCAGTCTAACCACATTCTTCATAAACAACTTTTCCAAAACAGGTGTCATTCTAGTTGACCTAACTAGAATGAAATGGGCACTCTTGGTCAATCTGTCCACTATAAGTCATATACTTTCATTTACTTTGTTCGACCTTGACAACCCATCAATAAAATCCATAAAAAGGGAATCCCACTTCCATACTGGAATATCCAATGGTTGAAGCAACCCACTTGGCTTCTGGTGCTAGGACTTTGCCTGTTAGCAAATCAAGCACTTCTTTACCTATAAACCAATATCCTGCTTCATACCTTCCCAGAAGAAACTTCTTTTGTATCCTGATACATCTTGGTACTTCCTGGATGAATAAAGAACTTCGAATGATATGGCATTCCTCTACGACTTATTTTCTTATGTTTCCTACACTCAAAACACATAATCTTCCTTTCTTTCTTAACCTCCCCTTCTGGTCAAGACTGAAATCCTTCAGGTCATCACTCTTGGTTCCATCTCTTAACTTCTTGATCTGCTTATCTAATGTTGGATCTTCCTCCTATTTAGAAGCAATCCTCTCGATCATCACTGGTTGGACTTCCAAACAAGATAACAACATGGATTCTCCACTAGACCCAGCCTCAGATCTCCACTATACTCTACAATCCGCTAATTTTTTAAAAAATTCCATGCAGCGATCGTGGCTAACACTATATTTTGATGTTACCTCCTAAGGGCATCCGTAACCATATTGCCTTTCCGAATACTTCCTCACACTTATTGGTCTATACAAATTTTACATCCTTTCTCATTAGCTTGGTCATCGATGCCGCTATCCGCAAAAAAACCTTAATGAACCTCTGATAATAACTAGCCGACCCAAGGAGACTCTTTATTTTCGTTACTGTCTCCGGTCTCTTTAAACTATTCACTCTCTACAATAAACTGGACTTTTAACAGCGTTTCAAAACTACTATAAAAGCCTTTAATAGGATTTTGACTACGCTGTATAATAACATGCCATTATAAGTTAGAAACATATCACAACAATTAAGAAAAGGCTGTAAAAATTATGCTTTTAATAGCATTCTAGAGATGCTATCAAAACATTTCATAGTGTTTGTGTTGAAAAGCTAAATCATTTTTCTTAGTGTTTGACTTCTGCTATTAATTATATTTCATAGCGGTTATAGACCGCTAAAGTAACTTTTTACAGCGTTTTTTCGTTGTTATGAGTTCTCTTTATAGCATTTCTGTAGTTGCCATGTATATTTTTTTATAGCATTTCTTGTATTGCTATCAATGTTATTTATCGCGCGTTTTCTTTTGCCCTAAGCCTTTTTCATTAGAAAGGAACCTTATTATAGCGTTTTTGAAACGCTATTGAATTTTTCCATTATGGTTTTTCATTGCTGTTGTTTTCTATCATAGCATTTTAAAAATGCTATCGTGTAGGGTCTTCACATTCCCCACATATAGGTTTAAGTTGTAATAAACACATACATTTCGTTTCATTATCAACAACATATATTATTTAATCAAATATCTCACAATCAATATGTAAAGTTACATAATAAACTTACCCAATATCCTTACATCAAAGCATATATGGCCCGTCCATAATATTTCATAACGTAGAACAAGTAGCGACTAATGATTAAAAGTAGTAATACACATAAGCATACAAACCAAAGTATAGTTCTAACATCAGAAGTAAAACTTCAAATCCATAACTTGTGGTGCCATGTTACTACTTTTTGCACCAAAGATATCCATCCACCTGCAAAGTACAAGTCCTTTAGTTATACATATTTCAACTAACTATAAATAAAACTATGAATTATGTTTCGTTTAAGACTAGAGAAATAAATATATGTGCGCGTGTGTTTTCCTTCCATCCCAAAATAAAGTCTATCTTTGTATTAAATTCTAAATAAAATAAATAGATTGTAAACAAAATTTAACCTTGTATTAAATATATACTTTAATGAGCTTAATGGGATAATTTTAGAACAAGCACACATTAACAAAATGAAAGCAGTTCATCTGAGTTAATGCAAGAAGTTACATCATCATTAAAAGAGAATTTTCTATCAAACTGATAATTACTCAATATTTATAACTCGTGTTGGTTTTGAGCAGATGGCCACGACATAAGATACTCAAACCTAAGCTAGAAGATTTTCCAAAAAAATTAAAATACACAAGTTTAAAAATGTACAATGTTTTGATATATGTATCCGTACAGTAAGTGCATTTAGAGGTTTTGTACATACATAGTTTCACTATTTAGTCAAAGTTATGTTTAGCTTAAGATGTATCTCTACTGCCAAATGATACTAAATATATCTTATTGTATCTATAAATGATAAAGTTTAGCACAATTACACAATTTTTTCAAAGAAAACTAACAGTTTAGAATCATATTCTTTAACTTCAACGTAATTAAAAACATCTTTGCTTTTCATTTTCTGAATTTAAAGTTATTGGAATTTTTAGATTGATTCCTTCAAATAAATATATTAGTAGATCATAAAAAATCAAAAAAGCATCCTGCTTATTTTCTTGTACGCTAAGTATATAATGTTTCATATTGAATAAAATGCTATTATGATTGCATAGCTTAAACTCACACCTTACTGGTTGATGTGATAACCTGCATTTCTGCAAAAGGAAGATGACATAGACAATGCTCAACAACCTAAACTTGAATAGTACATATTAGCTGAAATGTACACTGAACATCAACAATTGAATAAAACAAAAATGTATTAACCAGACGGATTAGCCGATCTGAATAAAACAACAAAGTCATGCTTTGCTGTCTGGGCATCATTTATAATTGTATTCATCCCACGAATCTATATATAACACAGTACAAAACAAAATATTATATCAATGGTTAAAATCCTTGAATCAGATCAAACTAATAGACAATAGTATAATCAAGAGATGATACACACCTGAATCATTGAATTGATGACATAAAAATTCGAATAGATCTTACAGAGGTCGTGTTGTCTAAGTTTTGTGCATATCTGTTGAACTATTAAGTCAACAGCCACATGACTGTCTCCATCATGAGTGACGCAGCTGATATAACGGATGACGACGAAATGTGGATTTCGTGTCAAACTAATCGATGAACGATTAGATGAAGCAATATGAATCGATGAATTAGTGATACCAAACGCCCAAATCTGTTGATCTCAAGAGATACTGGATTCTAGCTATCTCCAACACGTTGATCGCGCATGATACCGTGTTAAAAGATCTACGATTCTTCGACGTTGATCTTGCACACAAGATTCTATGAATCGGCTTCAAAATCGTTGATTCGAGCGCACTCGAATAACCGAAGATGGAGAAAGGAGATAATATTCAACTTCCAATTTCAAAGAGGCACAAAGCACTCAAAATTTTATTCAAAATTCAACAACCCAAATGATACAACTTACCCGCTATTTGTAGGAGATTACAACTCAACACACTTTACAACACTTCATACGACTTAAAAAAATACATCACAAACAGTACAAACAGCTTACCAAACACGCAGTCGACCTAAAGAACAACACATGCGACTTAAAATCTCAGTAACACAAGAAGACCCGCGACCTAAAAAAACGACCTACTAGAAGCTTGCGACATAAGAACTTTGCGACCTAGGATCTTCAGCGACATAGTTACGTCGTTCGTGACCTACTGGAGGTGATTTGCGACATAAGAAAGTCGCCACGAAGAGGAGGAGCGACCTTGGCTTGCTCGCGACTTAGGGCTTGCTCGCGACCTAGGGCTTGCTCGCGACGAAGGGTAGGTCGTTCGCGACCTAGGTCTTACTCGCGACTTAAAGAGAAGGAGCGACCTTCTTCTTCGCGACCTAGGAAGGTATGCGCTGCATCATCCTCCCCTGGTTGAAAAAAATTCGACCCCGAATTCTCACTTTCCTCTTCTTCGACATGCTTATCCTCATGGTATGGAATCAAGTGTTTGACGTTGAAAACGTCGGTGGTATGGATATGATCTGGTAATGTCAACTGGTAAGCATTCTCATTAATCTTCTTTACGATTCCAAAGGACCATTTTTTCTAGCTTTCAACTTGTTGTAAGTTTTAACTGGAAAACGATCTTTCGACAATACTGCGTAAGCCCAATCACCTTCTTTGAAGTCTACACTTCTTCGCTTCTTATCTGCCAGTTGTTTATATTTCTCATTTGACTTAAGCAATCGTTCGTGAACAATCCTGTGACACTCCTACAACTCATTCACAAAATCACAAGCTCATTTAACAACCCCTTTCTGAAGTGGAACTACCGACAAATCCAACGGTCCCTTTGGAATTGCTGAATATACTACTTGAAATGAACGGAATCCAGTACTTCGATTAACAGCGTGATTATGTGCAAATTCTGCTTGACATAACTTCATATCCCAGCTCTTCAAATTATCTTTCACAAGATATCTCAGCAAGTTTCCCAATGATCTATTCACCACCTCCGTTTGCCCATCTGTTTGCGGATGATAAGCGCTACTAAAATTCAGTTTCGTTCCAACCATCTTCCACAAACTCATCCAAAAATGGCTTAGAAATCGTGTATCCCTGTCAGAAACAATGGTCTCAGGTAACTCATGTAATCGATAAATCTCTTTAAAGAATAACTGAGCAACACGGACTGCATCAGCGGTCTTCTTACAAGCTATGAAACGAGCCATTTTCGAAAATCTATCTACCACCACATATATGGAATCATTTCCACGTTGAGTTCTTGGCAAACCTAAAACGAAATCCATGCTGATATCAACCCATGGCCTGGTAGGCACAGGCAATGGCATATACCATCCTGCATTTGTAGCTGTCCCTTTAGAAACTTGACATATGTGACATCTTTCCACAAATCTTTCAACTTCTTTTCTCATCGAAGGCCAAAAATAAGATTGAGAAATCAACTGTAACGTACGGTCTCTACTCATATGTCCTTCTTCGTGTAATTCCTTCACAATCTTCATTCGCAAGCTACACTCTGGTATGCACAATCAGTTCCCCTTGAATAGAAACCCATCTATCATCACATATTCGTCCGTCTTCCCTTTATTGACTTCATCTACCATCTTTGCAAAGTAAGGATCTTCAGCAAACAATTCTGGAAGTACTTCAAACCCTGTCACTTCAACCTTCATTGTAGTCAACAAATGATTCCTTCTACTCAATGCATCTGCAACACGGTTTGTAACTCCCAATTTGTGTTTCACAACAAATGTAAACTGTTGTAAGTATGCAATCCACGAAGCATGTCTGGCTGCAATTTTGTCCTATCCCTGCAAATGTTTCAATGCTTCATGATCAGTATACAGAACAAATTCTTTATGGAACAAATAGTGTCTCCAATGCTTCATGGCTTGCACAACAGCATAAAATTCTACATTATAAGTATTATATCTCATCTTGGCTCCCGAAAGCTTCTCACTGAAATAAGAAATAGGACGGCCCCTCTGACTTAACACCCCTCCAATTCCAACCTTAGATGCATCAGTATGTAGTTCAAACGATAACTGAAATCTGGTAATACTAGAATGGGCGCTGACGTCAGAAGTTCCTTGATCCGCTCAAAAGAAAATCCTGCTTCCTCTGACCATGAAAATTGCTTCTCCTTCATACAATCAGTAACTGGTGCCATCACGCTACTGAAGTGTGGAATGAATCTTCGGTAGAATGATGCTAAACCATGAAAACTTCTAACTTCTGTTATCGTCCTGGGTTGTGGCCAATTTCTGATTGCTTCAACTTTATTATGATCCACCTGTATACCTCCTTCTGATATAACATATCCCAAAAATAAAACACTATGCGTCATGAATACGCATTTCTTCGTTGCAGCATAAAATTGTTCCTGTCGCAGTATCCTCAACACTTCTCTCAGATGATGCAAGTGTTCTTCTGGGCTTCCACTATGTATCAGTATATCATCAAAATACACCACCACGAACTTCCCAATAAATGGTCTAAAGATCTGATTCATCACCCGTATAAACGTACTAGGTGCATTCGAAAGACCAAACGGCATAACCAGCCATTCATACAACCCTTCACGTGTCTTGAATGTTGTCTTCCATTCGTCCTCTGGTCGAATTCGAATTTGATGATATCCACTTTTCAGATCAATCTTCGAAAAGATAATAGCTCTATTCAACTGGTCTAATAAATCATCCAATCTTGGCATTGGAAATCTATACCTTACGGTAATTTTGTTCAGTGCCCGACTATCGGTACACATCCTCCACGTTCCATACTTTTTCGGCACTAACAAGGCTGAAACTGCACAAGGGCTTATACTTTCCTTTACACGCCCTTGTTCAAGCAAATCTTCCACCTGCCTTCTCAACTCCTCGTGTTCTTTTGGACTCATCCTGTAATGTGGTTTATGTGGTAACACAGCTCCTGGAACAAGATCTATTTGGTGTTGTATGTCCCTCAACGGTGGTAACTCTTTTGGCAGCTCTTCAGAAAATACATCTTCAAATTCTTCCAGCACTGGCTTTACTTCTTCAGGAATTTCAACCACTTCATTACTCTCACGTCCAATCAACAAAAATACTTTAGGCTCATCCTCCACTTCCTTGACAAATTCCTTCAAAGATAACAAAGTCTTTAGTTCTTCAATCTCCTCCAACTTGCTTTCATCTGTTTGTCGCTTTTTAGGAACTAGAGTAATTTTAGTGCCCTCGAACATGAAACTATAGCAGTTAGTCCTCCCATCATGTTGCACAACTCTATCATATTTCCACGGTCTCCCCAACAACAAATGACACACGTCCATATCCACAACATCGCACCAGATATCATCTTTGTACTTCTTTCCAATGGAGAAAGTTACACGAGCTCTTCGACCAACCTTCACTTCTCCACCTTTCCTCAACCAAGCTAACTTGTATGGTTTGGGATGCTTCTCAGTCTTTAACGCCAACTTCTTTACAGCTTCTGAAGAGATGATATTATCACAACTTCCTACATCAATAACAAACTTGCAAACCCTTTCCAAAATAATGCACGTTGACTGAAAGATGTTACTCCTCAACCAACCATCTCATCTTCCTGCTTTGATGTCAAGCAAGATCTCCTCATCATCAAATTACATCCTTCGTCTCCCGACAATTCTTCTTCCTCCTCAATTTGTGGTGATTTAAAACATTCTGCTTCTGCATCCTCATCCTCAACCTCAGCAACCATCACTCGCTTCTTCGGTTTCAGACATTCATTGCTCTTGTGACCAAACTCCTGACAGTTATAGCACTTGAAATTGTTGTTGACCTTGGTCTTAGCAACTTCATTGACAACTGGTTTAGTAACAGCCTTGGAAACATTCGTATTGCTACTAGCCCCTTTCACTTGATTGTTGGAATTTGTAAACACACCACCTCCTCTTCTACCTAGCTTCTCCCAAGCTAGAGCCTTCTGGTGTGCTTCAGCAACGGATCTTGGATCAAACATATTCACCATATCCTGAATTTGCATTCTCAACCCTCCAACAAATCTAGCTGTCAACTGTTCTTCCGTCTCCACGATATCATTTCTGGCAATCAGTTGATAAAACTCATCTGCATAATCATTCATCGACTTTGTTCTCTGTCTCAAATTTTGTAAATGTTGATACATAAGAGACTGATAATTATAAGGCAAGAAAGTAGTTTTCATTAACTTCTTCATCTTCTCCCATGAAACAATTTTCGACTTCCTCATTCTCTTCCGTGTAAGCTTAGTCTGTTGCTACCATGCCAAAGCTCTTCCTCTCAACCGAGTAGCAACCAACTTAACTCTGCGAGACTCGTGAACTTCTTTGAAGTCAAAAATCTCTTCAACATTAGATAACCAATCAAGGAATTCTTCAGCTTGCATACCACCCTTGAATTCTGGAATTTCAGTTTTCATCCCCGACTCCCATCGACTATCATCTTCTACATCCTGATTTTGACGTCATACTTGGTCTCGATCTCGATAATGAATACTTCCTTTGTCACTCTCTTCATCATAATCAAATGTACTTCGATATCGATCTCGACCATCAACATCTTTATGATCACGCATATCCCTTCGACTATGTCTTTCAGCATCGCGATATGGCTCACGTTCATACTCCCGTGGAGTTCTTCTCTCTTCATCTCTATACTCATGATGTTCTCGCCTTGTTGAAACTGATGGCTCTCTTCTATCTCGAACAGATTGTGGCGACACCCTCCTCGCTTCCGTAACCGATGGCGAAACTCTGTTTACACCATGGTTCGAGATTGGTGACCTTCTCCTTTGACTTTGATTCATATTTATTATTAATTTATCTAACTTCCCAATACCTTCATCGAATTTTTCATGGATACGTTGTTCCATTTGCTCAGCTTCTTCTCTTCTATACACATCTCCAATATTTTGAAATCGATTAGCACGTCTCGTAGGCATGATCTCGCTAACAAGCTCGGTTCCTTCTCTACTTAGCTTAAATAAAAAGTGATGCACAACTCCAATACTTCTTCTCTGCTCCGAATAGGCTCGGCTTAGCTATGATTGGCTAAGTTCAAGCTTCGATACCAAACTGACGCAGCGGATATAACGGATGACGACAAAATGTGGATTTCGTGTCAAACTAATCGATGAACGATTAGATGAAGCAATATGAATCGATGAATTAGTGATACCAAATGCCCAAATACGTTGATCTCAAGAGATACTGGATTCTAGCTATCTCCAACACGTTGATCGCGCACGATACCGTGTTAAAAGATCTACAATTCTTCGACGTTGATCTTACGCACAAGATTCCGTGAATCGGCTTCAAAATCGTTGATTCGAGCGCACTCGAATAACCGAAGATGGAGAAAGGAGATAACACTCAACTTCCAATTTCAAAGAGGCACAAAGCACTCAAAATTTTATTCAAAATTCAACAACCTAAATGATACAACTTACCCGCTATTTGTAGGAGATTACAACTCAACCACTTTACAACACTTCATATGACTTAAAAAAATACATCACAAACAGTACAAACGACTTACCAAACACACAGTAGACCTAAAGAACAACACATGCGACTTAAAATCTCAGTAACACAAGAAGACCCGCGACCTAAAAAAATGACCTACTGGAAGCTCGCGACATAAGAACTTCGCGACCTAGGATCTTCAACGACATAGTTACGTCGTTCGCGACCTACTGGAGGTGATTTGCGACATAAGAGAAGTCGTCGCGAAGAGGAGGAGCGACCTTGACTTGCTCGCGACTTAGGGCTTGCTCGCGACCTAGGGCTTGCTCGTGACAAGGGTAGGTCGTTCGCGACCTAGGGCTTGCTCGCGACTTAAAGGGAAGGAGCGACCTTCTTCTTCGCGACCTAGGAAGGTATGCGCTGCATCAATGAGGAAGGATAATATCAGCGTACTTTTTTGTTGGAAGTATGAAGTCATCAAAAGCAGGTTTCAAAAAATTTGAATATTGCATCAGTGGGTAATATATATTAATATATTAATGTATTTTAGAAGATTTCAGTTATTACAAGCTAAGTTGCAAGTAATCCACTGCACTATTTATACATAAACAATTTCCAGCAACCTAGCTTTTTATATCATCATTTTTCAAATATAAAACTATTAACCACTGCACTAAAATCTTTACAAACCTAAACATATTAATATGACATATTTTGTACCATAATAATTACCAAACCTGATCAAGTACTGTACTAATATCTCTATTTTTTCAATTGTATCCACCCATATCCTCCTAGCTAACCGTACATTGGTGTCTAAGGAAAAAATAGTATAAAGGAATCATATAGAGAACTTAGTTGTAATGGGATAAGTAAAAACATAATGTGTTATATGAAAAGGAAACTAATAAGTACAATAAACTGGAAAAAGAAGTTGCACCAAGTATACCAAAGAATATGGAGAGATCAACAAAAAATTTAAAAATAAATATTTAATATTGGAATAAGGCATGAAACCTGTGTTAACAAAAATCTTCATGTTCATCAACTCCTTGACACGAGTATTTGGAATACTAGAATTCCTTCTAAAACGATAACATCTGAAGGCATAACCTAACAAAAGTTTTAGGGCCATCATTAATATGCGAACACTATAAATAAATATACTCCATCCACCGACAGACACACATGTCAAAAATATTCAAGTCTCAAGAGGATGAACATGATTGTGTTGAGAATAATGAAAAAATAAAACAAAAGTTAACCACCAGCAATCATTCATACATAGATGATGTTTAAATTAGCCATGTGTGATTTATCTCATCTTTGTAGAAAATGAAGACGTGCAAATGGAATCGTTAAATGAAAGAAACTATGTAATGTTATCGTCTCTTTTTTTCAATAAATATTTCTCACAAAAATTCACAGGCTCAGGTCAAGGATTGAAAGTACATGGCTAAAGCCCATAAAAGCACACAAAACATATAATGTATGAAGAAAGTTGTCAAAAAAGTACTTTACAAATGAATGCAAAACAACGAAAAATAAAATGTATGCATTTTTTTGTTGTATAAAAATAACATATATTAAACAAAGTGCTACAAATATCAGTAATAAAATATCAAAAAATTTAATTCAGCTTTCTTGCTGGCAAGATACTCTAATATGTTATGGAGTCAAAGTTTGGATTATCAATAGCTTGTCCATGCTTCAAGAACTCCATACAATGAAGTAACTTCTCACTGTCGAATGCATCTGAGATTAACTTAATTTGTAAATATACTTAATTACATACAGTGGAAATAAATAAGAATTCAAAACTTTAGATAGCATGCATCTATATTCAACTAATCAGGATTACGAAGCATTAAATAACCAGCTCGGTTGAATATAGTTAACATAAAAAATAGCACATATGGATGGTTAAAATTATAATTATGAACGTTAAATAGCTCCTCTTCTGAGAGGCTATGATAAAATGATTCATGTGATGTCATAATTATATACTTCAAAACATTGTACATATACCATGTATGATCCAACAATGTCCTTGAGGTAACATACTTTTAAAGGATTCATTTGGCACGATGCAAAGTTGAGATATGCAAAAAGATATTGGCGTATAAATTTATTAGTAACTATAAGTATGATTTAAAAAAGCATACATGAGTCCATGCCAGTGATACATTGCAGCTATTTTATATAATGCTTAAATACAAAACCTGAGTAAATGATTGTGATCAAGAAAAAATATATGGTACTTTGCCATCCTTAGAGACTACTGCTTGAAATTTCCTGCTTGGATTAAATAAATCAGTAACATGCTATTGAAAATAAAAAGGGTATCATGTCAATAAGTTCATATGTAAAAATAAAATACTCGATGTGTGAAAATAAACTAGATAATGCCAAATTTTCAAATCTCTTTCTGAAGAAAAAGAAAAGGAGGCTGCATCACTTTTATATGTATAATATCTTGCAAAGTCCTGCTTTGCAATATAACTATTATATCATGGATATGCATCACTTTTGTCTCTAAGTTACTTTCGCATACCTTGAAATCAGTCTATGAACATTGATATAACGCGCTAAAATCAAATACAACTTCAATTTTGTCATGATCTGTTTTTTCGTACCCTTTGAATCGACAATAAACCATACACGTCCAACTCAAATTGCAAGAAAAGACGGAACATGAAGGATAATAAAGAAAAATAGATAGAACAAAATCTCACTCGAATGGATTAATATATAATATTGAAAAAAATGTCTTTAAAGCGGAAAACTTTTAAATGCATATATCAGAGTCTAACCTAAATTCAGCCTGGACAGTTATAAACATATGTCCTTACAATTGCTGACAAACATCAAACTAAAACAAACCAAGTATAGTGGATAATGGAATATATCCATACGTAGATGAATATACCCAACTCTCCTCTGGAAACTCCAACATTCTTCAACTAAACCTGAAACTGCTCGGATCTGACCCGAGTATTAAAAATACCTAGATCAGGCTTGATAAACCAGCGTGAGAAAAACTCAATAATAAATGACAGTGTCATATATTAGCCTTTGAATAAAATCCTTTGAAAAGGAAGAGTATCTCACAAGACCACGCCTACACATAAACAGGGACGGGTTTTTACTTATGATAACTAAAACACTTTTATATCAAAACATTGGATATTATTTTTAATGACATCTCTTTGAAAACATTTGCAAATAAACTTAATAATCTTAGCCGAAATTGTTACCATTATTAAATTTCAACATACTAGGCTCTACAACCAAAACCGTAAATTCTTATTAGAGGATGGATTTCCATATAAATGACCGGGTGAAGGAACTACATTCCGATGGGTACACCTCTAGATGGATATCCTGGGGCACAGAACATATGCCCTCTAACAACACAAGACCAGCCTACCTTTGTAACTAGATAGTAGCGAATATGTCATTCCTCGGTCATTGCCGACCTTTAACCGAGCACACTCTAGCATACAGACCACATTAATTTACATCCCAAACGTCATTGCGGGAAGAAATATATCTAGAAGGGGATGATCATACCCTAATTGGGATTGACCACTTAGCCTTGCCGCAACTAACCCTGTTTCGATCACTTCTGATTGATGAGGCTCGAGGCAACAATTACCTTTTCACATAGCACATCTTCTTTCACTTTGAATGCCACATTTCCATTCCATATTCACACGACTGCTTTCTACAAACGTATAACTTCCTGAGATCGTATGTGTCGAGAAAGGGTGTTAAGCTAAGAGAATGTGTCCTCTCTGCCACTGACTGATATACTTTTATAGAGATCGCTGATTGTGATTTGGAATGCAAGTTCAGACATTCATCGATGCAAGTTTGTTCTGATACTGAACGAAACCGAAGGTGCCTTCCTCAGCCATTACTAGGCAAGAAGCCTTTGTGGTTTTAAGGTTTTTCATAACAAAGAGACCACTGCTACAATGTAGTGAATCAGGAGTTTATCCCCAAGTAATCAATAAGAAGTCCCCCATTATTATTCATCTCAATATCTCCGTCTTCAAACATCATCGTTCTTTTAACACGTTAATTGGTTCGAAGTGGTTTTCGGATAGGAATCACCCAAATCTGACCCCGATTCCTTTGAAATCCAAATATCGATAAAAAGATGTTAAGTTCAAACATGGATATCAATCATCAATCAATTACTTCATCTTTTATTTAAATCAAATATCTTTCTTAGATATATTCTCTTCAGTTTATTCCATTTTCCTTTCAAGATTATATGGAATCATTAAGCCTTATTTATCAAATCATTTGGTTTATTTAAGCCTTTCTTAAATCCTGGAATTATTCCAAATCATTTTCTCTTTTACTTAGGAAAACCTTTCCAAATCATTCATTAAATCTTAATTATAGATTTCTTTCTTAACTTCAAATCATATTTTTGCAAATCGAAGATTTTCATAGCAAAGTACTACTGCCACTTTAAATATGGTAAATTTCACCCCTAGGGGCTAATGGCAAGTAATCCAACATTATGAATATCTTTGTCTTCAATATGTTTTATTTCGAAAATTAGGTTGAAGGGGTTTTAAGATGGTTTTGAAATCTCTTTATTTTGTATTAGAGTAATTTTAAGCAATTCATTCTTTTTCTTTGCATAATATTTCAATTTCCCTTACTTAACTCTCGATCCAAATTCCTTAACTTTTTGATGGGTCAAAAAACAATGTTACCTAAGCAATCGTTTACGATAAACCCTAAAATTAGTCATAGCAAAACATTTTTGAGTAAATAGGATCATAGAAATCAATATAATTTTACTCAACGTCAATTTCTGTATTCAAAAAGTGCTATGGGCGGATTAATGGTGAAATCACTTTTTAAATTCCATGAATAAGACGAGTTCCCTCTTATGATTTTAATACTAAGTATAAGAAGATTATCACTACGCAATCCAAGACGCAATTTATTCATTTTGGAGATTGCTTAAATTTTGAAAATACTAATCTTCTTTTATTTCGAAAACTTAATAAATCTTTTTATTTTAGAGCATCCGGGCTTTCCTTTCGATCTATTCCACCCCTCGCCTAAGAAAAGAAAACATAGGCCAGATAAGTTCAGGGCACTGGTTGCTCCATCCCAAACCTTAGTTAAACACCTTTTTTTTATCTTCCTAGATCTCACAAGTGGGACAAATGTACTAGTCGTTTCCGCATTACTCAGTTTATTATTATATTCAATCTTCTTCACTTTTTTGTTTAAGTGGTATAAACAATTCATCTTGACCATTTATTCAAACTCTCATGAAAACTTCCAAATCATCTTTAAATTACTTAATTATTATTTTAAAATTATTCACAAGATATATAGGAAAGAATAGTTAAGTTTAAAACTATGTTTCAAAACTTATTAAAAACTGCTGCGAAAAGTGTTGCAAATAGTGTTTTAAAAGCTATATTCTTCAAAACAACTTTATATCATTTAGATATCCATATTTTCAACTTAAATATCTTTTAAATTTTAAAAAAAATCTTTAGAATTTATTTTATATTTTTAAAACATTTAAAACATCAATTTTAAACTTTGGTCACTTTATTGCAAAAACACGATTTTTCTGGAAAATTGATTTGGACATATTTTAAAATATACAAGATGAAATCTTGATTTTCTTTCTTTACTTCTCTAAACATATTTAAATGTTTATAAAATATTTCTAACTCGTTTTAAAACTACTTCCAAAAGGTTTAAGCATTCCATATACATCATTTCGTTTTTAAAAGGAAAATGATTTCCTTTGTGCTTATCGACATGTATCAACGTGACTTGGTAAAAAAAATTTAACAAACATATAAAAAAATCAATACTTGTTGATCAAAACATATATAAACATCCATAGCAATCATAACACAACATCAAACATGTATATATAAATAGAGATGCTAAATAGAGTTTCTCACCATAAACCAATGCGACTAACTTCCTACCAACATTTTGATCGACCAACACTTCACTAATTAATTCCTACTCCATTAGACACTAGAAAGCAACACCCTCTTTCTTCCAATAGCTTGGCGGAGGCTTGAGATGGAGGTTGGCCAAAAATATAGAGAAGAAGCGGTAGAGCTTTGAACTTGAATTCTCAAAATTAGACTCGAAAAATAAGTCATCTTCTCTCTTATTTTTGACTCTCTTACTCTCAAAATTTGAAAAACTTGTTAACTAAAAATTTGTTGAAAATTATTTTATCTTGAATAAAAAAAAATAATCACTTGATTTTAACTAATTTTGAGGAAGATATGGTCAAAAGAAAAAGGGCTATTCTCGGATTCACAAAAATAAAGCCCGAAAATGTACTTTAAAGAATTGAGTTTTAGGTATAGCAAACCTAAAAATTGGTAAAAGTGATCAACATAAATGTTGTAGACATTGGAATTTTATATGGTTTAAAAAAAAAAATCTTAATTTGGATCTGTCACAATCAAGCTATGATCAAAACAAAATGGCATATTCTCTGGCTTAAAAACTAGGCCAAAAAATGCACTTGAAAGAAGTGTATTTTTGGCATAGTTAACTTTAGATTGAGACAAAGTGGTTAACATGAAAGTTGTAGCCACTAGAAAAATACATGATTTAAAATTTTTTTATACTGGTTCTAATTTGAAGAAGTTATGGCCGTGAGAAGAAGTGGTAAAATGTGGAGAAAAAAGGAGTTTGATTTGAAGAGGATGGACATTGATTTCTTTTGAATATTTTGTATATATTTTGACTTTATTTCTTTCTAATTTTTTTATACGGCATAGAAGCCATTAAAAAGGAGAGGAAGAAGATGAAGAATCTTGAGAAAAGATAAAGGAGAAAATGTGAATGAAACTGAAGAAGAAGGTGGGTATTTATAGAAAGAAGTGGTAATTTTCCAAAATAACCTCTTACCAAATTACCAAACTAACCTTACTTCAACATAAAGAAAACTCCACTTTTTCAAAACTTAACATCATCCTTTCATTTCTTACTTTATGTCTTAAACTCTTAAGAACTAAGCTAAGTAAAATAATAATTATGTTGGTTTTGATGTGATATTGATTTGATGTTTACTTTTTCTTACTTTTGTTAATTCTTACTTACTTTTACTAATGACTTCTAGAAGTTTTCTAATCTTATTTAGTAAAAGTAAACATGCTTAGTTATTAAAATGTGTAATGTATATGTTAAAACATGTTAACAAAGGTGCAACAATGTTGCGATAACTTTTAAGCGACAAAACGTTGATTTTCGACAAAACGTTTTACGGTCACATTTTGACGCTTTTATTAAACTATTTATCTATGTAAACCAAACTTCAAAATAAATTTCTTATTATTTTTAAATAATTGAAACAAGCATATTTAACTTATAAAATAATATAAAACAATATTCAAATCTTCTTATAAAAATATGACATCGATTTATCGATATGCAACAAAATTTGTCAATTTTTATAAAACAAGTTTTATATATTTATCAAACCATTATAAATTAAATTACTGTTGTTATCGAATGAGTTTAATATCGAATATATGTGTGTGTATATACATATATATGTATATATATTTAAAATGAATTATTTATCCTTTGAATAAATTTCACGAATATTTATCTTCTTTATTGGAATCCGACTTTTGCCAATTATTTACAATGGAAATCCAAAATCTTTATTCAATTTCAAAAATAAGTTTACCAATCTTATTTATCATATAAAACTTGATTGTTTAAGTTTGAAAATTCTACATTTGAATATTTAAATAAATTAAATATTCCATTTTTAAAGTGGTAAATTTACGGGTCGTTACAAATTTTGATGATGGTAGGTTGAAGTTAAACCTTCTTAGTTATTAGTTACACAGTTGCTTGATACTAACAATAAAGTACGGATGGTCGCTTATTATATACACACCTATAATGGGTTCTTTGTATCCATTTGCACACGATGTCATCGACATCTTGTTTTGATTGTTTCTTTATTTCATCACCTCAGGCCGTAGTCCCAAAAAGCGAGCTTCAATTGAAGTTTCAAACTGCTCCTTTACAATTTTTGAACCCATAAATGTATCAACCTGAAATAAATAACATGTATATATCTTGATACAGTTGGTTCCACTGACATGAAGGATATATAGTTTAAAAAAATAGACTATACATGCAAAAAATACTAGTAACATATAAAAATCGTCTATTTCTCAAAATTTGCAACTAGTTTTTTAAAATAAGATTACTACCATCAATTCACATTACCAAAATAAGCAGCATTGAATTTAAAGTTTTAACAACAAGCCTTTGTATATAAAACCAGCTAAAAAAACTAAAAAATATGTTTCAAATGCTAGTTTTATCTACCAATTCTCTTTAAATAGTCACAATATAAAGTGGCGCGACTTAACCAAAAACACCATCGTGTCGTACATAAATAATGTACCACCGAAAAAAGGAAGGGGTTTGGGGTGAGATAGGAGATATGCTTACAGGTCGTCATCGGTTACAGGATCTTTGAAATCCGAGTTGGTCAGCCACAAAGCTTCACCGGATCTCTTAGCATTGTAAATACTTTTAATAATCGAGTAGCTATTACCATTCTTTTTAATAGCAGATAAAATCTCTTTGGGTTTCAAACTAGCCTTATATATGTCAGCAACAATGTTTTTCTCATCTACACTTAACTTGCCATCATATCTGTGACCATCCAACGATCCAAAAATTTCTTGCTTATGTGGACCATTTTCCACTTTTAGTTTCCAAGAATCCCCTTCAAGTAACAACCCTCTAAGGAAAAAAGGGCAGTTGCATTTTCTGGTACCTATCTTTTTGGTTCCTTTCTTCTCAGGTTTTTCAGAATCCTTGGTTTTTTTGCATGGCTTTTGTATTCTCCGCCTTTGTCACAAGAGAACGACAATCGAGCTTTGCATTTGGGTGTGTTTTTTTTCTTCTGATTTTACGATGATGATTATGAAGCCCAGACTGATTGCCTTCTATTTGACCCAATCAACTAATGCAGTGCAAGATGGAAAAATCTATAAGCACATAAAATAAATGAGTTAAAAAAATTAAAATAAATAAACAAAAATAAAAAAATAGATAAATCAGAATGTTGTATTATAATGGTTACTTGGTCAGCGGTGAATGCGCTAGACTGATCAGAATCGGTGGGTTGAAAGATACATTGAGATTGTGAGCATGTAGATTCTGGTGTTATAAGGATGTTGCTCCAGTCACAGTCACTCTTGTTGTTAGTAGTATCGATCTGAAACAAGAATGTATAACGGTGTTAATAAGTACGACATACAAATACATGACAGGCATGGAGTAACCAGGACAAAATAAACTTTTGAAACAATGAATGGGACATAGAATTTTATTACCATGATTGTTAAAACGAAAACAAATTGGATAAGACACGAGATAGAGTAATGAGAAAACATGAAATATATAATTATTGATAATGGGGAAAATGTAAATTTTACTTCAGCTATAGTATTTATTGACCAAAATACTCTTGAATTTTTCTCTTCACCATATAGTGCAACTCCGCTAGTAGATATAAGAACTATGGTAACCCCACAAAAATAAGTTGTTCACACTATTTAATTTCCAACATTTAATCCAAAACTAATAGCGACCTCCTCTAATTATGTCTCTAATAGAGAAGCTTCAACAGGAGTATTAGAAGCAAATAAGTCACATTTATCATGCTTTTTGTCATGCTTGCCCAACAATTGACCAAAAACACATTATAATGGTTGTGGAATTGATTACCGAAATTTAAATGATATCACGATAGTGTTATAATTGACTTTTACTTTTGATGTGTGCTTGCCTCTCCCCCACTTTCTTTACCTCATCAAACAAATAATGTTGAAACAACATGAGTAACCATGTATATTAGTAACCTTATATATCAATCGTTGACCAACGATTTATACTAGGATATTGTAAATCAAATACACGGATAATTAATCCTTGGTGCAGGTCAATTCTGCCTTTTTCTTGCACTTTCAAGATCAGATTATCAACCAACACCGACCAAATTATCGGTATACGAATCATCAATATATCACAATACCAATGAAGATGAAAGCAAGTCGTGGATACAAACAATAAGTGTCCACATGGTGATGAAAAAAAAACATTGATACATCACATATAGTAAGAATAACAATTGGTAACGAAAGCAAGACATAGATACGAACCTAATTTATAAGTAATTATAATAAAGTACTTTCTACTAATTTACTTTCTGGATATTAAAATTATTAATAGGGACTTATTGTCCAAATAAAGTAAGATTTAAATTGAAAATTATTTGGTCAAGTAAACATAAATGACCTTTGTTCGCTCCATGCACATATGAAATACACAAGATAATAAGATGCTTTACAAAATTATATATTTGATCAATGATAATTAATAATCATATTTCGATTCCATTGTATTCTTGTTCATAAATTTTTCGTTTCTATGAAGAAAAACTATTAAATGAGTAAAACCAAAACAAAACAAATTTTTCAATAAGTGCAGTCAAATGATTTTAGTAACTAACAAAAAAAGCATTAATCCAGATTTTATGATTACCTTTAACCCAATTTTGTAACTACATAATCGTATCTTAATTAGGTTATTCAATTCTAACAAAAAATACTAGTCAATTGATGAGCATGACATAATTTTAAGGAACAATTATGTAAACTAGGTGAGCTAACAGAGTAAGAATAACTGAAATCGTATACAAATAGTTTATTCTATCAGAATTTAAGAAAACAAAAAATGATATAATATGTTGTTTTAATTCCAAGAGAAAAGCCCTGACCATGAAATTTGTCTTTGTCATATAGAAAACTTATTATTAGACCGACTAATATAATCGTTGTTTGTAACACGATTTGACCATAATTATTTTGCAATAAACTAAGCTCTAAATTCAATGATTTATTATGAGCCGACTTTACATAAGATTTTATGTTTACAAACCTTTAATTCGATACACATAAACATCTTTAATGAAAACAGGGGGCATTTTAGGTAACTCGTTTTACTATTTTTCTAAATGGTAAGAAATGACAATAACTTGCAACCTTTTATGGATATTTTGCTAATTCTAACTAAGAAAACAATGATGTATGCTATATTTTGAAATATCATTACGCTATGATATTTTGCTCTAGATTCTGTCCTAGGTTGTAAAATGTTTACTTTTAGATGTTGAAATGCTGGAATACTATATTTATGCTTGATATTCAAATGGATAACACAAATTCATGTAAATAATTAATCTAAAAGTTAATGATTGGTAAAATTTCAATTAAATGAATTTTTATAGAATAATAATATGAATAACAGATAAATAAATTAAAGATTAAATGAAATAGCTATAAAAGTTATCACAAGGTAAATTAGAATTTATATTTACGTGAATGCTTGTCACAAAGTAAATTAGAAATACTTATTAACATTAATTTCAAATCAAATTATACAAGAAAAGATTAATCACCGGAAATAAATTGTAGATAGGGAAAAAAATCCAAAAATGTATGTACTATTGCTTCTAAATATTTGAATATAGAGGATACCCTTTAAAATTAGAAAAATATTGATGTGTAATAGCGGGAATGGAGTACAATAGAAAAATTAAAACTTAACATAGTACCAAAGATGAGGATCGGCTACGTTGAATTTTTTTTTATAAGAAGTGTGGTGATATAAATTATTTTACAATCACATTTGGCTTTCTAGACATTCCAGGTGCTTTAAGTTTACTGCTAACCTAATTCCTATGTCATAAATATATAGTTATCATGCTAATGAAATCTAATTGTCAACAAATCATATAAATATAGAAAATATACCGTATTCTTTTAGTAATCAATTCAAACAACAGCCTGAGATATTCACAAACTGTAGTCTGATGAGGCAGGAGCTAGAGTCTACTAGCTCGTAAGCATGAATTTTGGAGGAGCACAGTAGGAGATACCGTGGCATCACCACCGACTGTGTGGTGCAATTTCGATGAATCACACGAGCAAGTCGATTTGTAATTCGGTTGTTTTTTGCTGTTGACTTTAAGGGTTGCCCAAAAATAGGGCTCGGCAGTGGTGAAGATGGAGGCCGAGATGGAGGCGAAAGAGGTGGAGGCAGGTATTGTTACATGAATAAAGATGATGGGAACTAAGGTTAGGGCAATGGAAGAGGGAAACAAAAAAATTGGGGAAGCGTAAATTATGAAATGTGCGGCCTATAAAAATTGCTGTCTTCTGACTAAAACAATTATCTAATAGCGTTCGATGAAGCAAAAGTAAAAGGAAAAAAATAATAATGGCATCAAAAAAAACGCTTGCCTATTTTGCCATCAGTGAGGAGTTTTCTTGTAGTGACTACTTCACTCTAGTCAAATCTCTTGACAACCCTTCCTCTAAGACTACATGACCAAGAAACTTCACTTCCTTCTTCCAGAAATGACAGTTTGAAAACTTTTTCTTCAGCCAATGTTGTCTCAGCGTCTCAAGCACCACTCTAAGATGAACTTCATGTTCTCTTTCATCCTTAGAGTATATCAAGATATCATCTATGAAAACCAATACGAACCTATCCAAGTGCTTTTAGAAAACTGGGTTCATCAAATCCACAAAGAAAGCCGGCACATTAGTCATCCTGAATGGAATAACTAACCATTCGTATGATCCATACATGGCTCTAAACGCCGCCAACGATATACTATCCTCTACTAGTCAGAGCTAATGGAAACCTGTCACTAGATCCAACTTCGAGAATACCTTTTCTCCACTCAAGCAATCGATCGTCAATCCTCGGCAGCAGATATCGATTCTTTATTGTCCTCTCATTCAACTTACGATAATCGATACATAAGCTCAACGACCCATCCGGCTTCTTAGCAAACACTATGGCTGCTCCCCAAGGCGAACCACTCGACCTGATAAAGCTCTTGCCTTTCAAATCCACCAACTTCTCCTTCAACTCCCTCATTTCTGTAGGATTCATCTTGCTTGGCGGCCTACTCATTGGTTTTGGCCTCGGAACCAAACCTATCCAAAACTCAATGGCTCGTTTGGGTGGCAATCCTACTACAGGCTCAAGAACATATGTGAATTTTCTAACCATGAAAACATGATTCTGTACATCTTCTAATTCCATAACATCCAACAAGGCATTCACCTCACCGTTTGAACCTTCTACGACATAAGCTATCCGATCAATACAATCTGGGTATCTAAGCGATATTTTCCTATCTTGGAAAAATATCCTAGCATCATACTCACTTAATCAATCCATCCCAAGAATAATCCCGAAACCCACGAAATCAAGCACGTGGAGACTGTAAACAAAAGTATGACCTAACAGGTCAAACTCTAACTGGTCACATCTCAACCATAGAGTTGCATACCTTCTTATTTGATTCACAACTCATAAGGAAGTAACTAAATATATGGGTTTTAGGTTAAGCTTATCTATCAAACATCTAGATATAAAAGAGTGTGATGCACCACTGTCAAATAGAACGCTAACAGTCATACCATGAATCTGAAGCATACCTCCCAAAACTACCTTTCCTTTCTCTTGAGCTATTGGCTTTAAAGTAGCAAGCTCCAATGCATATAACTTGCCTTTTCTATCCTTAGCGGGCTCCATTCACTCGATCTTGTGATGGCCACTATTATCACAATTGAAGCACCAGATTTTATTCTTTCCAGCCTCTTCCTTAGCCTTTCCAGCACGATACTCATTAGCAAAGTTCCCCTTCTTGTCGCACTTGAAGCAAACAATCTCAAACTTTCCTTTCTTAGCTACTCCACCCTTCCGAGCACCTTTCTTAGGAAAGAGCTTCCTCTTCTAATTATGTCCAACCTAGGCTTCTTTAGCCTTACTCTTCTCTACGGAATCAAGAATCTCGTCATACCTTAAGGCCATCTCCGCTAGAAAGCCAGAAGGATCTCTACTATGAGGTAATGTAACCCTGGCTAAC
This sequence comes from Allium cepa, assembly GCA_030765085.1. Lineage (NCBI taxonomy): Eukaryota > Viridiplantae > Streptophyta > Magnoliopsida > Asparagales > Amaryllidaceae > Allium > Allium cepa. The sequence continues at coordinate 675,275,773 of CM060943.1, read as the reverse complement.
TCAGACTACAACCCTTTGATAAACTTCTCATTCCTTTTCATCACTGTATCCACTGAAGCATACCTATATCTGGCCAACTTCTCAAACTTTCTAGCATACTCCAAAACAAACATCTACCCTGCTCTAAATTAGCAAACTTTTTGATCGGAGTTAACTGTGTCATCACAGACATAAACCTCTCCTGGAAGCTTCCCCTGAAATCTGCCCATGACAATGTTTCCTCGTCCACACCAGCCGTCACACTTCCACAAAAAAAAGCCGCTCCTTGAAGCTGTCTGGAAGCAAGCTTCCTCTTCTGCTCATTATTGAGCCCCAAGTCTACAAAGATTCTCTCACAACGCAGCAATTAATTTTCCATCCCTATAGGATCCTCTGTCCCCAAAAAAGGTTTCCCTCCAAGCCTAGAGTAATCTCAGCTCAGCTTAACATAATGGTTAGCTACTAGAACTTCCAGAACTCCTGCCCCTGTAGGATTTCCTTCTAACACTCCAACTGTAACTCCCGCTTCCATCATATTCATGAAAAAATGATACATAGCTTCCATTCCAAATTGTGGGACTCTGGCACCTACATTCCCTTCTTGTGCCTGACCTTGGGTTCTCCTTGTACTAGGTCCGGCATTCCCACCTGTGCTCTCCCCTCCTGGGTTAACTCTTCCTCTTTTACCATCCATTTCTTTATTCAGACCTCATGAGATATAGAAAAATAGCCTAACACGGATATGAGACTAAAGAAAAAGCGTATACTTATATATAACAAATACAAGTACCTTACTATAATGTTATCCCATACACTAATCTTACTATAATTCCTTAGGATTATGTTTTAAAAAACATTTTTAGTTTAAAGTTTTTCATAAACCGTGCTCTAATTCCAAGTTGTAACATCCTATATCTGGGGACCAAAAGCTAGGCGCTACAGATGTTGTAGTCATCCATAGTATTAACTTCTAGTGACAAAATACAGTAATGATAATGGTATCACAGATTTCCAAAAAATCATCTTATTGATTACATTTCAAAACAAATTTATATCTAAGGTACATAATCCCATATAATTTCCTAGGAAAGATTAATTATAATCATTACAAAAATACACCAAGCGATATATGACGATGCCCCATAATTGATCAAAGCACTATAGTCATATCTGACTTAATACATAGCGAAAATAAAGAAAACAATCTGTAACTCCTAACTAGCTATCCGTCAGCCACCTGCTCATCTCTGGAAGCTTTATTCGCCAATAGACTAAAATCTGAAAACATTAACCCTCCTCCTACTCAAATAAATTTTGAGCGCCCGAAAGTTTAAGGGGAGACAAAAACTTCGAGTCAGGCATAAAGCCGGTGTGAATAATTCAATTACATCTCGGTGTACTGATATTAAGTGAGACCACGCCGCTTAGCAGAAAAGGTTTCTCCTCACTAATATCCTATTTAAACATATATTTTGCAAATCCATTCCTATAACCAAAACGATTATCGAACCGATTATACAAAAATAGCAATATCCTTAATGCTAATAAATGGACTATTTATCTATAAAATAGCTAATAGTGGACTATCGATCCAGAACATAATAGCAAGGTCCGTTATGCTAACAAATTGACCATTTATCCATAAAACTAGGCTAATTACCCGTAAACTAGACTAATTGTCTGGATCCAAATGGAATACCAGTCCCAATCATTTTCTTAGGGGTAACTAGTCTTTATCTTTTTTATTGAAAACCTTTTCAAAGTCATTTAACCCTTTAAATCATACTTATACAAGGAAAATATAATCTTAGCTTTATTCTAATCTATTTTACCATGTTATATATACTTTACTCAAAATAATGTTGATGTGATTTAATAAGGATTAACTATCCTTCCAAAATTAGTTAAAACCCTTTTTAACTTGAAAATACTTAGGCAATATTGCTCATTTAATACATTCGAAACCTTTCTTTAAAACCTTTAAGAAATCCTTTCAAAATCACTGAAGGTAACCCCTTCGAAACCATTGAAAGTGACCTTTTCAAAACCATTAAAAGCCTTTTGAAAACCTAGGAAAAACATTTCCTTTCTTTTCTCCGAAAGTATCAAAACATGCGACATCCTCATTTAAAACCTTTAAATATTGCCTTTCGAAAACATAGGAAAAGCCTTTTCTTTCAACCCTTTCGAAACTTTGGGGAACCGCCCCTTCCAAAATCATTTATTAAAACCTTTTGAAACAGTCAAAACTCAGTCCTTTTGAAAGCTTTTTGAGTTCAATTTTAAAACATGTTGAAACCTTTCAGAAATTGTCTCGGTCGAAACTATTTGGATTATGCCTTCAATTAAAGAAAGAGGATTAGAAACCCATTAGAGTCGAAAGCATCTATTTCGAAACCATTTAAATTTATCTCTTTCAAAACCATTTGGGTTTTACCGCAATCATAGAAGAAGTTCTTTAAAACATTTAAGTCGAAAGTATCTGTTTCAAAACCATTTCCTAAGTAAAGAAGTGATGGTGTCGAAACCATCCCTTTGAAACCATTGGAGAAGTGGCCAAATTTTATAAAATAAAGTAAACAACCCTTTCGAAACCATCTGGGTCGAAAGGTAGAAAATGGCAGTAAAAAGGCATCGACTGAGTCGAAAGTGATCATTTAAAACAAAAGTGCAACCCTATTGAAACCATTTCCTTTAAATTCATTAAACCAAATCGAAAGCTAACTGAGTCAGAAGCTACTCAGTCGAAAGCTATTTAGCCGAAAGCAAGCAAGCACATTTTTAATTTAAAAGCAAAGTAATGCCCCAGCCCCGTCGGAACCCTTGGTTTCGACTACATACCTTCTGCCTATATCCAATTCACTACGTACAAGATCACTGATACCATGTGCATTGGTTTTGACTATGTCGGAAGCGAAGGTGAGGAGGCGGAACCTGATGCCGGAAGAATTGAAATAGTGAAAGATACGTAGCAAAGAGTTCTTTTCACCTAACCTGCTTTACGTGTCTAATTTTGATTGGTTGTCTGTTTCTTTACCAATAAAAGGTAGTGCAATTTCATAACTAATCTTTTTGAATCATTTGAAAAAAGCCCCTTCTCCTTTTATAAATATAAATTTATAAAATATTTAATTCCCATACCTTACATAATTCTATATTCTCATTAAAACACTTAGGAAAATCTATAAAAATTCCAAAAAAAATCTCTTTTAATATGTTTTCCAAATATGAAAATTTCAGACCCAAATCTTTTATTATTTAACCGTAAATAATTATTAACCTAAATTAACATTTTCTTTACTAGAAAATTCATATAATTTCCATAAATCAGAAATTTCTGAAAATCGAAACCCATCCCTAAATATTACTTATGACCTTCATAAAAATTCGCAAGGTAATTGGATGTCATTTTATAGGGTTTTCACCTTAAAATATATAAATTCAATATGAACAACCATAATTGATCAACAACTATATATACAATCATTCTTATTCAAAAACAAGGCAAATTAATGCAAAATATATGGAATTCATCTTAAAACCTAAAATAATAAAAATTTAAGATGTAAACATTATTCACCTTAGCTTTAGAGATTAAAGAGATTGAGATGTGAATGGATTTGATTTGCTTGAGCTTCTTCTAAGCTTTTCTCTATCTTCATCCTCTTTTTCTTGTTGATGCTGGCTGGCCAAAGTTTTGAAATTTTTTGATAAAATGAAATGGACGTGCAGGGAGTACACGACCAAGGGTTTAGGGCATAAGAGTGGCCTTTTTCCTATTTTACCCATCCTCTATTTCAGTTTAAATCCTATTTTAACTCATTGTTAAATGGCATGGCTACCCTTTTATTAAATCAAACCTCAATCCCCTAATCAACACATCATTTTATTTTATTTGACTAATTAAATATCCTATATAACATTAACAAAAATCTGGGTGTTGCACCTTTGTACTTAACATCATTTTATTGCCCATTGATATCAGATACAAGTTTCTATTTAAATATTTGTTCTTCTCTCTTCTTTCACATGAACCAAATAATTAATTATAAACTTGTGGCTGAAATCAGAGGGTTATGGATGGTTCTACATAAAGGGGCAATGAATGGTGCTACACACACACATATGTATATATATGTATATATATGTATATGTATGTACACACACACACATGTGTATATATATGTATGTATGTATGTATGTATGTATGTATTTATGTATATATGTATATATGTATATGTGTGTATGTGTATGTGTATGTATGTATGATAGAGTTAGGGGTACGCCCCAGTTATGTAATTTGTTATATATATCTAATTCATCGACCAATCTTATTCGAAATAAAGATGTTTTTTTATATTATATACTTGGAAAAAAAATGTGTTATATTAATTAATTAATTTAATTAAATGTATATTTAATCAAAAATCCATAAACGATGTGTTTTGTGATAGTAGTTTTAAAAAGTTGTAACCATGTGTAATTTATCATAATAAAAATAAATATATCATTTTAAATGTTTCTAGTCAAGATCCATCGAGACTAGATATCGGTGTATCCATTTAGATTAGAGTGCATAACGCTCTCCAAATATTCGGCAGTGTTTTACTCATGATTGCTGAGGGAACCAAGAGATTGCATACTAATAGTTATTGGATAACCATGGTACGATTCACTCGATAGCTTTCTGTTGATTAATATAATTAAGGTCAAATAGAAAATATCGATGTGGCTTATTTACACAATTCTCACGACCTGAGAATACTCTAGGCCTTCAATATGAAAGCTTTGCTATGATTATCATCAAATAATGGAATGGTGAAACATTATCCAAGAAAGGATTCGTCTCCTCATTTATATAGGTTTAGTATCATGGCTAATGTAAAGTCAAAGTCTCTGGTCAGAGCATTTTGGTTAATAATAATTATTACTATTGAATCAAGAACCTTGTATTTGGACTGTGGAGTTGAATATGGATGATATTGGAATTTGGATCATTGCAAAATTCCATAAATCCAAAGTGATATAGTTTCGACGAAGAGAATTTGTGTATAATAAAAGTCAAAACCGTGCAACACTTAACAAAGTGAAATTGTATTTTTACGAAAGCCAAGTAATCGATAAATTTGGCCAAAATGTCTCGCCACCTAATAAATGATGTGTCAATGTTAATATTCAAACAGTTTGATATTAATTGCTAACCAAATTTACACCCGACGAGTCACACAAGCGAAACGATGAATTCTCCTTCGACCAAACGATTTAATTAGTTTATAATTGTTATAATTTAATTAACATTTAATATTTATGAAAAATTATTTATAAATTTGATTTTGATTTGGTAGATGAATATTAAATGTATTTATAAAAATTAAAAATACACTAGTCGATATACGATATCGATAAGTGTTTTAAATTAGATTTAAAATGAAAAATATTCATTCGAGCTCTAAATGAGTTTATAGCCTAATATAGGGCTAATAGGATCAGATGGAATAAAGGAGTTAGAGGCGGCTAGTTGGTGGGTTAAAAGGAGCGAAAATAAGTGGCTAGGATGAAAGAATATTGAGTAAAATAGACGATATTCCTAAACTCACTCCTTTCCTTCCTCTATTTAAATATTTTTTCCTCCATTTGATAAGGATCTTTTTGCAGCCTCCATCCAAATTCCTTTGATTGTTGATCTAACCTCTCCCATCTCTCTAATATTCTAAGCTCAAATTGGATCAATTTATTTGTTATCCAATAGAGGAAGATCAATAGTTCAAGGATTAGTAATCTACCGAATCAGAGAAGGTTTCAAAGGGGAGAGTTCATCTTTTCAATGTATGCTTTAAGAATTTGGTTCTTAAGTATGATTTCCATCTGATTATAATTTATGATATTTTGAATAATATTTCATTATGTATATATATTATATTGTTAATTAAGTAACGAATTTGATATGCATTAATGTTATCACAAGCTAGTTTGGCTATATGTATGTATATACTTATAAATTCAAAAATTAGTTTTTTATATCAAGTCTTTACAGCCGCTTATTATTGTAATGACCCGTAAATCCATACCCCTTTGAGCTGACAAATTCTCCAATAGTACAACTCAAAATGGATGGAAATACGAACCATTAGGGTTAAAGAAGAAAGATGTAAAAGAAGAAATAGAAAACAACATCAGAATCTCACAATCGCAATGGAATAACATATAATAGATAACAACAGACTTTTATATAAAGAAACTGTAACCGTATTATATATTACATCATCAGAGTACAACATCAAATGAAACACAAGAATAGACAGTTATATTAACTTGTCCCCACAGAAACTGATTATGCATCAATCCATACATAGCGGATAATATATCAAATACGTGTGATACGTCTCTCCATCCAGCTCGTCTCCTGAGCTCCACAACATACTTTCCTGTATCTATAATTCTCAATCTGACCCAAGCATTATAATAAAACAATACCCGAGTCAGTCTGGAAAACCAGCGTGAGAAACCAATTGGATTATTAAAGTTTTAAAATCCTTTGAAATCAAAGGTATCTCGTAAGACCACGCCACATAAATATGTCGGGTATTTACCTTGTGATAACCAAAACATTTTTATCAAATCCGTCTGATATTATAGTAGTGTCTATAGAAAGTAAAATAAAATCTAGCTGAAATGCTTGCATCTCATGTTTCAGCAATAGTTGGGCATAATCAAAACCATACAGGCGCTTATTAGAGATTGGATTTCATACAATGGCGGGGCTACCGTGGTACCTCCCATCATAGTACGTGGTCTAGATCACCGTATCGAGGATCCACCCGGATCACCTGCTACACAAGATCGGAGCTAACCCTTACTGGATAGTCCGAATAAGATCACCCCGCGGTTGGGATCAGCAACCGCCCACACAGCCGAAATAAAGGAACATCTAGACAAGGATGGCCTTACCATAATTGGTTGCTAACCACTTAGCCTTGCTGCACCTCCCTTGTTTTAGCCATTCCCGGTTGATGAGGCTCGAGGCCATGCGTTACCTTTTTAGCACACATACACTTAGAATGCTCATCGTCCTCGTAATGATGTTCTGATAGCATTCGTCCATACAAGTCCGTTTCAGGTCCGAACGAAACCAAAGGCACTACCCCTACTACATCCATTTTGGAATCACCATCAGGATTAGTAGCGTTTAGCCCTTGCACTTCACTGCTCCTTCTTCGACTCCAAGCTTTTGTCTCCCTCGTGAAAACGTTCAAACCGGATCAAAGTGCTTTTTGGAAAGTTAATCCCGATCCCGGTCTCTTCGAAATGATCAATGCATTGGTCAATATTGATAGTCGGTTATTTAACTATCATATAATATCCACAAACATCCATCAGGCCTTAATAATTTTCCAAATTATTTATTTTAAAATATCTTCGCAAGATATTTTTCCACTCTTCAACCCTTTGAAAATAGTTTTCAAATCACTTTTTCTCTCGTGGAATAAATTTCCACCCACTTGTTTTATTTCCACCGAAAAGCACCAAGTTCTTTAAAATTAAATTTTTAGTGAAGTTAAACTACTTTATTCAAAATATACACTTAAAAACACTAAAAATATAAAATTACCTAAAACATTTTATTTCAAATACCAGTTATGAAATTCTAAAATGATTTCTCATGTAAGACTTAAGCCAAAAACTAATTTAAAAATAAAAGTTATTCTATAAGGTATAAATGTTTAAATAATTGTCTTTTAAATCATAATACCAGTTAAAACTCTAAAATACTTTACTTATATAATTAACTTAATAAATATTTACTTTTAAAAATTCTAAAACCACTAACTAATAATTTCTTTCTAAAACATTCTTTTTAAATCCATTTTAAACTTTTAACTTATACTTGGATATCTTTCTTTGAAAATATACTTGGCATTTTAGGAAAATACACTTTCCTTTCCACCTTTAAAAATAAAACAACTTTTAAATTTAAAACACATTTCCCATCTCTTTTAAATTCCCACCATGAATATATTCTTTCAAATTTATCCACCGATAAATATTTCACTTTATTTATAAACCCAGTTTAAATTTCCATACCTCATTCTCTTTTAATTACTATTTCTAATCACCTAATCGATTTAAAAATCAATTTTCTAAATTTAATTCCCCATAGAATTATTTCTCGATTTAATCGAGTTTATTAAAAATCTATTAATTCTAAATTCTCCTTTTAATTATGATTTAAAATCTTATTTAAAACTGAAAATATCTTATTCACACTTTATTTCAAAATTCTTCTTTTATTTCTTCCCAAACCTTTTAAATCCAGAATTTAAAAATAAATTCCTATAATTTTTAGACAATATCACTTAAGTCTCCAAAACTCTTTTATTTTTAAATTTAAAAATCAAACTCTTATACTTTTCTAAATTCGATCTTTAATTTACCCAAATTCACTATAATTTTTTTATGAAACATCCCGCAAACCCGTACCCCTTGAGTCGACACTGTTCTCCATCACATCAACTCAAGATGAATGGAAATACGAACCATTAGGGTTAAAGAAGAAGAGGTAGAAGTAGAAAATAGAAAACAATGTCAGAATCTAACCATCGCAGCGGAATAAAATATAATAGATAATAACCGATCTTTACACAAAAGAAAACTATATCAATTTTATACATACATCACCAGGATACATCATCAGCGTTCAATGACATCAATAACATACAATCTGGACAGTCATATAAACTTGTCCTCAAAACTGAATACACAGCGGAGTAATAATCAAGTATGGCAGAACGTATCGCCATCCAGCTCGTCTTCTGAGCTCCACAGCATCATATCCTGTATTCTATAATACTCGGTCTGACCCGAGCATTATAGTTAAAGAACACCCGAGTCAGTCTGGAAAACCAGCATGAGAAAACCACACTCAAATTGATTATTAAAATTTCAAAATTTCTTTTGAAAACAAAAGCATCTCGTAAAACCACGCCACAAATAAACATTCGGGTTTTTACCTTACGATAGCTAAAACACTTTTTATTAAAATTCTCTGATATTATAATAGTGTCTATAGAAAGTAAAATAGAATCTAGCTGAAATGCTTGCATCTCACGTTTCAACAATAGTTGGGCACAATCAAAACCGTATGGGCGCTTAGGAAAAATGGATTTCCAACTAATGACTAGGCACTGGGGTACCACCTGTCACGGTACCTGGTCTAGATCAGCATACCGAGGATCACTCCCGACCCCCTACAACACAAGACCGGGACAACCCCTTACTGGATAATCCCGAGTAAGATCACTCCACGGTTGGGATCTGCAACCGCACCACTAAGCCGAATAAAAGGGACATCTAGACAGGGATGACCTCACCCTAATGGGCGCTACCCACCGAGCCTTTTTGCATAACCCCTGATTTTCAGTCATTCCTGGTTGATGAGGCTTGAGGCTAAGCGTTGCCTTTTTAGAACATATCCCTTAGAATGCTCACCGTCCACCTGACGATGTTCTGAAAGCATTCATCCATACAAGTCCGTCCTGGGTTCGAACGGAACCGAAAGGCACTACTCCTACTACATCCATTTTGCAATCATCATCAGGATTAGTAGCGACTAGCCCTTGCACTTCACTGCTCCATCTTCGACTCCGAACTCTTGTTTTCCACACGAAAACGTACAAACTGGATCGAAATGGTTTTCGAGAAATTAAACCCGATCCCGGTCTCTTCGAAACGATCAGCGCATTGGCCAATATTGATAGTCGATTATTTAACTATCAATTAACATCCACAAACAACCATCAAACAATAAATAATCTCCCAAATTATTTATTAACCTCAAATACCTTTGCAAGATATATTTCCATTTTCAACCCTTTTTGAAAATGGTTTCAAACCTCACTTTTCTCATGAAATAAATTTTCAAATATTTTTTTCCACTGAAAACACCAAGCACAAAAACTTTAGATTTTTAAAATAATTTAAAACACTTTATTATATAATATCCTTTAAAACATTTAAATTGAGAACTACTTCAATATTTTATTAAAAATATATACTTTAGGAATATTTAAAATGAGGTTACTTTATAAAATATAAAACTAGATTTTCTCTTTTTAAATCAAAATACCAAGTCATCTTTAAATAATTGCTACGATAATAAATTTGAAAAATACTTACTTTAGAATTTAAATATTTTAGAAATAATAAATTTTTCAAAACATGCTTTTTGAAACAACATTAAAACTTTTAACTTATATTTAAAATTTTACTTTGAAAACGTACTTGGCTATCCAAGGAAATATACTTCTCCTCACATCCTTTAAAAATAAATCACTATTTATTTTTAAACAAATTTTCCCATTTCTTTAATAAATTCCCATCGTGAATTTATTCTTCAAATATCCACTGATATATCACTTTGCTTTTATAAACCTAGTTTATAAATTTCATAGTCACATTCTCCTTCAAATTTCCAATTTCAAACACTTAAATCAATTTCCAAATTGATTTCCAATTTACTCCATTTTGAAATAAATCTCTTTACTTACTCACTTTTTTTTAAAATCCATTAACTTCATATCTTATTTCTCCATTTTGATTTAAAATCTTTTAACTGAAACATACCAATTTCCAATTTCCAAAAATTCCTTCTTTATCTTTAAATAAAGTTAAACCTTGAATTTTAAAGTAAATTCTTTATTCCTTTAAATAATATCACTTAAGTTTTACAATTCATTATTTTCTATTTATTCAAAATCCTCTTTCCATACACGGAATTTATTTACTAAAATTTTAAAATCGCTTTTACTTCTTCAAATTCATTCTTAAATTTATTCAAATTCTCTATGATTATTTTACTAAAAAAATTCACTGTTTTATTTTCTTTTCAAAAAATCCAACTCTATATATTTTGATAATTCAGTGAACCGAAATATATTCAAGCAAACCATAGCATTCAATATTCCAATTATCAATATAATTCATCGCAGAATATCAAATATTCATAACACAGAATATTAAATAATCTAAATAATTTTGAGGAATCTAGTTGGATCCCTCCAACCTATTTCCCTGAATCCACAGATGTTAGCACAACATAAAATACTAATTCCATTTCGAGGTGGAATATCGTGGTATATGTGTTTACATAATATCATCCGCTATTATGCGGCGCATAGGGTCTCATCCACTATATAATGCGGGAAATCAATCACTCCAATATATACTGTATACTATATATAATATAGCAATCAAATCAATTCAATAATTCAACTAATTATTTAAATTTAACCATTTAAATTTAAATAGGAATCCAGTAGAGTGAGATTAACTCATCTTTATTTGTTTGCAGTCCACTTCAATTTCAACTTGGTTTCCTGGGTTATAACCTTGTATAAATATTTATAATTTTTTCAATATTCGAGTCAATTGAACAATTAAATTTTCATTTGATAATTTAATTAACCAGAGATTTCATTCTAAACAAACAAATTTAATTTTAAACGGATTTCCATTTATAGAATATTTTAGCGATCCAACAATTAAATAAGTTAAACATCTTAATATTTATTTCTAAGATGAAATAGTAAGTATATATATATTTATTCCTTCTTTCTCTTTTGGAATCACAAATATATACTTATAAAATAACTTATATAGATTCAAAATCCAATTTTTAAATACTCTTCAACATTTTAAAATCCTCATAAATTTTCAAAATCTTATCTTTGAAACTATAGATATACACTTATAAATTAATCTGTATTACCATTTTGAAGTTTTATTTTCCTAAATCTTGTCTTCATAAATTCTTTTCTGTTTTATATAAACTCAAAAATACCTTACTGTAAAATCAAACACCAAGTTATATACACACGTATGTGTATATATATATATATATATATATATATATATATCTTACTGTAAATGTTTTTTTCTTTAATCAAAATACATATGTTTATAAAATTCAGTAAGAACAGAAATCTGATACCTCCCAGGCTAGTTAGAACTCATCTGCCCTTCACTTCGACTCGACTACATCGGCCTCTAGTAGCAGCAGCCTCCATAGCGACGCCATCGAAGACGTAAACTCAACTCCATCACCACATCTCGAGCTTTCGTTTTTACGGCCTCGTCCCTAAAACCCCATGCCAACGAGAAACCACGCCACCGCGTCCTCCCCTGTGTGTTACCTCCACTAGCGCCACCCTCTAGACCAACCCTGCAACGACCTCGCGACAACAACTTGCCGGCCACCACATCGTCCTTGCCGCCTTGTTCGCCTCGAACGCTCGCGAGCCTCACAATCGAACTCGAATGAGAGAGCGTGGCCATTATGAACGAGAGGTTTTTTTTAAAGACCGTCGTTCGATATTAGGTATTTTTACTTGGTGAGGGAAGAAAAAATAATTTTTGAACCAGGGGAAATCGTTTCTTCGGTTATATTTTATTTCTTTTCTTTTAAAAAAAGATACGTGCAATTCCAACGAACACGTGTTGGAAAGCAGGACACGTATCTCTTTGAGATGAAGGCTATTCAAATTCAAATTCCAACCGTTTTCGATTAACGTAGCTCACAATCTCGATCTCCAATCGAGGCTTGCCGTTAGGCGTTTATAATGTTAAACCCCTATTCCGGACACAACGGAAAAGTTTTCGAGTCCTAATTCGATCGTATGGGAAAGATAGCGTTTTGGATCGAGTTATTATATTAAATTTTTGATATAGACTCAGTACGTTTATATGTCGTACCCACACACAACAACTCCAAACATTACGAAAATTGAAATCGATAATAATGCAATATTATGGATCCAATGGAACTGGTTTCGTCGAAATCCGATACTGTGCCTCGGAAGGCTATTTTTAAACATCGATTTAAACAATAAAATTTCAAAACTTAACAAAACATTCCCAAATTCAATTTCAACATTTTTATTATCTTCAGTATTATCGATATAAATTTTACAAACCCTTAAATTATTTGTATCAGGCTTAAAACTGAAGATTCAATAATTTACCTAATTTCAGTTTATTAAATCCAATAACTTAATTGCTAAATAATAAAAATATTTGAATTCAAGTTAAAATTAACTTTTAAATATTTAAAATCGACTAAATATTCCAATTTCAAACATCCAAAAATTCCAGGTCGTCACATTTTACTTACAATTTCCCTTTTTATTCCCTTTAAAAAAAATATAAACTTATATATATTTTCTTGAAATACCAATATATATTCAACCAAGCCATAGCATGCAAAAATTTAAATTCCCAATATAATCATCACAGATTATTACATAAATCACATCACTGAATATAAAATAATTCAATATTTTGAGGAATCTAATTGGATCCCTCCAACCTGTTTCCCTGCATCCACAAATATTAGCACAATATAAAATACCAATCCCACTTCGTGGAGGAATATCGCGGTATATGGGTCATCCGCTTTATGCGGGGAGCATAGGTTCTCATCTGCTATATAAAACGGGAATATCTATCACTCCAATATATGTATGTATATATATATAATATCACATCCAACTGATATTAAATTTTCGATTCAAGTAAACAACCAATAATTTAAATTTAACTATTTAAATTCGAAAGATAATCCAAATGAGTGAGATTAACTCACCTTTGATTTTTGTCTACAATCCATTCCATCTCGACTATTTCCTTCACGATTTTGGACCTTGTAACAACATTGTATGGTTTTATTAATTTTTGTACTAATCGAATGATCAATTATCAATAAATAAATTTGATTAACTAATTATTCCATTTAAACTAATTTTTCCTACAATAAATAAATTTTAAGTTACAAAAAAAAATTGATTAAGTTAATCTCCTTACATGCTACTTTAAAATAAACATGTAAATTTAAAATGTAAGTATGTATATTTATTTTGACTTTGAAATTACTTATATATATACATACTTATAAAATAGTCTACATAGATTTAAAAATCTACTCTTATATAAACTTTCAAACCTTTAAAATTCCTATTCTTCTCAAACTTCATCTACATACATATATATATATATATATATATATATATATATATACACACGATTACCCAAATAGTATGTACTTCATTTAAAAAAAATTCTCAAACCAGACAAAATTTTCTACTTTAAACTTTAAATATTTTATTAAACTAAAAAAGAATTTTCGTTCACCCTACTGTAAATATTCTTATTATATTTTTTTAACCAATTGAGAATATTGAGAATATAAGCAAATTCAGAGGATAATTTACTTTCACATTCCTGTTTTCAATTTAGTATATATGTCAGAGATAATAATAGCAAAGTTAATATAAAAAAAAGAGAGAGTTAACCTTAATATTGAACAGGGGAAGAGATCATGAGCTAAACTCTGCACGCGACTACCTTTGAGAACTACACGACGACATCAGTCCACCTCGAGAAATCGCGATGCCGACTCTACATAACTCCTTCCCACTCGCGTACTCTACCGTTGCCATTCGCGATTTCGATCATGATCCACCTTTTCACTCGTTCCTTCCCACTCAAATCGAGTCGCGACTTCGAACGGTGAGGAGGAAGAAAAAATCAAGTAACCGTCCCAACGAAAAAGCATTTACAATTTTACTCATGCGGCCACATTTCCATTTGAATTGAAGAAAAAAAAGAGCGGCCATTATTTGATTTTTCTGATTTCGATTAATTTGGGTTTCTATTTGTTTTGTGAGAGGAGTATTAATTTGAAAAGAACGAAGTTAGGCTCGGGTTTCTCTCTTTTTTTAAAAAAAACGCGTGTTAAACTTGAGAAAACACGTGTTGTTCCAGAAGACACGTGTTGATATTATTTGTTTTTTGACTGGTCATAATATACAAAATTTTAATTTAAATTGAATTCAAATGTCTCGAAATCGAGCAAAAAATATCGACCTCCTATCGCGGTGTGCCAATAGGCGTTCGTAATTTTAAGCCCCCATTTCAAACGCAATGGAAAAGGTTTTGGGTCCTAATTCGATTTTATGGAGAAGATATCCTTTTAGACTCAGTTATTATATTGAATTTCAATATAAATTTCAGCACGTTTATCTATTGTACGATCACATGACAACTCCAAATGCTACGAATTTTGAAATCCAATAATAATACACTATTACGGATCCAGTTGAACTGGTTTTGTCGAAATCCGAGATTGTGCATCTGAAGGCTATTTTTAAATATCAATTAATACAATATATTTTTAAAACCGAACAACACACTTTCAAACTCATATTTAAAGCATATATTATCTCCAGCATTATAAATGTAAATTTTCCAAGCCTTTGAAATATTTTTAACCAGCTTAAAAACCAAGATTCACTATTAAATTATTAAATTCAATAATTTAACTACCCAATAAATGGAGATATTTGAAATTTAAGTTAAAATTAACCCTTCTAAATATTTAAAATCAATTAAATATTCCAATTTCAAATATCCAAAATTTCGGGTCGTCACATTCCTCTCTGCTTAAAAGAATTTCGTCTCCGAAATTAGTAGTTAAGGTGAATGGTCCAATACCCGTTTCTATTTTTCCCAAAACCAAACAATTTCAATATTTTCCCAAAACAAATCTTTTGACTAAGAACACACTAACACCATTACTAACTTTCCAGACTCATCTATAGTTTCCAAATAACATTACTTACTCAACCATTCAAATTTATCAAATTTTAAAATATCAAAATTTTCTCAAAATTTTTCTAACTCCCTAAGTTTTTAAAAAATTTCGCCGGCGTCTCCTTTGTGCAGCTAGATTGGTACAACTACAAAATGCCCCTACGGGTCCCCGAATTTCAAAAGAAAACAAAAGCCAAGTGGCTAGATCAGAAAACATCAAATTTCATATGACAATTTAAATACATACCTCTTTGTCGTGGATTTCAAATTATCTTCTGAATTTGAAAACATCAATTTATCCTTTGCTATTAATTACCTACACCCTACTCATCAATAATATCTAATCATAGAATTCAAAATCATTTTACTCATTTCTTTACAAAATTTTCAATATTAGCTTTTCTTAAGCCGTACGATGTACACATATCATCCGTACGCAATATCGAATCCAATCACTCACTCGATCATACAATTTCACTTCCGAACTAGTATCGTCCACCCACTTCCTAGTGTGGACTCAGATATGGTTTCTTGATCAGAAACTGTCATTCTCCTTGCATAGCCGTAAACTATTATAGAGAATTTCCAGAATCAATCAAAAATCCATATCCAGAGTTTGCCGTCGAAAATCAAGTGAAAAATTCCAATTCGGATCGATATGACTCTTGAAATTCTATGCTCGAATCTGGATCAGATCGCCATGCGAATATAATAATATACGTACATCCCACATATTTATCTTAATTGATTATAAGCTATATCAATTCTCTTTTATTCACATTTATTTTGATTTCTATTCACTTATTCACAATTATCATTTCACGCTCTTTTATTAAACCTTTATTCAAATATTAACTTTGTATATTTCTCCATTTCAAATTTACTTAAGGATTTCACCATCCATTTCTTCTTAAGTTCAATATAAATATTTTACGCACTTAAATATTTATTTTCACTTCACTACTGAAGTTATATATCCATTTCCATTCAACTTTGCATTTCTAATGCTTTTTGAATTCAATTTACCCTCCAATTTTAAATATTGAATTTTATTCACTTTATCCCAAACCATATTTAACTAACCATTTCTTTAATTAGTTCCACTTACTAATTTATTCATATCTCAACCACTTTTTATTTCCAAACCATTATTATCTTTAGTCCTCTTCGAACTACTTCTACACTTCACTTTTCACAATTTAAATTAAGTATCATTTCAATATTCAATTTCAATTCGTTTGCTTACCTATTTAAATTAATTAGTTTACTTACTAATTTTATTTTCAATCCTTTGTTTTGATTAGCCCACTTAACTAATTTTCCATTTATTTAAAAATTTTAAATTAACTAGTTCATTCACAAATTTATTTTCAACTTAATAAATTTTATTTCAATAACCATTCCATTTAGTCCACTTAGACTTTTTCCTCAAGTTCACTTTTATTTAATTTGATTCCGCACTTCAATTTCAATTCAAATTTTTAGCTTATACAAATTTTCCACTTATTTAAATTCCACTTGCTAACTTCTTTAAATTTACGTCATTTAATTGGCCTACATTCTAATTATTTCGTTTTCTTACTTATTTCAAATTTTTAATTCTTCTTCAAGTTAAATTTTTCTATTCAAGAAAATTCCAAATCTTACAGTTATCAATCACATTTATTTTAAATAAGATTTCAGAGTCTTTTAAACAATTACTCGATATTTCAAAATAACTTTTGAAATTAATTATATACAAAATTCATTTGCATATTAATTTATCCTTTGAATTTCAAAACCAAACAAAGTTTTGCAAACAACTCCAATTTAATACAATTTGGCAGCAATTTCTCTCCTGGAAACTCGAAAGTGAACATCGATGATGCTACAGTCATCACTGAAATTATTTTCCAGCGATGGAAAAGAGTTTAGTGCTTTTAATCTTTTTGAAAACATTTTCAAATATTTCTAATTCCAAATCTCACCAGATTTCAAATCCAATTCAAAAACATTCCTAAAATAATATCACCATTATTCTTCCAAAACCATTGAAAATCATTTTCAAACTCAAAGGAATTCAATTTTCAAAATTTTGAATTCCAAATCCTTTCAATTCATATTTAAATATTACTCTGGAAATTTTAATTTCATTTTCAATTATAGATCACATTTATAATTCACATTTACAAATCCCATTTATTATATAAATTTATTCCTTAACCTTTGGTTATAATTTTAATCCCTAGTTCAATTTCCACACAACAATGATAATAATTTAATATTATCACTTCCTAACAACCAAGCAACCATATATAACTATAATAATTTACGAAAAATTATTTCTTTTATATACAAAAATAATTTGGGTAAAATTATTTCATTTACCCTATTTTAAAACAATACTGTGTCGGTTTATCTTGTTTAAGAGTTTAGAAACCCTCATCGTTGATATGGCGTCCCACATATCGACCATAATCCATAAACATTCAACCGGTAAGTCAACACAATAAAAAAATTATATTCACTAACAAATACGCTTTCATATCTATTAATAAACTCAATCTCATTCTAGAGCACTATTGACTCTACCGCTAATGAAAATTCCCCACCAGAGCCAAGGTTCTCGCTTAACCTTCAGCTCTGATACCAATGTAATGACCCATAAATCCGTACCCCTTTGAGCCGACAAATTCTCCAACAATACAACTTAAAATGGATGGAAATACGAACCATTAGGGTTAAACAAGAAAGAGGTAGAAGAAGAAATAGAAAACAACATCAAAATCTCACAATTGCAGCAGAATAACATATAATAGATGATAACAAACTTTTATACAAAGAAACTGTAACCGTATTATATATTACATCATCAGAGTACAACATCAAACACACAACACTGGACAGTTATATTAACTTGTCCCGGCAGAAACTTATTATGCATCAATCCATACACAGCGGATAATACATCAAATATGTATGATACGTCTCGCCATCCAGCTCATCTTCTGATCTCCACAACATCCATTCCTGTATCTATAATACTCGGTCTGACCCAAGCACTATAATAAAACAATACTCGAGTCAGTCTGGAAAACAACCGTGAGAAAACACACTCAATTGGATTATTAAAGTTTCAAAATCCTTTGAAATCAAAGGTATCTCGTAAGACCATGCCACAAATAAACATGTCGGGTTTTTATCTTACGATAACCAAAACATTTGTATCAAATCCGCCTGATATTATAATAGTGTCTTTAGAAAGTAAAATAGAATCTAGTTGAAATGCTTGCATCTTACGTTTCAGCAATAGTTGGGCACAATCAAAACCGTACAGGCGCTTATTGGTGATTGGATTCCATACAATGGCTGGGCTATTGGGGTACCGCTAGTCGCAGTACGTGGTCTAGATCACCGTACTGAGGATCCACCCTGATCACCTGCTACACAAGACCGGAGCTACCCCTAACTAGATAGTCCGAATAAGATCACTCCCACGGTTGGGATCTACAACCTCCCATACAGCCGAAATAAAGGGACATCTAGACAGGGATGACCTTACCCTAATTGGTTGCTAACCACTTAGTCTTGCTGCACCTCCCCCGTTTTAGCCATTCCCGGTTAATGAGGCTCGAGGCCATGCGTTACCTTTTTAGCACACATACACTTAGAATGCTCATCGTCCTCCTGACGACGTTCTGGTAGCATTCGTCCATACAAGTCTGTTTCGGATCCGAACGAAACCGAAGGCATTACTCCTACTACATCAATTTTGGAATCACCCTCAGGATTAGTAGCGATTAGCCCTTGCACTTCACTGCTCCATCTTCGACTCCAAGCTCTTGTCTTCCTCACGAAAACATTCAAATCGGATTGAAGTGGTTTTCGAGAAATTAATCTCCATCCCGGTCTCTTCAAAACGATCAGCGCATTGGCCAATATTCATAGTCGGTTATTTAACTATCATAAACATCCACAACATCCATCAGGCCTTAATAATTTCCCAAATTATTTATTTCAAAATATTTTCGCAAGATATTTTTCCAGTCTTCAACCCTTTGAAAATAGTTTTCAAATCACTTTTTCTCTCGTGGAATAAGTTTCAACCCACTTGTTTTATCCCACTGAAAAGCACCAAGTTCTTTAAAATTAGATTTTTAAAGATGTTAAACTACTTTATTCAAAATATACACTTAAAAACATTTAAAATATAAAACAACTTATAATACTTTATTTAAAATACCAGTTATGAAATTCTAAAATAATTTCTTATGTAAAACTTAAGCCAAAAACTAATTTCAAAAAAAGTTATGAAATTCTAAAATTTTTAAAACCACTAAATAATAATTTCTTTGTAAAACATTTTTTTAAAATCCATTTTAAACTTTTAACTTATACTTGGAAATCTTTCTTTGATAATATACTTGGCTTTTCAGGGAAATATACTTTCCTTTCCACCTTTAAAAATAACACCACTTTTATTTTTAAAACACGTTTCCCATGTCTTTTAAATTCCCACCATGAATTTATTCTTTCCAATTTATCCTCCGATAAATATTTCACATTATTTATAAACCCAGTTTATAATTTCCATAGCTCATTCTCTTTTAATTACTGTTTCTAATCACTTAATCGATTTAAAAATCGATTTTCTAAATTTAATTCTCCATAGAATTATTTCTCGATTTATTTGAGTTTATTCAAAATCCATTAATTCTAGATTTACTTCTTAATTATGATTTAAAATCTTATTTAAAACTGAAAATATCAATTTCACACTATATTACAAAACTCTTCCTTTATTTCTTACCAAACCATTTAAATCCTGAATTTAAAAATAAAATCCTTTAATTTTTAGACAATATCACTTAAGTATCCAAAACTCTTTTAGTTTCAAATTCAAAAATCAAACTTTTATAGTTTACCAAATTCGATCTTTAATTTACCCAAATTCACTATAATTATTTTACTGACAATTTCCCATTTTATTTCCTTTAAGAAAAATCCAAACTTATATATATTTTCGTGAAATACCAATATATATTCAACCAAGCCATAGCATTCCATAATTTCAATTCCCAATATAATCGATATAATCATCACAAATTATCACATAAACCACATTATTGAATATAAAATAAATTCAATATTTTGAGGAATCTAGTTGGATCCCTCCAACCTGTTTCCCTGAACCCATAGATATTAGCACAATATAAAATACCAATCCCACTTCGAGGTGGAATATCGCGGTATATGAGTCATCCGCTATTATGCGGGACGCGTAGGGTCTTATCCGCAATATAATGTAGGAATATCAATCACTCCAATACATACATACATAGATATATATATATATATATATATATAATATCACATCCAAGTGATATTAAATTTCCAATTCAAGCAAACAACCAGTAATTTAAATTTAACAATTAAATTCGAAAGGTAATCCAAATGAGTGAGATTAACTCAACTTTGATTTTTGTTTGCAATCCATTCCATCTCGACTATTTTCTTCACGGTTTTCGATCTTGTAACAACATTGTATGGTTTTATTAATATTTGAACTAATCGAATGATCGATTATCATTAAATAAATTTAATTATTTATTTATTCCATTTAAAATAATTTTTCCTATAATGAATAAATTTTAAGTTACGAAAATAATTGATTAATTTAGTCTCCTTACATACTATTTTAAAATAAAAGGATAAATTTAAAATGTAAATATGTATATTTATTTTGCTTTTGAAATTAGATATATATACACTTATAAAATAGTCTATATAGATTTCTAAATCTATTCTTATATAAACTTTCAAACCTTCTAAAATTCCTATTCTTCTCAAACTTCATATATATATATATATATATATATATAGATATATATATATACATGATTACCCAAACAGTATGTACTTTATTTAAATTTTTATCAAACTAGACAAAGTTTTCTACTTTAAACTTTATATATTTTATTAAACTAGAATAGAATTTGCTTTCACCCTGCTGTAAATATTCTTATTATATTTCTTTTACCAATTGAGAATACTGGTGAATAAAACAAATTCAGAGGATAATTTGCTTTCACATTCCTGTTTTTAATTTAGCATACGTGTGTGTGTGTATATATATATATATATATATATATCAAAGATAATAATAAAAACTTTATATAAAAAAGAGAGAGTTAACCTTGATATCGAACAGGGGAAGAGATCACGAGCTAAACTCTGCATGCGAATACCTTCGAGAACCGCACGACGAGACCAGTCCACCTCGAGAAATCGCGATGTCGACTCTGCCAAACCCCTTCCCACTCACGTACTCTACTGCTACCGTTTGCGATTTCGTTCGTGATCCACCTCTTCGCTCGACCATGCCTACTCAAATTGAGTCGCAACTTCGAACGGTGAGGAGGAAGCAAAAATTGAGTCGCCGTCCCAACGAAAAAGCATTTACAGTTTTACTCATTCGGCCACTTTTCCATTTGAATTGAAGAAAAATAAGAAGAGCCGCCATTATTTGATTTTTTTTATTTCGATTAATTTGGGTTTCTATTTGTTTTGAGAGAGGGGTTTTAATTTGAAAAGAACGAAGATAGGCTCAAATTTCTCTTTATTTTTAAATTCCCGTTAAACTAAAGAAAACACGTATTGTTCTAGGAGACATGTGTTGATATTATTTGTTTTTGACTGGTCACATATACAAATTTTCATTTAAATTGAATTCAAATGTCTCGAAATCGAGCTAAAAATATCGACCTCCTATCGAGGCATGTCATTATGCGTTCGTAATGTTATGCCCCTATTTTGAATGCAATGGAAAAGGTTTCAGGTCCTAATTCGATCGTATGGAGAAGATAGCCTTTTGGACTCAGTTATTATATTGAAAATTGATATAAATTTCAGCGCGTTTATCTACCCTACGATCACTTAACAACTCCAAATGCTATGAAATTTGAAATTCGATAATAATACACTGTTACGGATCCAATGGACCTTGTTTCGTCGAAAACCAAGACTGTGCCTCGAAAGGCTATTTTTAAATATAAATTTAAACAATATATTTTTAAAACTAAACAAAACACTATCAAACTCATATTTAAAACTTCTACTATCTCCACTATTATAAATATAAATTTTCCCAGCCTTGAAATATTTTTAAGCAGCTTAAATACCAAGATCACTATTTTACCCAATTTCAAATTATTAAATTCAATAATTTAACTACCCAATAAATGGAGATATTTGAAACTTAATTTAAAATTAACCCTTTTAAATATTTAAAATGAATTAAATATTCCAACTTCAAATATCCAAAATTTTGGGTCGTCACAATTAAACATATATATTAATTATTATTACTACTACTACTACTACTACTACTACTACTATTATGGCTACTACTACTATTACTATATATATAACTTAATTATAAATATATGGTTTAAATTTAATTACAATATGATTCTATGGCAAAAATTGATCATAGAATTTTATACATATAACCATACAACAAAAGTAATTTTTAATGGCAAAAATTGATTTTTATAATTAGTTATTATTATTTAATATTATTTTAATCGATATACTACATGAATAAATCATATAAATTATTTTTGAAATTTTACAAAGTTAATAAATTAATGAAAAATTAAATTTGACCGAAAAAATTTTAAAAAAAAATTCAAACCTCAAAATATTATTTATGATTTACTGAAAATTTATAATTTCAAAAAATATTTTGAAAATTGTATTTTATGTTATTTCAAATGAATATTCAACTAAAAATATTTTTTAATTAAAAAATTTAATAATAGAAAAAATTGTGTTGTACATGAAAGTGTGCTATGGATCGTGTAATATGGATATATGATAATATAGAGTATAGTGATGATAGTAATACAGTAAATAGTGCGGAATATAAAAGCTGTATAATAAAATGACACCAGAGATTTTTATACTGGTTTGGAGCACCGTCCTACGTCCAGTCCTAGACTCCTTTTAGAATTTCACTAAAACAACAACCCTCACTTAACCCGGAGGAACAGGTATACACAACCCTTGAGCAGCCAAACAGGGACCTGAGGAGCAGAATAGGATTTCGCCTTAGCAGTCGAAGAGGACTTCACACGCCTGAACAGCATAACAGGACTTCAAGAAATATAAAAGATTGTTTTGACTTTGTGTGTTCTAATAACACAGAATTGTCACTTGTATTACACCCTTCCTATAGTTTTCTCCTCGAGTATAAATATATATATTTGAAGTTTATGAAGAATAGAAAGGTATAATATTGCTTTAATGCAGAATAATTGAAAGTATAATTGCAAATAGATTCAAGAGATTTAGATATAAAAATTCGGTGATTTGAAATCAAGTTAGAGTATGTATTTTATAGGTTAGAAAGCAGCGACTGTTGATGAAGAGTTTCGATTGAAGTGTTGTGTCCAAATCTTTTTGTAGAGGATCGTAACTCTTCACAAATAGTCGTGTCTTTTCAAAAAGTAGCTTTTGTAGAAATTCAATCAACTGAACCTCTGGGTCAGTCGACTGAATATTTTAAATATATATTTGCATATCTGTGCACCTATGCATGTTGCACAGAAATTTTCAGGTCAGTCGACTGAGCCTCTGGGTCAGTCGACTGACCTGGTAATATCTGTGCAATTTGCACAGTTTACACAGGTATAATAATATATATAACTTTAAATGCTTTTATAATATAATATATATCATATGTGCTTATATATGTGTAAGTTATTTGAAAATAAGAAGGTTAAATATATAAGCTAATATATACGTAAACGAGGATAATATACGTAAACGAGGGTAGGTTTTAACAAAATTGACCTAAGACTCAAAAAAAAAAATTGATGCACCGATTTTGAAGTCTTGTCTCCTTGTAGTATATATTCCCTTTTTGTCGTAGCAGTTGTCAAATCTGTATATCGTAGTGATAGCTTTGTGTCATAAATCAAAACCAAGTCTCAACAGTACACACGATCTGAAAATGTTAGAGTAAATTAATTTCTTTTAATAAAAAATATATTTATTTTATCTTATATATTGGAACATATATTATTCACGGTTTAATAAAAATATATTATATATATATCATTTTAATATTAAAATAACTTATTTATATTTAAGTAGATGTTTATAATAATATGCACATATATATGTATACATTTATATGTTATTTATAAATTATAAACATACATACATACGTATATATATATAAACATTTTACAGTTACATAAAATTAATTAAAAAAACTTAACATATGCATATGTATGTGTGTATGTATGTATCATTTTCTATATATATATATATATATAATATGTATATATAAGTAATAGTGTTTACACACACACACACACACACACACACACATATATATATATATATATATTTGGACAACATACATTTCATATCGATTGAGCTAACATATCAATTGTGATGTAAATTCCAACTTTTATATGCGGACATGTTACACCTTGTATGGGTTATCATGCTAAACTTGCCTGCACACACACACACACACACACACATATATGTATATGTATGAGACATGTGTACATTTGTATGTATAAAATATAAATTAAATAAAATGCTATGTAATTTATAAATTTAAATAAAATAAAAGATTTTATATAATAAAATTTAGAAATGTTCTAAATGAATTAGATTTGATAAACCCGATAAAGATCCAATAGGGTATAAAATTATAATTCACCCATAACTTCCACTGTGGGTTGACCCAGTTTCATAACTAGACACACACACACATACATATATACTTATAAATGACACGTAAGTGCATTTAATAGGTAGGGATATTTATATTTTATTAAACATAAAAAATGAGTGGATGAATATATGTTGTAAGTGTAAATGTTTTGGCAGTCAATAACACTTCTATTTTAAGCTGTTTATTAGTTGTATCGGTGAAAAATTGGTAGTAAAATTCCATTGATGGGTAGTTGGCAAAAGAGGTGGTGGATGTTGCAAAACATTGATGAGATTCAATAGGGATATTTTTGGAATTTCAAATGTACACCTGTAAATCTCATCCATTGAATTTTCATTATTAATAGTAAAGATATATATACATATATGTATACATATATGTATGTATGTATGTATACATATATGTATGTATGTGTGTATGTGTGTGTGTATATATAAGGAGTGAATATTACATACCAAAACGAGCTTTGTGCCCCCAAGTCAACATTACAAAAGAGATAATAGATAAAATGATAAGTTACAAATACATAAACAATGAAGCATTACCTACTACCAAAGGGACAACGACCTAAAAAGTGCCATTGCTCCAGCCGAATTTAGAACCAATCCAATGACAAACAATGAACGCAACATCTATGTTTTATACCAGTTCAAGATGTATTAACAGGGATCTCAAAGACACTAGCTTCAATGTTGATGAATACTATAATAGATTGGTATCCAATTCTTGGATGAATCTACGAAAATTACCATGATTACGCATAGGTAGCCATACTTGAAATCGAATGCTTCGAAAATCTAATCTTTTGAGCCAACAAAAACAAGACAAGCATAGCTTCCATGCCCTTTAGAATACAGTAGGTTTCGACAAAAAAGGATCATTTCTTATTTCTATTGGTTGATAAACCAACCTAGGTAAATCCATGAGTGCAATTCGACTAGTCTTTAATATATAACCATTTGAACCCTAAATTGTCCTGTAGCTCGAATTCCAGAGTATATCTTTTAATGAATCCAACGAAAAAAGAAAATTTTCTTTTTTCCTTACCCCTAAATGAAATATTAAACGAAATAATGATAAACTGGAACCGAAGGCCTGCAATGGTCAACATTGCACTAATGTCGACTTGAATTGGCTTTGGGACAGCAAAGGTCCTGTCAGTTACAAGCGAATGAATCGTCAAGCTGGTTGGTTAGGGCAAGTGCGTATATAGCAGCAAGGAAAGTCTGTTGACGCGATTGACCAAGAATAGGATTTTGAGTTTGAGGTCACTTAGCATTATCAACTTGAATAGTGGCTTGCTTTATATCCATCATCTTTTTTCTTGTTAATCATCTTATTTATTGAATACTTTATTGTTCGCTAATTGAGTTGATACCAAAAATTCTTTTATATCCATCATCTAGAAATACAAATAAGCGACAAGTATTACACATATTTGCAGTGTGAAGTTTGATGCAAAAAACTATTATACAATAAACCATTACTCATCTGCTGATTCTTTAACATCAGTCGGTTCACACCTCCACTTAGTTTCACTCAAACTTCATCCTGATCATGGACAGATCGCCTAGGTTCGGGTCCATAAGCAATGACAATCACCCTTTGAAAACTCGCTTTCGCTACAGCTCCGAAAGGTTCCCTTTACCAACCTACTGTCCATGAGTCACCGCTCATTCTTCAAAGGGCACGCGGTCAGAGATCACATTCTCCTCCTACTGCTTGGAAGCTCACGGTTTCATGTTCTATTTCACTCCATTTTGCAATAAAACATTTGATTTGGGAACATCAACAGATAAAAAAAAGGCATGTGCGTGTCTGAAGACTATTTATGAATTATTGGAACAAGTTTACGTAGGAACAGGCCTATGTAAGTGTTAACACCAAAAATTCACCACTGAAACTAGGTTTCGGTGGAGAGAAGAGGTCGTTGGAATACCTTCCGCAAGAGCCAAAGGGTTGCATCTGGAGAGGTCGAAAAGGCTTCTGCAACACAGGTTCCACAGGAAATGGTTTCGCACATAAGAGGCTTTCGCATATGTTAAAATCCTTAACCTTTTGTTCTGCATGAGAGGGTTTCACAAAAGATAACTCAGTGCCGACGGAAGATCTTTCGAAAGTGATAGTTCTGCATTAAAGACCTTCCGCAAGAGTCAGCAACATCATGTACTAACATTACCTTCCGCAGGCCAAACTTGACACCTTATTCAAGAGAGCCTTTCGATGGAGACAAAAGGTTCCCTTCCGCATCAAATCAGTGGCCATCCCTATTAATGAATCACTAGATCAAAGCTTTGGGTGCTGCATTCTCACCTTCAGATGGAGACAAGGGCATCTAGATATGTTCAGAGAGCTATAATCCAACCTTTCGACAAAGCCGAAAGGCCATCCTTTCGCATAAGGCTAGAAGGATGCAAGCGAAACCTACCTTCCGATACGGTCGGCATGACCCCCACGAAAGGTGCCAACTTGCACCTATAAATAAGACCCAAGTGGTCCATTTTTGGGATCCGAATTTTAGTTTTCGAAATCACTGCTGTTTTGAGAGCTTGTAACCCTAATTTCTAAATATATTTGGGGCCTTTTCAAACAAGTGCTACTACATGTTACATCAAATCATAATAAAGAATTACATGTTTGAGATTTATGTTTTCACGTCATTTAAACACTTTATGTTGATATAATCAAAAACCGATTCTCTTTCTACATTTCTTTGGTTCGAAAGGCTCAAGATAACCTTTCTATTAGATCTTGTTTTCCTTCGAAACCCCTTCTGAGAGGGTATACCCTTAAGATATAAACTATGGAATTACCTTTCATCAAGGAGTTTTAAAATCCAATCCAATAAATCAAGACCATATAAGGCCTTCCGAAAAGACCGAAACCAACATCCCCCCCTAAAAAATTTCTACAGGTTTATGACTCTTATTCTTCTGACCTTCCATTAAGGTCGAAACTCCTATCTTCCTAAGAATACTCTACTAGCTCTAACCTTTCGACGTGGTCAAAACCTTGGATCTTCATAAAGATTATTCTACGGATTCGAAACCTTCCACTATTATTGGAGTTCTATTAGTTGTTATTAAGCCTTTCGGCACGATCATAATTCGCATCCCTTGATCAAAGATCAACCTAATCTACATTATTCTAACCCCTTTCGACGAGATTAATATATAAAACATATCTAGATTGGTTCTACAAGGAAAGTGCTTGGACCTTTTCGAAAGGGATGGAATCCCTTTCACATATGCCTTGCAAATGGAATCTTACTTTATCCTTCTACTGCTAGGATCTTGACCTATTAATTTCTCTTCTCACCTTATGATAAGGCCTAAATCAATGGAATTAAAATTCTCCACTCCTAGTATTAGGAGTCCATCTAGTCTCGTAAGGAATCTATTTGAGATCATTTCACATCAAATACTTCAACAAGGATTCTTTGGGATGTTAACCAAAATTTGTGCTAACATTTTGGTTCTAGAAGGAGGCTTGAACCTCCAACCTTATTGGATTCCCCACCCACTCTTCTACTTGGTTAATCTCTTAAGACTCGTCAACTCCTCTTTTTGGACAAGAAAGGATCCATTTTGGGTAAAATAATTACAATTCTTATAACTACTTTTAAAGGATAAGGAATGAATTCAATGTCCGAGATAAAGAAAGTTTTTGCATAGAAAAATCGGTTCAAGGGTCGACGGAACCTCTAGAAGTAAAGTCTAATCATCGAACGGATTATAACCCATACTACTTGAAGAGCAAACCTTTCAGCTTCAAGCTTTACAAGTCATTAAGAGGAAAAGACAGATTATACTCTATGACCCTTTAAAATGGGGTATCAACCCATTCCATTTGGGATCAACACCAATCTTTGCTCTTGAAAAGGAGAATTTCAGGAAAGAGAACCTATTTCTACAAACGAGAAAGACCATTCAATCATATTCCCATGGGACTATCTTTGAAAAGGAAATGATAAAGGATTATGACATACATAAATGGAGTAAGATTGTAAATGAGGCTCACCATTCAAGGGAAAACTATGAACGCATAGAAAAATTCACAACCGAAGAACTAAGGATAATAAAGGAATTACCAGGTGGAAATATAAAGATTACCAACAAATTTTTGATCGAAACCCTGAGATTGAAAGAAAGGCCCTTGAAAGAGGATCAATGGACAACGAAAATGAAATTTACTCCTCAAGAAGAAGTACTTGAACCAAGCCACAAAAGAATTAGCCGCCAGTCAAAGACGGCTAAAAAATCAAGACTTCTTAGAGAATATAATATTACTACCTTGATCAAAGACATCTATATCTGAACCAAATATAGGACATCTCAGAAAAAGAAGCTAGAATTTGAAAGGAAACTTAAGGGGTTATATTGAAACTTTCATCTGATAAACGGACATGATAAAAATCAATGTAAGGTACTTGAAAAGATGGTCCTACACTTTCTAAGACAAGGAAAACTTAAATAGCTCGTAAAGGATTGAACAAGTTATGGAATAAAAATTCTATTTCCAAAATAAGAGAAGTCTACATGGTCGGGAGTAAAATTCTCCTTTAAATTGGACTATCTAAATTGGTAGGCTACCAAAAATGGTAAAAAGCCCTTGGTTACGCCAAGATGTCCAAGTAAAGGCACCTTCAAGGCGGGGGGCATAAGCCTTTAGTCACACCAAAGTTAGAAATGGCCAGGTTAAAGCAGCATAAGCCCTTATCCGCGTCATGCTATAACCTGGATAAGGTGCCTCCTGGAGGGAGAACGAGTAATCCCTTGGTCCTGCTACGCTATGGCCTGGCCAAGATATCGAACAAGCCCTTAGCTGCGTCATGCTATGGCCAGGTTAAGGCGTCTTCTAGAGGGAGGTCAGGTAAGTCCTCGGGCCCTGCTTGAGAATAAGCTAGCTAAGCGCATCGGAAACCCAGATGAAATGTCCGACTGACTAAGGAAGTCCCTGCCTAAAATGGGCAATGACCAAAAATCGCACAGCCAAAAATGGCAACTGCTAAAATAAGCATAAGAATTGGACAAAAGGGTCCCTGCCTTGAATAGGCCAAAACAAACGAATAAAGAAACTCGAGCCCGAGAAAGAAAAAGCTTGCAAAATATCATTAAAGCCTAAAGATGGTGTATTTGATAAGAGAGTCGGAAAGAATTCACTTACTTCTCCTCATGAACATCTGCTAGATTGGTTTTCTAGTCTTCTAGTATTATGGTCTTCTACTACTTATTACCAGAAACGGTATTGGTCTTCTACTACTTATTACCAGAAACGGTATTGGTCTTCTACTACTTATTACCAAAAATGGTATTACTTACTACCAGAAATGGTATTCTGGTCTTCTATTACTTATTACCAGATTGGTATTCTGTCCTTCTATTACTTGTTGCTGGATTATTTTTCTAGCCTTCTATTACTTATCGCAAGATTGATTCTCTGGTCTCCTATTACTTATTGCTAGATTGGTTTTCTGGTCTT
Organism: Allium cepa; assembly: GCA_030765085.1. Taxonomy (NCBI): domain Eukaryota; kingdom Viridiplantae; phylum Streptophyta; class Magnoliopsida; order Asparagales; family Amaryllidaceae; genus Allium; species Allium cepa. The sequence continues at coordinate 675,244,935 of CM060943.1, read as the reverse complement.
CCATTACTTATTGCCAGATTAGTTTTCTTATCTTCCATTAATTATTGCTTAATTGATTCTTTGGTCCTCTATTACTTATTTCCAAATTGGTTTTCTGGTCTTCTGATACTTAGTGCAAAAAAAGGACTTATGGTCTTCTATTATTAATACCAGATCAGCAGATATGGTTTTCTAACCTCTTATCATTCATTATTAGAAAGGGTATTCTGGGCTTCTGTTATTTATTACCATGAAAGGTATTCGGATTTTCATTTACTGAAACTAGAGATCTAATCTCCCACCACTTATTGCCAAAAGGGAATTTCTGGTCATTTATTATCGGATTGGCATCATAGACTTGTCACTAGACTCGGGATTTTGGATTTATTTTAACGACAAACATTGCTACCTCTGGATTCTAAAAGATCATTCTTAACTTATTTTCCATCTACTAATACTCGAATCTGGGTCCAACGACAACTTATGAGACTCTATCATTAACACCTGAATCTAGGTGAGGAATGAAGTTATAATCCTTAATTTATTTGAAGAATGAATTACGGGTAATATTGAAATATCCTAAATATGGGCCATAGATAGAACTATGTAGGTTTCCAGTATAAATATCTACAGAAGATAACTGATAAATCTTTTACACCATCTTTTTGGGATTAAGATTATAACCTTTAATTCATAACTATTGCTTGGACTATGAGTCCTTTAAAGATTTACAAATATCAAGAAGATTTGTAGATTTACTTAATCAAGAGAAGTGTCATGTGCTAAGGCGGAAAGCTCGAGAGGTGTAAAAGCCTTCAGGAGACAAATGGAAAGGCGAATAATGTGCAAACAAAGATGACAAAACGGCTAGTATTTACAACATTATAAGCAACACATTTCATTATGCTACATAACATTACTAAGATAGGGAAAGATATATCGTATATGTTGAAGTTATTATGGTTTAGTTAACTGCTTTTGCAAATCCGTAAATACAATAGGGTCAGTCATAGAAGCTGGGTTCCTAAGTATGAATTTCAAAGATTTACAAGATGCCTGGCTATCTTTTAATTTTACTTCCAAGCCATCAATTTTCTCATAAAGCTTGGTCATTTCGAAGTCGAATTCGCCACTAGTATCTCCACCAATGGAATGCTTTAGGACTATAATATCTCGGTCCCTTTTCTTAAGTTTTAACTTTAAATTCTCAATTACTTTGGAGAATTTTTTAACAATATGACATTGAAAAAGATACTTTCTACTCCACTACTTTGCAAAAGGACTATCAGAAAGCTTGGAAATTAAAGAATCCTTGTAAGATTGACTCCGTTTATGCTCCGATGTTTACCTGTCCTTGATCATTACAAATCTCGAAGCAGGGGCTTTGGAAAGTGAAATCAATCCTGCATGAGTCTCCTATATAAACAAACAAAATGGAAAATCAGTTTTCTTTATTTCAACAATAATAATACATGTTAGAATGTGTTTCTCATCATCACTTGCTATCATTAATAAGATACAATTCCTCATAAATTTTCACAATAAAAGTCTATTCTATTTCGATACAATTTTTGATATAGCTTCTCTAATCTTGACAAGAGAATTGGTGGAAAGAGGCATAGTCGAGTCGAAGGTTATTTTGCTCTCCTCGAGAGTGATAACGGGTGGGCATTTGCTATAATCTCTCTCTCCCACTAGAGTACTATCATGCCCGCAAATTAGTTTGGTATGTAAGTTTCTATCTTCGCTAAAAGTTTATCTCTTTCTTCACCTAAGAAATCAAATCGGAGTCGAGAGCAATTCAGGTTAACCCCTTGTAAATCCCAAAGAAAATAATATCTCGCTAACTTGGATGTTGTGATACTGGTTGCCTTTTCAAGATATTCTTTTCTTAGCTTCACATACTTTCCCAAAAAATTTCGAGTAATGAGGCTGCTCAAAAGACTGTTTTTCTTTTAAAACATAATAATTTTCATATTGAGAATAGGGAATTTAGAAAGAAGTGGGATTATGAAAATAATGCATCATATACTATTCAACATTTATAGGTTCATACAATGGATTTTTTGACACATTTCAAAAATAAACTTTTCTTTATAATATTTCGGTTTTCTGGGAGGAGGATCCTAGGAAATCGAGTAGACTTTAGGAAGATTCCAACATTCTCCTAGGTGTGGATTGCTACCAAACTCATTTAGGTACCTCTTATTGTATCTTCTGAGTAAGCCTCCACTAAGCTCTCCTAGATAGGGGAAGTCAATCATCACATGTCTGTAATAATCCCACACAAAAATTCCACTAAAATGTCTTTCTCTTCAATCAACATAAAAAAGAGCATCATAAATTCTTTGTTGGCTTTCATGAGTTTTTCATAGCATCCTTGAGCCTTCCGTAGTCTTAGAGCTACCTTTCCATTCTTAAAGTTCACAAGTACTAAGGCTCTTTTGTTAAGGTAGTAATATTAAGTGGACAATTTTTATAGTCTTGGGACAATTTATCTAATTCTCTATTTAACTTGTTTATTCTCGTTTGCTTCTTCTCAAGGAGGGTATCATAATAATATTTAGACCTTTTTATCCGACGGAATGTTAGGTAAATGTTATTCTATGAAGTTGAAAGACCTCTTAGGTTAAAGGTTTCATAACTGGGAAAGAAGATTCACAGTTGAAGAAATTTTTTCCACCCTCTCCTTTTGCTTGCTAGAAGTAGTATTTGCTTCTTTCTCAGGGGAAGACAAATCTACATAATTGGAGGATTGGACTCATGAGGAGCTGGTAGAGAGCCTACCAGTGCCTACATCCTTTGACTTGTCTTGCTCTTCGGTAGCACTAGGAGCAGCACCTTCATCCCCATCTTTGTCCTCATGGGGTTTATGTCCACCTGAAAGGGTACCACCGGTAGCACCCCAATCATCATCGTCGTCGTCGTCGTCATCTTCGCCACCCTTATCCAAGTCAGATGTTGTTTTCTCACTATCCTTTATGTATTCAGGTTCTGTCTCATGGTCTGAAGGTGGATCTTTAATCTCCAACAGCCTTTTGACATCGATTCCCTCTTTTACTGGAACTTCAATTCCATATTTTATGTTCTGAATTCTGGTTTTAAATCTTTCCACAATGTCATCAGGCAAGGAAGGAAAATCAAGTTCCTTACACTTTTTATAGTTAGTACTTCTTCATAAAGATTAGTAATCATCTCATCTAGGGAAGTCTTTATGAAGTTTGGTACTTTTCTTTTAGCATCTTTTATAATAATAATAGACATAGACAATGAGCTCTATTTCTTTTTGAGCAGGGAGTTTTCTGCCTTAGCCTTTTTCACGAAAGACTCAAGAACAACAATCTTATTGGCTTGGGCCTGAATAGTATTGTCTTTTTCAGTAATGGTCGACTCATCCCGAGAAAGAGCGGCACTTAACTTGCCCTTTTCACTTGACAAGAGAGAGACTTGATCTTTTAAAAAAGCCACTCTTCTTAGGATGAAGAGTTGTCAATGGCAGCTTTCACAAGGGAGTGCAAGCCTTTAGATGCCTGGAAGAAAAAATGAAAATAATTAGGATTTGCTGCTATGGTGATGGTAAAAGAACCAAAAGGCAAAGCCTTACAGAAAGTCGTTGCTCTAGAAAAGACTTGCTTAGATCAAGCAAATGAGACTTGGAAGTTAGATGTAAAGAGTGAGACAGCAAAGACCTCGCAAGGATATCCGACAACTGGAAAAATTCATTAGAAGCAGAAGATGATGGGGTCGAGGGAGTCCTTTTAGGTGAAGGAGTGGATTGCCTGAGAGCCTACTGAATCTGGTCAAGAGAAGCGGCTGAGATAAGAAACTTTATGCTTGAAAGAGTATCTTCTATTTGAAATTTGTTCTTTACCAATTCGATAGAAGGAAGATCTCTGGAAGGGCTAAGTTTAATAGAAATTCTTCGGTGGATTTGTTTGAAGAATCTTTCCCCCTCTAGAGTTTCAAGAAGTTGACTTGTTGATACCTTAGCTTTCTTTAAATTAGACTCGTCGATAAGAGTCTCGGTTAGCTTCCTCTTCAAGTCTTCCCTGGCTTTAGACATCGATATTGACAGGGAAGGAGCTTTCCTAGAGGATTTCAGAGCAGAAACATCTTTAATAGCTTCAGAGAGTGGAGGAACAACTACAATAGCACAAATAGGGAAATAAATCAAGGGATAACTAATTAGAAAATAATAAATATGACATCAAAATCTCATCAGAATCCTTGAGAATGGGAGACACAGGATAAAAATCCACAACATCTCCCAGGAATATATAAGCTTTTCCAACGGAGGTATAGAGAATCATCGAGGGCTTTCCCAAAACTACCTATTCAGGAGGAAGAAGGTAATACTTGCGAAGAACATTGGGCCTAAGAAAAATAGATCTCCTCCTAAGACTGAAAGGAGTAGCTTCTAAATCATTTACGATCTTCATTTCATCGTTATTTAGATCGTACGAAGTAGATGCTGTCAAAAAGAAAACTAGTTATTAAAACTTTATGAAGCACTCAGAGAATAAGCAAGCATATTGTTATTTGGAGCAGCAAAGTTGCCAGCAATGGAAAGATGACACTTCATGAAAAAAATTAGGTGTCCCATTCCCATGCCTTGTTTACCCCCTCAATAATCAACCATATAGAATGATTAGTTATATAAATTTTGTGGTTTGGATCATTGACTTTCACCGGATGAGTAAATAATTGAGGATCCTAGGAGTTAGATATCCTAAGCCAGATTCCAAAGCTAGAGCTTCTAGATATAGAAGGTAGCTATATGTGTTCGGGGAAAGTTGAATGGGATCTAGGCCAATATATTTAAGGTATTTAAGCAAGAAGCTAGGGAATGGAAGAAATCCGCAATGCCAAATGTGAATGGCAGAATATGCAAAGGATCCCTCAGGGTTATTAAGTATAGTCTCATTTTTGCCAGAAGGAAAAGCTTCCACTCCAGAAATTCCAAAGCTTTTTAGAATATCATCTACATCCTTCTAAGAAGTAATGCCCGAGGACTTGGAAACAGAAGTAGTTACTTCTTTCTTTAACACCTTGGTCGCGGTTTATGAAGGAGTCTGATCAAGGTTCATCTGAGGTAGTCCTCTTAACAAAGGTTTCATGCCCATTGTGCTACAAGTTGACATCATTCCATAAAAGTTAGATTCAAACCAGCCGATTACTACCTTTTAGAAAACATTAAAGTATAAATATGGAAACAGAATTGCAAGTCATAATAACTCTAAAAGGAAAAGAATTGGTTTGGCTTATAAATGTTGTGCTTCCAACAGTGTCAAGGTTAAATGATTCTCTATACATTTACCTTTCAACCTTGTCTGTAACGACCCGTAAATTTCAGTAATTAAATTTGTTAAATTAATAAGTTTTAGTAATTTAATATGGAAGAAAAAAACTTTGTAATTTAATAATGAAAGGAATGCTAAAATGAAATGTAACCATGAATTCAAAAGTATGATTTAAAGTTATAGTAACGGTGGTAAGTTGCTGTTTGATTGGTCTATTAATCTAGTTGTAAATGTTACATTTGGGTATGAAATGGAATATAAGTAAACAAGGGTAAGTGTTGTATAAATAAATGAATTTATATATAATTTATTGTAATTGAATGAATTCAATAGTATGTAAGAAATTATGATAATTAGTGGAAATATTAAACTTGAGTTACCTTTTTATTTAGGCTGCTAAATTTAAGATTGGAAATCAATTACGTTTAATTGTGAGTAAATGTTCATTAACGTGAGTTAGGTAATTGTAAAGTGTGAATGTAATAAAATAAAGGGAAATGTATATTTTGTTCACAATATAAAATAAAGGAATGAAACCTAGTTGAATAGATTAATTGAGATTTAATTATAATAAGTATGTATATTTGACAAATTTAATATAATTGAAAATAATGGTTAATACATAGGAAAGATGTAAATTTGAATATATGAATGTAATAAAATACAAGAAAATATTAACTATGTTATAGAGAAATAATAGAGTTAGTAAAAAGATTAGAATTGGATCAAATCAATTTATTTGGAATTTATCAATTGGAATTCAATCTATAACAAATGGATTAATGTAAGTATAAATACTATGTTAATTGAAATTAGGATAAAATGGAAAATATTGATGTAATAAAAATAAATCAAAGGTAATTATACCCATAAGATAATAATTGGCTGACTAACAAGATCTAAAATCAAATAAATGGATTTGTTGGAATTTCAATTGATAACTAATGAATTTACTGAAACTGAAATTTGATATTGTAATTGGCTAATAAATTAACTTTAAATTAATATAGAAATTTGTTATAAAGGATTATAAATTACTAGAGTAATCCAAGATGATAAAAATAATAAATTTTAAAATTTGAATGAAAAGTGATTTAATTTAATGTAATATTTATTTATTTAATCGACTGAAAAATAGCCATTCTGGCCACTGACTCGGATTTGAACGAAACCTGTTTCATCGAACCCGTAACGGTGAATTATTGTAGGATGTCAAGTTTCCTAATGATCGGACTTATCGTTTGATCGTACGAACTCAAAACGTCTATAAATCAATTTAATTGAAATCAACTGAAATCAATTTGAAATAAGCAGATTTTAACAAAACTTTTTCATACAATGAAATTAGGGCTTGAAACATGTTCCATTGAATTTAAAATATTTAAAAACATCTATTCTGATATATAGTTTGACCCATTTTCGTTCTGTAGGCAGAAACGGCTTTTCGGGTCGTTTATCGTTCAATCAAATCTTGTCCGTTCATTCTATTTTTAGCTTTGCCCATAAATGGCCTATTATAAACCCTAGCCACTCCTTATTTTTATTTGTCTATATGTACATCTACTTCTCAACTCTTCATTCCAATGACAGACAAACCCTAATTCCCAAATTTCAAAAATTAATTTCAATTTCAAAAAAAAAAATTGCGGATCTACAGCAACTTCGGGTCGCGCTTCGGGTTTCAAAGGCAAAAACCCTACAGCAACTTCAGGTCAGGAAGAAATGACTCAGGTCGCTTCGAGTCATTTTGGAAAAAACTTAGAGCAAGCACTGGGTATTTGAGACGGCGGACCGAAGTTCAACCCAAGTCGACCAAGGAACAGAATTTTCCAATCTTCCAATTTTCATAACTTTTTCATACGAGCTCGGATTCATGCACGGTTTCTTTTACTAGGATTGTATCGGAATTACGGACATAAAACCACTTGTTTGGACGAATTCTGATACCGTTCAAATTTTGGGCTTATTTTGAATTTAAATTCAATTTAAATTCGAAAGGTGAGTGTTTTAACTCACTCACAACTTTTAAAATGTCTTATGTTTGTTAAATTTAATTCACGATGTGATTGGAAATTTAATGATTATTTGGTATATTTTTAATCATCATCTCAGTTAAAATGAATTTATTTGAATTAAATTGTTATTTAATTTATTTTTGCACATAAACTACGAGTTAAATACCTGATATTTATTATCAGTTTCTGTATTGATATTTATGTATTGTTTTGGATGATGATTGTGATGGATGTGGACTGTTGATATTGGTTGAATGAATACTTAGTTTATATTGTTATAAACTGCAAGCTCGTTATGGATTATTAATTCGGGATTGCGGTTTGAAATGACATACAAATGTAAAATATTAAATTACGGAATAAAATGATAAATATCCGTATCACTTGACCAAAGGATAGAAAATTATATACAAACACCGTGGTCTATATATAAAAATATTTTGAAATGATTTCTATGGTTTTGTAAAAGAACATATGATTTTATATAAATATTGATTTTAGATATTATATAAATGTTATTTTATTCTTGATTTTAAGCTATGTATATATTTGTTTTAATATACAATAAGTTTAATAATAAAGTTTGATTTTACTGAAGATAATATGGTTAAGTATTTAAATTATATTTTAATATAAAGTTTATAATGATTTAAATAAATTAAGGTTGGAAGATAAATCTAAAATTTATTTGAAATTGAATTTTTTTAAGAATCTAACCCAAATAAGTTTGATTTGAAACTTATTGAATTTGAGATTTTGAAAGGATATGATTTTTATAACTTGATTTTGGTTTAAGGCGAATTAAATGAATAGTTCAAGTATAAATAAATTGAAGCAAATATTTAGTTATTTGTAATTTGGGTTTTATTTAAATGATAATGGATTTATTAAGTAAAATATTTCAAAACTAAATAATAGAAAATTGAATTTGATATATGTATATATATGTATGTATGTATATGTGTGTGTGTGTGTGTGTGTATGAAATTACGAAACTTAGTTTTGAAATTATTGAATACTTAAAGTTTGAAATATATTCAATTTGAAATGGTTTATTCTGTGGATTAAATCTATTTTGAAATCAATATAATTTGGAATAGTTTATTTGGAAACTGAATTGAATTGAAATTTATGATTTGGGATTAGGTTAAATTTAAAATTTAAAAATTCGAGTTGTTTTGGAATTGATTTGTGAAATCGAAGAAGCTATTTTATTATATAAAGTATTTTAATATTTAAACCATTTAAGTGGTGGAAGTTATATTTCAAAGTTATGAGTTTCAAAGTATTATGATTTGAAAGTGTTATATTTCAAGTGTTTTTGATTTCGAAGTGTTATAACTTTGAAGTGCTATGATTTTGGAAAAGGATATATTTGAAATGAAAATGATATTGTATTGATTTGGTTTTGAAAATGGAAATGATATCATATTTATATGGTTTTGAAAAGGCAATGATATTTTGGTTTTAAAGTATGAACTATTTTGAAAATGACCATGGTGTTATAATAACGTTTGGTAGTTAAAGAGACCGGGATCGGAAATTGTCATACTCTCCGCCAACTCTGAAAACCACTTTAACAACCGTGTACACGGTGGAGAATCCAGAATGAAGTAGGATGGTGGCGACGTTTTATTGAGGTATGTACGTGGACCCGACTCCTGTGAGTAGGCGTAAGGTAGCTAAAACAGGAGCGATTCCGGGCCAGTGATGTTGCTCCTCTTATCGGACATACTTCTTCGTATGCCATTCTATTAATTTTTGATTGATATGTTTCACACCTTTGATTTTGGGAGTGTGGCTCGAGGTGGGCGGTAGTGGCTGCTATGCGTCACCACCAGTCCAGATGTGTAATTGGTATATCTACCCTGGCATTGCCTCGTTGTGCCTTGTCACCTACCCTAGCGCGCCTTGTACGATTTTGGTTTTGTGCCGTAGCCTGTGGAGTATACTCTGGTGGCTTCCGGATCAGGAGGGACCATGATACTGGATATACTACTGGGACTATGTATGTGTTAAGGTGGAAAATGTAAAGCCTTAACGTTATTTTAAAGCAAGTTTATTTTACTGTAGACACTAGTATAATAGCGTATATTACTACATAGTAGATAGTTGTGATATCCCAGAAATTTGTAGGTAAATAAATAATGTAATAATCATTTCTAATAATGTAAGATTTATTCTTTTCCTAGATAAATAAAATTAGTATTAATTTGAACATATATATAAGTAGTTTTAAAAGAGAATTTGAATTTGAAATTCAAATATAACGTTTTAAAAATAAATTGAGTTTAAAATAACATGCATATATGATTTGTTTATAACATTCTCTTTAAAATATTTTATAAATGATAAATTAAACTAGAATATTTATTTCTAAATGTGCGATTGGAATTTTTATCATTTTCTTTAAATTATATATTGATTAATAAAAAAGATAGTTTAAATATTTATATCCTTAAGATATTTTTATTAATATAAAACTGGATTAAAATGTAATATTAATATAATAAATATATATTAAAAACCTCTTAATTAAATGAAATTACAAGTGTTAAAAAATATGCATACATAATTACAAATGTAAGGATTTATATACAAGAATTACAAGTGTAAGATAAGGATTTTATCTAATAACAAATGTAAACTAAATGGTACAAGTGTCTAAATTTGTATTTTCTTTTAAATAAAGGGATAAAACTAAGTTACATAATCCTCTTCATTTTTCTCTATCATTTCTTTTAACATTTCATTTCCTAAAACAAAACTAAGACAAACAGATCAAAAGCTAAAGCCTGTAGTATAAACCGGACAAAAAAATAACATAGCCAAAGAATTCAACAGAAATCACAATCTAATAATCAAACAAGCTTCAGCTCTCACAATCTAATTTAGATCAAAAACAAGCTAACAATTCAAAACTCAAAATTCATCTAAGAAGATCAAGATCAAACCATTTCCAGCTTTCTGGATTTCAAACAATAATTCTCTATTCCAGGTTATTGGTGAGTAAAACTTCACCTCAAAAGCTAGACCTTCTTATTATATCCTGTGGCATATGAAAATCGTAGTAGTAATGACTGTGCAAATGTTTTGTAGAGATATATAAATATGTTATGCTCGGTCTACATATACATCCGCATGTCTGTATATATACATTACCTCTTCACTTAGCACAGCCCATAAAACTCATTCAAATTAATCCAATATCTCTTTACATAAATCACTATAGATTGGGATGTTTAAGGGATATATGTTTGATATAACTTGATTCTATTTTTAAGAAAAGAAAAAATGTTTTTAAGTAAGAATGCTAAGTGGTTTTACTGAGAAGTGGAAATTCCAGTAAAAATAAGTTAAAGCCAGAAAATAAATCATTTAATTTTCATGTTTCAAATTTCATATCTTGATTTGCATTTGAAAATCATGATTTTAGATATAGATTTCATATGTTTTAATTTTGGATCGAATGAGTTATTCGAGGATGACCAGGAAGAGGACTTTGTGGTTTTTCTAGTGGCCGGAGGTCTCGGGGTGGTCGGCGGTTTGACTGGATGTAGGTGGGAGTCTGGTTGTCTCGACAAAAATGCAAAGTGGATTTATCATCCACGGTTGCGGCGAGAGAACGTCTATGTAGGTTTTAATTGTGTTTTTGGGTCGAGGTTGATTTGTGGGTTGCTACACTGTCATCGTAGCTTCGGAGGAGGCCGGTCGTGGGGGATGGGAGAGAGGGGACTCGGGTGTAGATCTAGGTAGGATGACGTGAACTCTGGTGACCGAAATAGGGTGGTGTCCGGTGGTTTTGGTGATCAGACTTTCAACCTGATGGGTTTGAGAGTGCTCAATTTTGATTTTGGGTTCGTAAAGAAGATCTGGGTGGTCGAATGCTTTGGGGCAGTGGATGCCAACTTGATGGAAGTGGCGGTGATGGTCGGTGCTCCGTCTATCGACGGTGCACGTGCACGTTGAAGATTATGTCAGTATTTGTATTGGAGAAGAAGGGTAAGCCTCGGGGTCGATCTCGGGGTAATGAAAGGTTGTCTTGAGGTTGTCTTTGAGTGTGCTCGCATTAGTGTTTTATGTTTGAATAGTTTAATATTTAAACAAAGTTTGAAAAAAAAATGGCTGGCTTGGATTTTAGTTAGGGTAAGCCTGGGTTTGACTCGGGTAAAATGTTTGAGGCTAACAAGTTTTAAAATTAAATGAAAATCAAATTTTAAACTGAATTTTTAAACTAATCCTTTCAAATAATAATTGTTTATTTTAGAAGCTTGGCTAAGTAAAAGATAGGTAATTTATTTTAACTTAGATTAATTAAGTTAAATCTTAAGTTTATTTAAACTTAAATAAATGATTAAGTAGAATTTAAAAGATGAAAAATTATGTCATTAACTAAACATAAGGACTTATATTAATTTGCAAGTTAATGATTATAAATTCTAAAGTTTATTAAATTCTTATTAAGAAACTAATTAAGACAATGGTTTTTTTTAAATTAAGGTTTGGGTAATTAAAGATTAATAGATAAATTAATGAATTATTAATTAAAGATTAATTAATCAAGGAAAGTAATTAAAGTTAAGTAATTAAGAATTAATTACTTAGTGTAATTAATTAAAGGATTAATTAATATAATTAATCAAGAAGTTAATTAAGTAATGAAAGTAATTAAGGATACTGAATTACTGCATGTGGATAATCAAGGTAAATTAATGAATATGATTACTTGTTAAATGTAATTATTTTAAAAGGGTAATTAAGTTATGAAATAATTAGAGGATCATCCATTAATTTAATTAATGGAAATAATTAAAGGTTAATGTAAGAGGATAAAGAATAATTAATTTGTGTAATTAATTACAGGTTAATTACTTAATGTAATTAAGGAATAATTAATCAAGGATGATTAATTAAAAATAATTAATTAAATAAGATTAATTAGGATGGATAGTGAAGGAATGATTAATTAATTGGTTTGAAATTAATTAATGTTAAGTAAACAAGATTAAAAGCGATTAAAGTAATTAATTTAATTTATCTAAATTAATTAGAAATGGTATGACTAATTCATCTTGCATATGAATGATTAATTGATATTTCTGATATGAAATGTTTTGTGATATGATATGTTTGGTTTGAACAATAAAAATATGGTTATCTATCGATGATGAATTACTGTGAAAAAGTGACATCCTATATTTTTAAATTGATTTGTATCCACTTGAATAACTTGGGTTAAGTTGATAATGGATTCGAAGAGACCGGGGTCGGGTATCCGCAAAATACCCGAAACCACTTCGATTTGTAATCTGCAATAATTTCTTTATGGTTTTGATTTTGGAATAAATAGGTTGGAATGAAATAAATGATGTAAACTTGGTCATTTAATCTGAGTAGTAATGCTTAGATATGATTGTAAGATATGATTTTGATTATGGCAAGTTAAGAACTTGTAATAAGGTACGAATTACCTGAGTTTTAAAAGTTATAGCTTGGTATTTCTTGTTAGATGGGTTTACTCATGCTGGTTTCCAGCCTGACCCGGGTGTTACTTTGATGCAATGCTTGGGTCAGACTGAGTATTACAGATTTCCAGGTAAGGACATTCTGGAGCTCAAATGGCGAGCTGGATGGCAGGGACGTATAGTGTGTTTCGCTGAGAGACATTATAGTTTATCTGGGACATGTTGCCTTAACTGTCCAGTGTTTGTGAAATGTTGTAACTCTGATGTATTAATGTAAATTAACTGATACAGTTTTCCTTTGTATAACTGCTATTTTATTTGATATTATATTTTGATCTGCTGCGAATGTGAGAATCTTTTTTTTTGGTGTTTCTGCTTCTTCTTCTTCTTCTATATCTTTTCTTTTTTTCCCTTACAATCTGAGATTTTCGAGATCAAAAATCTCGGGTCATTACTTTTGGTATCACAGCTGAAGGTTAAGTGAGAACCTTAGCTCTGCTGGGTGTATTCATTAAGGATAGGGTAAGTAATACCCTAAAAATGAGTTGAGTGTGTGTGTGTGTGTGTGTGTGTGTATATATATATATATAAGAGAGCGTACTTGTAACAACCCGCATATTTAACGATTTTATAATTAAATGATTTATTTAAGTATAGCGTCGTTAGTGGGATTTTGGGGTCCGAAATATTACTTTCTGCAAACGGCCAAATTGGAGCTCGAAACCACTTCCATTGAGTTCAAATCGTCATTTGCGATCTTTTTGAGTATAATCTTTGATATGTTTGGAGTAAGTTGAATTTTGCTACTTTTTCTGGTTGGGCTTTAGCTTTGGGTTCAGCCCCAAACCCCACTTAACCCTCTAACTCAGCCCATCTCCTCCCATTCATTCATTCCTACTCCTCTTCACTTCTAAACTTAAGCTCCAACTGAAATGGGGGAAAGGAAGAGGAAATAGAAACTCCCAAGTCTTAGTTGCTCTTGATAATCCAAATTCTTGCTCCAAATTCAAAGAGAAGGATAGGTAAGCCTCTTCTCCATCTTCTCCATCTTCTCCATCTCTTCTCCTCTTCAATTTCAGAAAATATCCTAAACCTAATTTAGGAAAATATGTGTTTTATTCTTAGATTGAAGCTTGTTGAGTAAGAGTGAAGAGTGGTTAGCCTTTCCTTTGCATTTGAGCTTCTTCTTCTTGTTCTTGAGTTAAAAAGGTGAGTTTTGAACTCACATCTACTTCTCTTGATTTCATTGATGTTGGGTATGAATTCCTAACACCTTGTTCATATGCACTTGCATTTGGTTTGGGTTGAATTGGGGAATAATCCAATTTTTAGTGTTTTGCGTTAAAATCTTTGAAATCCTAACTTTGATGTTTTAATCATGTTTTGGTGATGCATCGAGGAACATATAGGGCCGGGTTGTCGATTGGCATAAGCCCTTAGAGCCAATGTTCGTCCGATTGCATTTTGGGAGAGTTTGCTCTTCATTTGAATAAGGCTGAAAAACAGCCCAGGCATGATTCAGTCGACTGAAAACTCTGTTCAGTCGACTGAACCTGAAACCCGAGAGTTTCCAGGCATGATTCAGTCGACTGAAAAACTCTGCACAGTCGACTGAACCTGGAAACAGAAAGTTTCCTGAACCTGGAAAATTTTCCAGGCATAGGGTCAGTCGACTGAAAACTCTGTTCAGTCGACTGAACCCGCTGTTTCAGCCCACTTTGCCTTTTTGGATTGAATTTTCAATTTGAATCGATTCATGATGATCCTATGTATGATTATCAATTGTTTTGACTTTGATGGTTCCTTTTAATTTTAATCCACGGGTTTTTATAAAATAATCTCTCGAATCGCATTTAAAAGTTCGTTTCTCTAATTTATAAATTCTATTTAAAACACACACACTTTCGCACTTCGAACGAAGTGGAAGGGTGATTAAATGGTTGGGCAAAACACGGACCATGAATCTGTGCATTTATCTTTCCGATTAATCCTCGACCTATTCGATTGATTGTTTTGACCTTCGGGTTTGGTTTATCGATGATATGAGGTAAACTTTGTACTGCTTTCAGTGTGAAAGGGACTGACGGATAGTAAACCGTTTAGTGCGAACGAGTGGTTATGGGACATACGTTAACACTTTTCGGATTCCTTTTCGAGAGTTGTGACACATTCCGCCAGTTAGTGGTGTCCAGTACTGGGTCTTCGACCTTCACCACTACGGCTTGTCGCCCTATTGTATCGCTCTGATGTTGGCGTTGTGTGCCGCATGGGTGATATTGGGTTTGTGCCTTCGGGTTTGTCGCCCTATATAGTTTCGCTCTGATGTTGGCCTTATGTGCCGCATGGGTGATACTTGGGTTTGGAGTCTTCGGGCTCTTGGATCCTTGTTTGTACAGTACTGAGCTCGAGCAAATTTTATGATGTTTCATTGATATGTATATTCGCTTGGTATCGCCCTTCGGTATTGGTCTTTTTGAGCCGCATGGAGTATAGCGTTTACCTTGTGGAACTTGTATACCTTATTGGTATTTGTTATTTGCCATTCGGCTTGTTTTGGGATATTCGTATCCTTTGTTTCTATATGTTGCCGATGATACGAGGCTTATTCTATATGATTCATCTCTTGTTGATGATTGTGTTATCTCCTCTGGAGATATTTGTTATACTGTATGACCTTGCAGGTTTATTATTGTTCAGTTTATCTAACTGATTTGTTTAGCTAGACTGACCCGGGTATTTTATACTCGGGTCAGACCGAGATGTTTCAGGTTAGGTGCTTTGGACTTAGCCTCTTTTGCTTCCGCATGGACTATTCTGCTGACTCCTTTTTGTCTTAGCTTTTTGTGTAGTCCTTTCTGTTATAACTCTGATATGTATTCTATAGACTCGTCTGTATATTGTGGTTTTCTATACCACTTGACATGTATTATTTTGTATACTCTGCTTTGTATCAGTATATGTGTGTATATGATGGTTTACTGTTCTATGATGTATATTACATTTGAGTCGTTATATTCTGTTCTGATAGATCCTCTAGCCACCTCTGGTTTTGTTTTAAGTATTCATTGGACATGTCGATCTGCTTGGTAAGGCAATTGTCGATGTATTCAATAGATAATTAAAGCAAGGCTATAGAGGGTCGCTCCTAAACAGCCTTATTCTCCGCATTAGCAGACGGTATTATCTATTAATACTCTTTGCTAGCGTGGGTATAGAGGTGGGGCGTCACAGCTTGGTATCAGAGCGAGGTTCAGAACAAAATATAATAAACACAGAATAGAGCACATATTACGATACATCAGAGTGTGATAAGTGATACAAATCATTGAATCATCGTGTGTCTCTATTCCTTCTACCATCAAAGGTTAGATAGGATTTGGGATTATGCCTTGGAATGCATTTAAATTCCGTAGTATTCCATATTGAATTATCTACCTTGGGAATAATCTTTACCTTATCTTAACTTTCAGCTTATGGCTGGAAGAGACAGAGGACGACGCTCGGATGCTGGGCAATCCAGTGGCTCACATCCGGACGGCGTCTATATGTCTGCCGATCAGTTTTTAGAGTGGTTTTAGGAGCACGCAGCCTCCAGCTCCTACTCGAACATCTCCTCTATGCAAGTCCACCTTCGCACGTTTGTGCAGTGATTTTTCTCATCTTGGAGGGAAACCATTTAAAGGCTCCGAGATTGTTCTTGAGGTCCAAGCTTGGGTTCGCATGTACGAGCATGTTCTCTCTCGCATGGATCTTTCTGACGATGATAGGATTCTTGTAACTTCTAGCTTATTGCAAAAGCGTGCCCTTGACTGGTACGAGCTTCTTTTAGCTGAATTTGATGAGTCTGCTCTTTCTTGGACTCCGTTTCGGGAACGATTCGAACTCAAGTTCGTTCCTGAATCTGAGAAAGCTTTGTTGTCCCGGCGCTTTCTTGAATTGAAGCAAGGGATTCTTCCGTTTCTGAATATGTTGCATCTTTCGAAGCCTTATCTAAATATGGTCTTGAATTCATTAGCACCTCGTATAGGAAGAATCTGAAATTTGTATCTGGTCTTAAGAAATGTCTTAAGAAGTCTTTAATGCTCCAGCTTAAACTTTCCTTTGAGGAGTTGGTTGATTCGGCACTTCATCTCGAAGCCTTCGAGAAGGAGTGTGATTGTGGGAATGATGTTGAGGTTCGTAAGAACGCCAACAAGAGGCAGTTTCCATTCGATAAGCGGAAATTTTTCCCTTCCAAGAAGAAAAAGCCCGTTGAATCTGATCCTCAATCTCAGTCTCAGTCTGTTGGAACACCTTCCACTCGGAAGTGTTTCAATTGTGGTTCCCCTGATCATGTGATTCGAGCTTGCCCTATGCCTCTCTTCTGCCACTATTGCAAGAAGGAAGGCCATCGTATTTTTACTTGTCCTATTGTTCCGAAAAATCCTTTATCTAGCAAGCTAAAGATAACGGATGCTTCTGGAGGTTCTTCTCGGGGAAAAGGTATATCTCCATTTAAAAAAAAAAGGGGTTCTATTGTATTCGAGTTCTCTTCGATATGGGTGCTTCACATTTTTTTTCCGTATCGAAGAAGCTCTTCGATGATTTATCTTTGGATGTTTCTTGTATGGTTACTTCTTTGGGAATTGCGAATCCGATTTGGTGGATCCGCAACACTCAATTTGCTTGTATTAATGTCGAGATTATTTTATGAGATTTTTTATTTCCGAGCCAATTTGCATGTTATGCGTTGCTTAGGCTTCGGAATTGACATTTTGAAAGGATTGACTTAATTATTATGAAGCCATATCCTATATCCCGAGTGGACTATTCATCCTCGACATTTTCAATCTGTTAAACAGATTTCTGTCTTCCTTTGTGATTTCGATTTCCGATTTGATGGCATCATTTTTCTTTAAGTCCCCATGATGAGGAAAGTGTGGTTTCTCTCATTCTTGTAGTTTGAGAATTTTCTGGTATTTCTGGTCTTGTCTTAGGATTATCACCTAAGCAATCTTTTAAGTAGTGTTAAGGTCTTTTTAGCTCGACCTTACCACTGGTTTTCATTTGGCTACGAGTTGCGGAAGTTAGCACTCCACTTACCGCATTCCTCACTCGTTGTAATTCTTATAGATGATTTGTTATGTCATTCAGTTTGTCTAGCTAATTTCATCCATACTATGAATCGAGTATTCTGTGAATATCTCGATGATTCCATTTTGGTATTTATTGATTCTGGATGGAAAATAGCACTTTAAAGAATTTTGCAAATCTTTTTCATAAGATTTATTATAAGTATAATTGAATTTTTGTTCTTTAAACGAACAAAGAATATTTTTAAAAGTTTTTAGAAACATGTTTATCATATAGAAGATGATTTTGTGATTGTATTTCCCATTGAGTGCTTTAAGAATTCTGGTCGATGCGCTTGATCAACGTTATCGATAGGAATTTCCTAAACGCTTTGATGAGACAATCAGGCACAGTAAATTGATTTGGAATAAGTAAATTTTTCTTGAAAGATTATTACATAAAGATAATTGTAATTTGGAAAGTCTTAGCTTTTTGGGAAAGAAAATTAATTTAAAAGAACTCTTTCTTTTCGTTATCCCTATTCTTGTTATTCCCGTAGGGAACCAATGCTTTATCTTTTGTAACAATGCTAATCGTATTGGTTTGGATGCCGTTCACTTGCAAGAGAGAACGTGCTATCATTTATTCTCCTAAATAGTTATAGCCTATCGAGGCTAGATATGCCACTCATGATTTAGTGCTCGTGGCTATTGTTTTCGTCTTTTGTATTTTGCATCATTACTTTTGGGTGAGGGATTTTGCTCTCCTCACCAATCACAATTTTGAAATGTTTATTTTCTCATAAGGAACCTAGTGTTGGTTCGAGTTCCTTGCATCTTATGATCTTGATATTCCTTTTATTCCCGAAAAGAGGATCGTGTTGCCAATGCATTTGGTTGTAAGCAGCAAGTGATTGTTTCTTTGTTGATGTCCGAATGGAATGATCTTTTTACCAAGTTCATCGGATGTTTTGTTGTACTTCATTTTGTTGAGCTTTGGTTCATTTGACGTATCGTTTGTACCACGTCGGTGTTCCAAAATTATTTGAGCTTAGGAATCCATAGAATTCTCTGAGCAATCAAGTTCGGACTTACCCCTTCGTGCACTTTATGGTGAACTTCTTATTCTGTTATTCTTTTGTGCTAGTATGTTTGTGGGAGTTAGGAGAATCACCTACCTCTTGTAGGGTTCTCCTACAATAATAGTTTTCAGCCTAGTGTTGGCATGGCTCCTTTCAAAGCTTTATACGGAAGGCCATGTCAATCACCTTCTTGTTGGTTGGAATCTGGGGAGAAGATTATTCTTGGTCCAGATTTTGTTCGTGATTCTTCCGAGAAGATTGATCTTATCTGGTTGAGAATGAAAGAGGCACAGAGTCGCCAGAGGTACTACGCGGACAACCATAGGAAGCCTCTCGAGTTCTCGATCGGTGATCTTGCTTTTATTCGTGTTTCTCCTTTGAAAAGGGGGTTATGCGTTTCAGTACGACTGGGAAATTGGCTCCTCATTATATAGGACCGTTTTCTATTACTGAACGTATTGGCCCTGTGGCTTATAGAGTTTCACTTCCAGCTCATTTATCTGGTATTCATGACGTGTTTCACGTCTCTCAACTTTGGAAGTGTCTTCGGGAGTCGGATTCTGTTATTACTTCTCCTGATTTGCAAGAGTTTGGGGTCTCACCGGACTTATCTATTGTACAGCAACCTATTCGCGTGCTTGACACGGAGGTGCGACACCTTCGAAACAAGGACGTGCCGCTCGTTAGGGTTCAATGGTCCGCTTATCCCGCTGACTGTACTTGGGAAACCAGAGAGTTTATCGAGCGATCCTATCCGGGTTTTCTATCTTTGCTTTGAAACGGTGAGAATGTCTTTTCATCTCAAGCTTATTTCCTTTTCTTTTGAATGTTGTATGTATGTAGTTGTTACAAATATCGTCTTTAGAAATTGCGGGGACGCAATTTTGTAAGGAGGGGAGATCTGTAACAACCCGCATATTTAACGATTTTATAATTAAATGATTTATTTAAGTATAGCGTCGTTAGTTGGATTTTAGGGTCCGAAATATTACTTTCTGCAAACGGCCAAATTGGAGCTCGAAACCACTTCCATTGAGTTCAAATCGTCGTTTGCGATCTTTTTGAGTATAATCTTTGGTATGTTTGGAGTAAGTTGAATTTTGCTACTTTTTCTGGTTGGGCTTTAGCTTTGGGTTCAGCCCCAAACCCCACTTAACCCTCTAACTCAGCCCATCTCCTCCCATTCATTCATTCCTACTCCTCTTCACTTCTAAACTCAAGCTCCAACTGAAATGGGGGAAAGGAAGAGGAAATAGAAACTCCCAAGTCTTAGTTGCTCTTGATAATCCAAATTCTTGCTCCAAATTCAAAGAGAAGGATAGGTAAGCCTCTTCTCCATCTTCTCCATCTTCTCCATCTCTTCTCCTCTTCAATTTCAGAAAATATCCTAAACCTAATTTAGGAAAATATGTGTTTTATTCTTAGATTGAAGCTTGTTGAGTAAGAGTGAAGAGTGGTTAGCCTTTCCTTTGCATTTGAGCTTCTTCTTCTTGTTCTTGAGTTAAAAAGGTGAGTTTTGAACTCACATCTACTTCTCTTGATTTCATTGATGTTGGGTATGAATTCCTAACACCTTGTTCATATGCACTTACATTTGGTTTGGGTTGAATTGGGGAATAATCCAATTTTTAGTGTTTTGGGTTAAAATCTTTGAAATCCTAACTTTGATGTTTTAATCATGTTTTGGTGATGCATCGAGGAACATATAGGGTCGGGTTGTCGATTGGCATAAGCCCTTAGAGCCAATGTTCGTCCGATTGCATTTTGGGAGAGTTTGCTCTTCATTTGAATAAGGCTGAAAAACAGCCCAGGCATGATTCAGTCGTCTGAAAACTCTGTTCAGTCGACTGAACCTGAAACCCGAGAGTTTCCAGGCATGATTCAGTCGACTGAAAAACTCTACACAGTCGACTGAACCTGGAAACAGAAAGTTTCCTGAACCTGGAAAATTTTCCAGGCATAGGGTCAGTCGACTGAAAACTCTGTTCAGTCGACTGAACCCGCTGTTTCAGCCCGCTTTGCCTTTTTGGATTGAATTTTCAATTTGAATCGATTCGTGATGATCCTATGTATGATTATCAATTGTTTTGACTTTGATGGTTCCTTTTAATTTTAATCCATGGGTTTTTATAAAATAATCTCTCGAATCGCATTTAAAAGTTCGTTTCTCTAATTTATAAATTCTATTTAAAACACACACACTTTCGCACTTCGAACGAAGTGGAAGGGTGATTAAATGGTTGGGCAAAACACGGACCATGAATCTGTGCGTTTATCTTTCCGATTAATCCTCGACCTATTCGATTGATTGTTTTGACCTTCGGGTTTGGTTTATCGATGATATGAGGTAAACTTTGTACTGCTTTGAGTGTGAAAGGGACTGACGGATAGTAAACCGTTTAGTGCGAACGAGTGGTTATGGGACATACGTTAACACTTTTCGGATTCCTTTTCGAGAGTTGTGACACATTCCGCCAGTTAGTGGTGTCCAGTACTGGGTCTTCGACCTTCACCACTACGGCTTGTCGCCCTATTGTATCGCTCTGATGTTGGCGTTGTGTGTCGCATGGGTGATATTGGGTTTGTGCCTTCGGGTTTGTCGCCCTATATAGTTTCGCTCTGATGTTGGCCTTATGTGCCGCATGGGTGATACTTGGGTTTGGAGTCTTCGGGCTCATGGATCCTTGTTTGTACAGTACTGAGCTCGAGCAAATTTTATGATGTTTCATTGATATGTATATTCCCTTGGTATCGCCCTTCGGTATTGGTCTTTTTGAGCCGCATGGAGTATAGCGTTTACCTTGTGGAACTTGTATACCTTATTGGTATTTGTTATTTGCCATTCGGCTTGTTTTGGGATATTCGTATCCTTTGTTTCTATATGTTGCCGATGATACGAGGCTTATTCTATATGATTCATCTCTTGTTGATGATTGTGTTATCTCCTCTGGAGATATTTGTTATACTGTATGACCTTGCAGGTTTATTATTGTTCAGTTTATCTAACTGATTTGTTTAGCTAGACTGACCTGGGTATTTTATACTCGGGTCAGACCGAGATGTTTCAGGTTAGGTGCTTTGGACTTAGCCTTTTTTGCTTCCGCATGGACTATTCCGCTGACTCCTTTTTGTCTTAGCTTTTTGTGTAGTCCTTTCTGTTATAACTCTGATATGTATTCTATAGACTCGTCTGTATATTGTGGTTTTCTATACCACTTGACATGTATTATTTTGTATACTCTGCTTTGTATCAGTATATGTGTGTATATGATGGTTTACTGTTCTGTGATGTATATTACATTTGAGTCGTTATATTCTGTTCTGATAGATCCTCTAGCCACCTCTGGTTTTGTTTTAAGTATTCATTGGACACGTCGATCTGCTTGGTAAGGCAATTGTCGATGTATTCAATAGATAATTAAAGCAAGGCTATAGAGGGTCGCTCCTAAACAGCCTTATTCTCCGCGTTAGCAGACGGTATTATCTATTAATACTCTTTGCTAGCGTGGGTATAGAGGTGGGGCGTCACAGTACTTGTTATTTTCTTATATAAATGTTTTAAAATGGTTTTAAAAGTAAATTATTTTTTTATATAAGTTTATATGTTGATATATAAAGCAATAGTTTTCTAATATATAAGGTAATTGGTTGTTGATTATTGGAATTAAATAAAATAATGAGAATTAAGTGATACAACCAAATTGAAATTGAATGAAGATAAGTTTGAAATGTATCCCAACTAAAACTAAAACCTTAATTTGTAGAAGTAAGAACAAGATAAAAATAAATTGGTATCCAGGTATAATAATCTTGGGTATTATCATAACTAGTTGTTATGTTTAATAATGAAATATTTGTTAACGATTAAGCAAAATGAAGTAAACTTTTAAGATGAGTATAACTTATGAATTGAAGTGGGTTTAAAATTTTGAAGTTTTGAATCCTAAGTCTAGAAACATCTGAAATTGTTTTCAAATGTTAAAAGAAATGATATTATTTAGACTATTTTGAACGTGATGTTATTTTGAAATAAGTGATGTTTGAAAATTTTAAAGAAAATTTGTTTTTAAACCAAAGGTAGTTTAAATTTTTAGGTATAACTTGGCGTGGAAAGGTAATAACTTTGTATATATAAGGGATATACATGATATCAAAGATGATTTGAAAATAAACTCTAAGTGTTGAGTTCTACATTTTTTTCCTTGGAATGTGATATGGAAACCCAAAGTGATAAGTCTTTGAACTTATATGTAAGAAAGAATGTGTATAGAAATTTAAAATTTGAAACGGAGGATTCAAATTTGAGTAAGGTTAACGGGATTAAATTGAATTTAACTCGGAGGAAGTTAAATAAGTTTGGAATGAATAACATCTATTAAAAATTTCAAGATGAAATTGGGAATTAACTTAGGAAATTTAAATGGTTGATGTGGAAGGAAGTTATTTAAGATCTCAAACGGGTTTGAGTTCTGGGAATGGGTGATTAATGTTTTAAATGAATTGGGTACTTATTTATCTTAATATAATCCAGTTATTATCAATAATTTATGAACTGTGAATTGAGTTGTTTAAAATGAATTAAGAAGTGGATTGAGGTAAAATATGAATCCATTTCTAAAAATAAAACCTTATTTTTAAAAATTTTGATTTTTTTGAAATAAAATTGGAATTAGAGAAATGGAATCACGTTGGACTTGAGATTTGGGCGTTTAAGATAGAATTTCAACTAAAATTGTTGAAAATTGGTTTTAAGGTTGAATTTCGGTAATAAATTGGTTTTTGAAAGATTAAATTGATTAAAAAGGATTTGAACTATTACTTGAATCTAGAAATAAGTTTATGTGAGAGTAAGGGCAATTTAAAATGAAGTTCTGAAATTTGGACTCAGAATTAAATTGTTTAAAGACTTTAAAAATAAAGGTTAATTTGATTTAAGGAAATTAGATCAACATTTGAAATTTAACTCGAATTTATATAATTCGAGATGATTTAAAGTGAGATTGAATTTGAAACTAGTTCAAATTGAGATTTGATTTAAATAAGTTGGACTTGTGATTAAAGTTGAATAGTTTTAAATTCAAATGGAATTTGATCTGAATTTGGAAAGAATCGTGGATATTTCAACTTGAATTGGCGTCAAATCAATTTCAATGGAAATCGAAGTTACTAAAATTGGTATTGAGTCAATTTAAATGGAAGTGGAAATTTAAATTAAATTAATGGAAATGGAGATTGGGAATTGAACGGTTTGGCTCTGGACTATTTTCAAAATAAATTGTTTCAATATAAATCTATATTTTTTCCAAGCTACTTACTATACAATCTTTTTTTTAAACCCAAGACTATTTTATACTTGTTTTACAATTACTTTTGGAACTGTTTAACTATTTTACAACAAGTTTACAGCTGTTTTATAAACTACTTACTATTTTACAGCTATTTGACTATTTTACAATAGTTTTACAAATAATAACTATTTTTAACTACTTGTCTGTTTTTAACTTTTCAAGCTATTTTCTAAATATAAGCTGGTCAAAGTGCAAACTGTTTATGATTAAATATCCATTTGAGATAAGAATTAAGGTGAAACCCAAATAGCGATTGAGGCAATTGTGAATAAATGAATAAGAACCTAAGGGAATGTGAATAGAAAAGGAGGATTGATTTAGCTAATAATCAATGAAGATAAATACGTAGGATGTACATATATTATTCTATTCACATAGCGGTTTGATCCAGATATGAGCATAGAATTTCGAGATAGTACATCGATCCGAGTTAGGATTTTTCACTCAATTTTTGACGGCAAAACTGGATATGGAGTTTTGATTGGTTCTGGATATTCTCTATCATATTTATGACTATGCAAGGAGAATGATGGTTTCTGATCAAGAAACCAGATCTGAGTCCGCAATAGGTAGTCGGGTGGACGATACTAGTTCGGAAGTGAAATAGTGTGATCGAGTGAGCGATCAGATTGATATAGCGTACGGATGATATGTGTACATCATACGGGTGTGAATGAAATTGATATTGGGAATTTGTGGATAAGAAATGTGAAACAGTTTTTGAAATGAAAGGTATATTTTGAGAAAATATGATGAAATAAAGTGGAAATTGGATATTTCTGCGGTAGAAATTTACTTTATGGAAGAAAGTAATATGGTAAGTGACTTTATAGAGTAATCAATCTTGAATATTGATTTGGCATAAAAAAAGTTATATATATATAATTGATAAACTCCCCTTGTTGAATCTATAGCCAGAAGAAAAGGATTTTTGAAAGTATTTGAAGTATAAAAAGGGAATTTATACAAGTCTGAAGTGATTCAAAAAAACTTCAAGGTTATATATATATATATATAAAGGATTTTATGAGAATGATTTTGGGAAAAGGTTTTTGGAACCTATGGATTTTAGAAAGGCTTTTGATTTTTTTAGGGAAAAATCAATTTTGGAAATTTGAAAAGCCTAGTTTGAGAATTATCGATTCTGGAACAATCGATTTTGAGATAAGGAGATTTATATGGGATTCATACTAGGTGTATGATTTGGAAGATACATATGTGTATTGTATAAAATGTTTTGAAAATGTCTCTGGAGAAAAAGATGCTCCCTTAAAATGAACTTCTCAGGGGTACCATAGGTTGGTACTGCCTTGAGCTCCAAGGGGGAGGCTCTAAAGTGGATCCTGTCAGGAAGTCCGGACAAACTGAAGTTCCTAAGGATTATTGGATAGTGAAAGTCGAGGGCGCTGATGCCTACAGAGGCATTTGGGTTATGCTGTGACGACAATGTAATTCAATGTTGCTGCGATCTACTATGGACCATAGCGGAAATCATGTGGAGGTGAGTGTCAACGGTCTATGCTTGATTTTGCCGCGAAGGCAACGTAACATCGGTAGACTACGGTCTATGGTCGAGTGGAGTGGAGAAGTTTCATTCTTTTGGCTATGAAATTCGAGGGCGCTG
The DNA here is from genome assembly GCA_030765085.1 of Allium cepa. Lineage (NCBI taxonomy): Eukaryota > Viridiplantae > Streptophyta > Magnoliopsida > Asparagales > Amaryllidaceae > Allium > Allium cepa. The sequence continues at coordinate 675,219,071 of CM060943.1, read as the reverse complement.
ATGCCTACAGTTATATGGGTTTTTGCTGTGATGGCAATGTAACACCAGATGTAGCTGCGATCTGTAGCGGGTTCCATGGTATAATCGAGGGGCACGGAGTGCCTACAATTTTCTATGGATTTCTCCGGGATGGCAACGTAACCATCGGGTTAAATGCGACCATGGATGGGGATGATGATTTTCGAAGCATTCTCACCAATGTTATATCCTCTATTTTAAAATGTTTTCTATATTTTCAATAAAATTATATTCCAAATATTTTCACTGGGTGTTGAAATGGGTTTACCAAGTACTTATAGATTTTCAGTCCTACGCCTATTCAATGTATGACCGAATTTCTATGAGAATGAGGTTGGACTTATTCCAACATTGAGTTATAAAAATTATTTTTATAAAAAACTATTTTATAATATTGTGGGGATTTTAAAAGTGTTTTAAAAACGATCAAAGAATAATTTACCTAATGATAAGTATTGAATAAATTCTGGCTTAGTTCCTTTTCGAGGACGAAAAGATTCTATGGGGGAAGGAATGTGATATCCTGGAAATTTCTAGGTAAATAAATAATGTAATAATCATTTATATTAATATAAGATTTATTCTTTTCCTAGATAAATAAAATTAGTATTAATTTGAACATATATATAAGTAGTTTTAAAAGAGAACTTGAATTTGAAATTCAAATGTAACATTTTAAAAATAAATTAAGTTTAAAATAATATGTATATATGATTTGTTTATAACATTCTCTTTAAAAGATTTTATAAAAGATATATTAAATTAGTATAATTATTTCTAAATGTATGATTGGAATTTTTATCTTTTTCTTTTAAATTATATATTGATTAATAAAAAGGATAGTTTAAATATTTATATCCTTAAGATATTTTTATTAATAGAAAACTAAATTAAAATGTAATATTTATATAATAAATATGTATTAAAAACCTCTTAATAAAATGAAATTACAAGTGTTAAAAAATATGCATACATAATTACAAATGCAAGGATTTATATATAAGAATTACAAGTGTAAGCCAAGGATTTTATCTAATTACAAGTGTAAACTAAATGGTACAAGTGTCTAAATTTGTATTTTCTTTTTAATAAAGGGATAAAATTAAGTTATATAATCCTCTTCATTTTTCTCTATCATTTCTTTTAACAATTCGTTTCCTAGAAAACTAAGAAAAACAGATCAAAAGCTAAAGCCTGTATTATAAACTAGAGAAAAAAATAACATAGCCGAAGAATTCAACAGAAATCACAATTTGGTAATCAAACAAGCTTTAACTCTCACAATCTAGTTCAGAAAAAAAAAAGCTAACAATTCAAGACTCAAAATTCATCTAAGAAGATCAAGATCAAACCATTTCTAGCTTTCTGGATTTCAAACAATAATTATCTGTTCCAAGTTATTTGTGAGTAAAACTTCACCTCAAAAGCTTAATCTTCTTATTATCCTGTGGCATATGAAAATTGTAGTAGTAATGACTGTGCAAATGTTTTGTAGAGATATATAAATATGTTATGCCCGGTGTACATATACATCTGCATGTCTGTATATATACATTACCTCTGTTCTTAGCACGGTTCATAAAACTCATTTAAAATCCAATCTCTCTTTACATAAGTCACTATAGGTTGTGATGTTTAAGGGATATATGTTTGATATAACTTGATTCTATTTTTAAGAAAAGAAAAAATGTTTTTAAGTAAGAATGGTAAGTGGTTCTGCTGGGAAGTGGAAATTCCAGTAAAAATAAGTTAAAGCCAGGAAATAAATCATTTAATTTCCATGTTTCAAATTTCATATCTTGATTTGCATTTGACAATCTTGATTTTAGATATAGATTTCATAATTTTTCATTTTGGATCGACTGAGTTATTCGAGGATGACCAGGAAGAGGACTTTGGGGTTTTTATGGTGGCCAGAGGTCTCGGGTGGTCAGGGGTTTGACTAGAGGTGGGTGGGAGTCTGGTTGTCTCGGCAAAAATGAAAAGTGGATTTATCATCCACGGTGGCGGCGGGAGAACGTCGATGTAGGGTTTAACTGGGTTTTTGGGTCAAGGTTAATTTGTGGCCTGCTGCAACGTCGTTGTAGCTTCGGAGGAGGCTAGTCGTTGGGGAAGAGAGAGAGGGGACTCAGATCTAGCTCCAGGTAAGATAACGTGAACTTTGGTGACCGGAATAGGGTGGTGTCAGGTGGTTTTGGTGATCATACTTTCAACCTGATGGGTTTGAGAGTGCTCAATTTTCATTTGGGGTTCGTAAAGAAGATCTAGGTGGCCGAACACTTTGGGGTAGTGGACGCCGACTTGTTGGAAGTGGCGGTGATGGTCGGTGCTCCGTTTATCGATGGAGCATATGCACTTTGAAGATTATGTCAGTGTTTGTATTGGAGAAGAATGGTAAGCCTCGGGGTCGCTCTTGGGGTAACGAAAGGTTGTCTTGGGGTTATCTTCAAGTGTGCTCGCATTAGTGTTTTGTGTTTGAACAGTTTAATATTTAAACAAAGTTTTAAAAAAATGGCTGGCTCGGGTTTTAGTTAGGGTAAGCCTGGGTTTGACTCGCGTAAAATGTTTGAGGCTAACAAGTTTTAAAGGTAAATGAAAATCAAGTTTTAAACTGGATTTTTAGACTAATCCCTTCAAATAATAATTGTTTATTTTAGAAGCTTGGCTAAGTGAAAGGTAGGTAATTTATTTTAACTTAGATTAATTAAGTTAAATCTTAAGTTTATTTAAATTTAAATAAATGATTATGTAGAATTTAAAAGATGAAAAGTTATATCATTAACTAAACATAAGGACTTATGTTAATTTACAAGTTAATGATTATAAATCCCAAAGTTTATTAAATTCTTATTAAGAAACTAATTAAGACAATGGTTTTTTTTAAATTAAGATTTGGGTAATTAAAAATTAATAAATAAATTAATGAATTATTAATTAATATTAATGAATCAAGGAAAGCAATTAAAGTTAAGTAATTAAGAATTAATTACTCGGCGTAATTAATTAAAGGATTAATTAATATAATTAATCAAGGAGTTAATTGAGTAATGAAAGTAATTAAGGATAGTTAATGAGATGACCCGACTTTCTAACCCCAGAAAATCGCGTCATCTTGAAGAAAGAAAGGGATAGAAAAGAGAATAGAAAGAAGAGAAGAAAGAACAACACATCAGAATCTAACAGCGGAACGAATAAATTATATTAATAACATAAATATTACACAGTTTACAACCAATATCAGAGTTCACAGATATACAACTCATACTAGACAGTTATAAACACCTGTCTAGTTATACAACTCAATACAGTACAAGAAACAACTCAGAGAAAACTACACAGCGGAATACTAGATATATATCTACACGCAGAAGCCTCCTGCTCCATTTACTCCTCCACAATTCGTCAAAGCAAACCTGAATCCTAACCTGAATTCCCTTGGCTACTCGTAAAAATTTGAGTACCCAAGAGTTTATGAAAAACAAAAATAAACTCCGGGTCAGACATGGGTTTGGTGTGAGTAAGAGGTTAAAGTTGCTTAACTTTCAAAACTTTTGAAAAGAAAGTATCACGTAAGACTTCCCACACATAAACATGGAAAAGTTTTTACCTTACGCTAACCAAAACATTTGATAGGAAATCCGATGATATTATAATAGTGTCTAGAGTTTTCAAATAAATATGAAATAGCTGAAATTGTTACATTTATTAAATTCCAGCTACTAGCCACAAAAGTGGGTAATACAATCAAAACCGTTGGCACTTATTGGATTTTGGATTCCATACAATGGCTGGGCTACTGGGGTACCGCCGGTCACAGTACGTGGCCTAGATCAACGTACCGAGGAGTACGCCTGCTCCCCTGCAACACAAAGCCGGACCCATTCCTTACTGAACAGTTCCGAACAAGACAACCCCGTGGTTGTAGCTAGCAACCACCCACACAGCCGATATATAAAGGGACTTCTAGACATGGGTAAATCTTGCTCTCCAGTGGGTGCGACCCACGAAGCCTTGCTGCACCTCCCCTGTTTTAGCCATTCCCGGTTGATGAGGCTTGAGGCTACGATTACCTTTATAGGACATATCACTTAGAATGCTCATCGTCCACCTGACGATGTTCTGAAAGCATTCAATCTATACAAGTTCGTTCCGGGTTCGAACGAAACCGAAGGCATTATCTCGTCACACTCATTATGGAATCACCCTCAGAGTCAACGACAATAACCCTTGCACTCTGATTCACCATCTCGAATCTATGAGTACTATTCCGTTAACTCATTACGGAATCACCTACAGAGTTATACCGACTCATAGTCCTTACACCACGAGTCTTCATAAAGCTCCATTTTGATTCACGACCTAACGTTATTTGGAATCGATATGGTTTTCGGATATCCAAATATGAAAACCCGATCCCGGTCTCATCGAAATCCAAAGCGTGTCTTTTAAGTCCAAGTTGTTTTAAAGTTTTAAAACAATTCAATTACAGTATCTATATACACACAGATAGATAATTCATAAATCATAACTGATAATCAACATTATCATATAACAGGTAATCCACATTATCAATATCAAATAGATATACCATATATCACCATCACAATAGATAACCTATGTTATCATCACAATACAATCAAACATCCATACCACACAATATCATTTATCTCATTACTGAGATCTCAAAGCATCCAAGACAATCAATGTCTTCCATTCATACATAAGCAATGATTTATTCATCATCATATAATTAATTTAAAATGGATTAAATTAACTATTTCTATCTCTAATTAATTTAAAATGAATTAAATTAATTACTTAATCTTTAATTAATTTAAAATAAATTAAATTAATTACTTCACCAATATAAATCTTGCTTACTCAATCATTTAATTGATTACAATCAACTAATTAATCCTTATTATTGCTTTAATTAATCACTCTTGATTAATTATCCTTAATTACATTCATGTAATTATCTTTAATTAATTTCACAAATTAATTATTCTCAAACAAACAGAAATTAACCTTTAATTACTTCAATTAATTAATTAATAATAATTAATTACATTACTTCTTAATTAATTACTTAATTAATTACCTTTAATTACCTATTATTGATTAATTAATCATAATTAATCATCATTAATTAAAATAATTAATGATCCCTTTTATTAATTACCTTAAGTAATTAACTTATAATTATTAATCATCATCACAGATTAATTACATTTAGTAATTAACTAACTTAATTACTATATTAAAACAAATTAATTAAACTTAATTAATTCAATTAAATAATCACATTAAACTAAATTAATTACATTAAGTAATTAATTTCTTAATTACTTTATCAAGTAATTACACTCAAACCATTTACAATTGATTATTATTAAATTAATTAATCTAATTAATTATAAAAATTAACTACATTAATTAATTGTTAAATAATCCTGATTAATGATCTTCATTAACCATTCTTTAATTATTTTATAAAGTAATTAACTTAAATTAATTACCATTTAAATTATCTTTAATCATTAAAGTTAATTATTAAATTAATTAACCTTGATTTAAAACTTAATTACACAATTACTAATATTCATTCATCATTGATCAATAATTTAATTAATGATCTTAATTATAAATTGATTAATCATTAATCAATTATTAATTCCAATTTCAATTAATTAATTAAATTAATTAATTAATCTTAACTACCTTATTAATTAATTCTAAAACATTAATCTTAATTTAAATTTCAAGATAAAACATAACTTAATTATGTTTAGAACAATTTAATTAAATCAAAGTACCCTTGAAATTACTTTAAACTTCCATTTTAAATACAAGTTTAGATTAAAATAATTTAAACTTATCAAAGTTTGAAAATTTTAAAACTTACTTAAAATTACAAGACAAAACAAAAGTTTGACTTAAAAATGAAATCATAAGAATTTGAAGTTAAATTCATTTCAAAATTTTGGAAATTCAATTCATTCTTAGTTTCAACTTCCAAATTTAAATCTTCTTTTTAAATTTAAAACTGGAGTTCATGTTTAAACTTAGATTTCCAGACTTAAAATTAATTCTTAAATCTTACTCACATTTTAAAAACTTCGTTATTAAAAAGTTTCAACTATTTCACCCAAAATAAAATAGTTAATTAAGTTAAAATTTTAAACTTTTATTTTTATTTAAAAACTGGGTTTTGAATTTAAATCAGAAATTCAAACTTGCATTTGGATTTAAACTTAATCCTTACTTTAAATAAAAACTACAGATTTTAAAAGTTTTAAAAACCCAGATTTTAATAAAATACAGTTTTACTGTAACCTGGAATTTACAGTTCAACCCGAGAAAACCAAATCCTACTTCGAGTCTAAAGCCTGCCTACTTCGAGTTCTCTTTCTATTTACTTCGAGCCATCTCAAAGATTCCCCTGCAACATCCCAAATCCAAAAATAGTTCACGGAATTTCATCGCCGTGCATATGCACGGCGATCACCACCCCTTCTCATCATCATAGATGATCCAGAAACCTCCATAAACCCATGAATGCCCACAGCAACCCTCAAATCGAACAAATAAACAAGAATTCACAAATTAGCTCTAAAACCCAAACCTGAAACATAAATCAGGTTACTGACCAAAACCTGTCAACGACAATTTCTTGCCACTCCGATCATCTAACGATCAACCCTTCCGGCCTCGAGTTCCCTCATACTTTAACTACACAATCCCCAAAAATCAAAACACTCGATCCATCCTACACCTCTCACTGACTCAATCTTTAACCCCTATTAAAACTAGGGTTCATACAAAGATTTCCAAACTGCAACCATTCTAACAAATTATATCCACTTTTCTGATTTTTCTGAGTATTTTCAATACCTACTCCATCACTCAGAAGAATTCCAGAATTTCTCAATTAAAAAATCAATAGAATTTGCACAAATTCATAATTTTGTTCAAGAACAAACTACTACTGAAACATACACTTAAAAATCCTGATACTTAATTTAAAACTCAAGTTTCAATTTATATGTTTGATTTGTATTACTCAATTACCATATTATTTTGATTGGGTTTGAAATAAATAAAAGTAAACATGCATGATGTTTTCTGGTTTTACAGAGGCAATAACAAGTTTATTATCCTAAATAAAATTTAACACTTTAAATTAGGATATACCACATGTTTTGTTCGAAAAATTGCATCTAAACATGGATTAGATCTTGAGTTCATGAATTTCGAATTATATCTTTAAGTCTGGAATCTAGAACAAGAAAGAATTCATCATAGCAAGCAGGCATTCAAACTCATACATATATACAGACATTTCATCATACTCATCAGTAAACAATTCAAGCAACTATATCATTTTAAATTAGTTTTTAAAATAAATTGTTACTCAATAGTCAATGCAGACCTTCTGTTGATCCTTTGAATTTTGCAGAAATAAAATATGCAGGCTTGACCCTTGCTTCATGTTGAATTGATATGCAGTTTTGCCTATTTGTTTTTCACTGACTAAAATGCTTGCATGCAGGTAGAAGATGCAGTAGCTAAATTTCCCAAATATATGCAGATGCTCAACATGTTTCAAATCAGGCTTGATCCATCCAGGTTTTAAAAAAAGAATGCAGAAAAGACAACAGTGCAAGCTCCACTTGAATTTTGCAGACTTATGATTTGAATTTGAGATAAAGGTGGATTTGATTATAAAGAAGTGAGATATGCAAATTTTACTTTGATTTGAGGAAATGCAGATTTGAACATGGTTTTGGAATATGCAGATTTGTGGATTTGAGGATGCAGGCCTTTAATGAATATGAAGATGAGTTTGATCTTAGAAGTATGAAGATTTCTTTGATTCAGGAAAATGAAAATGCAATATGAATGAAGATGCAATCTTAACTAATGTATTTTCATATTTAAGGCAATAAAAGAAAAATTAAAACCAAAATTTAACACTTGTCAAATTGTTAATGTTAAATTTGAACACATGTTACATGAATGTTACACTTGTTAAAAGAATGCAATACTTGTTTTCTTTAAAATGATTAGTACTAATTACAAATTAATGTGTGTGTAATCCTAAGTTAATATGTTAGTTTATATTTAAACATGTGTATAAATTTATAAATGAAAATAAAAACAAATCATGTTTTACAAATTGAAACTTATACATATAATAATTAAACAATTTATGATTTTATACTTTTGAACTTAAATTCAAACTAAATTCAAAATCAATTATTTTTCCAAATCAAGTTATGAATATAAATTCAATTTGAAATAAAAATTACAATCCTATTCAGAACTTATTTATAAAGACAATACAATATCAATATTGTTTTTATAAATATCTTATTATTAAATTAAAATCATTTTAAAAGAAATTATATTTTTATTAATAAAATATCCATTTTATTAAGTCATAAAACCATTTGTTGAATTTATTCTAAATTTAAAACTCAATCTAATTTAATTTAAACATTTAAATATTTTTCTTATCAATTTTAAAATCATATATTTATTTATGAAATAGTTTAAAAACTCAATACTAATTAAAATCAAAATTTCCAATTTATAATGCATATATTAGAATTTTAAAACATGATTCAATTATTTATTTAAGACAAAATCATTTATTTAACTTTGACAAGCTTAAATATTAAATAAAACAAATTTTCTAAATTACTACAAATATTAAACGAGAAAATATGCTTTACTTATTAAAATTAAAACAAATGCTAATCTATTTAAAATATAAACCATATATTTATTTATAAATAGAAATCAATTTATTATTTTCAAAAGATAAAATAACCATTTGAATATTTATTGAAGATGGTTATTAAATTTATTTGAATAATTATTATCAGAATATCAATATCAATTTAATTTTAACTACAGATTATTAAATTGATATTGTTAAAAATTCCGGGATATTACAATCCTTCCCCCTTAAAAGAATTTCGTCCTCGAAATTTAAAACAAAGGTAATTTAATAATCTCATCAAAGATTTATTTTTTATTTTTAAAACACAAGCATATATCAAACATATGCTAACAACCAAAAACAACCAATCAAACAAATTCAATTATCCAGACAAATTATGGATAGAATTTTATCGAGTTTCCCCAGGTATATATATATATACCGGGATACTCGCTCCAGAGAATCCAAACAATCAATATTAAGAAGCTACAAAGCTCCTATACAACTATATCTACAACACTAGACAAGATATCAGACTACAGACGAGTCTGACTTAACAACCAAAACTCCAAAACTGCTGGTTCCACAACCAGAGATAGACCATACACGTACTCCCTCAGAGATACGTGAAACTCATCGAATCCCAGTTATCCAAACTGGCAATTCAATCCTGTTGATCAATCACTTATTCTCCAAGATACAGAAAAGATCCAAAACACTTCAGAGCTAGCTTCTCAGACTTACCCAAACTTATAGCTCACTTTTGATCAGAGAAAATTTATCCAAAATTAGATTTCCGACTTCAGAATCCAAATCCCTCCGACTCTTATCCACAAAATATCTTCGGACAATCCTGGGCTGTCCACAAACTTATTGATCAGCTTAACCTTCGCTGATGCTTCTAGGAACAAACTAGACCAATCAACACAACAAAATGATCTCCTCAAGATCAACCAAAACCAAGATCTCAAACTCAACTCCTCAACATCAAAAGACAACAACTTCTTCTCCTGTCTAACAAAGAAAAGTAGATACACTTCCAAACTGCTTCCGCTGCTCAACTCTGATCCGAAGTAGAAGAGAATGCTGAAGAAGAACACAAGCACAAACATGATAACACACCCCAGAGGTATGGTTCAACAAATCCATAAGAAAAATTCAGAAGTTCCTCCAAAACTCTGAGCTGCTACACCAATTCAACTCTTGGAACCATTCTTCTATAAAGCTGAACCACCCGAACCACTCCTGGAATTCCAGTCGATAAGAAAGCTCAATCTCCAGATGCGGACAAAACTCCGACTTCCCGAAGATATCCAGAAAAATTCAGATAACCCAAGAGAACACTCAAACAATCGCAAGTCACTTTTGCGATCCACCAAACCAAATCCAAGGAAAAACTGTTCTCCGTTAACCAAATAAAACAGCTTACACTTAACCAACCAACCCATTGAAGAAACGGGTTCACTCAACTGCTTCTGAACTCCACTTCAGAAAAACTGCTAAGCCAGAAGATCTCTTCCCAACACCGAGAACACTCCAAACTGCACTGGTTCCACAGATGCCAAAGAATTCCAAAACAAAGCTCTTCGAGAAACTCAAACCTCAAAGCAAACAGAAACTCCGGCTGAACACAGCCACAACACTGAAGCAGACTCACTTCCTTAACTTGTTCCAAAGAAAACATCTTCGGGAACACCCATAGTCACTGCATCTCATCACGCAGCTACTACTTCCTGAGGTATTCAAAATATCATCACTCGCTTCTGCCCAACCAACAGATCCAAATAATACTCATCAACTTCAGAAATGAACTCCGAACCTTCATAGGTTTCGTTCAGAGATTAATGAAGTTCTTCATCACTACAGAACTCACTCGAGACGGTATTAGGTCTACAGTCTCGACAGATATACTTCCAACCTCAAACATTCAAACTCCAACCAATGGTAGTCGTGTCACACACTACTACCCCATCTACCTTTATAACTTATATTGGAAAACCTGAACAGGTAACCCAACAGATAGGTAGATATATATATATATATATATATTAAAAATTACAAATACGCTCTCTCAAGAAAGACACCACTACAGAGCCTGGGTATTCACTCAACCTAATGCTCTGATACCAGCTGAGACGACCCGACTTTCAAACCCCAGAAAATCGCGTCATCTTGAAGAAAGAAAGGGATAGAAAAGAGAATAGAAAGAAGAGAAGAAAGAACAACACATCAGAATCTAACAGCGGAACGAATAAATTATATTAATAACATAAATATTACATAGTTTACAACCAATATCAGAGTTCACAGATATACAACTCATACTAGACATTTATAAACACCTGTTTAGTTATAAAACTCAATACAGTACAAGAAACAACTCAGAGAAAACTACACAGCGGAATACTAGATATATATCTACACCCAGAAGCCTCCCGCTCCATTTGCTCCTCCACAATTCGTCAAAGCAAACCTGAATCCTAACCTGAATCCCCTTGGCTACTCGTAAAAATTTGAGTACCCAAGAGTTTATGAAAAACAAAAACAAACTCCGGGTCAAACATGGGTCTGGTGTGAGAAATAGGTTAAAGTTGCTTAACTTTCAAAACTTTTGAAAAGAAAGGTATCACGTAAGACTTCCTACACATAAACATGGAAAAGTTTTTACCTTACGCAAACCAAAACATTTGATAGGAAATCCGATGATATTATAATAGTGTCTAGGGTTTTCAAATAAATATGAAATAGCCGAAATTGTTACATTTATTAAATTCCAGCTACTAGCCACAAAAGTGGGTAATACAATCAAAACCGTTGGCACTTGTTGGATTTTGGATCCATACAATGGCTGGGCAACTGGGGTACCGCCCGACACAGTACGTGGCCTAGATCAACGTACCGAGGAGTACGCCCGCTCCCCTGCAACACAAAGCCGGACCCATTCCTTACTGAACAGTTCCGAACAAGGCAACCCCGTGGTTGTAGCAAGCAACCATCCGTACAGCCGATATATAAAGGGACTTCTAGACAGGGGTAAATCTTGTTCTCCAGGGGGTGCGATCCACGAAGCCTTGCTGCACCTCCCCTGTTTTAGCCATTCCCGGTTGATGAGGCTTGAGGCTACGATTACCTTTATAGGACATATCACTTAGAATGCTCATCGTCCACCTGACGATGTTCTGAAAGCATTCAATCCATACAAGTTCGTTCCGGGTTCGAACGAAACCGAAGGCATTATCTCGTCACACTCATTTTGGAATCACCCTCAGAGTCAACGACAATAACCCTTGCACTCTGATTCACCATCTCGAATCTATAATTACTATTCCGTCAACTCATTACGGAATCACCCACAGAGTTATACTGACTCATAGTCCTTACACCTCGAGTCTTCACAAAGCTCCATTTTGATTCACGACCTAATGTTATTTGGAATCGATGTGGTTTTCGGATATCCAAATATGGAAACCCGATCCCGGTCTCATCGAAATCCAAAGCGTGTCTTTTAAGTCCAAGTTGTTTTAAAGTTTTAAAACAATTCAATTACAGTATCTATATACACACAGATAGATAATTCATAAATCATAACTGATAATCAACATTATCATATAACAGGTAATCCACATTATCAAAATCAAATAGATATACCATATATCACCATCACAATAGATAACCTATGTTATCATCACAATACAATCAAACATCCATACCACACAATATCATTTATCTCATTACTGAGATCTCAAAGCATCTAAGACAATCAATGTCATCCATTCATACATAAGCAATGATTTATTCATCATCATATAATTAATTTAAAATGGATTAAATTAACTATCTCTATCTCTAATTAATTTAAAATGAATTAAATTAATTACTTATTCTTTAATTAATTTAAAATAAATTAAATTAATTACTGCACCAATATAAATCTTGCTTACTCAATCATTTAATTGATTACAATCAACTAATTAATCCTTATTAATTGCTTTAATTAATCACTCTTGATTAATTATCCTTAATTACACTCATGTAATTATCTTTAATTAATTTCACAAATTAATTATTCTCAAACAAACAGTAATTAACCTTTAATTACTTCAATTAATTAATTAATCATAATTAATTACATTAATTCTTAATTAATTACTAAATTAATTACCTTTAATTACCTATTATTGATTAATTAATCATAATTAATCATCATTAATTAAATAATTAGTGATCCCTTTTGTTAATTACCTTAAGTAATTAACTTATAACTATTAATCATCATCACAGATTAATTACATTTAGTAATTAACTAGCTTAATTACTATATTAAAACAAATTAATTAAATTTAACTAATTCAATTAAATAATCACATTAAACTAAATTAATTACATTAAGTAATTAATTTCTTAATTACTTTATCAAGTAATTACACTCAAACGCTTTACAATTGATTATTATTAAATTAATTAATCTAATTAATTGTAAAAATTAACTACATTAATTAATTGTTAAATAATCCTGATTAATGATCTTCATTAACCATTCTTTAATTATTTTATAAAGTAATTAACTTAAATTAATTACCATTTAAATTATCTTTAATCATTAAAGTTAATTTTAAATTAATTAACCTTGATTTAAAACTTAATTACATAATTACTAATATTCATTCATCATTGATTAATAATTTGATTAATGATCTTAATTATAAATTGATTAATCATTAATCAATTATTAATTCCAATTTCAATTAATTAATTAAATTAATTAATCTTAATTACCTTATTAATTAATTCTAAAACATTAATCTTAATTTAAATTTCAAGATAAAACATAACTTAATTATGTTTAGAACAATTTAATTAAATCAAAGTACCCTTGAAATTACTTTAAACTTCCATTTTAAATACAAGTTTAGATTAAAATAATTTAAACTTATCAAAGTTTGAAAATTTTAAAACTTATTTCAAATTACAAGACAAAACAAAAGTTTGACTTAAAAAAGAAATCATAAGAATTTGAAATTAAATTCATTTCAAAATTTTGGAAATTTAATTCATTCTTAGTTTCAACTTCCAAATTTAAATCTTCTTTTTAAATTTAAAACTGGAGTTCTTGTTTAAACTTAGATTTCCAGATTTAAAATTAATTCTTAAATCTTACTCACATTTTAAAAACTTCATTATTAAAAAGTTTCAACTACTTCACCCAAAATAAAATAGTTAATTAAGTTAAAATTTTAAACTTTTATTTTTATTTAAAAACTGGGTTTTGAATTTAAATCAGAAATTCAAACTTGTATTTGAATTTAAACTTAATCCTTACTTTAAATAAAAACTACAGATTTTAAAAGCTTTAAAAACCCAGATTAAAAAAAAACAGTTTTACTGTAACCTGGAATTTACAGTTCAACCCGAGAAAACCAAATCCTACTTCGAGTCTAAAGCCTTCCTACTTCGAGTTCTCTTTCTATTTACTTCGAGCCATCTCAAAGATTCCCCTGCAACATCCCAAATCCAAAAATAGTTCACCGGAATTTCATCGCCATGCTTATGCACGGCGATCACCACCCCTTCTCATCATCATAGATGATCCAAAAACCTCCATAAACCCATGAATGCCCACAGCAACCCTCAAATCGAACAAATAAACAAGAATTCACAAATTAGCTCTAAAAACCAAACCTGAAACATAAATCAGGTTACTGACCAAAACCTGTCAACGACATTTTCTTGCCACTCCTATCATCTGACGATCAACCCTTCCGGCCTCGAGTTCCCTCATACTTCAACTACACAATCCCCAAAAATCAAAACACTCGATCCATCCTACACCTCTCACTGACTCAATCTTTAAGCCCTATTAAAAACTAGGGTTCATACAAAGATTTCCAAACTGCAACCATTCTAATAAATTATATCCACTTTTTTGATTTTTCTGAGTATCTTCAATACCTACTTCATCACTTAGAAGAATTCCAGAATTTCTCAATTCAAAAATCAATAGAATTTGCACAAATTCATAATTTTGTTCAAGAACAAACTACTACTGAAACATACACTTAAAAATCCTGATACTTAATTTAAAACTCAAGTTTCAATTTATATGTTTGATTTGTATTACTCAATTACCATATTATTTTGATTGGGTTTGAAATAAATAAAAATAAACATGCATGATGTTTTCTGGTTTTACAGAGGCAATAACAAGTTTATTATCCTTAATAAAATTTAACACTTTAAATTAGGATATACCACATGTTTTGTTCGAAAAATTGCATCTAAACATGGATTAGATCTTGAGTTCATGAATTTCGAATTATATCTTTAAGTCTGGAATCTAGAACAAGAAAGAATTCATCACAGCAAGCATGCATTCAAACTCATACATATATACAGACATTTCATCATACTCATCAGTAAACAATTCAAGCAACTATATCATTTTAAATTAGTTTTTAAAATAAATTGTTACTCAACAGTCAATGCAGACCCTCTGTTGATCCTTTGAATTTTGCAGAAATAAAATATGCAGGCTTGACCCTTGCTTCATGTTGAATTGATATGCAGTTTTGCCTATTTGTTTTTCACTGACTAAAATGCTTGCATGCAGGTAGAAGATGCAGTAGCTAAATTTCCCAAATACATGCAGATGCTCAACATGTTTCAAATCAGGCTTGATCCATCCAGGTTTTAAAAAAAGAATGCAGAAAAGAAAACAGTGCAAGCTCCACTTGAATTTTGCAGACTTATGATTTGAATTTGAGATAAAGGTGGATTTGATTATGAAGAAGTGAGATATGCAGGTTTTACTTTGATTTGAGGAAATGCAGATTTGAACATGGTTTTGGAATATGCAGATTTGTGGATTTGAGGATGCAGGCCTTTAATAAATATGAAGATGAGTTTGATCTTAAAAGTATAAAGATTTCTTTGATTCAGGAAAATGAAAATGCAATATGAATGAAGATGCAATCTTAACTAATGTATTTTCAGGTTTAAGGAAATAAAAGAAAAATTAAAACCAAAATTTAACACTTGTCAAATTGTTAATGTTAAATTTGAACACATGTTACATGAATGTTACACTTGTTAAAAGAATGCAATACTTGTTTTCTTTAAAATGATTAGTACTAATTACAAATTAATGTGTGTGTAATCCTAAGTTAATATGTTAGTTTATATTTAAACATGTGTATAAATTTATAAATGAAAATAAAAACAAATCATGTTTTACAAATTGAAACTTATACATATAATAATTAAACAATTTAAGATTTTATACTTTTGAACTTAAATTCAAACTAAATTCAAAATCAATTATTTTTCCAAATCGAGTTATGAATAAAAATTCGATTTGAAATAAAAATTGCAATCCTATTCAAAACTTATTTATAAAGACAGTACAATATCAATATTGTTTTTATAAATTTCTTATTATTAAATTAAAATCATTTTAAAAGAAATTATATTTTTATTAATAAAATATCCATTTTATTAAGTCATAAAACCATTTGTTGAATTTATTCTAAATTTAAAACTCAATCTAATTTAATTTAAACATTTAAATATTTTTCTTTTCAATTTTAAAATCATATATTTATTTATGAAATAGTTTTAAAAACTCAATACTAATTAAAATCAAAATTTCCAATTTATAATGTATATAGTAGAATTTTAAAACATGATTCAATTATTAATTTAAGCCAAAATCATTTATTTAACTTTGAAAAGCTTAAATATTAAATAAAACAAATTTTCCAAATTACTACAAATATTAAACTAGAAAATATGCTTTACTTATTAAAATTAAAACAAATGCTAATCTATTTAAAATATAAACCATATATTTATTTATAAAAAGAAATCAATTTATTATTTTCAAAAGATAAAATAACCAATTGAATATTTGTTGAAGGTGATTATTAAATTTATTTGAATAATTATTATCAGAATATCAATATCAATTTAATTTTAACTACAGATTATTAAATTGATATTGTTAAAAATTCCGGGATATTACAGTTAATTACTGCATGTGGATATTCAAGGTAAATTAATGAATATGATTTCTTGTTTAATGCAATTATTTTAAAAGGGTAATTAAGTTATGAAATAATTAGATGATCATTCATTAATGTAATTAATGGAAATAATTAATGGTTAATGTAAGTGGATAAAGAATAATTAATTTTTGCAATTAATTAAAGGTTAATTACTTAATGTAATTAAGGAATAATTAATCAAGGATGATTAATTAAGAATAATTAATTAAAGAAGATAAATTAAGAAGTATAGTAAAGGAATGATTAATTAATTGGCTTGAAATTAATTAATGTTAAGTAAGCAGGATTAAAAGTGATTAAAGTAATTAATTTAATTTGTCTAAATTAAATAGAAATGGCGTGACTAATTCATCTTGCTTATGAATGATTGGTTGATATTTCTGATATGAAATGTTTTGTGATATGAAATATAGTTATCTATCGATGATGAATTACTGTGTAAAAGTGACATCCTATATTTTTAAATTGAATTGTATCCACTTGAATAACTTGGGTTTAGTTGACAAAGGATTCGAAGAGACCGGGGTCGGGTGTCCGCAAAATACCCGAAACCACTTCGATTTGTAATCTGCAATAATTTCTTTATGGTTTTGTTTTTGGAATAAATAGGCTGGAATGAAATAGATGATGTAAACTTGGTCATTTAATTTGAGTAGTAATGCTTAGTTATGATTGTAAGGTGTGATTTTGATTATGACAAGTTAAGAACTCGTAACAAGGTACGAGTTACCTGGGTTATAAAAAGTTATAGCTTGGTATTTCTTGTTAGATGGGTTTACTCACGCTGGTTTCCAGCCTGACCCGGGTGTTACTTTGATGTAATGCTCGGGTCAGATCGAGTACTATAGATTTCTAGGTAAGGACGTTCTGGTGCTCAGATGGAGAGCTAGATGGCAGGGACATATAGTGTGTTTCGCTGAGAGACATTATAGTTTATCTGGGACAAGTTGCCTTAACTGTCCAGTGTTTGTGAAATGTTGTAACTCTGATGTATTAATGTAAATTAACTGATGCAGTTATCCTTTGTATAACTGCTATTTTATTTGATATTATATTTGATCTGCTGCGAATGTGAGAATATGTGTTTTGGTGTTTCTTCTTCTTCTACTTCTTCTATCTCTTTTCTTTTTTTTTCCCTAATAACCTAAGGTTTTCGGGATCGAAAATTCCTGGTCGTTACTATAGTTTAACGGATCCTTAGGAGATGTGAATCCGAGCATCTCTTAAGTTATTGCACTCACGTTAGACACTGGATAGGAGATGTCAAATCCCGTAAACATCTCCGTCGCCCTTCCTCTCATAGTATTTACTGTTGATTTAACTTATATAAGATCTTTTAGTCCTGACTCGAGTGTTTTGTCTTTTCAATTCGCTCGGGTTAGCCTGAGCATTTTAGGGTTTGAAGATCTTACTTTTGGAGGATGAAGACGAAGATTGTATTACTATTATTGACTATATTGTTCCACTGCATCACATTGTTCCGCTGCATTATTTATTATTCTTTGGCATGTTTAACTCTGATCTGTGTTGTATAAGTATAATCAAATGTTTTGTAAAGCAGCTTCATGAACTGTTATTTGATTATTATATTTTGTCATTCCGCTGTGAGATTCTATTTTGCATTATTTCTTTCTTTTCTTTTCTTATTCGCCCCAACAACAATCCGCTCTTTTCTATGGTTTGAGTCTGACGTCTGTGGTTTATCGTCGATTTAAAGCGTACAAAAAGGTAGGATGTTACATTTGGTATCAGAGCTTTGGTTTAGCGATAAATCTTAGCTTTGTGGGGTCTGACTCTTTATTAATAGGGTAGTAATACCCTATGATGAGTCCTGAGTGTATTTATATGAGAGAGCGTATTTGTAAGTGTTATAAAAGGTTTTTATATTGTGTTAATTTTTTACGTTTTGTATTTATAAATTTTGGTTGTTGCATAGGATGCTATAACATCAATAGGGATTTGTAAACACTTAATAGGACAGACCGACACAATATCTGTTTTGAATATAGGTGAATGAAATAATTTTGCCTACTACATTTTCTATATATAAAATAATTTTTTTATAGATTATATATATTTGGTTGTAATATAATGGTTGTTAGGTAGTGAAATTTATGAATATAGGTTGGAAATTAGATTTGAAAAGTAAAATAAATGAGAATAAACTAGAAATTTAGAACTTAAGTGCCAGGGTTTTGAAAATTTCTTTCGAATGATTTTGGAATATAATAATAATATTATTTAGAAGTATTTTCTGACATAAATATTTCAATATGATTTGAAAGAATTTTTTTAAAGGAACTTTGGAAAGAAATAAGTTCTGTGCTTCCCTCTCTGTCACTGGAAATTAATTTCGGCGATGAGTGCATGCATCATCGACATTCATTTTTGAGTTTCTAAGTGGGAAGGCTACTGTGGTAGTTTTACTGCAGATTTATTTTGATAAACAAATGTAGATTTTAAATTGTTTTAAATGTACTTGGATATATATAAGTTGTAATTTTATATATTTATCTATTATTTTAAAATGATTTTAAATTTAACCCGGTATTTAGTTCTTAAGTTTCCGTTAATTAATAGTTTCAATTGTTGTAGTGAAATGGAATGTAACTAGTTAATAATTGGAACCTCTAAATAAAATAAGAGATTAAATGCTAGGTCATAAATGAAATTTCCAGAAAGTTGAAATTTTTAACCTATAAAAAACAAAAGATATGATTATTGAACGTTTAATTTATTAAAAGAAATAAGATAAACTTGTATAATTTTCAATTGTATACTTAAAAAGCATATATATAACTTACCAAAAATATTAAAAGTTGTAATGTTTAATAGGAAAATGTAATGGAAACTGTACAAGTAAACTTATGTAATGAAAATGTTCAATGAATTACTTTTACAAATAAGAAATTTAGTGTTATGGCCGTTATAAACTTAAGTTATAATTGAAATGTTACTATAATAAAATGAGATAGAAGGTAAGTATTGTAAATGAGTAATTAGAAACTTAAGTAAATATATTAAAATGTAAAATAATTGATGTAACGACCCGCTATTTTGGACTATTCGCATTCGCACATGTCGGACTTGAATAATTCAAAATACCGAATTGTAAATTTTAAATTTGGCAAAACTCAGATATACAATTAATAAATAATCACAGAATCACAGACACAGAGTAGTAATATGCAGCGGAAGCAAAAGATAGTAGTTCATGAAGCTACTATATAAATATATAAGGTACATCAGAGTTTACAACAGAAGAGAAATACGATACATCAAGTACAAATCAGAATACATCACTGGAATCATCGAATACTGATAGCAGAATAGATGGCTGGATCTTCAAGCAAAGCTCCAACTCCGAAGGTGAGCCTCGAATACTGGTACACTCAGTCTGACCCGAGCGTAAAGCAAAACAAAAAACACTCGAGTCAGGATTAATATTCTCATATCAATAAATCCAACTCAAGAAAAAAAAACAATCGAAATACAAGTAACTCAAAGGATGTTGGAATCACCATCCTCTAAGGATCCGTTAAACTATCTACTATGTAGTAGTGTACGCTAAATAGATAATGTCTATCAGTAATATAAAGTATCAAAATAGTGTTAAGGCTTTACCATTATCCTCCTTAACACAATTTATATAAATGTCATAGTCTATACAGCACTGTAAACTCCACCGTAAACTGGTGGGATATCAGGGAGTACTCCATAGGTATAACACAAAACAAATTCGTAGTGGTCGCGTATATAGGGATACAAGTATGACAAGGCACATGAGGCAATACCCAAGGTAGTGAAACTACCGTTTGCCTGATCCGGACTGGTGAGAACGCATCGCCGCAGCGATCGCAACACCGCGAAACAACACTCCTGAAATTCCGAGGGTGCACCAATCAGTCACAAGTAATGAGTAGTAGTTACGAAGAAGTGTGTTCGCTCGAGGTGGCTAACCCCATTTGGCCCGGCACGGCTCCTGATTTTAGTCATTTCCAATTTGACACAAGTGTCAAGGCTATCCATTATCGTTCTCTTTCTTCAGTCATCACGTACGTCAATTCAACCACTTCATTCTGGATCATCACTCCGCGTATAGTTATTAAAGTGGTTTTCGGTTTAAATAGAGAGTATATCCATAACCGATTCCGGTCTCTTTAATAACTTCCGTAATTATTACACCGATTGGTCGTTTATATATTTTCAAAACCAAATCAAATTCAATTTCAATTTCAATTCATAAACCAACATTTCATTTGTCTTTCTAAATCAATTTCTAAAATTTACGTTTCAAAACTTCCAAATAACCATTTCAAAGTCTTACAATTCAATTTCAAATTTTATTTAAACAATTCAAACATTGATTCAAGTTCGTATATAAGTTTTATTCTGAAATCCTTTAAATTAAATTAATTTATCATTCAAATCAATCTAAACTCATTTATCAGTTTCATTCAATATTCGTTAAGTTACTTTATCATTCAAAACAATTTCTATTAATTTCCAATTCATTAAATCAATTTCTTAAGTTCAACTTCATTATATCAGCTTATAAATTGAGTTCAATTAGATTCGTCAAATCAATTCTTTAAATTACAAGTCTTACGTTAATTTCGATAAATCGCATTCATTTCAATAAATCACATTTTATTTCTTGTTAAAGAAATTCAATTTTCACTTATTTATTGACTTCGTTACAAATTTCAAACTCAATTAATAAAGAACTAAATTTCACATAATCGAGAAGTTTCAATTTCACTTATTAACTTACTAAAATAAAAATTTTTCAAACTTTAATAAATAAAGAAACTCAATTTCATTTATTAACGAAGTTCAAATACACTTATTCAAAAGTTCAATTTCTCTTATCAAGAATCCAAGTTTTATTCAATTATCAAATAACTAAATCTTATTCAATTATTAAATAATTTCAATCTTAATTATTAATAATTTCAAAACTTAATAATTACAAACTTGATTAGAAATTAAAACTTAATTATTAATTCATTTCCACTTAATTATGAATTCAAACTTAATCATCAAATCATTTCAACTTAATTATAAATTCAACTTAATAATTTCAACTTAATTATAATTTCAAACTTAATTATAATTTCAAATTTAATTATTAAATGATTTCAAATTTAATAATTTCAAAACTCAATTATTACTAATTCCAAATTATTTACTAATAATTCCAAATTTAATTATTATATAATTAAATTCAAACAACGTTCTTCCATCAATTACTACGTAATATTTGTTCCAGATTTAAATCTTTACAATTTCCTTTCAAAAATTTCAAATTCCAACTTCATTTCAAAACTTATTCTTCGCTCGAATAAAATCATTTTTTTTTATCAATTTATTGACCAATCGGATTTTTATTTAGTTCTCTATCTTAGGTCAAATTCATTTGGGTATATATCATTTCAACCCGATTCCAATTTCAATTCAAGATCAAGCATAATAAAGGAAACTTGCAGTGTGATAACTGGGATGGTGTCAAAATAAATAACAAGCAATAACAACAATCAATAACAATCCAATAATTAATTCAAATAATCCCGAAATAATCGTATTAATTCGCATTGTTGTTGTGCGAATTAATATAATTATCTCTAGAATCTACACTATCATTTCATGTAGATTAAAGATTTCTACATTACGGTTTTTCACTTGTCGTTCAATTTTAATTACAATTTTACAACAATTTATCCAATATACGTTCAAGGTTCAAAGTGTAATTTATCAAATTCTATGTGTCAATTAACTTAACAATTACAAGGGGTCATATTATTCAAATTAACTAATCAAATTCAATACATACGTCAATTCACAATTTTAACTATCCTACGTCAAATTCAATTGCATAATATTTATCACTTTATACATTTCAATTTAACATCCAATATAAACAACAAACAATCAATCAATTATCAACTAAACTGTATTATCATCGCATAAAAAAATTAACAGATAATGGTGTCAGATGTCATAGGTGAACAGATACAGGTAATAGCATATATAACAGTGTAAATAACTAACAGCAGCATATTTCAATTGTCGTTTCAATTGAAATCAAATTTAATAAATAAAAGGATATTAATCGTGAGTGATTACTCACCTTTCGAGGCTAGAGAAGTACGACAACGGAACAAGCTACGGATTGCAAGCACGATTCCCAAAACAAATGTAGATTGGCACGAATTTGATAGACAAGCTGATAAATAGGGATAGACGAAATCAAATTAGAACGAAACCGATGTAGATAAAATCGAAACAAAAGTATGTCATACTATTATTTCTCTTAAAACCCTTATTAGATTTACATTTCATATAAAAGCTGTAAAATAATCCTACTTGTAAAAAAAAAATCATATATATATAAATCCAAAATCAAAGTGTATGCCTTTACACCAAATTTTTTTTTAATATATTTTTGCATACTATTTAAACCAGTATTAAAAATCCAGAGAACAAAGGATCCTGGAAGCAACAACTTTATATAGTATATACTGAAACCTCATATGCAATGTATACTATCAATTATGACTGACCTTTATAAAACTACCGCAATAGGTTTATGCAAAACGAAATCAAACAGTGTTCATAATAGCCAATACATGAAATATTCATATTATATTGTTATAAATATTACTGACCAAAACTATCCCAGACAAAGTATAGATGTACACATATTTAGATATCATACTAATGTAATGTATAAAAATATAATAACAGTCATCATTTTTTTTTAAAAGTCATACATTGCAATAAAACAACTATACGTTAACATTCTCAAGCATGCTTCAAAGATGCGGCAATACATGTAGTTGACTCCGGCAACCAACTTGAAGAAGATATGAAAATAACTTATATATATTATAGATTTTTTTTTATTTTAGTTGCGGACTATTTTGGAAAAGTACTGGAAAACTTGCAATTCAGCCGTGCTTTGAGAATGTCAAGATATATTTACAGCGGCATCATGTCTAGCAAAATAGTTCAGCGATTTCAGCAGGCTTCTCAACCCTTAATATGAATCTGATATATGTGTAGACAAGTTACTTTATACTATAAAATTTAGAAATACATGTGAATAGGTCAACTCAAGTAAAACTTATAATATAACATAGTATACATCTAACAAGTTATTACTTAAGTGAACTATATAATATATACTGCATATAAAACTGTAAACAAAAAAATCTTTTAACACAGCATCCATATTTATTAAAGAAACTTCCATAAACTTGTTTTAAAAAATATATATATAACTATAACCGAGCCACTTTTACACATATTTACGTATACAGCGAAATTTTTATATGTAACAAAATTTAAAAAAAAAAACTTAGTTTACAACGTACATATTTAAAACTATCATATACCAGCCTTGTTACAAAATATATAAGCCAAACTATACATATATTAACCTATACTATCAGATAGTAAAATGTGCAGAAGTAAAAAAAAAAATCAACTTAGGAAAAATGTATGACATACATATCTATCTGTTGAGCATCAAACGTAAGATAAATACATTGTACTGTAAAGGAGGAAGTAGTTTCACCTAAGAAAAATAAACGACGAGCAGAGGAGGACCAGTGGGTCTCGGCAGAGAGTGAACTCGGCCTTGAGTTGTGGGTTATGGCGGGATGGAGGAGGTGCAGTTCAAGCTCGGCTCTTGTGGTGGCTGTGCAAGCGGCAGGTTGGGTCATTCGAGTTTGGGTCGGCGAGGCTTGGTGGAGTCAGCTGAGTTGGTGGCTGATGTTGGTTGCGGGGTAGGATGAGCGCAAGGAGAAGGGAAGGCCGAAGGTGAAAGTGGAAGAGGAAAAGAATGTGGGAAGGCACGGCCTGAATGCATGCGGTTTTGATTTTTTTTTTATATTCAGTTCAAATATGGAAGATAATGACACTGGAAAAAACAAGTAATAGAAGGGAGGCAAGAAGGGGAGGAGAACGTGGCTATTGTCAAGAGAGTATGCAGTAGATCAAAAGGTTGTTGAATCTTGTTTTGATGGGAGGTGACACGGCTACCGATGGAAAGGAATATGGACCATCTCAGTTCCATTGGAAAGAACAAGGCACGGGCAACGATGTGCAGTCTTTGTAAATATAAACCATACAAAAAAATTTAGTGAAAAATAGAAGCGTCATTTAGTGGAACGGTCGGTCATATTAAATTCTGAAAGAATTTTAAAGTAATGACAATTTGTTTCCGCCGATAAACTATTTGATTTTAAACGGATGGATATATGGAAAGGCACGAATCAACCCAAAAGTTAAACGCGTACCGGTTCGATTAATCGTTCCACAGATTTTATCGCGTACCAGTTTCCCGAATTTAACAATTTAATATACCGTAGAGATCAGTACGACAAGACGATCAAAACGGTATACAGATATCGGCAGTGTGATTGAATTATAAAAATTCGAATTTTTAACTGGCGGAAAATGCATATAAATCGCAAAAAAAAATTAATATCGACGGAGTCAAAGATGTCCGATTTTGGAAAAACGACAAACTGACAACTTGCTCAAAAGATGGTTTAGAATTTTTCTATGTAAAAATATTTTGGTTTTGAAAACGTTTTACTTTCATTACTTTTTAACTGATTAAATTGAAGTAAATTTACGCGCGAAATAAACTTCCATATTTTCGAACGAAAATTTACCGGTTGCTATGTTTAACTGGACGCATTCCAAATATCAAATTTATATTTCAAAATTTTATCGTTTAAAATTTCACAAAATTTCAAATAAACGCGTTATTAAAACCGGTTAAATTTACGGGTCGTTACACTCTCCTCCACTCAAAACTTTTCGTCCCCGAAAAGGAAGAAAGTAGGAGAATAGAAACCACCAGAAAGAAAATAGATTGAAAACAAAATAAAACAATTAGTTTAAACCATATAACTTTCAATTTAAATTAATTCATATTCAACAATTAACTTTAAATTCAAGATGATTCATTAAGTTGATTTTATTTCAAATTAATATTTGATTCAACAGATTTCTTTCAAACAAAATTTTATTTAATTTGTCTCATTTACTATTCAATCAACTTATTATTCTATTTATCTTTATTAACATCTTTTATAATTAAAATTTAAAGTGTATAACATTTATCATATCTAGTCAAATTCATCTAAAATTTCTTTTAACATCATTTTATATTGTACAATATTCAATTACATAGTTAACTTTTGAAAATTTTGAATATTGTCCAAATAAAAATTTCAATTCACTTATTTCAGGTCAAATATTTATTCAAAATTTTGGTTTCATTTAAAAATATGGAATCACCCTTAAACGTAAATTAAATTTCCGATTCTCTTCAAACTATTTAGAGATAAATAATATACATACAATATATCCAAGTCAAATTTAAATAAAATACTGATATATATATATATATATATATATATATATAATTCAAATCAAAAATTTAAATAAAATTCATTTCAAAACAAAAGTGTAGCAAGCTACTGGTGGTCTCTCCACTTCAAAACTCGAAAATGAATGTCGATGATGCGGCCGTCATCACCGAAACCATTTTCCAGCGACAAAATAAGGGAGCACTAATTTAATCATTTTAAAATTCTTTGAAAACCATTTCTATTCGAAGATATTTTAAATAATATACATTTTAAACTTGAAAACCATAGTTCGAAATTATCGGAAATTAAATTCCAAATCAATTTATAACCAAATTTTTATAAATTCATTTATTTATATTATGAAGTAGTCAATGATTTATAAAACAATAAATGAAAATTAAATTTTAACATTTCGGACAACAGATTCATTAGAATTTCAATTTCAGAAAAATTTATACTTATTATAATATAATCATACAAACTATTTTATTTACCAAATTTGAAAACAATATTGTATCAGTTTGTTCTGTTCAAGTGTTTTGGAAATCCTATCGATAACGTTGATCAGACGAATCGATCGGAAATCCAAATCAACATCAACAACTCAAACAACACAATATATATGACACTTATAACATTTTTCTTTTATATATTAATTTACAAATACACTTGTTCGACGATACATGAATGGATTTTAAAATAAGTATATAGAGATTCAAATTTGATGGAAATCAAATCAAAGGGAATTCTAATTCGAATACAGCTCGAAAGAAAAGATAGGATGATTCAATAAACATAATCGAGAGATGGATAAGCTTATTTAATTCACGGGCAACCTTCCGGGTCAACCGTGACTTCAGAATTAGATCGATGCTGAATTTCGAGGTAAATCAACATTCATTCTCAAGAGATGGAATTCAGGTATAGCAAGGAATAGATAGCATCGTAAACCGAGGACATGGAAATCTCCGGCAAATCAATGCCCGTTGTAAAGGAGTTTCACCCATTTACAAATAATTCGAAGATTGGCGAGACCGCCGATTCATTATAAAGATCATTCGAAGTGGAGTTATGAATACTCTGGAATCCAGACGAATACTAATAGCGAGGGACAAGAATGAATTTCGGAACCGTAGGAATCGTTCCAAAATTCAACGGAATTAAGTTAAAGGAAGAGATTGAAACTCGAATGAGAGTGATTCTGTAAATACATTTACCATATATACTAAGTTCTGCCTAGAGCTACCAAAAGCTCTGATATCAACTGTAACGACCCGCTATTTTGGACTATTCGAATTGCACATGTCGGACTTGAATAATTCAAAATACCGAATTGTAAATTTTAAATTTGGCAAAACTCAGATATACAATTAATAAATAATCACAGAATCACAGACACAGAGTAGTAATATGCAGCGGAAGCAAAAGATAGTAGTTCATGAAGCTACTATATAAATATATAAGGTATATCAGAGTTTACAACAGAAGAGAAATACGATACATCAAGTACAAATCAGAATACATCACTGGAATCATCGAATACTGATAGCAGAATAGATGGCTGGATCTTCAAGCAAAGCTCCAACTCCGAAGGTGAGCCTCGAATACTGGTACACTCAGTCTGACCCGAGCGTAAAGCAAAACACAAAACACTCGAGTCAGGATTAATATTCTCATATCAATAAATCCAACTCAAGAAAAAAAAACAATCGAAATACAAGTAACTCAAAGGATGTTGGAATCACCATCCTCTAAGGATCCGTTAAACTATCTACTATGTAGTAGTGTACGCTAAATAGATAATGTCTATCAGTAATATAAAGTATCAAAATAGTGTTAAGGCGTTACCATTATCCTCCTTAACACAATTTATATAAATGTCATAGTCTATACAGCACTGTAAACTCCACCGTAAACTGGTGGGATATCAGGGAGTACTCCATAGGTATAACACAAAACAAATTCGTAGTGGTCGCGTATATAGGGATACAAGTATGACAAGGCACATGAGGCAATACCCAAGGTAGTGAAACTACCGTTTGCCTGATCCGGACTGGTGAGAACGCATCGCCGCAGCGATCGCAACACCGCGAAACAACACTCCTGAAATTCCGAGGGTGCACCAATCAATCACAAGTAATGAGTAGTAGTTACGAAGAAGTGTGTTCGCTCGAGGTGGCTAACCCCATTTGGCCCGGCACGGCTCCTGATTTTAGTCATTTCCAATTTGACACAAGTGTCAAGGCTATCCATTATCGTTCTCTTTCTTCAGTCATCACGTACGTCAATTCAACCACTTCATTCTGGATCATCACTCCGCGTATAGTTATTAAAGTGGTTTTCGGTTTAAATAGAGAGTATATCCATAACCGATTCCGGTCTCTTTAATAACTTCCGTAATTATTACACCGATTGGTCGTTTATATATTTTCAAA
The DNA here is from genome assembly GCA_030765085.1 of Allium cepa. Taxonomy (NCBI): domain Eukaryota; kingdom Viridiplantae; phylum Streptophyta; class Magnoliopsida; order Asparagales; family Amaryllidaceae; genus Allium; species Allium cepa. Next base: position 675,190,441 of record CM060943.1, on the reverse strand, counting down.
ACCAAATCAAATTCAATTTCAATTTCAATTCATAAACCAACATTTCATTTGTCTTTCTAAATCAATTTCTAAAATTTACGTTTCAAAACTTCCAAATAACCATTTCAAAGTCTTACAATTCAATTTCAAATTTTATTTAAACAATTCAAACATTGATTCAAGTTCGTATATAAGTTTTATTCTGAAATCCTTTAAATTAAATTAATTTATCATTCAAATCAATCTAAACTCATTTATCAGTTTCATTCAATATTCGTTAAGTTACTTTATCATTCAAAACAATTTCTATTAATTTCCAATTCATTAAATCAATTTCTTAAGTTCAACTTCATTATATCAGCTTATAAATTGAGTTCAATTAGATTCGTCAAATCAATTCTTTAAATTACAAGTCTTACGTTAATTTCGATAAATCGCATTCATTTCAATAAATCACATTTTATTTCTTGTTAAAGAAATTCAATTTTCACTTATTTATTGACTTCGTTACAAATTTCAAACTCAATTAATAAAGAACTAAATTTCACATAATCGAGAAGTTTCAATTTCACTTATTAACTTACTTAAATAAATTTTTTTCAAACTTTAATAAATAAAGAAACTCAATTTCATTTATTAACGAAGTTCAAATACACTTATTCAAAAGTTCAATTTCTCTTATCAAGAATCCAAGTTTTATTCAATTATCAAATAACTAAATCTTATTCAATTATTAAATAATTTCAATCTTAATTATTAATAATTTCAAAACTTAATAATTACAAACTTGATTAGAAATTAAAACTTAATTATTAATTCATTTCCACTTAATTATGAATTCAAACTTAATCATCAAATCATTTCAACTTAATTATAAATTCAACTTAATAATTTCAACTTAATTATAATTTCAAACTTAATTATAATTTCAAATTTAATTATTAAATGATTTCAAATTTAATAATTTCAAAACTCAATTATTACTAATTCCAAATTATTTACTAATAATTCCAAATTTAATTATTATATAATTAAATTCAAACAACGTTCTTCCATCAATTACTACGTAATATTTGTTCCAGATTTAAATCTTTACAATTTCCTTTCAAAAATTTCAAATTCCAACTTCATTTCAAAACTTATTCTTCGCTCGAATAAAATCATTTTTTTTTATCAATTTATTGACCAATCGGATTTTTATTTAGTTCTCTATCTTAGGTCAAATTCATTTGGGTATATATCATTTCAACCCGATTCCAATTTCAATTCAAGATCAAGCATAATAAAGGAAACTTGCAGTGTGATAACTGGGATGGTGTCAAAATAAATAACAAGCAATAACAACAATCAATAACAATCCAATAATTAATTCAAATAATCCCGAAATAATCGTATTAATTCGCATTGTTGTTGTGCGAATTAATATAATTATCTCTAGAATCTACACTATCATTTCATGTAGATTAAAGATTTCTACATTACGGTTTTTCACTTGTCGTTCAATTTTAATTACAATTTTACAACAATTTATCCAATATACGTTCAAGGTTCAAAGTGTAATTTATCAAATTCTATGTGTCAATTAACTTAACAATTACAAGGGGTCATATTATTCAAATTAACTAATCAAATTCAATACATACGTCAATTCACAATTTTAACTATCCTACGTCAAATTCAATTGCATAATATTTATCACTTTATACATTTCAATTTAACATCCAATATAAACAACAAACAATCAATCAATTATCAACTAAACTGTATTATCATCGCATAAAAAAATTAACAGATAATGGTGTCAGATGTCATAGGTGAACAGATACAGGTAATAGCATATATAACAGTGTAAATAACTAACAGCAGCATATTTCAATTGTCGTTTCAATTGAAATCAAATTTAATAAATAAAAGGATATTAATCGTGAGTGATTACTCACCTTTCGAGGCTAGAGAAGTACGACAACGGAACAAGCTACGGATTGCAAGCACGATTCCCAAAACAAATGTAGATTGGCACGAATTTGATAGACAAGCTGATAAATAGGGATAGACGAAATCAAATTAGAACGAAACCGATGTAGATAAAATCGAAACAAAAGTATGTCATACTATTATTTCTCTTAAAACCCTTATTAGATTTACATTTCATATAAAAGCTGTAAAATAATCCTACTTGTAAAAAAAAAATCATATATATATAAATCCAAAATCAAAGTGTATGCCTTTACACCAAATTTTTTTTTAATATATTTTTGCATACTATTTAAACCAGTATTAAAAATCCAGAGAACAAAGGATCCTGGAAGCAACAACTTTATATAGTATATACTGAAACCTCATATGCAATGTATACTATCAATTATGACTGACCTTTATAAAACTACCGCAATAGGTTTATGCAAAACGAAATCAAACAGTGTTCATAATAGCCAATACATGAAATATTCATATTATATTGTTATAAATATTACTGACCAAAACTATCCCAGACAAAGTATAGATGTACACATATTTAGATATCATACTAATGTAATGTATAAAAATATAATAACAGTCATCATTTTTTTTTAAAAGTCATACATTGCAATAAAACAACTATACGTTAACATTCTCAAGCATGCTTCAAAGATGCGGCAATACATGTAGTTGACTCCGGCAACCAACTTGAAGAAGATATGAAAATAACTTATATATATTATAGATTTTTTTTTATTTTAGTTGCGGACTATTTTGGAAAAGTACTGGAAAACTTGCAATTCAGCCGTGCTTTGAGAATGTCAAGATATATTTACAGCGGCATCATGTCTAGCAAAATAGTTCAGCGATTTCAGCAGGCTTCTCAACCCTTAATATGAATCTGATATATGTGTAGACAAGTTACTTTATACTATAAAATTTAGAAATACATGTGAATAGGTCAACTCAAGTAAAACTTATAATATAACATAGTATACATCTAACAAGTTATTACTTAAGTGAACTATATAATATATACTGCATATAAAACTGTAAACAAAAAAATCTTTTAACACAGCATCCATATTTATTAAAGAAACTTCCATAAACTTGTTTTAAAAAATATATATATAACTATAACCGAGCCACTTTTACACATATTTACGTATACAGCGAAATTTTTATATGTAACAAAATTTAAAAAAAAAAACTTAGTTTACAACGTACATATTTAAAACTATCATATACCAGCCTTGTTACAAAATATATAAGCCAAACTATACATATATTAACCTATACTATCAGATAGTAAAATGTGCAGAAGTAAAAAAAAAAAATCAACTTAGGAAAAATGTATGACATACATATCTATCTGTTGAGCATCAAACGTAAGATAAATACATTGTACTGTAAAGGAGGAAGTAGTTTCACCTAAGAAAAATAAACGACGAGCAGAGGAGGACCAGTGGGTCTCGGCAGAGAGTGAACTCGGCCTTGAGTTGTGGGTTATGGCGGGATGGAGGAGGTGCAGTTCAAGCTCGGCTCTTGTGGTGGCTGTGCAAGCGGCAGGTTGGGTCATTCGAGTTTGGGTCGGCGAGGCTTGGTGGAGTCAGCTGAGTTGGTGGCTGATGTTGGTTGCGGGGTAGGATGAGCGCAAGGAGAAGGGAAGGCCGAAGGTAAAAGTGGAAGAGGAAAAGAATGTGGGAAGGCACGGCCTGAATGCATGCGGTTTTGATTTTTTTTTTTTTTATATTCAGTTCAAATATGGAAGATAATGACACTGGAAAAAACAAGTAATAGAAGGGAGGCAAGAAGGGGAGGAGAACGTGGCTATTGGCAAGAGAGTATGCAGTAGATCAAAAGGTTGTTGAATCTTGTTTTGATGGGAGGTGACACGGCTACCGATGGAAAGGAATATGGACCATCTCAGTTCCATTGGAAAGAACAAGGCACGGGCAACGATGTGCAGTCTTTGTAAATATAAACCATACAAAAAAATTTAGTGAAAAATAGAAGCGTCATTTAGTGGAACGGTCGGTCATATTAAATTCTGAAAGAATTTTAAAGTAATGACAATTTGTTTCCGCCGATAAACTATTTGATTTTAAACGGATGGATATATGGAAAGGCACGAATCAACCCAAAAGTTAAACGCGTACCGGTTCGATTAATCGTTCCACAGATTTTATCGCGTACCAGTTTCCCGAATTTAACAATTTAATATACCGTAGAGATCAGTACGACAAGACGATCAAAACGGTATACAGATATCGGCAGTGTGATTGAATTATAAAAATTCGAATTTTTAACTGGCGGAAAATGCATATAAATCGCAAAAAAAATTAATATCGACGGAGTCAAAGATGTCCGATTTTGGAAAAACGACAAACTGACAACTTGCTTAAAAGATGGTTTAGAATTTTTCTATGTAAAAATATTTTGGTTTTGAAAACGTTTTACTTTCATTACTTTTTAACTGATTAAATTGAAGTAAATTTACGCGCGAAATAAACTTCCATATTTTCGAACGAAAATTTACCGGTTGCTATGTTTAACTGGACGCATTCCAAATATCAAATTTATATTTCAAAATTTTATCGTTTAAAATTTCACAAGATTTCAAATAAACGCGTTATTAAAACCGGTTAAATTTACGGGTTGTTACAATATAATTACACATGAATGCGGTAAACAAATGAAATTAAGTAATGAATAAATGAATGTAATGCAAACAAAAGAAATTTGCATTATATGGATAAATGAAAATGAATTTTAAGTAGTGGATAGAAATAAATGAAAATAAGACTGAATGAATGAATGTGAAATTATTTACAAAGAAGTTAATATAGTACTCTAAGAATATGCTTACATATGATTAAATTAAATTGTATATGAGTAACATATGTAAGAAATGAAGATAACGTATGAAAATAAAGGAATGGAAACGGAAACTGTAAGAAATAAAATGTATATTAAAAAGATAAATTATTATATGAATGAAAAGGAAGTGAAGCAATAAATGTTGTGTGAAATGAAATTAATAAGTATGAACTTAATTTATGCTTGGGGTCATTGTTTGTTTGGTTTATGGTTGTTTGGGCAAGGATACTTTAAAATTGTTTGGATGTATGAATAATCTATATAGTTTCATCTAAGACTGCTGAGTAAATGATGCACTTAGTAGTTTATTTTTCATTCTGTACAATTTAATGTTTTTGAACCTGAACAACTATTTGTTTTGTTTGATATGATTGGATAATTGATTTGTGTTGATTTTATATGATGATTGTATATTAGTTACAAGTGATTGTTTTTCATATTGATTTGTTTGTTAGTGGTTGAAACAACTTTAAATGTTTCATTTTATATAATTATTAACTCTTTTTGGATTATAAAAGTGAAATACAGGTTATAGAAGCAATTGCTACTGCTTTTGGTTTCATAAAATAAGCATTAATTGCCCGACAAATAGGTACGTTTTCGGATTACGGTTTTATAGCGTTAGTATATTATTTTTCCCTTGTAGGGATATATATTATTTTGGAAAACATGTGTTATATATTGTTTTAATGATATTATAATTTCTTCCAGACCTTTCCGTATAAGGGAGACTCTGCCGAAATTTTTCGTGAATTTTAGACTTAGAAAATTTTATGAAATATTTTCCAAAGATTATGTTACTTGAAAATAAATGGATTTAGTGGTTATAAATTGATATATTTTATTTAAATCGTTAAATTTTGTAAGTTTATTTGTTTATTAATTTAATATTTTTGAATAAGATATATATTGATTTCTTTATTCTTTCTCTCCCTCCTTTTTCCTTTTTAGGAACGAAAAGTTTTGAGTGGGGGAGAGTGTAACGACCCGTAAATTTCAATAATTAAATTTGTTAAATTAATACGTTTTAGTAATTTAATATGGAAGAAAAAAACTTTGTAATTTAATAATGAAAGGAATGCTAAAATGAAATATAACCATGAATTCAAAAGTATGATTTAATGTTATAGTAATGGTGGTAAGTTCCTGTTTGATTGGTCTATTAATCTAGTTCTAAATGTTACATTTTGATATAAAATGGAATATAAGTAAACAAGGGTAAGTGTTGTATAAATAAATGAATATATACATAATTTACTATAATTGAATGAATTCAACAATATGCGAGAAATTATGATAATTAGTGGAAATATTAAACTTGAGTATAATATAAAAATAATGATGACATTTATTGCAAGTTACCTTTTTATTTAGGCAGCTAAATTTAAGATTGGAAATCAATTACGTTTAATTGTGAGTAAATGTTCATTAATGTGAGTTAGGTAATTGTAAAGTGTGAATGTAATAAAATAAAGGGAAATGTATATTTTGTTCATAAGATAAAATAAAGGAATGAAACCTAGTTGAACAGATTAATTGAGATTTTAATTATAATAAGTATACATATTTGACAAATTTAATATAATTGAAAATAATGGTTAATACATAGGAAAGTTGTAAATTTGAATATATGAATGTAATAAAAGACAAGAAAATATTAACTAGGTTATAGAATAATGATAGACTTAATAAAAGATTAGAATTGGATCAAATCAGTTTATTTGGAATTTATCAATTGGAATTCAATCTATAACAAATGAGTTAATGGTAAGTAAATGAAATTAAATACTATGTTAATTGAAGTTAGGATAAAATGGAAAATATTAATGTAATAAAAATAAAAAAAAGGTAATTATACCCATAAGATAATAACTGGCTGAATAACAAGATTTAAAATCAAATAAGTGGATTTGTTGGAATTTCAATTGATAGATAATGAATTTACTGAAATTGAAATTTGATATTGTAGTTGGTTAATAAATTAACTTTAAATTGATATAGAAATTTGTTATAAAGGATTATAAATTACTGGAGTAATCCAAGATGATAAAAATTAAAAAATTTAAAATTTAAATGAAAAGTGATTTAATTTAATGTAATATTTATTTATTTAATTGACTGAAAAATAGTCATTTTGGCCACTGACTCGGATGTCGACGAAACCAGTTTCATCGGATCCGTAACGGTGAATTATTGTAGAATTTTAAGTTTCATATTGATCGGACTTATCGTTTGATCGTATGGACTCGAAACGTCTATAAATCAATTTAATTGAAATCAACTAAAATCAATTTGAAATAAGCAGATTTTAACATAACTTCTTCATAAGACGGAACTAGGACTCGAAACCTATTCCATTGAATTTAAAATATTTAAAAACATCTATTTTGATATATAGGTTGACCCATTTTCGTTTCGTAGGCAGAATGGGCTTTTCGGGTCGTTTATCGTTCAATCAAATCTTGTCCGTTCATTCTATTTTCAAGTTTGCCTATAAATAATCCATTATAACACCTAGCCACTCCATATTTTTGTTTGTCTGTACGTACATATCCTTCTCAACTCCTCATTCCAATGGCAGACAAAACATAATTCCCAAATTCCAAAAATTAATTTCAATTTCAAAAAAAAAAATATGCGCATCTGCTGTAACTTCGGGTCGCGCTTCGGGTTTCAGAGGCAAAAACCGTGCACCAAGTTCGGGTCCGGAAGAAAATGACTCGGGTCGCTCCGGGTCGTTTTGGAAAAAACTCAAAGCAAGCACCAGGGATTTGAGGCGGTGGACCGAAGTTGAACCCGAAGTCGACCTAGGACCAAAATTTTTCAATCTTCTAATTTTTATAACATTTTCATACGAGCTCGGATTCACGCGGGGTTTGTTTTGTTGGAATCGTATTAGAATTACAGAGATTTTGAAGCTAGTTTGGAATAATTCTAAGACCTTTCAAATTTCAGGCTTATTTTGAATTTAAATTCAATTTAAATTCAAAAGGTGAGTGTTTTAACCCACTCACAACTTCTAAAATTTCTTATGTTTGTTAAATTTAATTCATGATGTGATTAGGAATTTATGTATGATTGTTTGGTATATTTTTAATCATCATCTCAGTTAAATTGAATTTATTTGAATTAAATTGTTATTTAATTTATTTTTCCACATAAACTGCGAGTTAAATACCTCTTGTTTATTATCAGTTTATATACTGATATTTATGGATTGTTTTGGATGATGATTATGATGGATGTTAGTTGTTGATATTGGTTGAATGGATGTTTAGTTTATATTGTTATAAACTGCAAGCTCCTTATGGATTATTAATTCGGGATTGCGGTTTGAAATGATATACAAATGTAAAATATTAAATTGCGGATTGAAATGATAAATATCCGTATCACTTGACCATAGGATAAAAAATTATATACAGACACCGTGGTCTATATATGAAAATATTTTGAAATGATTTCTATGGTTTTGTAAAGAAACATATGGTTTTATATAAATATTGATTTTAGATATTATATAAATGTTATTTTATTCTTGGTTTTAAGCTATGTATAATTTTTTTTAATATAGAATAAGTTTAATAATAAAGTTTGATTTTATTGAAGATAATATGGTTAAGTATTTAAATTATATTTTAATATAGAGTTTATAATGATTTAAATAAATTAAGGTCAGGAGATAAATCTGAAATTTATTTGAAATTGAATTTATTTACCAATTAAACCCAAATAAGTTTGATTTGAAACTTATTGAATTTGAGATTTTTAAAGGATATGATTTTTATAACTTGATTTGGTTTAAGGTGAATTAAATGAATATTTCAAGTATAAATAAACTGAAGGAAATATTTAGTTATTTGTAATTTCGGTTTCATTTAAATGATAATGGATTTCTTAAGTAAAATATTTCAAAACTAAATAATAGAAAGTTGAATTTGATATATATATATATATATATACCAAATTACCAAACTTAGTTTTGAAATTGTTGAATACTTAAAGTTTGAAATATATTGAATTTAAAATGGTTTATTCTATGGATCAAATTTGTTTTGAAATCGACATAATTTGGAATACTTTATTTGGAAACTGAATTGAATTGAAATTTATGGTTCGGGATTAGGTTAAATTTAAAATTTAGAAATTCGAGTTATTTTGGTTGATTTGTGAAATCGAAGAAGCTATTTTATTATATAAAGTATTTTAATATTTAAACCATTTAAGTGGTGGAAGTTATGTTTCAAAGTAATGAGTTTCAAAGTTATGAGTTTCAAAGTATTATGATTTGAAAGTGTTGTAATTCAAGTGTTTTTGATTTCGAAGTGTTAAAACCTTGAAAGTGCCATGATTTTGGAAAAGGATATATTTGAAATGAAAACGATATCCTATTGATTTGGTTTTGAAAATGGAAATGATATCATATTTATATGTTTTGAAAAGGCAATGTTATTTTGGTTTTAAAGTAAAAAGTATTTTGAAAATGACCACGGTGTTATAATAATGTTTGGTTGTTGAAGGGACCGGGATCGGAAGTTGTCATACTCTCTGCCAACTCCGAAAACAACTTTAACAACCGTGTACGCGGTGGAGATTCCAGAATGAAGTAGGATGACTTCCATTGAGGTATGTACGTGGATCCGACTCCCGTGATTTAGCATAAGGTGGCTAAAACAAGAGCGATTCTGGGCCAGTGAGGTAGCTCCTCTTATCGGACATACTTCTTCATATGCCATTCTATTACTTTGTGATCGATATGGTGTGCACCTTTGATTTTGGGAGTGTGGCTCAAGGTGGGCGGTAGTGGCTGCTACGCGTCACCACCAGTCCGGATGCGTAATTGGTATATCTACCCTGACATTACCTCGTTGTGCCGTGTCACCTACCCTAGCATGCCTTGTACGATTTTGGTTTTGTACCGTAGCCTGTGGAGTATCCTCTGGTGGCTTCCCGATCAGGAGGGATTATGAAACTGGATAGAGTACTGGGACTATATATGTGTTAAGATGGAAAATGTAAAGCCTTAACGTTATTTTAAAGTAAGTTTATTTTACTATAGACACTATTATAATAGCGTATATTACTACATAGTAGATAGTTTAACGGATTCTTAGGAGATGTGAATCGCAAGCATCTCTTAAGTTACTGCACTCACGTTAGACACTGGATAGGAGATGTCAAATCCCGTAAACATCTCTGACACCTTACCACTCACAGTATTTACCGTTGATTTAACTTACATAAGATCTTTTAGTTCTGACTCGAGTGCTTTGTCTTTTCAATTCGCTCGGGTCAGCCTAAGCATTTCAGGATTTGAAGACCTTACTTCTGGAGGACGAAGACGAAGATTGTATTACTATTATTTACTATATTGTTCAACTGCATCACATTGTTCCGCTGCATTATTTAATATTCTTTGACATGTGTAACTCTGATCTGTGTTGTATAAGTATAATCAAATGTTTTGTAAAACAGCTTCATGAACTGTTATTTGATTATTATATTTTGTCATTCCGTTGTGAGATTCTGTTTTGCTTTATTTCTTTCTCTTCTTTTCTTATTCACCCCGATAACAATCCACTCTTTTTTATGGTTTGAATCTGACGTGTGTGGTTTGTCGTCGATTTAAAGCGTGCAAAAAGGTGGGATGTTACATTGTCGGAACCAAACGGTTGTATGCCTTTCCACATTCTCCGACCTAGTCAACAGCCTTGAATTTCTTAAATCTTCAACCTTTCAAAGATGACGAAACCTCTTGGTTCCAATATTATAGAAAAGGCCTAAAAAGAAGGAACATGCTAATAAATCCTAAAAAATTAGAAGGGTTTCGATTACTTCAAAAGGTCATTCTCTATACTATAGGTTTCGACTTAGATGAAGGGCCCTAAAACCAAAATATTTATCTAAAACAGGAAAGTCGTAAGGTGAATTATTTTTGGACTAAAACATCCAAAAGGGATTTCGACTAGATCGAAACAATTCAAAAGATCTTCTTTATTTAAATCTTAGTTGATATCTACTTAGTACCAGCAGCTGTCAAAAATGGTGGGATCAAATCACCTTAACGAGTTTCGAGAATAAACCCGAAAGCATCATCGATGGAAGGCTAATTTGAATTTTGAATCTAAATTCAAAACTCAAATTAAGATGATATTTTGATTCTAATCAATTAAATTCAGCCCTTTCGTCGCACCACATAATCAAATTGCAAATCTATCATAAAATAATTTTCAAGCGAAACTCAGAAATTTTGCAATGAAAGAACTGAGTTGGATTGAAAAGTTGAAAATGATACGTGTATCACAAATTAAATCATAGAATCAAAATTATAAATGATTTGATTACCTTATTTTTCAGAAGCAACCCGAAAGAGTTTGAGAACTTCTGATGCTTGCTTGAGACAATTTTTAATAGCAGGTAAGAAGGTAAAGAAGAAAGGTCCGATTCTATTTATACTGGACCAAGTGACAGCTTAATCTTCCGATTGGAATTGAATCAATGGCTTAGCCTTAGGAGACCAAAATGCGGGAAAATGATCGAGATGAAAACCTAACTTGAAAAGTCAAGGACATCCCTTCGCGGGGAGGGGGTAAATGTTAACACCGAAAATTCACCACCGAAACTAGGTTTCGATGGAGAGTAGAGGTCGCTGACCTTCTACAAGAGCTGAAGGGATGCATTTGGAAAGGTCAAAAGGGCTTTTGTAACAAAGTTCTGCAGGAAATGGTTCTGCACATAAGAGGCATCCGTATATGTTAAAGACCTTCATCTTTGGTTCCGCATGAGAGGGTTCCGAAGAAGAGAACTCATTGCCGACGGAAGGGCTTCCATAAGTGATAGTTCCGCATTAAATACATTCCGCAAGAGTCAACAACATCATGTACAAACATTACCTTCCGCATGTTAAACTTCGCATCTTATTCAATAGAGTCTTTCGATGGAGTCGAAAGGTTCACTTTCGCATCAAATTAGTTGTTCGTCCCTGTTAAAGAATCATTAAAAGCTGTGGGTGCCGCATTCTCACCTTACGATGGAGACAAGGGCATCCAGATATGTTCAGAGAGCTATAAGCCAACCTTCCGACAAAGCCGAAAGCCGACCTTTCGCATAAGGCCGGGAGGATGCTAGCAAAATCTACATTCCAATACGGTCAGCATGACCCCTGTGGAAGGTGCCAACCCGCACCTATAAATAAGACTCGAGGAGTCCATTTTTGGGATTCCACCTTTTGTTTTCGAAATCGCTGCTGTTTTGAGAGCTTGTAACCTTAATTTCTAAATAAATTTGGGGCTTTTTACAACAAGTGTTACCATGTAATACATCAAATCATAATAAAGAATTACATGTTTGTGATTTATGTTTCATGTCTTTTAGACACTTTTTGTTGATATAATCAAATATCGATCCTCCTTTTACATTTCTTTGATTCGAAAGGCTCAAGATAACTTTTCTAGTGGATCTAGTTTTCCTTTGAATCCCCTTTTAAGAGGGTATACCATTAAGATCCAATCTACGGAATTACCTTTCATCAAGGAGTTCGCTTAAAATCTAATCTACGAAATCAAAACCATCTAAGGCCTTTTGAAAAGACCGAAACCAGCATCTCCCCTTAAGAAATTTCTACAGGTTTATGACTCCTATTCTTTTGACCTTCCAGTAAGGTCAAAACCCCCTATGGTCCTAAGAATAATCTACTATCTTTAACCTTTCGGCGAGGTTGAAACCTTGGATCTTCATAAAGATTATTCTACGAATTCGAAACCTTCCACAGCCATTTCTATTAGTTCTTATTAAGCCTTTGGGCAAGGTCATAATTCGCAACCCTTGATCCAAGATCTGGAAAATTTACATTCTTCTAACCCCTTTCAGTGAGATTAACATCTAATCCATGTCTAGATTGGTTCTATAAGGAAAGTGCTTGGACCTTTCGAAAGGGGTGGAACCCCTTTCGCATATGCCTTGCTACGGGATATTACTTTATCCTTCTTTCGCTAGGATCTTGACCTGCTAATTTCTCTTCTCAACTTTTGATAATCCCTAAATCTATGGAATTAAAACTCTCCACTCCTACTATTAGGAGTCCATCAAGTCTCACAAGAAATCTGTTTGAGATCATTTCCCATCGAGTCTTTCAACAAGGATTCTTTGGGCTGTTAACCAAAATTTATGTTAACAGTGAAGCACTTTCTAACTTATATACTAATAGATTACAGGAACATTAAAAAGTTACAGATAAACTTGAAACCAAAAATGAACACAACAATGAACACTCCCTTTATAACTGGATAATGGAAGATACAATAGAATTATGTAGAACATTAATCATCATCCAATCAAATTAGACATGTGTATATGCTTTGAATTGTTGTCAATGCTCTAAACTACATATAGCCTTCATTTTTGCTCCCTTGATGGAAATGAAATAAATTATTTCGTATGTAGTTTGTTGTAATTATCGGCAGCATTGGATATTGATGTTATTGTGATAAGATAGCCTAGACCAATCTGAAACACAGACATAGCAAAGAAATTAATACATGACTTTAATATCTTTGGTCATAGCCTTCGGGTAACACAAGTTCAAAGAAAAATCCCTTGATTCTTTGATAGAAAGAAATTAAACATAATAAGCTCAAATTTGCCCAAAATAAACAAAAATTTTACATAACAAAGATCGTATACAAAATAAGATCTGTTAATAGAGGCATAAAAATTTACAATGGATCAAAATATACATCGCTATTCTTTATGTATTTTTTTGCTAATAGAGACTTAATTATTATTTTTATTTTAGTTTCTATCCAATTGATTAAATAGAATAAACATATATGTGTATCATTTACTAAAAGCATATTTTTACCGTTTTCATATATGCATCTTATCATTTTCGTATTTTATGACTAAAATTTTCTTATACTTAATTCAATATTTAATGTACAAATTAATTTTAAATCGAATTAACAAAAAACCTATTGTAATATTATGAATCATAAACACACTACAACAAACAGATCTTTTTATAGCATTTAAAAACTGTAATTAAAGCATTCTATAGCGTTTCTATAAACACCATAGATCAACAAGTTGTAATAAGTCTGATAGAAACAATAGCGTTTCAAACCTACATGGAAAATCGTCTTTATACAGCGTTTTAGTTGCCATCTTAGACTATGTATCAGTACCACTACCTTTCTATAGCATTTTCAAACTTTCTATAGAGATGTAACATAGGGTTATGTTTTATGATACTAACCGTTATGACAACATTTTATTGTTATAATATGTTGACACGCCATATTATTATAACATCTAGAAACTTTGCGGAAATCTTTTTTTTAATCTTTTATTGCGCATTGAAACACTAAAAAGTTCATTATTATCTATAATAGCAATGCTTTTTGTATACTGTTTATCCTAGTAGAATATTTTGTATAGCACTAACATAATGCTATAGTATATGAAAGATGTAACAATTTTTCTTTTCGTAGCACAGATAAAACGCTGTAAAAAAATTTCCATTGCATTTTTTTCTTGCCATATACATTCAAGCTTACAATTCAATTCTCCTGGACAGTATTTCAACTAATATATTATAACAATTCAAAAAACCATATTTATCACATTATAAGGTACGTAATCAAATGGAGTCATAAGTCAAAACACAATATATATATATATAATATTTCATACACGAAATACTAAGCATTTAAATATTTGTGACCAATAGTTACAGTACATACAACCATTTCTAACGAAAATGATACATACCAAAACAAAGATGTATGAATGTCGATAGACAATACATTAATGCAAGCATGACCGATTTGAAGAAAAACGAGTGCAACGACATGTAGTAACTTCACAAGCATCTTACAACGCTTGTCAAAAAAAGCACATACGTACATATGTTAGTCATAAATCTAAAAATGTACAAGTACAAAACATCATAGTTTCAAACAGAAAGTATTCCTGAGAACGAAAAATTATACTTGGTAAAATACAAGCTCATAATAATATATAACAATTAACTAGGGCAAGTGCTTTGAATGTGAACACAACTATGTAAATACAAGTTTCTCTGTAGGTTATAGGCACCAACATTGTAAAGACCCGATATTTTCAACCATTCACATCCGTACATGTCGGACTTGAATTTCTCGACATACCGAATTGTAGAATAGATTTGGAAAATCTCAGAATATACAACAATAAATAAATCATAGAATCACAGACACAGAGTAATATAATGCAGCGAAAGCAAAGAAATAGTAGTTCATGAAGCTACTATATAAATACATTAAAGTTATACAAGATACAACATAAGTAACAAGTTACAACATAAGTCT
The DNA here is from genome assembly GCA_030765085.1 of Allium cepa. Lineage (NCBI taxonomy): Eukaryota > Viridiplantae > Streptophyta > Magnoliopsida > Asparagales > Amaryllidaceae > Allium > Allium cepa. The sequence goes on along the minus strand of CM060943.1, from coordinate 675,175,277 downwards.
CAATATGATAGATAAGCACAAGCTGAATGTATCCCTGGAATCAGCTGAATAACTGAAATCAACAGGATAACTGAAAGTGAAATAGATTGCTGTATCTCCAAGTGAAGCTCCAACTTCAGAGGTGAGTCTCTAATGTTGTATCAGTCTGACCCGAGCGTAAAGCAAAACACAAAACACTCGAATCAGGACATACATACTTATACAATATAAACCAAGTCAAGTGAACTGTAATATAAGGTACAAGTAACTTAAAGGATGCTTGGGACCGCCCATCCTCTAAGGATCAATTAAACTATTTATTATGTAGTAATATTTCGCTATTATAATAATGTCTATAGTAAAATAAATTAACTTGAAAATAGCGTTAAAGGGTTACCCATATAGCCCTTAATACATAATAGTGTCAATAGTCTATACAGTATCGTAATACATCCTGATCGAGAGGCTGCCATAGGATACTCCATAGGTACGACACAAATCAAATTCGTACAAGGCGTGCTAGGGTAGGTGACACGGCACAACTAGGCAATGTCAGGGTAGATATACCAATTACTATCCGGACTAGTGGTAATGCATAGCAGCTACTACCGCCCACCTAGAGCCACACCCCCAAATCAAAATCAAAAGTGGCCACTGAATCAATCTCAAAGTTAGAATATAATATCGAAGGAATGTGTCCGATCAGAGGAGCGACCTCCTTGCCCCGGAATTGCTCCTGTTTTAGCCACCTTATGCCAACTCACGGGAGTAGGTTCCACGTTATGCTCAAAGGACGTCGCCACAATCCTACTTTATTCTGGAATATCCACCGCGTGCGCAGTTGTTAAAGTGGTTTTCGGTATCGACAAAGAGTATGCCCATATCCGATCGGGTCTCTTCAACAACCCGCCGTTATTATAACCCATGTATATTTATTTCAAAATCATTTATACATTAAAACCAAAATATCATATCCATTTCAAAACCCAAAGAAATAATATATAATTTAAATCCCAAAAACCAAATCAATATATCATCTAAATAAACCCAAATTTCCAAATCACTGAATATTCCTTCAATTTATTAAACTTGAAATATTCCTTTAAAATCATCTTAACCAAACCACTTTATAAAGTCATATTCTTAAATCTTCAATTTCAATAAGTTCATATTAATATATTTGAAGACAATTCTTAATTAAATACAATTTCCAATAATTCCATTTCCCAAGCCATATTACTTTCAAGTTATAACAACTCTGAAACCAAACACTTTGAAACATATTTATTTAAACCATTTAAATTCACTGTCAAATAATATCCATTTAAATCATTTAAATTCATTGTCAAATAATATTCATTTCAAAGTTGCCACATTTGTAAGTTCATTCATTTAATTTAAAAATTTCCAATGCATTGTAAATTTCAGTTATAACAGCACTTATAAAATGTTACGGTAGATATAATAATATTTCAAAACATTGTCAAATTCAAAAACAGCAGCACTTATAAAGTGTTGTAATAGTTATTTAGTTATTTTTAGAAATAGTTCAAATTCGGAAACAACAGCACTTCTAAAGTGCTGTAATAGGTATTTAGTTATTTCAGAACCTAGTTAAGCTTCAAAATTGATAGCACTTGGCAAATGCTATCCTACAACCACAGCATTTCTAAAGTGCTACCATTAAAATTCCAGATTCTATACTAAATTTTAGTCACATTAAAATTTCAATTTTTAGCCATTTTAACTTATGAAAATCATATTCCACGCTTCAGAAAATATTCATTTGGATATCATTTACTTATGATTAAATAAAATAAAATTTATAACTAAAATATCCAAATTAACTATAATTCATTTATAATTCAAAATTACTCTATTTCACTTAACTTTTATTTTTAACAAATAGCTTTACACTTTATTTTAAATTATCCATCCCATAAATAAAATATTTCTATCCCTAAATCTTCTTAACTTTCATTTGAAAACTAAATTTTCCCTTATCAAGTTAAGTCATCTTTAAGCTACATTTTTCCATTTAAATCATAATCATTTATTTTTACAAACACAACCATAAATAATATATTTTATCATAGTTAATATAACAATCCAATTCTGTTTATAAATCCATTCATTTAGACATCAATTAACTATGATTTCAAGTTAAATAAATTTTATTACTAAATGCACAACTAAAATTGTATTTCATTTTATCAATTCAAAATACATTATTTATTATACAAAACAGGTCCCATTCATAAATTAAAATTCATAACAATTACTAGGTTAGATTTTACAACTTCTATATTAGGTCAAATTCAATTATTAAGTTATTTATCATCAATAAAGAACTTTAATTCAACTTAAAACCAATTATTAACTTATAAAATTTTAACTTATAGGAAACCCAATACCTTTATAATCTAAAGCATTAAATCAAATTTTAAGTTAAATTTCATATCATTATAAAACTCAAACACTTAATAATCTTTTAGGAAAATATTGTTTAAAAATACTTAATTAATTTTTAAGAAATATTATTTAAAAATATAACCATGGGGCCGTATAATATTTTTTAACCTAGGTCAAGTGATACGGATATGTATCATTTCAATCCATAATTTAAAAAGAAAATCCGAGTTCTATCATTTCAAACCCGCAGTCCCAAGAAAAAAAATATATAATAAAAGTCCGTTCGGCTATGTATCATTTCAACCCATAGTGGTAGGAAACTTGCAGTGTGATAAACAAGAAATAAAATAACAGTATAGCATATAATATCATATCAGATGATGTAACAGGTATATAAACAACATTTAAACATCATATAAATATATCACAGGCATGTATGAATAACATGTCAATTTTATACAGATCCACTTGTCGTCATTTCACAATAATATAAGTACATATGTCTAGAGTGATAAAACTCACCTTTTTAAACTAGAATCAAATTCAAAGCACATAACTGAAATTCCAAAAAGCACAACAAGGCACAAACAATATTTTTAGTGGATGAATAGTTAGATCCAAATCTTGTATGCAAACAAATATCAAAAACATAAGAATGTGATTCAATACAAAAGAATATAAATTAAAATAATGCAAAGATATGAAATAAAATGACCTAGCTTTGCTTTAACCAACATGTGGGCTCGGCCACATCACACTTTGGCTCGGCCATGGTCTTCTTGTGCTCGGTCCTGATGGTTAGGAGTATGCTAGGCTCGGCTATGATGGAAATAGGTACAGGCAGAGGTTAGAATGTGAGGAGATGGTGGAGTTGCAAAGCATAGAAGGCTAAAAGGCAGGAGATTTGGGTCCTATTGGTTCGGCCATCATCATATGGGCTTGGCCATAGTCATATGGGCGCGGCCCTATGTTGGATCTTGCTCAAGTAGCATGGCAAGGCAGGGTTGTAGTCAACGCAAAGCAAGTAGTTGGTGTTTGTGAGGAGTGGCCGAGGCTAATATAGGAGGAAGTGGATGAATATGGCTCGGCTAGGCTTGGTTTAAATGCTATGGTGATGGATTTTTGCTTCATTGGTCACGTCTAGGGTTTGGGATAATGGAGGAGGTGGTGATGGTTAGCATGGTGGTGGTCGAGTGGTGGTGAGGTCGGCTAGGAGGTGGAGGCCGAGCCTAGCTTGAAGGAAGACAAAGGAAACAAAATTAAAAAGAGGAGAAAGAAGACGGAAGCTATGACTTTAGATCTTGTATTTTTTTTCTTCACGCAAATGAATAAAATGAGGAGATGAGAAAATTTGTACGTGTAATAAAAGAGAGAGTGGTGGCTAGGTTAAAGGAATTACACCGCCAAAAGAAAGAAACAGCAAGAAATAAAGAGGCTAGTGAATGAATGGGATTTATTTCCTATTTAATAAAAGAAAATTCCTGTAAAATCATTCAATCAGAAGAGGCAAATGCGAAAGTGAGATATTGAGGAGTTTTTTATGTGATTTGATAGAGTAATGCACGGCCAATCAATGGTGGGAACGCTAAGAGAAATAAAGAGTAGGCAATTTAAAAAGGCAAGCAAAAAAGACAATATAACATATGCCCTTTTTTTCCAAGCCATAAATAAAAGATATAAACAAGCAACAATCCAATAAATAAACATGACTGTCTAGACTAAATAAAAATAGAAAGAAAAATAGAAATGGATATAGGAAAAATAAAAATATATATATAAAATAAAAGTACAGAAATTTATTGCGTGTAAAATGCTGTAATTTATCCAAATCTAAAAGTATAAATCGGAATTTCACGAAACAAAAAACAGACCAAATATAAAATTTATATCCAGCTTCAAATAAAAAGGTTAGAATTTAAAATTTTATTTTTTAAAATTTTCAAATAAAAGTCAAAGTTTGAACAAAATGTATTTGGAAAGGAAATTACAAACAAAAATCCAATTTTCATTGGAAAAATTCCAAAAACTCAAATTTCTATGAATAAAAATCTAAGTCTTTAAATAAATTAAATTTAAAAATAATTTACAAAAATTTAGGCTCTTACACTCTCCTCCACTCAAAACTTTTCATCCCCGAAAAGGAACGAGATAGGGAGAACAAGGAAAACAAGATAGAATAGAAGATAGAAAATAAAGGATTAAACAAGATGAAGAGAAGATTGAAATTATACCTGATAAATGTTGTTATAGGTAAATTCAACAAGATGGATATGATCTTTCCAAATCCTCCATAATCAAGAACACAAGCACACAGAAGATCCTCTAGAATCTGACTTCCTGCCGGGGAGGCAAGAGGAAAGGAATAACCCGAAAGAAAAAGAGATTGGCAGCCAAATTAAGATAATAAATTTAAAACCATGATAATTTCAACTTAGATTAATACCTTATTTCACCTAAGTTAGATAAATCTTCAACTATTTCTAATTTCATTATCTTATCATCCAATTGTCTTAAATTAACAATTTCTAAAATCATGAATTTGAAAAAATCATTTAATATACTCATAATTATTCAATCAATTTAATTCTTCTTTATTCTAATTTATTATTAAATTATTCCACTTAATATATCCAATCACATACATTAAGTATAATAACATTTATTTTGACTACTCCAATTTTTATTTATAAATTCCTTTAACATCATTTTATATTGTAAACTATTCAATTAACCTTTTATTCTATTTACCTTTATAAATCATTTATAACTAAAATTTAAGTGTATAACATTTACTATGAACACTCAAATTTTATTTGTTAAATCCTTTTTATATTGTATATTATCCAATTACATTGTTAACTTTTAATAATTAAGTTAAGTTATATTGGAATGCAATTGAATGTTATACAAATAAAAAGTTTCCCAATTCAATTATTCAAGTTCACAAATTTATTCAAAATTTTGGTTTCATTTTATAATTAAAATCATCCTTTAAGATAAAAAATTTAGGAATTAAATTTCTGATCAACTTCAAACTATTTTAGAGATAAATAAATATATATAATACCTATCCAATCAAGTTAGAAATCACATACCCATATATATACTATAACCAAGTCTTATTTTAGAAATTCAAATCAATTGAATTCTCCAAAGCAAGACCATAGCAAAACTACAGAATGGTTTTTTTACTTCGAAACTCAAAAATGAATGTCGATGATACTGCATCCATCAACGAAATTATTTTCCAGCAACAAAGAAAAGAGCACTGATTTACAAAGTAAAAATTCTGTGAAACAATATCTACTTGAAATGCTTTAAATAATACACCCTTTAAAACTTTAAACACAAAGTTTGAAACTATCGGAAATCAAATTCTTAGTTTCTTATTTCAATTTCATTTCCAAATTAATTTATCACCATGTTTAATTATTTGTATTTGAAACTAAAGCCAATGGTATAAAATACATACAAAGTCAAACATTATTTCTTAACATCCAATTCAATTAACTATCAAATTTCAGAAAAATTATACATATATATATAATATAATTATACAAAATTTATTCATTTACTAAGTTTTGAAAATAATACTATGTCTGTTTGCTCTGTTTAAGTATTTTGGAAATCCTATCGATAGCGTTGATCAGGCGAATCGATAGAAAACCCAAATCAACATCAACAACTCAAATAACACAATATATAAAAAAAATTAAATATAGATTTACCAATATACTATACAGGAATAGATTTTTAAAGCATGGATAGAGATTCAAATTTGATCAACTCAAATCAAATAAAATTTCGATTCGAGGATAAGTTGGAAAAAAGATAAGATGATTGACTAACCGAATAAGGAAATGGATAAGCATATGTCAATCGCGGGCAACCTTAACCGGGTCAACCGAGACTTCAAGAATTAGATCGATGCAGTATTCTGAAGCAAATCTACATTCGATCTCAAGAGATAGAATTTGAGATAACAAGAGATATTATCATTTAAACCGAGGATATATAAATCTCTGGTGAATAAATGCCCATTGTAAAGGAGTTCCACCCCATAACAAGTCATTCAGTGGAGCTATGGGATGCTCCGAAATTCAAAAAAATACAAAGAGTGAGGGACAAGAATGAATTTCGAAACCCAGGGAACGTTCCAAAATTCAAAGGGAACAAAGTCAAAGAGAAAGAGAATCAAACTCGAATGAAAGTGATTCTGTAAATAAATTTACCATACATGCTAAGTTCTGCCTAGATCCAAAGCTCTAATACCAACTGTAACGACCCGATATTTTCAACCATTCGCATCTGCACATGTCGAACTTAAATTGCTCAAAATACCGAATTATAGAATAGATTTGGCAAATCCCAAAATATACAGCAATAAATAAATCACAGAATCACAGACACAGAGTAATATAATGCAGCGAAAGCAAAGAAATAGTAGTTCATGAAGCTACTATATAAATACATCAAAGTTATACAAGATAAAGCATAAGTAACAAGTTACAACATAAGTTTCAATATGATAGACAAGCACAAGCTGAATGTATCCCTGGAATCAACTGAATAACTGAAATCAATAGGATAACTGAAAGTGAAATAGATAGATGGATCTCCAAGTGAAGCTCCAACTCCAGAGGTGAGTCTCTAATACTGCATCACTCATTCTGACCCGAGCGTGAAGCAAAACACAAAACACTTGAGTCAATACATACATACTTATACAATGTAAACCAACTCAAGTGAATTGTAATATAAGGTAAAAGTAACTTAAAGGATGCATGGGACCATCCATCCTCTAAGGATCTGTTAAACTATTTACTATTTAGTAATATTTCGCTATTATAATAATGTCTATAGTAAATTAAACTTACTTGAAAATAGCGTTAAGAGGTTACCCATGTAGCCCTTAACACATAATAGTGCCAATAGTTTATACAGTACCATAATACCTCCTGATCGGGAGGCTACCAGAGGATACTTCATAGGTACGACACAAATCAAACTCGTACAAGGCGAGCCAGGGTTGGTGACACGGCACAACTAGGTAATGCCAGATTAGATGTACCAATTACTATCTGGACTGGTGGTAACGCGTAGCAGCTACTACCGCCCACCTCGAGCCACACCCCAAATCAAAATCAAAAGTAGCCACCGAATCAGTGTGTTCGATCAGAGGAGCGACCACATTGGCCCAGAATCGCTCCTGTTTTAGCCACCTTATGCCAACTCACGGGTGTCGGGTCCACGTTCGTACCTCAAAGGACGTCGCCACCATCCTACTTCATTCTATAATCTCAACCACGTACACGGTTGTTATAGTGGTTTTCGGTATAGATAGAGAGTATGCCCATATCCGATCCTCGTCTCTTCGACAACCAACCATTATTATAACCCATGGATATTTATTTCAAAATCATTTATACTTTAAAACCAAAATATCATATCTATTTCAAAACCAAAAGTAATAATATATCATTTAAATCTCAAAAACCAAATCAATATATCATTTAAATAAACCCAAATTTCCAAATCATTTAATATTCCTTTAATTTATTAAACTTGAAATATTCCTTTAAAATCATCTTAACTAAACCACTTTATAAAGTCATATTCTTAAATCTTCAATTTTAATAAGTTCAAATTAATATATTAGAAGTCAATTCTTAATTAAATACAATTTCCAATAATTCCATTTCTAAAGTCATATTACTTTCAAGTTATAACAACTCTGAAACCAAACACTCTGAAACATATTTATTTAAACCATTTAAATTCGTTGATAAATAATGCCCATTTAAATCATTTAAATTCAATATCAAATAATATTCATTTCAAAGTTATCACATTTCTAAGTTCATTCATTTAATTATAAAATTTCCAATGCATTGTAAATTTCAACTATAGCAGCACTTATAAAATGTTACGGTGGATATAGTAATATTTCAAAACATTGTCAAATTCGAAAACTGCAGCACTTATAAAGTGCTGTAATAGTTATTTAGTTATTTTCAAAAATAGTTCAAATTCAGAAACAACAGCACTTCTAAAGTGCTGTAATAGGTATCTAGTTATTTCAGAACCTAGTTAAGTTTGAAAATTGATAGCACTTAGCCAATGCTATCCTACAACCACAGCATTTCTAAAGTGCTACCCATAAAATTCCAGATTTTATACTAACATTTCAGCCACATTAAAATTTCAATTTTTAGCCATTTTAACTTATGAAAATCATATTTCACGCTTCAGAAAATAGTCATTTGGATATCATTTATCTTATGATTAAATAAAATAAAATTTATGACTAAAATTCATTCATAAGTCAAAATTACTCTATTTTACTTAACTTTTATTTTTAACAAATAGCTTTACACTTTATTTTAAATTATCCATCCCATAAATAAAATATTTCTATCCCTAAAATTTCTTAACTTTCATTTGAAAACTAAATTTTCCATTATCAAGTTAAGTCATCTTTAAGCTACATTTTTCCATTTAAATCATAATCATTTATTTTTACAAACATAACCATAAATGAAATATTTTATCATAGTTAATATAACAATCCAATTCTCTTTATAAATCCATTCATTTAGACATCAATTAACTATGATTTCAAATTAAATAAATTTTATTACTAAATGCCATATTAAAACTATATTTCATTTTATCAATTCAAAATACATTATTTATTATACAAAACAGGTCCCTTTCATAAAGTAAAATTCATAACAATTAGTAGGTTAGATTTTACAACTTCCATTTTAGGTCAAATTCAATTATTAATTTATTTATCATCAATAAGATCTTTAATTCAACTTAAAACCAATTATTAACTTATAAAAATTTAACTTATAGAAAACCCAATACCTTTATAATTTAAAGCACTAAATCAAATTTTAAGTTAAATTTGTTGGAATCTCGATTTTGATTATGACAACCTATATAAAATATTATGTGTATACTAACCGTCTTTGCAGGAGATTTATTGCAAATTCCTTTTTAGATGTTTAAAGATGAGTATGGTGTGTCTAGAGTCTATACTTTACTTAGAAATTTGTTAAAATCTCTCCTGGAACGATATATATATATATGCACACACATGCACATACATGCACAAAAGTCTACACTCAGACGTCTGAAACCATTCATTCAGATGTCTGAATGCTGAAACCTGAAAATTGTTTCACAATATTCAGACGTCTGAATGACAATTTTCAGATGTCTAAATATAGTCAAATTTTGCCTAAAATCTTGCTGTTTGCATTTCACTCTAATTCAAAAGTCTGAATTTTTTAATTCAGATGTTTGAATATTTCCAACTGCTATTTTCTTGAAAAGACACTTCTCTTCACCAAGAGAAACATTTACAAAATCAATAGTTGCATCTGTTCTTTTCAATATAACTTTTCATTTATAATTGCAAATCTTTATATACTATAAATAGGTTACAGAATTCAAAAAACAATTTACCGAATTTACTTTTAGCGTTCTTGAATTCTCATCTATTCTCAAGCTTTCAAATTGCATTCAAATTGCTTACATACTTTGATCATTAATCACTTTATCCCCACAATTCTCAAAGCACATCACACTATATATCATAAAGGAGAAGATTATAGGAAGATTGTACTTAATTGACTTATCAGTGTTATTTAAGAACACACTACAGCTAGATACATTTGTCATTTGTAAAGCAGTCCTGTTCGGTTGTTCAGGCAGTTGAAGTCCTATTCAGTTGCTTAGGCGGATGAAGTCCTGTTCGGTTACTCAGGCAGTGTAAACCTGTTCCTCCGGGTTAAGTGAGGGTTATTATAGTTGAAATTCCAGGAGTCTGGGATAGGACGTAGAACGGAAAGTTCGAACCAGTAAAAAAATTCTGCTTGTTTTATTTTACTTATTCACATTGCTATAGTATCTTAGTTTATTTCCGCATTAGTATAGTATAATTCCATATAGCACGATCCGCACTGTCCTTTTCATTTGCTATCAGAGCAAGGTTTCATCTAACCGTAACATAATTATTTGATTCATTGCTAATATGGAAAATAACACTAGCACTAGTACAATAAGCACTAACACCAGTTTTATAGAAGGTCAATCCACTGCACGACCTCCATTTTTCAATGGTTTAAACTATAATTATTGGGCTACTCGTATGAGAATCTATATGCAATCAAATAGTTTTGAATCATGGAATATCACACAAAATGAATACATTCTTCCTACAGGAGAATACTCTGCATGGGCAAACAAACAAAAATTAGATGCTGCTGCCAATGCTAAAGCTATGAACATGTTATTTTATGCACTGGATAGAAATGAATTTAATTGTGTTAGCATGTGTCATACTGCTTATGAAATATGAAGAACACTTAAAATCACTCATGAAGGAACTAACAAAGTCAAACAAAGCAAAATATCCATGCTCAAAAATCAGTTTCAAAATTTTAGAATGAAACAAGATGAATCCATCAATGATATGTACTCCAGATTTCAAGATATCTATCATTCACTATTAGGATTAGGAAAAAAGTACACTAATTTTGATATTGCATCAAAAATCCTAAACTCTTTAACGGACAAATGAGAGAGAAAAGTTTTAGCTATTGAAGAAGCTAATGACCTCTCTACCATAAAGCCAGAAGAGTTAATGGGAAATCTAATCTCCTATGAAGTAAATTTGCAGGCAAAACGAGTACAAGCACAAGACAAAAGGAACATAGCTTTCCATGCTGATGAAGAAAAGGATGAAGATTCAGATGAAGAAGATCTAGCATTTATTGCCAAAAATTTCAAAAAGTTCTTGAAATTCCGAAAAACAACAGAAATAATGAAAAAAGGAACTTTCCAAGCAAACCATCATCTTCAGTTCTAGAATGTTTTAATTGCCATAAGAAAGGTCATATGCAGAAAGGATGTCCAGAACTAAAGAAATACTTCAACAAGGGCAGAAAAGATAAGAAAAAGAAAGCATTTTCTGTTACATGGGATGATTCAGATACCTCTTCATCAGATAGCAGCAGTGACAGTGAAAACGAGCAAGCTAATGTTTGTTTCATGGCTACCGAAAACGAGGTTAGTAATTTTACCTATGATGATATGATAGAAATAAATTCAAAGCTAGTTGACACTCTCAAAAACTCAAAAGAAAATATAAGGAGACTCGTGAACATCGGAACAAAGCAGAATTCGAAAGAGATATGCTTAAAGATGAGAAGAAAATACTAGAGGAAGAACTTGAAAAATTACAAGAATCATACTCTAATATTAATTCTCAACTCACTCTTTTGAGTGAAGAAACTGAAACTCAAAAAGAGAAGAATGATGCTTTTGTTTTTTAAAATCACAAATTAAAGACAAAAGTAAAATTGATAGAATTAGATAATACTAGTCTCAAAACTAAGTTAGATAGCATCACCAAAAATGTTTCAAACTTTAATAAAGGAAGAGAAACTCTATCTAAAATTATTGATAGCTCTCAATATGCTTCAAGTAGGAAAGGATTAGGGTATGTTAAGAAAACAACTACTCCACCTAAAAAGAAAATTAGGAGAAATATTAATCCTTCTGAAAAACAGTCAAAAATGGATAAATAAAAGTTTGGGTTCCTAAAACAAACAACAGTTTGATTAGGAAGAAATATATTAACAACTTTTTAGAAGCTGTTCATAAAAATAAAAATTACATTTTCAAATGGGATACTGAACCCTCTTGGGTTTGGTTTCCTAAGACTTAACTCTTAGGACCCTTTTAAAAAAGGTGGGTACCAATGTTATCTCATATTTTTTATAGGTCCCACTTAAGAAAAGAGGAAAATGGATACTCGACAGTGGCTGCTCAAAACATATAATAGGAGTCAAAGATATGCTATCAAATATTACTTACTCAGATGGAGGCTCGGTCACATTTGGAGACAACTCAAAAGGCTATATCATCGGCAAAGGCGATGTGAGCAATAACGATATTTCAAATTTACCTCTTATTTCAAATGTTTTACTAGTCAAAAATTTAAAACATAATTTACTTAGTATCAGCCAATTGTGTGACAAAGGATTCAAAATCACTTTTTCTGAAAACAAATGTAGTATTTTTGATCAAAATCTTATCTTTGAAGGAAATAGAGGCAGAAATATCTACGTTCTGAATATGAAAATAAATCGTAATTCAGATATGTGTTTAATAGCCAAAGAAAATGATCCTTGGTTATGGCACAAACGATTCTGTCACATTAACTTCAAAGCTATAAATAAGCTTTCTAAAATTGATTTAGTAAAAGGCTACCAAAAATGAATTTTAAAATTGATCATATTTGTGATGCATGTCAATTAGGAAAATTAACTAAGTCATCTTTTAAATCAAAAAAAGTTATTTCAACTTTACAACCACTTGAATTACTACATGTGAATTTATTTGGACCTACACAGGTACAATCCATTAATCACCGTAGATATGTGTTTGTAATTGCTGATGATTTTTCTAGATATACTTGGACTATTTTTATGAAAAATAAAACCGATACTTTGGATAATTTCAAAACTTTTGTCAAAAGAATTCAAAATTTTAAAGGATTAAAATCAAAAACATAAGGAGTGATCAAGGAGGTGAATTCGAAAATGAAGCCTTTGAACATTTTTGTAAGAAGAAGGGAATATTCCATAATTTTTCATTTTCTAGAACTCCACAACAAAATGGAGTAGTAGAATGTAAAAATAGAACCGTACAAGAATATGCAAGGACTTTATTAAATGGAAGTACGTTACCAAAACAGTTTTGGGCCGAAGCAGTTGCAACAGCTTGTTATGTTTTGAATCGTGTTTCTATTCGACCACTAACTAAGAATACTCCTTATGAACTTCTTAATGGTCGAAAACCAAATATTTCTTATTTTAAAATTTTCAGTTCGAAATGTTTCATTTTGAACACAAAAGTTCAGCTTGGTAAATTTGATTCAAAATCCGATGAAGGAATTTTTATAGGATATTCAGATCGAAGCAAATCTTATCGAGTTTATAATAAAAGAACCAATATCATCGAAGAAACACTTCATGTATCCTTCGATGAAAATTTTAATCAAATACCAAGTATAAGAGATGATGAAGAATTCCCTGATAATATCACAAATACAGAAATTTCAAATCTTGAAAATAATGAAAACATGGTTTATAATAACAATGAATTAAAATCTCCATATAGACTATTAAGGGATCATCCTTATGTTAATGTCATTGGAGAACTCAATTCATCTGTTAGAACAAGAAGTCAATTAAATCAAATAGGTCATGTAGCTTTTCTTTCTCATATTGAACCTAAAATATTAAAGAAGCATCCACCGATGAAAATTGGTTGATCGCTATGCAAGAAGAGCTAAACCAATTCGAAAGAAATGACGTTTGGGATTTAGTTCCAAGGCCTAGTGATCAATCAGTTATTGGTACAAAATGGGTCTTCAAAAATAAAGCAGATGATCAAGGAAATATTACTAGGAATAAAACTAGATTAGTTGCACAAGGATATAATTAAGAAGAAGGAATTGACTATGAAGAAACGTTTGCTCCAGTCGCTAGACTAGAAGCAATACGAATCTTACTAGCCTATGCATGTTTTCATAACTTTAAATTATATCAAATAGACGTTAAAAGTGCCTTTTTAAATGGTTTTATAAAAGAAAAAGTTTATGTTGAACAACCTCCTTTATTCATACACGAACAATTTCCTGACCATGTCTATAAACTTAAAAAGGCCTTATACGGTTTGAAACAAGCACCCCGTGCTTGGTACGATCGTCTTAAAAGATATTTAATAGATTCCGGTTTCGAAATTGGGAAGGTTGATCAAACTCTTTTTATTAAAAGAAACAAGCAAGATATTTTAATTGTTCAAATATATGTTGATGGTATTATCTTTGGATCTACAAATGAAAAACTATGTCAAGAATTTTCCAAAATAATGACCAAAGAATTAGAAATGTCACGTATGGGTGAATTAAATTATTTTCTTGGCTTACAAATAAAACAATTAGAAAATGGTATTTTTATAAATCAAGAAAAATATTGTAACAATCTAATTAAACGCTTTGGTATGGAAAATACTTCTACCAAACCAACTCCTATGAGTACAACTGTACATCTTGATAAAGATGAAAGTGGCAAAAGAATTAACCAAAATTATATCGAAGTATGATTGGATCGTTACTATGTTTAACAGCTAGTAGACTTGACATAACGATAAGTGTTTGCTTGTATGCACAATTTCAAGCAGATCGCAAAGAATCACATTTACGAGCAGTGAAACACATACTACGGTATCTTAATAAATCCATGAACTTTGGACTATTCTATCCAAAGGAATGTCCTTTTGAATCAGTGTCCTATAGTGACGCTGATTTTGGAGGAAGCCGGACAGATAGAAAAAGTACAAGTGGGACTTGTCACTTCATTGGACGATCTCTTGTATCTTAGTTTAGTAAGAAACAAAACTGTGTTTCATTATCGACATGTGAAGCAGAATATATTTCTGCAGCTTTGGCATGTGCTCAAGTTATCTATATGCAACAAACACTACAAGATTTTGGTTTTAATTTATCCAAATCAACTATTTACTATGATAATTCTAGTGCAATACATTTATCTAAAAACCCTATTAATCACTCACCAACAAAACGTATAGACGTTCGTCATCAATTTCTTCGTGATAATATTGGAAAATATTTAATAAATCTAGAATTCCTGTCCTCTGACAAATAGTTGGCAGATATCTTTACAAAACCATTAAATGGAAGTACTTTCACCAATTTAAGACAAGAACTTGGAATTGTCTCTTTAAAAGATTTATAAATTCACATATTTTTAAAATATATGGTTTTTTATACTTTTAATTCAAGGCTTCTTTTAAATAAAAAAGGGTGTTTTCTAGCACTCGTACTCAGGATCTCATACTCGGTAGTCGTCAGCTCTACCGCTTCACTCTTAATCTTTTTTTGAAAAATTAGTTTGTTTTTCAATTCTTCTTCACCTTTCATTTTCTTCTTGTTTTTCCTATAGCTGTTATTCTCCTAACCATTCAAAGTTTCTCTACTTTTATCTAGCTTCTAACTATATATTTTCTGCAATTCTTAATTCCTTGCACCAGAATTCATTCAAGAGTTTTTTTAATTTTAATTGTTTCGACATGTCATCTCAATGCAACTCCGAATCATCTGAGCTATATTATACTTCTTCTTCTTCGACATCCGTAAATCTACCAACTCCTACACCAATTTATGAACCGGTTCCGATGTTCCACCCTCAACTCATGCTGGATATACTCCACCAACTAAAAGAACGGGACGGTCTCTCTTTTTCGAATCACCATCCACAAAAGAGAAAATAGATTATATTCATCACTATCAGAGAGAAACATTAGAATTACAATGCGAATTATACTATGAACAAAAAGTTATTGCCAAACGGATTGGCTTTTTGGAACAAGTTGTGTTAAAATTCTGTGGTTCTTCATCAAAAGACACAGTTCATCAACCATCTACCATTCGTTCTCCAAATCGTCACAACCCTTGGGAACCATCACCACAACAACCACCGCCATCACCAAATTCTTAGGAACATGGCAATAGATGGTCTCCGCTTCGACCATTTGAAGAGAACACTAAAATTGAAGAAGAGCCTTATCATACTCCAACTTCTTCTTCAAAATATCTCTAATATGTTGTGTTGTTTATATGCTATTGTTAATTTGTTATTTCATTCTGTTTATTCTACAAACTTGTATCATTTATAATTATTAATATATTTATCGTTTTTCTATATTCAATAAAGATAATATGTGCCTCTGAGCAATAATTCAAACGGTTGTTTCATTCAAAACAACGTCTGAACATTCAAGGTACAAAATTCTTTGCCCCAGATTCAGATGTCTGAATCAAATAAAACAGACGTCTGAATAAGGCCAAATTTGAACTATTTTCTTGTGGGTTGTATCTCAACCCAATTCAGACGTCTAAACCAAATGATTCAGATGGCTGAATTTTTCTAAGCAATTTTTTTACCTTGCTTCTTTATTTTCTTTCCATTTTTAACCCTGCCTTTTCACCCACTATATATTGCCTTTTTCACTTCTTTCCCAATTACTTTGGAACCCTAGCCCCTATTTTTCATCTCTCTCAAAGCTCTTACCTTTCCTCTAACTATCAAATGGCACCAAGATCAAAACGAACTAGAGAATCAACTTCCGGATCATCCGAAGATCAAATTAGGCAATGGCTTTGGAACGATGTTGCTGTTTCAAGATTTAATTCTATGAAGAATTCCAACATCTTCGAAGGAGCATTCATGAAATTTTTGAATTTCGTAGCATATCGTGTTAGAGAGTTAGCGGAACAATTCCACTTCGATAGCTTGATTAGGTATACTCCTAACAATGTTAAGATTAATCATCTTGTGATTAAACCTTTTCTTGCAAATTTAAATTTGGATCCTCATAATTCCCAAAACCGACAAGATTGTGTTTGGCCGATTATTTATGGCGTAAGAATTTTCTTACATTTGCAAAGACTAGGTCATATTTTAAATTTTCGTTATCAAGGAATTGATATTAATGAAATTGAAGTTGATATGGATCATTGAGACGAAGTTTCACATCAATTTTTGACCGATCAACATATAAATTTGGGCAATTTAAAATCTACCTTCTTAAGGCCACAAGCTAGGCTCATTCACCGTGCACTTATTCGTTCTTTACAACCAAGGACGGAGAGTTATGAAAAAGTGTATAAAGAGAACTTCCAAACCCTTTATTCTATCTACTCCAATCAATAAGTGAATTGGGGAAAAATTATTTTGGATGAATTTCAAGACATCACCATCCGGAGAAAATACAGAACCATTCATTATGGTGCTTATATTATGCGCAAACTCCTAAATGTCGATGTACCAATGCTTGACTTTGATTTTACTACTATTAGTGAGTTAGGCGCCAAAACTATAGGATTGATGGGCCTTCCACCGCGACCTCCTCCTCAACAAAATATTTCCTTTCATCAATGGTCGCAAAATGTTCAACAAGGTATTCCTCAACCTCGCGACACTAGTATTGCTTCTTCTTCTCATACTCAACATAAAGAAGAAGAGGAGGACGATGACACCATTCAAGAAATTAGCCCGAAAAATTCTTCATGGCAAGCCATCATAACTCTCTCCCGAAATCAAGAAAAAATTCATTGCGACACAAAGGCACTTGAGAAGAAGACGGATAGAAAACTCAACTCTATCAAAGGCTTTCTCAACAAAATATGGGATCGAATTTCCTGTTCCGGTTCTTCATCTACTCGAGCTAACAATCCTTCCCCATTTCAGTGGTCTTCCTCAAGCTCGAGTTCTAATCATAATGATCCGTCTCTTTCAAGCCAATTTTAATTATCTTAGTCTATTTGTTTTTATCTTATGTTTGTTTGCTTATGTTTTAACTTTGCTTGACCAGTTGTATGAGAAATTTTTGAGTTATTATCTCTTTATGTATTAACTACCCTAATTGCTTTAATGAAATGAACTATCTATTGTTTTCTATACTCTTTCTTTTTGGCAATGACAAAGGGGGAGAAATATAAAATTGTGCATATTGACAGTGGGAGTAACAATACTTTAAATATTTATTATTGATTATATAGTTGTCGTTATCAAAAGGGGGGAGAATGTTGGAATCTCGATTTTGATTATGACAACCTATGTAAAATATTGTGTGTATACTAACCATCTTTGTAGGAGATTTATTGCAGATTCCTTTTCAGATGTTTAAAGATGAGTATGGTGTGTCTAGAATCTATACTTTACTTAGAAATTTGTTAAAACCTCTCCTGGAACGATATATATATATATATATATATATATATATATATGCACACACATGTACACACATGCACGTACATGCATTGAAGTCTACACTCAAAAGTCTGAAACCATTCATTCAGACGTCTGAATGCTGAAACCTAAAAATTGTTTCACCAGACGTCTGAATCACAATTTTCAGATGTCTGAATATAGTCAAATTTTGCCTAAAAGCTTGTTGTTTGCATTTCAATCTAATTCAGGAGTCTGAATTTTTTAATTCAGACATCTGAATATTTCCAACTGCTATTTTCTTGAAAAGACACTTCACTTCACCGAGAGAAACATTTTTAAAATCAATAGTTGCATCTGTTCTTTTCAATATAACTTTTCATCTATAGTTGCAACTCTTTATATACTATAGTTTATAGAATTCAACAAACAATTCACCGAATTTACTTTTAGCGTTCTTGAATTCTCATCTATTCACAAGCTTTCAAATTGCACTCAAATTGCTTACATACTTTGATCATTAACCACTTTATCTTCCACAATTCTCAAAGCACGTCACACTATATATCATAAAGGAGAAGATTATACGAAGATTGTACTTAATTGACTTATCAGTATTATTTAAGAACACATTACAGTCAAATACATTTGTCATTTGTATAGAAGTCTTGTTCGGTTGTTCAGGCAGTTGAAGTCCTATTGGTTGCTTAGACTGGTGAAGTCCTGTTCGGTTTCTCAGGCAGTGTAAACCTGTTCCTTCGGGTTAAGTGAGGGTTGTTATAGTTGAAATTCCAGAAGGAGTCTGGGACTGGACGTAGAACGAGAAGTTCGAACCAGCATAAAAATTACAGGTGTGCTTGTTTTATTTTACTTATTCACATTCCTATAGTATCTTAGTTTATTTCTGCACTAGTATAGTATAATTCCATATAGCACGATCCGCACTGTCCTTTTCAAAATTTCATATCTTTATAAAACTCAAACACTTAATAATCTTATAGGAAAATATTGTTTAAAAATTCTTAATAAATTTTTAAGAAATATTATTTAAAAATATAACCATGGGCATGTATAATATTTTCTAACCTAGGTCAAGTGATACGATATGTATCATTTCAATCCGTAATTTAAAATGAAAATCCGGGTTCTATCATTTCAAACCCACAGTCCCAAGAAAAAAATAATACAATAAAAATCACTTGAGCCTATCATTTCATCTCCTAATGATTTTTCCTTACTCTAAAGTCCGTTCGAGTATGTATCATTTCAACCCATAGTGATAGGGAACTTGTAGTGTGATAAACAGGAAATAACACAACAGTGTAGCATATGATATCATGTCAGATGATGTAACAGGTATATAAACAGCATTTTAGCATCATATAAATATATCACAGGCATGTATGAATAACATGTCAATTTTATACAGATCCACTTGTCATCATTTCACAATAATATAAGTACATATGTCTAGGGTGATAAAACTCACCTTTTTAAACTAGAATCAAATGCAAAATAGACAACTGAAATTCCAAAAAGCACGACAAGGCACGAGCAAGATTTTTAGTGGATGAATAGCCATATCCAAATCTTGTATGTAAACAAATGTCACAAACATAAGTATGTGATTCAATACAAAAGAATATAAATTAAAACAATGGAAAGATATGAAATAAAATGACCTAGCTTTGCTTTAACCAACATGTGGGCTCGGCCACATCATACTTTGGCTCGGCCATGGTCTTCTTGTGCTCGATCATGATGGTTAGGAGTACGCTAGGCTCGGCTATGATGGAAATAGGTACAACTAGAGGTTAGAATGTGAGGAGATGGTGGAGTTGCAAAGCATAGAAGGCTAAAAGAAAAGAGATTTGGGTCATATTGGTTTGGCCATAGTCATATGGGATCGGCCCTATGTTGGATCTTGGTCAAGTGGCACGGCAAGGCAGGGTTGTGGTCAAGCCAAAGCAAGTAGGTGGTGTTTGTGAGGAGTGGCTGAGGCTAATATAGGAGGAAGTGGATGGATATGGCTCAACTAGGCTTGGTTTCAATGCTATGGTAATGGAGTTTTGCTTCAGTTGTCATGGCTAGGGTTTGGGATGATGGAGGAGGTGGTGATAGTCAGCATAGTGGTGGTGAGGTCGGCTAGGAGGTGGAGGCCGAACCTAGCTTGAAGAAGACAATGGAATTAAAATGAAAAAGAGGAGAAAGAAGAAGGAAGCCATGACTTTAGATCTTGTTTTTTTTTCTTCACGCAAATGAATAAAATGAGGAGATGAGAAACTTTGTATGTGAAATAAAAGAGAGAGTGGCGGTTAGGTTAAAGGAATTACACAGCCAAAAGAAAGAAGCGGTAGGAAATAAAGAGGCTAGTAAATGAATGGGATTTATTTCCTATTTAATAAAAGAAATTTCCTACAAAATCATTCAATCAGAAGAGGCAGATATTGAGGAAATTTTTATGTGATTTGATAGAGTAATGCACGGCCAAACAATGGTGAGAACGGCTAAAAGAAATAAAGATAGGCAATTTAAAAATGCATGCAATTAAGACAATATAACATATGCCCTTTCTTTCCAAGCCATAAATAAAAGATAGAAACAAGCAACAATCCAATAAATAAACATGACTATCTAGACAAAATAAAGACAGAAAGAAAAATAGAGATGGACATAGAAAAAGTAAAAATAAAAATATAAAATAAAAGTACCGAAATTTATTGCATGTAAAACGTTGTACTTTATCCAAATCTAAAAGTATAAATCGGAATTTCACGAAACGAAAAGCAGAACCAATATAAAATTTATATCCAGCTTCAAATAAAAAGGTTAGAATTTAAAATTTTATTTTTTAAAATTTTCAAATAAAATTCAAAGTTTGACCAAAATGTAAATTTTTCAGAAATTGTTTATTTTGTAATATTTGGAAAGGAAATTACAAACAAAAATCCAAATTTCATTGGAAAAATTCCCAAAATTCAAATTTCAATGAATAAAAATTTAAGTCTTCAAATAAATTAAACTTAAAAATAATTTACAAAAATTTGGGCTGTTACAAACATGCAAAACAACAGTGAGGCATCAAGGATAATGCAGGTTTCGGCCCAATGCTTCACAACAAATCACTCAATCAGGTTAGCGGCATACGCAAAAAAACATGGCAAGGAGAGGCGATGCAAAAAAAGTTTTAGGTCAAAAGAACAAGCATAGGTCCTAAGACATAAAGGCCTGAATGTAAACAAGCCTAGCCATGCAAGGCTCATGCAGGCAAGAGCAACTCAAAGACCATCAAGATAACACTACTTTAGCAACACCATCCAAACTCCTTCAGGCAATACCAAACTCAAATAGTAACTACACCATCCAAACACCCCGGCCATCTTCATTATTATTATTATTATATTATTTTTATTATTCTTATAAACTTAATTAATTTTTATAAATCTTAGTTAACCTAGTCAATTTTATTATTAATATTATTATTATATTATTATAAACTTAATTAGTTTTTATAAACTTAATTAATTTTTATAAAACTTAGTTCAATTATTTAATTTAAGATTATCATTATATTATTATTATAAATTTAGTTAATTTTATAAACTTAATTAATTTTATAACTTAGTTAACTTAGTTAGCTTTATTAATTTTTATAAAAATCAGATAATTTTTATAAAACTTAGTCAATTTTATTATTATTATTATATTATTATAAACTTAGTTAATTTTCACAAACTCAATTAATTTTTTATAAAATTTAGTAACTTATTTAATTTACTATTATTATTATAAACTTAGTTAATTATTATAAACTTAATTCATTTTTATATCTTAGTTAACTTAGTTACCTAGTTAATTATTTTAAACTTAGTTAATTTATGTAATCCATGTTTGCTTTTAATATAACATTTTCTTGCAGTGCCCTATGAAACCAAAATGAAATATCAGTATTTTTATTTCTCTCGAGCATGTAGAAAATTGAATACCAATACATATCAAGTACCCCTATGCTTCTTAGAGTTACATAATTCAACATGAAATCAAAAGTTTTATATTCATTGCTTAACATCACTAAATATGATCATGAAAATTAGTATATATGTTGGTTTCATAGGAAACATATGCATGTAATAATTTAGGATAAGAACATCATATCAATGAATGGTGGAATCACATTTAATGTTGCTAATCTATGGGTACATTTCAAGATTTCGTAATAGAAAATAGATTACAAAGAATAAATTGAAATTGTTAAAATAATCATGTAGATGGTAGTTATCAATGAAAATGAAGCAACTAAGAGAAATATTGCCATTCAAACAAAGTAACATCGACTCCACTTATCATATTAGGGAATTTAAAGGGTGTATACATGTGCATACCTTTAAAGAAGCACCTCCGACCAAAAATCCATCAATGACTTCTTGCTTGGCAAGCTCAACACAGTTACCACCATTCACTAAACCTGTAATACGTGAAAAAAAACAAAAATAAATATTGCATCAGCCATTATGTGAATTCTTGAAACCATGAATACAAATTAAGGCTGTAAAATCAGGTTAGGTGTCCATATTCATTAGCTGTGATTCATAAATGGGCCGACCATGGCATCGTCTTAAGTTCATCACGACACAATTGTGTATACAATACAATGGCAAAGTATCCAATAGCCTATGCATTATCTCCAGTGTTCTAGTAAGTTAGCTACGATGAACGTGAAAAATACATGTTAAACAAGCACATACTTATATTCAATAGCTTAGGTTTCATGCCAATATCAAATAAGAGAAGTAAAATACAATTTGCATATAGGAATGCAAAAAAAAGTTTTCTTGACAAGCTGTTCCATGGTCACGTCTGCATTGTGACATAATAAACGGATGCACTCATAATGAAAGATATTGACAAGCACCATTTGTTTAAGTGGTTAAGTGATTTGGCTTTGGTGCGAGAGGTCACAAGTTCGAAACTTGCATAGCATGATTCGAATATTTATTAACATGTGATATACTATCCCAGTGACATGTTGTATATAAAGTACCATTTCAAAAAAAGAAAGATATTACCTCTATATATTGTACGTGTTGTAGAAGAAACTTCAGGGGAGATGTTTTTCTTGAGCCAATCATGAATAGCCAAGTGGACTTCCTACGCATGCTGAGGTGATGCTACTTTCCTATTATAATTTCCCACACAGGCTCATATGTGATGACAACATCATCCCAACTTGTGATATTATCTGCATAAAAGTAACAACTTCTAAGATACATATATTAACATAAACTAAAGTGGTGTTATCCCATAGAGATTATCTATAATGATTTAACTTCTAAGGCTGATAAACTACACAATTTTATTCAATGACGCCTTTTGAAAATAACTCGCATGTATTTTCTTGTAAAGAAGTTGTCTCGAATGAATAAAAAGAAGAGAAAAAGGATTTCTTTTTCTTGTCTGCAAAAGCCTTCAACTTTTGGAAACAAACATCAAATGTTTTTCCTGATTCTCTTTCCTCCAGTTTCTCTCCAATACATGCAATGACCAGTTTCTCTCCAATACATGCAATGACCTTGAGATTCTAACTCAAAGCATATGTAGCTTTCTTTTCAATAATCTGTGAGAAAAAGGGGAAAAAAGAACATTATACACCAGCATAAATTGCACGTACATGCATCTAATAGATAGATGTATAAACTGCATGTATTTTATGCATCTAAATGTGTGAAAAAGACTGTTATTTTACTGAATAAAGTAGAAGGAAATTGTAGTAACATAAGTGTGCCAAAAGGAAGCATGGAGATAAGTCAGTTCACCTATATGGGGAAATCCCAAAACTAACAATGCTTGCACTCGTTGCTGCAATGTGCTCATACTACAAGACTTTGAAACTCAAATGATTATTGATGTAATACTTGCCATCCTTGCTTTAAAACCTTCAATAGGAAATTATGTGTTAACCCCGTTCCAGCCTACAAGTTAAAGGAGTCAACGAGTTAAGGCCTGGGATGAGTCACGACTTAAGGTGTTTAACGGCTCAGGAAGGATCTACGACTCAGGAAGCCTCACGACTCATCGAGTCACCGACTCAATAAGTTAATGACCTAAAGCTCAAAGCGACTTAAAGGGTTACGACTCAAGGGGTTAACGGTTCACAAGGCAGAACCGACTCAATGCATTACCGACTCATCAAAGGTATTGCCTCAGCGACTCAACAGGTCCACGACTCATCATAAGAAACGACTCAAGAGGATTGACGACCTAAAAAATGACTTGATGACTCATGACTCAGGATGACTCGTCCGCGACTTAAAGCCACTGAGTCATATTCCGTAGCTACAATGCATGTCCCAGTGAGAATTGACTCGCCAACGACTCAGGACTTGGCTTAGAATCCAGCAAGAGAATGAGCTAGTGAGAAGACCAAATGTTTAATCAGATAAGCCGGCCACGTCTCAACTTGACTCGGCCACGGCTTAGCCTGAGTCGGTCACGACTCAGGACTTGGGCGAAAAACTTCTATCCAGATTTGCCTATAAATACATGGCCACCCCCAACATTCAAGGGACTTTTTTTTGGCTCATTCATTTCAAGCGCCGTTACTCTGCTGCATTCTGAACTACTTCAACACCTTCAAGGAACTTCACGAAGAAATCAAACATGTCAAACATGTGTTCAAAGATTTGGATCGACATTGAAGTTTAGGCTACTTGTTCTAAGTCACTTGAAACTCAAAGTGTGTTGTAATCAAAGTGTAACTGCATTGACTTGTAATCAAATCGTCAATAAAGATATTCAAAGTGGACGTAGGCTATCTCTTAAGCCGAACCACTATAAAATTGCTGTTGTTTACTGTTTTTTCACTATTATCTGCTTATAATCTGTTCCCGAGCTATCGAGTGGTGCTTTCACGATCTCACTTCATACACCGGGGTGTTAGCGTTCAAATTTTAGCGTTAACATTTTTGGTGCTTTCACTGAGAACTGAACTCAGGTGAACTATCATCATTGCTTCACAGAGGTTTGTAGAGAGAATTTCCTTGAAAACCAGAAGTCTATCCGAGATTATGGCTCCTGGAAGGAAAAGTAGATCTGTCAGGTCTGGGAATATTCAAGAGGGAACCTCCGCTTCCCCTATATCAAATCAAGCTACTCCAACTGTCGGGGTTACAAAGGCAGAGCTGGATGCTGAAATCTTAGGGCTGAACCAACAGATCAATACCCAAAATGCACAATTCGAGGCTCAGAATGCCCAGAATGCCCTAATTCTGAATAGGTTGAACGATTTACTTGGGGCAAACCGTCAACCGGCAGGTAATGAAAGGAATTTTGCTTGCAACATTCATGAGGCTGAAGAAAGGAATGCTCCTGAAAGGGCTGCTAGCCCCTTTGAACAAACACTTCCTGAGGTTGGTGGATCTAGAACTCGACAGGATGAGGAGTATCTTTCTGGAATGGTCCGACAAATCATGAAAGAGAGTATGCAGAGGGTTGAAGACGAGAAAGAATGGGGTTTTACCCCAAGTAAAACTCCATTTACTGAGAAAATCTTGAAGGCTGAATTCCCAAGAAAGATTGTCCCTCCAACCATTCCAGCTTACAAAGGAACAAGTGATCCGAACGAATTCTTGTATAAGTATGATTGGCACATGACAGGTGCCAGGGCTTCTGATCAAATAAAGTGCTGATATTTTCCCGTATACGTGGAAGGCGTAGCTCTGCTTTGGTTCACCAAGCTGCCAGTCCGATCTATCGATCAGTTTTCTGACTTAACCCGGAAGTTCAAGGAGCAGTTCAGACTCTACGCTTCAAAAGCCAAAGATATTATGTCATTGTCAAGTTTAGAACAGAATCCGGGTGAAACTATCAGATCTTTCTTGAATCGCTTTAATATAGCGCTGACCGAGGTAGACAATGCAGAACCACGGATGATCTTGACCTATCTAATGAGGGCCATTGACAAGTCGAGCGAATTTGGGAAATGGCTAAACATGAAGGAACCAAATTCCCTTGAAAAATTCTATAAAAAAGCAGATGAATTCATGCGCTTGGAAAGCCGTCCCGTACCAGTAAAGACAGTGCCGGAAAAAGCTGAAGATAACACTGTTGCTCCACGCAAGAATGAATCTGTAGGGCAAAAAAGGGAAAATAACAATGGGAAGAAACAGAGTAATCTGAAGAAGCCCCGATCCTTCAAGCCATCAGAATATACTCCTTTATCAGATACGCCGGAGCGTATCTACCTTGCTACTAAAGATTCTATTGACTTTCCTAAACCTCCTCCTCTAAGGACCGGGAAAAAGGCTATACAGAGTGGGAAGTTCTGCCGCTTCCATAATCAACCCGGTCACGAGACCAACGAATGCCGCCAGTTGAAAAATCTGATTGAAGAGTTGCTAAGGGAAAACAAACTGCAGCAATTTGTGAAAAAGAATAGCAACAATCCTGCTTCATCTAGTCAGGGGCAACAGGCTCCTACTCATCAGCCTAGGACGAGTG
Organism: Allium cepa; assembly: GCA_030765085.1. Classification (NCBI taxonomy): domain Eukaryota; kingdom Viridiplantae; phylum Streptophyta; class Magnoliopsida; order Asparagales; family Amaryllidaceae; genus Allium; species Allium cepa. The sequence continues at coordinate 675,148,557 of CM060943.1, read as the reverse complement.
AGAAGGCTGTAGGGCATGAATTTGGAAGGCCCATTATCAATGTCATTACAGGAGGACCTCACCCAGCGGGCAGAAGCTGGGGTGAGATGGAAAGGTATACCCGGGCTTTAAAGTATGCACCGACCGAGGAAGATGTATTCGTTTTGGAAGGTGCTACGCCCTTGAAGCAACAAAGAACTTTCGATGATGATATTGTGTTCAAAGCTAGGGATTCCGCAGGTATTGAAGCTCCTACCTTGGATCCCTTAGTCATCTCGGCTGGTATCGGGCCAGCTATTGTCAGAAGAGTTCTCATTGATTGTGGCGCATCCTGCAATATCCTTTTCAAGAAAACATTCGACCAAATGAAGATCCCTATGGCTGATGTGCAAGCCTCATTGCAGAAAATTGCCGGCTTCACTGAGGAGCCAAAGCAGCCAGTAGGAACCATTGATTTGTTTGTGGAACTTGGAGAAGGAGAGAGAAAAATGGTCCGCAAGCAAACTTTTGTGATTGTCGACGAATTTTCTGCTTACAATGCTTTCCTTGGTCGTCCAACTCTGGCAGCGTTCAAAGCTGTTCTTGCCCCGTGGTGCCTCACTATTAAATTCCCTACTGACAATGGAGTAGGTGTTATAAAAGGGGATCAAAATGCTGGGCGAGAGTGTTATCTAACAGAGCTACGAGAAACCAGAAAAAGAGAAATGGGAAAGAATGCGGCAGCCCCAGTCCGCATCAAAGAACCAGCCTTGTAGCAATTACAGGGCGGACCCTGCACTAGCGAGCACAGCGGAGCAAGGAAAGAAATGGACCCTAGAAAAGTCAGTGCAGGGGAAAATAGAGTGGTACCAGTGGAAACGACAATACCAATACCTGTTGACCCAAGGACCCAAACAAGGTGTTGAATGTGGGTTCGCAACTTAATGCGTCAATTCAGAATACCTTAATATCTTTTTTAAGGGCAAATTTGGATGTTTTTGCTTGGACTCATGCTGATATGTGCGGAATATCCCCGGAAGTTGTAGTACACGCTCTAAATATTGATCCAAAATTTACACCTGTGAAGCAGAAAAGGAGAACTCAAGGCCCAGAAAGGTCGGCAGCATTAAAAGAAGAAGTTGATCGGCTCATGGAGAATAATTTTATCAAAGAATCTACCTATCCGAATTGGGTTTCAAATCCAGTGCTGGTTAAGAAAGCCAACGGAAAATGGAGAGTATGCATCGATTTTTCAGATCTAAACAAGGCCTGCCCCAAAGACTGCTTCCCATTACCCAGAATCGATCAACTGGTAGACGGAACAGCGGAACACGAATTGTTATCTTTTATGGATGCTTACTCCGGATATAACCAGATCATGATGCATGAGCCAGATCAGGAGGACACGAGCTTTATCACCGACATTGGTCTTTACTGCTACAGAGTTATGCCCTTCGGGCTGAAGAATGCAGGGGCAACATACCAAAGACTTGTTAATGCTATGTTCAAACAGCAATTAGGCAAGACTATGGAAGTCTACGTCGATGACATGTTAGTAAAGTCTAAGAAAGCAGTGGATCACATAGAACACTTAGCGGACATGTTCGCAGTCCTCCGAAAATACGGAATGAAGCTCAATCCTTTGAAATGTTCATTTGGAGTGGAATCCGGCAAGTTTTTAGGTTTCATCGTGAGCGCTAGGGGCATTGAGGCCAGTCCAGCTCAAATTACTGCATTGAAAGAAGTCAAAGCCCCTAGAACAAAGAAGGAATTGCAAAGTCTCAATGGAAAAGTTGCCGCCCTGAGTCGGTTCATTTCCAAAGCCACAGATAAATGCATCTCATTCTTTGACGTCCTAAAGAAAGGAAAGAAAAACTTCGATTGGACTCCCGAATGCCAAAAAGCCTTTGATGAATTGATTCGCCATATGGAAACGCCTCCAATACTTTCTAGTCCTGGCGATGGCGAGGATCTTCTTATATACTTGGCAGTATCATCTCATGCTTTAAGTGCAGCGCTGATACGAGAAGACAAAAGAATTCAACATCCAGTTTACTATATCAGCAAAAGACTCACTGGGGCAGAGATGAATTACTCTAAGTTGGAAAAACTCGCCTATTGCCTACTAATTGCATCTAGGAAGTTGAGGCAATATTTTCAAGCTCATCCTATCAGAGTCCTCACTGATCAACCTTTAAAGCAAGTCCTGTTTCGCCCTGAGACTTCGGGTCGTCTTCTAAAGTGGAATATTGAACTCAGTCAGTATGACATCACTTATCATCCCCGAAAAGCAATCAATGGACAAGCTTTAGCGGATTTCATCGTAGAATTCACAGATAAGGGTAACAGTGAGGAGAAAACGGTCGACGATTCCCCAATCCAATGGAAGTTATATGTCGATGGTGCGAGAAACGACTACTGTTCTGGAGCCAGAGTTGTACTTGAGACCCCTGAAGGCCGATCATTATGCTATGCACTAAGATTGGAATTTCCTTCAACAAACAATGAAGCAGAATACGAAGCCCTTATCGCTGGCTTAAGGATTGCTAAAGAATTAAACATCCGAGCGTTACAGATATTCAGTGATTCTCAGCTTATTGTATGCCAAGTCAAAAAGGAATTCCAAGCAAAAGGGGGGAATCTGCCCGCCTACTTGTCAAAGGCTTGGGAACACCTGGGTGATTTCGATCATTACATGATAAGTCACATTCCTCGAGAAGAAAACATGAAAGCAGATTCTCTCGCAAAGTACTCTAGCACAGGCGAAGCTCAATTTCTGGGGTTAACTCCGGTGGAGGTCCTGTCGACTCCTAGCATTGATGAGATGGACATTGTTGGATCATGAGCATGTCTCGAGAGCAAGAATCATGGATGACACCGATAACAGAATATCTGCTCAATGGATCCTTACCAGGGAACTCAAAAGAACGACAAAAGCTACTGAGAAAAGCCTCTCGATATATAATCCAGGATGGCCGATTATACAGACGGGGATTCTCAATGCCATTACTTCGATGTGTATCCAGGGAAGAGTCCAAAGCAATCCTAGCGGAGGTACACGGAGGAGAATGTGGTGATCACTCAGGAGGCCAAACATTAGCAAAGAAAATTCTCCGATATGGATATTTTTGGCTAGAAATTAATCGAGATGCAGCAGAGTATTCCCGAAAATACGACAGATGCCAAAGATTCGCCAAAATTCCTAGAGCTCCTTCCACTGAACTCACACAGATGGTCAGTCCATGGCCGTTTGCAATATGGGGGATAGACCTTGTAGGACCGTTACCAACTGCCAAATCTGGAATTAAATATGCCATTGTTGTTGTAGATTATTTTACTAAGTGGGCAGAAGCTGAACCACTGGCTACTATCACCTCAAAGAAGATGATAAGTTTTGTGACTAAAAACATCATTTGCAGATACGGTGTGCCTCAAAAAATAATTACAAACAATGATACTCAGTTTGAAAGTGAAGAATTCCAAGATTTTTGCAAGCAATTCAAAATCCGGAAAAGCTTCTCGGCAGTGGCTCGTCCGCAGGCAAACGGGCAAGTGGAAGCCGTGAACAAAATTATTAAGTCAACCATCAAAAAGCAACTTGAAAGAGCAAAAGGTGGTTGGGTCGATAAGCTACCACTGGCACTATGGGCATACAGAACCACTCACAAAACTGCGACTGGGCACACCCCGTTTTCATTAGCATACGGGTCAGAGGCAATGATTCCAGTAGAAATAGAGGTCCCTTCACATAGAAGAATCCATTTCAATCAAGCAGAAAACGAAAAGCTACAGCTTGAAGCGCTAGATCTCCTTGATGAAAAAAAAGATGAGGCTAATCTCAGAATTGCAGCTCATCAGCAAAGGATAGCCAGACATTTCAATTCCAAAGTTCGCCAACGCAGCTTTGAGATTGGAGACCTAGTCCTGAAGAGGATTATGACAGCGACAGGTGTGTTTGGGCCAAATTGGGAAGGACCATATGTCATAGGTCAGAAGCTTCTTGACGGCACATTCAAACTCACTACTGTTGAAGGAGATCAAATTTCAAGGGCATGGAACAGCAATCATTTGCGTCCATACTTTACTTGAAAATTTTGTTGAAATATTGTAAAAACAATTATGAATGTATGATTCTTGTAATTGAAGGCAATTGTAAAACTGATGCAAGTAAATAATGAAAAAATATAAAGTGGATGTAGGCCCAATTTCCTGGCCGAACCACTATAAATCTTGTGTTCCTTATTATTATTACATGTTTGCTTTATTTTCGATATAAAAAGTACATAGAATGTATTGCTGAAATGTCGATTTAAATTTTTGCAGACAATGGAAGTGAAACTTGCACATAATAAGACCAAGTGATTCTCGCCAAATTTCAAGTCACAAAAGCTCCGAATTCAAATCCTAGATAGGAAGTACTTCAATTGAACGGCCTATGATTTCGACAGAAACGGGCCTTTGCTAATAAATTGAGATCGTTTGAACAAACAAACATCCAATTAAGAAGCTGATGCTCGTTCTCACGAACTTGCCTGACAATGAAGTACACTTCCTTGGATTAAACAAGTTACTTGAAAAAAAAAAAAAAAAGAAGAGGATCGCTGAAAAAGGCATAAGCAAGTGGACAAGGGAACAACCAAAGCCCTCATCGGCAGCACAAGTCCTCTTCGGAGGCACAACTCTTCGGAGGATAAAGACCTCTAATGGGTCATACGCCACAAAAAAGAAAGTTCTCTACTCAACAAAAAAGATTGGAGGAGTCATGACCCTCCAACCATGAGAGAGTAACTTCCAGGCGATGAAAACCCTCTCTGAGGCACATTTCACCAGGAGTTGAAGTGTAACAACCGCTCTTCGGAATTTCACTTCACCAGAGTTGAAATGCAAACAAAATAAAAGCCCTCTTCGGAGGCCCATTTCACCAGGAGTTGAAGTGTAACAACCGCTCTTCGGAATTTCACTTCACCAGAGTTGAAATGCAAACAAAATAAAAGCCCTCTTCGGAGGCCCATTTCACCAGAAGTTGAAGTGTAACAACCGCTCTTCGGAATTTCACTTCACCAGAGTTGAAATGCAAACAAAATAAAGCCCTCTTCGGAGGCCCATTTCACCAGGAGTTGAAGTGTAACAACCGCTCTTCGAAATTTCACTTCACCAAAGTTGAAATGCAAAACAAAATAAACACCTCTTCGGAAGCCCACGTTTCACCGAGATTGAAATAAAACTTCCAAGTGTTGAAACGTGAAAAGGCTTTCTTCGAAGGCACAACTCTTTGGAGGTACACGTTTCACCAAGATTGAAATAAAACTTCCAAGTGTCGAAACGTGAAAAATCCCTCCTCAGAGGTACAACCCCCTCCCGGGGACACAACCAAAAAGAAAGACCTCTTCGGAAGCCCACGTTTCACCGAGATTGAAATAAAACTTCCAAGTGTTGAAACGTGAAAAGGCTTTCTTCAAAGGCACAACTCTTTGGAGGTACACGTTTCACCAAGATTGAAATAAAACTTCCAAGTGTTGAAACGTGAACAATCCCTCCTCAGAGGTACAAATTTCCACTTTAAAAAAAAAAATTCCTCATCAAGAGCATACTTTAACTTTCAAAGGAAGAGTGATTTACCTATTCTAGAAAATAACCTTCCTCAAAAAAAAAAAAGGAAGAGGGGAAGAAAGTTAAAGTACTCTTCAGAGGCCCGCTTTACCACATAGAAGAATTCACTTGGCAAAATGCATACTTAAGCAAAAGAAAAAAGTGATTTCTTCGAAGGACAAAGCGTAAAAACTTATATGAAGGAAGTTGTACTCTACGAAAAATTTCTTTAAGAATGAAGTAATTATTCTTCAGAAAATAAGAGTGCAAGTCCCCTCAAAGTATAAAATATTGCAGCAAGCTTATGGTATGGGGGCAACATGGTATAGTTACATACAAAATGGTATAGCTACATCGGTAAAGTACGCTCAAACAACATACCACAAGCTCACCGCAATATCATATAAATAAACTTGTGCAAAAATGAATAATAAATGCATTCTCAAATTCAAACAAGAGTCTGTACAAATAAAGGATCATTTTATTCAATTGCAGATACAGGTTTCAAAATAAAAAAGCAGGGGGCCGATACCCGCACAATTCTCGACCAGTACATGCAAAAGAAAGACAAGAAGCTAAAAGCTAAAGTCTTCATTTCTTCTTGCCACCTTTAGACCCTTTACCCGGCCGAATGGTTAGCTTTTCAGGTCGGTCTGAAGGCATAAGGGAAGAAGGAGAGGGAGGTGCAACCGGTGCAACTTCCGGTTCTTCTTCAGTAGCAATGATTTTCTTCCCCCTCCTCTTCGATGTTCCGTGCTTCTTTCTTCTCTTCGAAGAAGACTCACTCCCTGGAGTAACAAGAGCGGACAAAACTACGTCATCAGAAGGAGTCCGCTCCGGAGAGATCTCGCCTCCTTCAAGTCCCTCGTCTTTCTGCTCTTGCGAAGCGATAGGGTCATCCAAGCCATGAAGAGCCTCAATTTGCTCCTCTTGTGACCCGGGCTGTGAAGCAGAAGGAGGAGTCACCTGAAGATACGGAGGAGGGATAACCGGAGGAGGTGAAGCCTGCACAGCACTTGGTGTTTCAACTGCAGAAGAAGAGAAATTAAAAATATTAGTATCTCCCCAAAAGAAGGGAGATATGGGTTCGTCAAGATTCAAGAAGTAATCGAGAAGCTCATCAAACTTTTGAGGAGCAAGCAGGCGATCCACCTGAATCGGACCAATGTCAAAATTACCTGAAGATGTTTGCTTCATTAGTTCAATCTCATAATTTTGAGCCCCGATATCCTCCAAAGCCTCATCATCAGTAGGGGTAATTACCCCGGTTCTTGTAGGAGGCAGCGAATGAGCACTGGAGCCTGTGATGTCAACTTCAGAAGAAACTAAAGGACGTTCAGAAGCGGTAGGTGGTATTTCTTTTTCAGAACGTTCCCCTTCCGCCATTCCAGCTCTCACTCTGGCGAGTTGCTCTTTTCCCTTGGCAAGAGCGGCGCGGGCATCATCATCAAGATAATGCTCTTCAAGAGCTAACTCAGCGTAGCCGGCACCTTTACCACCGAGCATATCGAGTGCTGCCTCCCAAACTTCAGCTAGTGTAATTTCATACTTAGGGCCTAGAAAGGCAAGGCTGCCACGCCCCAAAATGCTGTGCAGATAAAAATCAAATAATGTGGAGCTAATGTCAGCTTTGATTGCTTGATGGGCCTCTTCGGCCGCAAGTTTACCAGCAACAGCCTCGTCACGCTCCTTTTCGGCCATAGCAAGTCGAGCTTTTAACATCTCTATCTCCAAGCTTTGAGAACCGGTCTGTTCTCGCAGCTGTAAAGTTTCAGCGCGATATTCTTCTATGACCTTCTCCTGGTGCGTAAGCTTAACTTCGACTGCCCTTTGACTGGCATGCGCATCTCGTACTTGTTGCTGAAGCATGCTCTCCTTTTGAGAATAGAAAGTAGATGAAGCAGCTAACTCTTCCTTAAGCTTTTCTACTTCCGCTTCCAGCTTTTCATTATAGGAAGCAATACTTCTCATTTCGGCGTCATGCTGTTCGAGAGTCTTCTGCCACTCAGCCTTATCGTTCTCCATTGTGAGCATGGCCTCGAGATTGGCTCGGTTAACCCTCTGAAGCTCGTCGACAAGTTTTTGCCAGTTCGACATTCTTTCAATATCGGTCCTGACAGTATCAAGATTTCGTAGCATAGCCGATTTGTCGAGAGGAACCATGTCGAGATCAAATCGAACCCCCCTCAGGCACCACTGAGGGAATCGACTTTGAAGAGTGGGAGGACCTTGCCCAACTTGGTATGCGGGCCGGTTGATGATTGTCTGAATGTCGGAACGAACGGGGGCAGGAGATTGAGCAGGAACATTTTGAGAAACTATCGGCATTGTTTCTTCAGTAAGTTTAGCCCGCTTGCTAGAAGAATCGTCCATGTGACCTTTACCTCTCTCATCGTGAGTCTTTCTTTTTTGGGTATCATCATCTCTGTGGGGAGGGTCATGTCTTTCTTGTTCTCTTCGGTGACGTTCTTCATATGCTCGTCTCTCGTCTGCTTTCCTGATAGCCCTCTCTTCATCCGATTCTCTGTAAGAGGGGAGGTGACGCCTATAATCATATTGGCTACGCCTCCCGTAGCGCTGGAAATCATCATAGTATGAACTGCTGCGCCCCATTGGAGAATCTGGAATAAAAATAATAAGCTTTAGAAATCTTTAAAGTATAAGAAGATGAATGCGTAGAAGTGCTGAAAAGTCCTAAGTGTTGTGTAACGTGTAAACTACACGCATCAAGTTACAGACCACTCTGTGGAGTAGAGGTAGTGATAACTTGAGTGGAAGGAGTTGACATTTGTTGTAGAGAAGATGTCGCCTCAATTACAGAAGAGATAGTTTTGGAAACATCATCTTTGAAAAGTTCTTGAGAAGTCACAATTAAATCGCTCAACCCCTCGAAAACATCATCACCATCATGTTTTTTGGGACTGGCTTTCTCAACTCCTTCGTCAGCAGATCTTCCGGAAGATCGTGGAGTTTCTTCCTCTTCGATAACTGGGGCAAGTGCAGACTTGTCAGACGGCCCCGCAACGTCCTTCGGAATTGAACACTTCACTAGTGGAGTTTCTATAGAGGTTCCTCCCTGCATGTGCTCTTTAGTAGAGACCGGGGCATCAGGGGTTTCCGTCGGAGAATCGGGAATTTCAGTTGGGACTTCACGAAGCTGAGTGAAGCGAGAGGAATGAAGAAGCCCATATTGATGTAGAAATCCATCATTTAACAAAAACTTTATACTCCTCTCTTCTGCCGCCACGGCGTTCAATCTCTCAAAAATTTGTTTATAGCATGGATCTCTAGAGGGAGGAGGAAGTGCTAAAACAGAAAGAAAAAAAAAGAAGCCAAGTTAGCATTTAGCAACTCAGATTTCGAAAAGCCCAAGAATGGAGAAATAAAAACAGGAAAATCTTACTTCCTACTCTCCAGATGGCATAAAACCCTGGAGGGCAGCGAACAAAGAAATACTGATTTAGAAATCCATGAACGCTTTCAGGAAGATCGGTGATGAGTTTGCGATTTCGAGCACTCCTTATAACTACGATAGAGGGATGATCTTTAATTTTTGTGAATGAGCAGAAGTAGCAGATTTCCTCAAAGCTCGGTAATCGGCCCAGAACTCTACTAAATAGCACACATAATCCCATCGGAATGGCATGGCCATTGGGGTGCAATTGGAATGGAGAGATAGATAATCGAAGCAGGAACTGCTGAAGGAAGTCATTAAAAGGTGGTATGGCACCGCTCAAACACATTTGGCGATTGACAGCAATAAAGCCAGAAGGGGGCCTATCTGCAGTATCATTTGGCCCCGGCAGTAAGGCATCAGCTTCGGCAATACCAAACTGGATGAGCAATTGGTTAAACACCCGCTGATTCAGAGTTGTGGGAGTTCTCTCTGGAGGGTTATCCAACAGGTTGGCTACTGGGAAGACATCTTCAGCCTGGCCCATCGGTTCTTCTTGTTGAGATGTCATTCTACACAAGCAACTGGATGTTCAAATGCGAAGGTGCACGTTTCCTAAAAGTGTGAAGTGTTGTGCAGAACTAATGAAAATAACAAGTAAATATAACTGGAATCAAACTGGTTGACGATTGATCGACTATGGTAATTTCAGAACTTGTTAATTTAAAGTTCAAGCATAATATTAGTGCAGGCTGGTCAGTTTCAACTGACTATTTCAGTGTTGCTTTAATATTCTACTTGAAATCGATGGCACTTCCTTCACACGATTTGTTTAAGTTAATTATCTGTTATTAACTAATCTGTCATTTGATATGGACGGTCGATGACAGTATATTCGTCCCAGTTTTCTGTGAATGTTGTATTGAACAGATTGTTAGCCTGCAAGTCAAAATAACCTGTGAATGAATGCAATAAAATTCGACAGTTCAAAGTTTATGCAATGGTTCAAAGTTCGAGCAGAATTCACGCAAGTCCTAACTCGTCAACGGCTCAAAAATTTTGAGTCGGCAGTGCCCTAAGTCGTAAGTCGTATAAAAAAGGAGAAGCTCTGGTTCAAAGTAATAAGAAAATCTCCAAGTCTTATCTCGGCCACGACTCAAGGCTTAGGTCGTGGAGCATGTTGGGTCGGATCATGGTTGCTGGATCATACAAAAATGGCCGAGACATACCTAAAGCAGTATTCGACTCTATCTGACCAACTAATCACCTAAATCCTAACCAGGTTACCTTCTAACCCATAAATCATTTCACTCCTAACCCGTTAATCTTCCAACTTTTAACCCATTAACCCAATAAAACTCTCAATAAACAACCCCGGTCTTATCACGCCACTAAATCACCTCAAGACGCAAATCATCAGATCAGACAACCCTACATCCATTGATGGTTAGAATGACCGAACTTGCAAGACTCAAGGGAGTAAATTGAAGGTAGGGACGGAGCGCATGGGTTAATGATGATCGACAATCGGAAGGGAAGCAAGATTGCTTACGTAATGTGGTGTCAAAGATGATCGGAGGAGAGTCGAGTTGGAATCGCCTGTGAGAACTTGGAGATGCGTTAATGGCGGATGCGGTTTAGAGGATCGCTGATAAGAAGTGGGAGATAGGAGGAGCGAGTCAAGCGTTTTATATCTGGAAGAGCTGGAACTCGAATCGGCACGCCCGGGTTATGATAAGTCGAAGCACACGACTTACGACTTAAGCGTGTGCTTCGAGGGGCAAATGTTAACCCCGTTCCAGCCTACAAGTTAAAGGAGTCAACGAGTTAAGGCCTGGGATGAGTCACGACTTAAGGTGTTTAACGACTCAGGAAGGATCTACGACTCAGGAAGCCTCACGACTCATCGAGTCACCGACTCAATAAGTTAATGACCTAAAGCTCAAAGCGACTTAAAGGGTTACGACTCAAGGGGTTAACGGTTCACAAGGCAGAACCGACTCAATGCATTACCGACTCATCAAAGGTATTGCCTCAGCGACTCAACAGGTCCACGACTCATCATAAGAAACGACTCAAGAGGATTGACGACCTAAGAAATGACTTGATGACTCATGACTCAGGATGACTCGTCCGCGACTTAAAGCCACTGAGTCATATTCCGTAGCTACAATGCATGTCCCAGTGAGAATTGACTCGCCAACGACTCAGGACTTGGCTTAGAATCCAGCAAGAGAATGAGCTAGTGAGAAGACCAAATGTTTAATCAGATAAGCCGGCCACGACTCAACTTGACTCGGCCACGGCTTAGCCTGAGTCGGTCACGACTCAGGACTTGGGCGAAAAACTTCTATCCAGATTTGCCTATAAATACATGGTCACCCTCAACATTCAAGGGACTTTTTTTTGGCTCATTCATTTCAAGCGCCGTTACTCTGCTGCATTCTGAACTATTTCAACACCTTCAAGGAACTTCACGAAGAAATCAAACATGTCAAACATGTGTTCAAAGATTTGGATCGACATTGAAATTTAGGCTACTTGTTCTAAGTCACTTGAAACTCAAAGTGTATTGTAATCAAAGTGTAACTGCATTGACTTGTAATCAAATCGTCAATAAAGATATTCAAAGTGGACGTAGGCTATCTCTTAAGCCGAACCACTATAAAATTGCTGTTGTTTACTGTTTTTTCACTATTATCTGCTTATAATCTGTTCCCGAGCTATCGGGTGGTGCTTTCACGATCTCACTTCATACACCGGGGTGTTAGCGTTCAAATTTTAGCGTTAACATTATGAAATGCATCTTACTTTAAAACCAACAAGATAACCATTATCTTTACTTGGTAGACTGTCCAACAACCTATGAACAATGAATTATTTGTTTTACTGAAAAGGAACTAATAGATAAATCTAAAAAAATTCAGAAGGTGAAGAAAATATATTGCATTTACATGCTGACTTGATATTTATCGTTAATTATCCCTCGGAATTTCCTTGCAGATTGTACTGAGTACTTTAGAACAAGCTACTTAGCATGTTTCAATAGTTATCATTCTAATGTGAAAACACAATGTACATAGAAAATGACAATAATAGAAACAGTTTAAATGCTAGCAAAGTATGAATAACCAACAGAGTACTTACAGTGTAAGTAGAGTATGAATAACCAATAGTGACCGTATCAATTAAAAAAATGAGAAAAGACAAAAAAAATTGTCACCTAAAGCAAACAGATTCTTTGGAAGCCAAATTTTTATACCTGCTTAATCAACTATTGCATCAATAGTTGACTTCCATTTCTTTCTAGTAAGTGTAGCCACTGTTATGTTCGTTTTTCCAAGAGTATTAAATGGCATGAGTTTGAAAAAACGAAATCCTCTTTCTTTTTACAATTAAATAGACAAGAAAAAAGGAAGAAGAAGAAAAGGACATGTTGTGTGGAAGCAACGTGCAAGTTCGTTTAATTGCCAATGCTCTAAGAGTTTATGTTTCATTACATGCCTATGTATTATACATTGTCATCATGGGTAACATGGGCCAAGATAATGATATTAGTTAGTGTGTCATTATTATTTCTCTTATTTAAAATTTAGAAAATTTGGCTTCCTAGGTTGATTTGAGGTGTATGTATGCCAAATCACTAGAAAATAGCACTCACCTAATGCAGTGAAAACATATATTTCTTATCTAATGGCACCATTGTTTGATTAAAAAAAATGGTGAAGTTAACATATATGATAAGAGCTTATAGTGGCTTAAAACCTTTTGTCGGGCAACCAAAGATATGGTTGAATCATAAGTAAGTCTTAGTTAAGGTCGAGACTTCACATCTTCACTTTCGCTTCAGTTTTTCCTCTTGATGTTTGTTTGAGCTGCTAAAACTAGCTCCATTATTTTTTTTCCTACAAAGTTCAGTTTAAAATTATCTCTGTCTTACATTGTAACAAGTTAGTTTATAGGGAAGTAAAACAACATGAACCAAAATTACTGCCAATGAAGAGGAAATTATGTATGTTATAAATGCAATTGGTTGAATACATGTAATCTACAAGGACTTTGCAACATACATTTCTATCAACCTGCAAGCATAGGACATTGCATTGATTTTTCTTTTAGCATTAACTATTAGAAGAAAGACTGACAATATTTTACATGTAGGGCTAAAAGGTTAATATATAAATACAATACATTACATTAGCATTTTCCCCACACGGTATGAAATGATTGTTGAGGATAGAAATCAAATTGATATGACAAAATTTGAGACTGGCATGCGAAAATTCTAGGACCTCTTCCGCTTAATTGGGCAACCATCACAAAACAGTAAAGATCGAACGACATTATACGTAAATAAAAATAAAAATTATATGCAGTTTTTAACTGTTGGTTGTCTGGCAACCTTAATGACAGAGCAAACTCTTCAAAGTTGGTTGACAACATTTTGTAAATATTATAGCATTGTGCCTTTGTGCCTGTGTGTGTGTATGTTGGAGCAAATGGCTACAATTGTTTAAAAGTCATGTTCACTGAAGAAAGAAAAAAAAAGGAACCATAGTATAACTAATCATAACCTCTTATCTTGTACAACTTCAGTAAGAATAACATATTTTGGGTAACCAAACTAGTTAGTATAAAATAGGTTGGTCATCTCTCATATTAAAATGACCAAATCCATAAAACCTAGCATGTCATTTTTCTTCGTTTAAAGATTGTGACTTTATAATATAGAAATATACGAAAACGGTTACAATGCAGCTCAAACCTATAACAGTTACCATAACATTTTATAAATAATGAAAGGAGGAACAAAAAGAAATAATTTTCTTTATGATAATAATTCAAATTATACACCAAAACTAATTTTAATTGCTTATGAACATTTTTTTAGCCTTTTGAGACATGAAATTACTAATAATATTTTCATATTCAAGTTCATTAAGCATATCTTTTCAAATGATAACGGTATTAAACCATATAATCAATGTTTCTTACACATTTCTAATCACTATAAAGATTGAAAAATATCAATAATTATTAAAAAATCAAAAAAGTAAGGTAATATCTTTTTTTGTCAAATCATATAATTTATTAATTTCTATCAATGAATTAAAAAAAATTCTACAAATAGCACTAGAAAATGAATCTCAAAATAAAATATTTACATATAAGAAATGGATTTGTACAACCATTCATGAGTCAAAACTAATATTTAAAAAAAAAATTAACCGATTATCGTATCTATTAGGTATAATTTGTCAAAAGCATTTGCACACAACAATACTGAAATGCAACATTAATATTGGGGTTAAAATCAGCCTCACTAATCTAAGTTAAACATGTACCTTAGATCTTTTTTATCATGAAAATTTTATTACAAACATAGTTGATGAATTTCCAAATTACAGAGATTCAAGAATGCACTTCTAGTTTTGGTTGTTATATAATATGTATTCTTCCACCGAGTTTGTGAAATCTTTTCTTAACCACGCCGAACTCATCTTCTCATATAGAACTAAGGAAAATTTTAGAATATTGAATAGTAAAAATATTCTTATTCAATCTTAGTGGTCTTCGATCAGAAATATAGCTTTTTATGCAAAAATTGATGAACAATAACAATCAACAAAACAAATTCTTGATTACAATGGCCATTAAGTTATCAGAAAGTAAGTCGAAATAATTTGTAGGTTTAAAAGGTACTTGCCTACTGCCTGAGTTAGAGTCGGCTTCGCTCACCATACATTGAAGTCTGAAATCAGTCGCAACATTGTTATGCTGCCTCCTGGCTGCGTCTAGTCGCAATCTTTTTTGGGATTAGGATGACGAAGTGGATAAGATGAAAATCGAGAGGAACACTATTGCTGATAATTAGGGCAAGGAGGAGGAAAGACAACCGAATGCTGGAGGTGAAATTAAATAGGAATTCATGAGCGAATAGGTTTCTAATTTTGGATTTTAGGAAAGTGAAGGTGAAAAGCAGCATAAAAACAGGGAAGAGGGAATGCGAAATGTTAGAGCGCCAATCTTTTTTTTGTTTAACAACAGCATTGAGAAATGCAATCTTTTGAATTAGATAATCACTAACTACTTAACTATATCAACCTAATTTTCATGCAATCTCCCCTTACTATTAATGGCACATTTTCTTGTAGTGACATATAATCACATTAAAGTTTTAATTTCCAAAAAATAGTAAAAATTTGAATGTCGGTTGTTTTTTCAGCAAATTATTAAATGTAATCAATTTTCAAATACAATTTACATGTTCATATTTTAATTGTGATTTTTTATGTAATTTTGAAAATGGGTATTTTTCAAAAAAATTAAATATTAATATCATCCTTTTTTTTGTTTTGAAATTGATATTAATTAAAATGACTGTTAATTCATTATATAGAATTACGCATTCTGAAAATTATCACTCATTATATTTCTAGTTTGAATTCCAAAAATGTATTCATGAATTCTTTGACTATTTATGCAGGTAATTTTAGAATTGAAAAAAAAAATAAGTTTCTAGAACATACACCCACACACACACACACACACACACACACACACACACACACACACACACACACACACACACACACACACACACACACACACACACACACACACACACACACACACACACACACACACACATATATATATATATATATATATATATATATATATATAATTAACATAGGTCCAACTTGAGCACTATGGAAATTTATGGCTCCCCTCCTTAGTTTTATAACACAGTTTATGATGGCTTTTGAGGAAAACAATTTTGATAGGCAATACAAGTTTTGATTTTGATTGATTTTTATAAGTTTTTCCATAGTATGTCAACACTTAGTCAACATTAATTCTTCTACTTGTTAAGAGCCTTCTATATAAATAAATTTGATTAGGTTTATAATAAAAATGAACAAACAAAATCCGCACTCTATATTTAAAAAGTAATTCGGACTAGAAACTTTGTTAACAAATTTGATGTTGTAGAACTGGAATTATTGGAAAAAGGAAACAAAATTATATTCTGGAGAGCTTGAGTTCTGAAAAGAGCAAAATGAACAAACGAGGGTTCATGAAATTAATAGAGATGGAACATAATAATCATGAAATAAAATTTGATAAACTCCCGTAAACTCTGATCTGATGGGTAGAAAAATACAACCAAAATTAGAATACACCTAACAAGGGTTCTAATCAACACCTCCAAAATTTAATTGCCCAAAACACTAAAACCCGATGCAAAAGGAGAGCAAAAGAGAACGTTTAGGATTGAAGTCGACTGTAAAAGAATCTAATATTTGATCATAAAATGTTGGAAGTTATATGTTTAAGCAATGGCAAAGGACGTTGCAAGTATATCTTTAGGATCTACATGAAATATAATAAATGATCCTCTATTAGACTTGAAACAAACACCATCTACTATACTTTGCAAGGGGTAACTTTTGTTAGAATTCTAAAAAATAGTGAAGGAGATATATCCCACATCGTCAAAAATAAGTCCATTATCTTATTTATATAGTGTACTCCTAATCCTTATGTTGGTCTGTAGGGTTAGGTAATTTTGTGCAAGGAGGAAGATCCATATAGCCATGGATTAACACATGTGTATGCGCTGTCACCCGTCCGACCTAACCGGGTCAGATGAGGGTCCAATGAGATTGGACTGTATCATATATTTTTGCCGCCTAAAAAATGGACTGATTTTAAAACGGAAGTGTGTTTCAAATGATACGGATTTTCCAACGGTTATTACCATTGCAAACTGATGAAGAGACGCGAATTTTCCAAATGACCGTTACAACGAAAAACAACAGTTCTGAACCATTGCAAACGAACAGACTTGACTGTTGCGAACAGTAACACTTTGTGGCGTTGCAAACGAACGGACGCGACTGTTGCAAACAGTAACACTTTTTGACGTTTCAAATGAATGGACGTGACTGTTGCGAACAGTAACAATTTGTGGCGTTGCAAACGAACAGACGCGACTGTTGCGAACAGTAATACTTTTTGGCGTTGCAAATGAAGAGATGCTACTTTTCTCAACGAGTGTAGCATTGGGAATTCGGCTATAAATAAGGAAGAAACCTGATCACTTTCCGCACTCAATTTTAAAACCAAATTATTTCTTCTTTATCTTTATTTTCTTAAATCATAATCAGTCCTATCACACAGAGGATCATACACATCATGATCTCGAGCATCTTACGTATGTTGTATCTTGGGAAACATTGAATAAAGTCTTAAGGAAATTATTTCGACAAGTCTCGGACAAAATTTCCTTCTTCAACCGGTTAGATTTCAAGTTGATTTATACATTTATATATATATATATATATATATATATATATATATATGTATATATATATATATATCATGTTCGTTTTCGTGTTGTGCTATTTCTTTAAATAGTATAACGTTTGACTTATCGCTATATTTATTATTACTATAGTTGTTAGTTTGTTGTTGTAATTAATTGCAACATACTTATTGTTAAAAAATAGCTAATTCAGAATTTCAAAGTTGTGGAAATCTGATTTGTAAACTTGTGAGATGAGCTTATTATTAATTAGTCTCTGTTTTAGTATACTAGACAAATAACATCTTAAGACTTCACTGTTTTCACTAAAACAGAGAACGCAACAGTTGAACTATTAACAAAGGCTATTACTCACAACAGGCAAGATCCGATCAAAGAAGATGGTGATGACTTCATAACATGGCAAAGTCAAATACTGTTTTATCTCAACATGCTAGGGTTGCAGAAGTGCATCGAGGAGGATGAACCAAAGCCTAAAGACGGACAAACTAGAGAAAAAGATGCAGTTGTTTTTCTCGGAATTGACTCATGGAAGCATTCAGACTTCCTATGCCGAAACTACATTCTGAATTGTCAAGATAAATTACTATATAAAGTATATCAGCCGCGCTAGACAGCAAAATCCTTATGGACTACACTTGCACATAAATACAAAACGTAAAATGTCAGTTTGAAGAAGTTCATCGTAGATAGATACAAAATGGTTGACTCCAAATCCATAACTAGTCAATTGCAAGAACTTCAACTCATAATTCATGAACTTGAAGCAGAAGGACATAAAGTTGGAGAATCCTTCCTTGTTGAAGCGATAATAAGGAAACTACCACCATCCTGGAAAGACTACCGTAATTATCTGAAACATAAGAAAAGGAAGATTACCTTAGAAGATCTTATTGTCAGACTAAAAATTGAATCTAATAACCGCGGAGTGACAAAACAAAGAGAAGAGGCATTTGTGGCAGAAGAGTCAAAGAACAAAAGGCATTTCAAGAAAAGTAAGAAGAATAAATCCCCGTAGAAAAGAAAAGCGCCTGAAAACAAACCCAAAGACAACAAACGAACCAAGAAATTTAATGGCGAGTGTTGGGTTTGTGGAAAAGCAGGACACGCCGCTAAAGATTGCAGACACAAGAAGGAACGCAACTCAGAGGAAAATATGGTGGATAACATAGAAGTAGACGAGTCTAACATTTTAGTAGTTATATCTGAATGCAATTTGGTTCAGAACCCTAACCAATGGTGGGTGGACACAGGCTCTACTTCATATTTGTTCTAAAAATCCATGTTTTCTACATACCAGAAATTCGATCATGAAGAAAAACTCTATATGGATAATTCTGCAGCTTCCATGATCGAAGGCAGTGGCACAGTAATCCTCAAGTTTACTTCTGAAAAAACTATCAAGTTGAATGACGTGCTCTACGTTCCAAACAAACGCAAGAATCTCATCTCTGCTCCAGTGCTATCAAAGAAAGGATTCAAAATGGTTTTTGAGTCAGACAAGATGGTTCTGTCCAAAGCTGGAATATATATATAGGAAGGGGATATTTATCTGATGGCCTATTTAAGGCAAATGTAGGCGTTATAGGCGATAAAAGCATGTATTCTGATTATGCTATTGATAAAATTAAAGTTTCTTATTTGCTTGAGCACGAAATTTTACTATGGCATGATAGATTAGGACACACAAATTTTCGAAAAATGAAAAAACTATCAAATTTGGGATTAATTTTGAAATTCCAAGTAGATAAAACTACAAATGTGTGACATGCATAGAAGCAAAAATGGTCAAAAAATCATTTCATACAGCTGATAGAAGCACCGATCCACTAGGTTTAGTCCATACCAATTTATGTGATTTCAAGTCATTACCCACAAAAGGTGGAAAAATGTACCTTATTACGTTATTGACGATTATATGCGATATTGCTATGTATATCTTTTAAATAGCAAGGATAAAGCAATTACGTCATTTATGAAGCACAAAGCTGAGATAGAAAATCAGTTAAATAAAAAGATCAAGATATTGAGATCTGATCGAGATGGAGAATATGAATCACCAATTGATCAATTCTATGCCGAAAATGGTATAATTCATCAAACAACAGCATCATATTCACCATAACAAAATGGTGTAGCCGAGAGAAAGAATAGAACATTAAAAGATATGATTAATGTGATGCTCTTAAGTTCTGGCCTACAGACGAACTTGTGGGGGGAAGCCTTACATATGTCTAATCACATATTAAACAAGGTTCCTCACAATAAAACAGGAACAATTCCATATTAATTATGGAAAGGACACATACCAAATTTTAAATACCTCAATGCTTAGCAAAATTTCCAATTCCGCCTCCCAAGAAAGTCAAACTTAGACCAAAAACAGTAGATTGTTACTATTTATGGTCAGGCCAAAATAGTAGTGCCTACAGATTTTTAGTATTCAAGTCTGATATAACTGATATTCATGTAAATGCAATCATGGAATCAAGAGACACCTCATTCTTTGAAGATGTGTTTCTGCACAAATGAAATGAAGAAAATAATATCCCCAGAAGGACAAGAGAAGAATTAAGTAAATCACAAGAAGATAAAACTCATCGTGAAACTGAGAAAGTTGAACCAAGAAGAAGCATAAAGGAAAGAACTTCCAAGACATTTGGTTCAGAATTTTTAAATATATGTTAGACACGAACCTCAAACGTATAAGGAAGCAATATCATCATTTGAATCCTCATATTGGGAAGAAGCAATCCAAAGTGAAATTGATTCAATTCTGTGTAATAAAACTTGGAAAATAATTGATCTTCCACCTGGAATAAAACCAATTGGTTATAAATGGATTTTCAAAAAGAAGATAAAACCAAATGGCTCCATCGACAAATATAAAGCAAGATTGATTGCCAAAGGATATCGTCAAAAAGAAGGTGCAGACTTCTTCAATACCTATTCACCAGTAACACGAATAACCTCTATAAGAATGTTAATAGCAATTGCATCCATCTATAATCTACAAATTCATCAAATGGATGTAAAGACAGCATTCTTAAATGGAAATCTCGATGAGGAGATTTACATGGAGCAACCTGAGGGTTTTATATCCAAAGGGAATGAAAACAAAGTATGTAGATTAGTCAAATCATTATACGGACTAAAAAAGCTCCAACACAATGGCACGCAAAATTTGATAGTGTCATGATGAAAAAAGGTTTACGTATAAATGAATGTGATAAATGTGTTTATTACAAACAAATTGGACAATTATACGTGATGATTTGTCTATACATAGAAGATATGCTAATATTCGGTCCAAATACTACTAAGGTAATAGAGACCACTAAGCAGATGTTAAACAACAATTTCGATATGAAAGACTTAGGAGTTTCAGATGTTGTTTTGAGAATCAAAATAATAAGAACATATAATGGAATTGAATTATCTCAGTCACATTATGTAGAAAAAGTAATTTCAAAATTTTGGAATTAAAGGAATACGAACGCCATATAATCCATCGAAAGTACTACATAAAAACGCTAATGAGAGTGTAATGCAACTGAAATACTCTTGTGTAATAGGATGTCTCATGTGTCTCATGAATTTCACAATACCAGATATAGCTTATGTAGTTAGTCGATTAAGCAGGTATATAAGCAACCCAGGGAAGGAACACTAGAAAGCACTAATGAGAGTGCTTGGATATTTAAAAAATACCACAAACTATTTCTTACATTATGGAAAATATCCTGCCATCTTAAAGGATATAGTGATGCAAACTAGATTGCTGATTCAGAGGAATCAAAATCAACGAGTGGTTATGTATTTACCTTAGCAGGGGCAGCAGTGTCATGGTAATCTACTAAACAAACATGTATAGCTCTATCCACTACGGAACCAGAGTTCATCGCTTTAGATAAGGCAGACGAAGAAGTAGAATGACTTCGTCACTTTTTAGAAGATATTATGTTTTGGCCTAAACATGTATCGGCCATATGCATACATTGTTACACACAAGCAGCATTAAGCAGAGTGCAAAATTTTGTGTATAATGGAAAGTCACGATACATTCGTCGACACCATAATATAGCTAGCCAGTTACTCTCAAATGAAACTATTTCCATAGATTATGTGCGAACAAATGATAATCTAGCGGATCCATTTACTAAAAGTTTATCAAGAGAGAAAATTAATTGCGCACTGAGTGGAATGGGTTCAAAAGCCTAAAGCAATAAGAGTTATCTTATACAGAAACCTATCCTAGCGACTGAAGATCCCACGGATTAGGATTAATAGGCAAACTAGTTCGGAATAACTCAAGACGTAATGCATTTGTTTGGACTTAGTCCTACTCCATCACTATATAAATGCATGCCTATAGAAATATTAAAAGGATAAAACTATGTTTATTAATGATGACCATATCTTGAAAATAACAAGTGGGGTATATGTAGGATACTCTTCATGGTTGTGATCATCTAGTTAGTGTGAGCTGGGTCGGCTCTATGAGAATATTAAAGGCTTTTATTCTCTAAAAACACTCGTAGAACCAAAATTTGTTCAGAACCAAAATGAACACAACTAAGAGATTGGATGAAAAGAAAAATAATGCTTTGTAAAGCTTATTGTTTGGTTACACAATAACGACTGATGATTTAAGATGAAATAATTCATCGATTAGCCAAAAATAAGTTTTAACTAGGGAAAGTTCAAAATGAAATATCTACTTATCCTTGATATAGCATTATTTTCATATGAACTGTATGATAGTACACTTTGTGTGGGGGAGACATATATCATTATTCATGTGGGGGATTGTTAGAATTCTCAAAAATAGTGAATGAGATATATCCCACATCGTTAAAAATAAGTTCATTTTCTTGTTTATATAGTATACTCTCAATCCCTATATTGGCCCTTTGATTCAGGTAATTTTGTATGAGTGGGAGGACCTACACGGCCATGGACTAACACACGCGCGCGCCGCCGTCCGCCCATCCGACCGACCAAACCGAGCCGGGTCGGGTGTGGGTGCGGGTCCAATGAGATTGGGATGTATCATATATTTTTGCTACATAAAAAATGGACTGATTTTAAAACGGAAGTGTGTTTAAAAATATATGTATTTTCCAACGGTTGTGATTGTTGCAAACTGATGAAAAGACGTTATTTTTCCTGATGACCTTACAACGAAAAGCAACAGTTCTGAAACGTTGCAAATGAGCGGACACAACTATTGCGAACAGTAACATTTTGTGGCATTGCAAATGAACGGGAGCGACTGTTGTGAACAGTAACACTTTTTGGCATTGCAAACGAACGGACGCAACTATTGCGAACAGTAAAACTTTATGGTGTTGCAAACGAATGGGCGCGGCTGTTGCGAACGGTAACACTTTTTGGCATTGCAAACGAATGGATGTGACTGTTGCGAATAGTAATACTTTTTGGCATTGCAAATGAAGGGATGCTACTTTTTGCCATAGGAAATTCGGCTATAAATAAGTAAGAAAGTTGATCACTTTCCTCGCTCAATTTTAAAACCGAATTATCTTATCTTTATCTTCATTTTCTTTAACATAATCAGTTCAATTACATAGAGGATCATATACATCACAATCTCGAGCAGCTTACGTCTGTTGTATCATGGAAGACTTTGAATAAAGTCTTAAGGAAATTATTTCGACAGGCCTCAGACGAAATTTCCTTCTACAACCATTAGATTTCTAGTTGATATATATATATATATATATATATATATCATTTTCGTTTCTATGTTGTCCTATTTCTTTAAATAGTATAACGTTTGACTTATCGCTATAGTTATTATTACTATAGTTGTTAATTTGTTATTGTAATTAATCACAACATACTTATTATTAAAAAGTAGCTAATACAGAATTCCAAAGTAGTGGAAATCTGATTTGCAAACTTGTGAAAGAATTTATTTTTGATTAGTCTCTGTTTTGGTATACTAGACGTGTAACAACTTTATAGTAGAAATTGTTAGCGTGGCTGTCCAAAAGTACAAAAGTCTCCAATGCTTAAGAAACTCATACCCTACTCATTTTCTACTCCCATTTTAATCGATAGTTGTTATATCATTTACTTAAATGTAGATTAAACTCTATATAGATGGAGACAGGTTTTCTAAACGGAACTTTTGCAAAACACTATTAAGTTTCAAAATGTACAGCCATCCCTTCTCAATTTTTTTCTTCAAAAAACAGTCGTATTTAAAAAAAATGCTAATGCTTATAAAAAAAATTCAAATATTTACAGAAAAAACTGTAAATATTTGAATTTTCTTTATTGCAAATATTTGAACTTCTTCAAGCAACATCAAAAAAATAAAAATAAAAATCTTGATCATAGAAACACGCGATTAAGTTCAGATTTAATTTTTAAAAAAAAAAGATTAAGAAGAATACAAATAGAGCTGTAATTTAGAACATGTTTTTTAGAAGAGTTTTTCATGTACAAAACTTGAAAATAAATGGCGAATAATAATTTCCACTTTCTTAAAATGCTTGATTAAAAGACTAGAGGGCCGAGCTTGATCAATCTACTTGTTTTATTCTGTCAGACTTAAAGAAATTGTAATACAACAGAAACAACGTGCCAGTGCATATAAAATGTATATGCAAATAAGATATGTGTACTGCCATTTCTGATAAGTATTAATTCGGGGATTTTATGCTCAAGGAAAAAGTTGCAGAAAAATTTAGTTCTAGGGACAGGAAGTTTGTTTTTAGGTTGAAGGACACTTTTTAGTGTAAACCACAGAATGATAGTTGTAACTATCATTTTCTATTTGCACTAACAAATGTCCTTCAAACTAAAAAGCAAACTTCCTGTCCTTGAGACTAAATTTTTTCGAAACTTCTTTCCTACGCCTATTTTCCTATATCAATTCCTTGATTTAACAATAAAATATATTCCTTGTTAAACTAGAAAAAACCTTTTGTAAGATTTAACTATGAAGACATTTATCAAGAATTCTCATTCGGAAGTATCAAAAGATTCAAAACACCAAAGAAGGAGAATCATTGAATATCAAAAAAAGACAACTCACTTTTTTTTAAGACCCACAGGTTTTGCAGTCAAAAGACCGTTGACAAAAGCTCCAATATTCTCACGTAAAACCACTTCAGAAAAATTTGCCTACAAACATACAACCCAAAAGAATCAGGACTGGTTACGGAAATTAAATTAAAATCAAATTTAAAATCAATAAATAGAATGAAATATATCTATACAAAATAGGCAGTTTTAAGAGTATCGAAGAGCAATCATATTTTGATTTTATTTTTTAGGTATGTATCCTACAATCAGCAACTTAGCGCTTATATATATCTTACACATGACCAATATAATATTGCTCGTATCAAATATAATCTCATTTAGCAAACAACTTCAACTATAATCATGACGATTTATATGGAAATTTATATCTTACATATACAAACATTTAAAACTTACCTTCCCAAGGCCCACACGGACAGTAGCAGTTTTATCGTTTTTAAAATCAATACGACCACATCTTGCTGCTTTAACAGCTGGCACAACATCGCTTGTCACTGATCCTAGCTACGAATAAGAAACACGAGGTAAAGTCCACTGATGCATAACATCTAGAGAAAAGTAAATAGAAACTTACTTTAGGGTTTGGCATTAAACCATGAGGACCAAGAATCCTTGCTATGCGGTAAATGAAGATTTCAACAATCAGACATGGCTTAATAACTCGGATATCAGACAGAGTGCTTTCACATAATTCTAAGTCAAACAAACCTTTGCAAGGCGAGGCATAAATGCACGAGTCGCTATGCATTTGTCAAAATTAAGTATGCCTCCTCCTGCATTCACCATTTATAAAGTAGACGTGAGAATTATAGGACGTGAATGAAAAGTAGACTACTTTCAGCATGTAAATCAAAACCTTTGGTTAGTAAGGCATTTTCTACAAGGATAAACTTTTTCACTAGCTATCAAACTAATTTTTCTTTTTCAAAATAAAAATAAAAATCAGATTTGGCTACACAAATATTTTCCATCATATTACTTCTTTGAAGGTTATTTTATGATATAATATAGCAACAAGTACTTCTATATATTTTTATTGGCATTTAATCGCACTAGTTTAGGTCAATTTGTACCCAGGTGTGCTCTACTTGCACCAGTTGATATCTTAACTCATGTGAGTTTACTGGCCTTTGTAATAGATATAACCAATGTCAAATATCAGCCGGGTTGATCTAGATTTCCTTAGTTTTACAACTTATTGAAGTTGCCATCAATATGTTTATATGCATACTTGCTATACCTTTTAAGCTTTCATCACTCATCTGTCTTAATATGCTTATTTAAGTCATAATTATCCTAAGTATTCAGCGCGAAACAATGCATTAAAAAGATGTTAGAATTCCTATTGGAAATAAACTAGATTTTGTTAATCTTGATTAATCCATATAGGAAATATCAAAATCTTGAATATATGAAATAATATATTTGAAATTGCATGAGAGAATATTTAAAAGATATTTAGGGAATAATATATTTGAAATTATATGAAATAATATTTAAGAGATATTTATAGAGAACCATTAGATTAAGTTCAGCAGTCGTTCTTGCAATAGATCTATACTCTACTTCCGTACTGGATCTAGAGATAGTAGCTTGCTTCTTTGAGCACCATGAGATTGGATTGTTGCCAAGATAAATAAAATAGCCAGATATAGATCTTCTGTCATCTGGGTTGATAGCCCAGTCGGCATCAACGTAAGCTTGTAAATTCAACTCTTTACATGATTTCAACAGTAGTCCATGATTAAGTGTACCTATCAGGTATCTTAATATACGTTTAACTACTTTCTAAATGAGAAAGAAAATTTAAATTGGAATACAACTGAATGAAATAAAATCAAGTGAAATAGCATCGTAACTGCTCGCTATTCCATGCTCTCGCTCTAGGGAGTTTAATGCCATCAACAATCGTTAGCTTAAAAGTTCTATCTCCAAGCTTCTGATCAATGACATACGGTCCTTTCCATCTTAGACCCATGTTTGTGGGGCTAGGAAAGATCCATTCCAAAATAAATTTTCAATTTCAAAGGTTCTAGCTTGGACTTTAACATTGTAGTATCGGCCGACTCGATGTCGGTGTCGGTGTGCAACTGGCCTTAAATCAGCTTCTTTGCGCTTCTCATTGATCATGTCTAGAGATTCCAAAAGAAGATCTTTGTTTGTTATGGGTTCATAGCAAGTTACTCGGTGAGAAGGGACTTCAAGCTTTACAAGAATCTTGCCTTCAGAGTCGTAGGCAAGAGGGAATGGAGTGTGGCCAGTCACTGACTTATGGATGGCTTTGTTCGCCCATAATTCTAACAGGAGTTCATCACCTGGTTGCCTCTAACGTTTTCCAAATGCTTTTAAGAATGGACTTTATGATTTTATTACCAACTTACCGCAAATCATTTCTTAATAAGATGCCAACGATAGAAGTCTTTGAATTTAACACTTTCGAATTTGATCCCGTCATCAGTTATGATTGTTCAGCGGAGACCAAAATGAAAGATGATGTTTCAAACAACAATATTGATTACTTTCTTCATAGTGATTGTGGCCAAAGGTTCAGCTTTAGCTTATTTAGTGAACTAATTGACTGCCACAATGGTGTGTCTTTATGCCACCTTTGGAAAGCGGCAAGGAGTCAATAATGCCAATATGAAAAGTAGCACATGGCAATGGACGGACCATTTGGGTAATCTTCATCGGCGGGGCTCTTGGGATCTTTTCGAATATCTAGCACTTGTCGCATCATCTAGCATAATCAACTACATCTTGATTGATAGTTGGCCAATTTTAACCATAGCGAAGTATCTTCTTCACCAAGATTTTGACCTTCATTGTGATCGCCACATTCTCCTTTATGGACTTCTCTTAATACTTGCTTGACTTCGTCATTGGTGATACACCGACGGAGAACAAAAAAACCCTTCTTGTACATGATTCCTTCTTGAAGGATATATCGTGAAGCTTTATGAAGGATCTATAATTTCTCATTCCTTCGTTTGGGAAGGATTCCTCCCTACAAATATTCTTTGATCGTAATGATCCATGACATCTTCTCGGGCTCCGTCTCTAAGACGCAATCAGTCTCAATTGGTTAACTATTAGAGCGTGAATTATTTCAATTAGGACCAAGCCCATTAGCTGTGCATCCTCGGGATTGGCCAGTGAGTCGGCTTTCCCATTCTGTTTTCTAAGGATGTGTGTAATCATGTAATACTCAAGCTCGGTTAGTAGTTCTTAGAATCGGTTAAGGTAGGGAGCAAGTCGTGCTCCTTTGGTTTGATATTCTCCCTTGACTTGGTACATTACTAACTGGGAATCATAGAACATTTGTAAAGCTCTTACTCCCAGTTCTTTAGCAGGTTTGAGCCAGACAATCAAGGCGTCAAATTCAGCTTTGTTATTTTTCATAAGGAACTCGGGTTTAAGGGCATAGCAGATCGAGTATTCCTCAGGAGTAACTAGAATGACTTCGAAACCAAAACACCGATCGTCAAATGCTTCATCCATGTACATCTTCCGTTGGATGGTAGTTTCTTCACTACTGTCAGGAGAGTCATCTTGTGCCGTGAATTCTGCTATGAAGCCCGCCAACACTAGTCCCTGGATGGCTCTTCGAGGGAGATAAGTGATATCGAACAGGCTCAATTAAAAGTTACATTTCGATAACCTTCCAGACGTCTCAGGTCGCTGTAAGACCTATCATAATGGTTGGTTTATGAAGACATTTATTGGGTGAGCCTCAAAATAAGGGCAGAGTTTCCTTGACGGAATTTGTGGGCAGTAAGCGAGCTACTCCAATTTCAAGTAATTTCTTTCAGCACCTATCAACCGCTTGCTAACATAGTATATTGGCCTTTAAATCCAATTCTCTTTGCCCAATAATGCAACATTTATGGCACGTACCGATACCTCTAAATGGATGTAAAAGTCTTCATGATCTAGTGGCTTGGTCAAGATGAGAGGTCACTCTAAGTGCTGTACCAGAGCTTGAAACGCGTCAATACAATCTTATTCCATGTGAAATTCCTCTTCCCTCTTCTGATTAAGTCAAAAAAGGGAATGTACTTATTTGTAGATCTAAAGATGAACCAACTCATGGCAGTGACCTACCCATTTAAGATTGCACCCACTTAATCTTCTTCGGTACTTAGATATCTCTTATCGTTGAATCTTCCCAGGATTGGCTTCAGTTCCATGAGAGTTAACGATGAAACCTAAGAATTTCCCTGATGTAGCACCCAAAAGCATTTCAGGAGGTTGAGTTTCATTCCATATTTTTGGAGAATACTGAACATCTCTGGTAAATCATTGATGTGGTCGTTTGATCGCCATGACTTCATGAGCCTATCATCCATATGTAGTTCCATTGATCTCCTGATCTGATCATTGAACATCCAGTCGGCCAATCTTTGATAAGTTGCACCACCATTCTTCATCCGGAATGGCATCACAATGTAGTAGTATAATCCCAGTCGGTAATGAAGTTGGTGTGTTCTTGGTCTGGGACATGCATCGGGATCTGGTTGTATCTGGAGTACGCATCCATAATGAAAGCAGTTCATGTCCAACGGTCGAGTCCCCCAGATGGTTGATCCTCGGAAGTGAAAAGTTGTCATTTAGGCAGGCTTTGTTCAGGTCTAAGTAGTCAAAGTATATCCTCCACTTTCCATTGGCTTTTCTCACAAGTATAAGATTAGATACCTACTTTGGGTAGAGGGCATCGTTGATAAACCCGTTGTTTTTGAGTTTATCCACCTCCTTCTTAAGTGAAGCATATCTCTTCGGATCCATGCTACATCGTTTTGTCTCACCGGGGCATGCCTTGATCGATATTCAATGCATAGCTCGTGATTGGCAAGATCCCACACATGTCAGAATGGGTCCAGACGAACATCAAGACTTACATGCAGAAAGCCAGCTAATTTTTTCATCATTGTTGTGTTGAGCTGTGATTAGATCTTCAGGGTCCACGATGGGTCGTCATGGCTGACAATGATGTTCATTATCAGATCGACGGGTGCAGCCTTGGGTTCCTTGGGCCTCTCCTCCTCACCTCTCTAATCTATATCTTTATAAAACTGACTATAGTGTTCGAGCTAAAGCTCGTATACTGATTGCAAAGCTTCATTGGTTTTGATGTAGAGTGACGTCTCCAAATCCTTTCCCTTTTACTTTGTCCTTTCATTGAGCATCCCTCAATTACACAACATAGCATGCATGGCCACTCACATGATCTCCATGGACAATTCCAATGCCATTCTTTATCGGGAATTTAAGTGTTAAACACTAAAAGGCGAGGGCTGCTCTGAATTCAGCAAAGGTAGGTCTGCCCAAAAGGCATTGTATGGATAGTTCACATTCATCACAACAAACGGCAGCACCCGTACTCTCCTACGGTTGTCGTCTCCTAACTCCATCGGTGGCTTGATGTAACATATCGCTTCAGTAGCAATATTGTTAAAGCCATGAATATTGGTTTTGCATGGTTTTAAGTCTTTGGCTTCCCGTAACATCTGGTCATACGCCTTCTTGAAAATGGTATTAACGGTACTTCTACAACCAATCAGAATCTTTCTCGCCAAGGTGGGGTTGATCATGGCTAAGATCATCATTGGGTCTATAGTAGGGGCCTCCGCCTTGTTTGCATCTCTACTTCGAAACATGACATCGTCAGTCATGGTTTTCTGTTGCTTTTTTAAAGTACCATCCTCCTTGTTTGAGAAGCACTCAATATTAACATGTCTTATAATGTTCACATAACATTCCATTTTGTTCCAGCTTTCATCTTGCCGGTTGTGGTCCTCCAATAATTGTGTTAATGAGTAATATTCCTCTTATATGCCTAGGTTCCTCAGCACCAGGCAGTGTTTGTCCTCTGTTGGAGTTGGACGTCCCCTGTCCGCTATCCTGTAGGGCTTTAACATACTGCTACAACTTTCTTTCACGGATTAAATTTCCAATAACATCATAGAGGCGGAGACGCTAGTCGATTGTATGTCTTTAACTTTCATAGAATTTGCAATACTTTCCTGTTTATTTTTGCTTCTCCGTCACTTCTTTCAAAGTTAGCTTTCTATACTGCATAGTATTAAAGGTCGATAGATAAATGTTATCTAAGGATGTACTGAACGGTGTATAGGTGTCAAATTGTGATCCTTAGCTTCCCTCCCCGGGAATCCTATCGTCTATCATGTTTCCATCACGGTCTCTCTTTTGCTCATTTGCTTTGTTTTGAATACTAACTTCAAATTTTTAAACATATTTCCAAACTATTGCACTACCCGTTACTATGTACCCCCTCCCCCTTGGCACTTTGGCCTACAACATCTCTCTTCCTGGTCCACTTCGCCTCCTCCTCCTTAGGTACCAAGCTATCTTCATGCAAAAATGGTCCAACACAGAAGGAGGCTTCTCATCCAACCAATCACCAAAATTAGAATCAGGGTCAGCTCCCTTAGTCAGTGTCGTCGATATTACATTATCTTTTAGATTATTGCTTTCTGTAACAACAATATTAAACCGTCATCTTTCAATGACTTCCCCGGAGCATGGATGAAGATGGAAAGGGATATGACATCTTTGGGGCATGTTGCATGCATGTGAAACTACTCCACGAACTTCCTTACTAACTCAATAAATGAAGAAACTAACCGTGGTGGCAGCTTGTTGAACCACATGGTCGCAACCTCTTTTAGTAAAATGGGAAAACATCCGCACTTGACTACATCAGTAGCTCATGTTCAGTAGCTCATGGTGAGTCCATGTGCTACTTATTCTTTATGAGATGTCGTATGAGGTCTGTTTTCCCCGCATAAGCAGGCATTGTAGGCATATTAATTCTAAGAGGATACTCTGTGTGCAGTATGTTATTAGTGAATGGAGTATGACTCTTGGAGAGTCCCCATCATTATTGGTCAGGCCTTGAATTTCTATCACTAGCTGTCTTACCAGAGCTTTCAGGTCTAGCATCTAAATAGCTGGTGCCTGGTAGTGGTCATGTTCCACTCATGTGACTGACCCAATCCATGCCTTCGAGTAGCACCACTTTTCCTTACTCAACGTGCTCTCGATGTTCCTCTTGTGCAATAGTCATATCATCATCTCTCAACTAGGTTCATTCACATTTTCTTGGGTCCAGGCAACTTGATCGGTTGGGGGCATGCCCAAAGTTAGCTCCTCCACCAGCTTGATTGCTCCCCTAAGATGGGACAGTTTGGTGTCGATCCACTTAGAGGGTTCGGTACTAATCCATGTAGTCTGGCAGCAGTTTGTCGTTTAGTTCCCTATGGATGTTTCACCTTCATATGCATCTGTCTTACACCATCTGCTCCTATAATAATCGTCAGATGAAGTGGATATTTCTGACCTAGAGTATGGAGAGGGTTCTCTCCTTGCCTTTCCATGTTGGTCTTTCAACTGGTTCATCAGGTCAATATTTTCTTGGATTCTGATTAAGATGCTGATGGCTATCAAGCAATTCCTTTAATAGGACTTCAAAGTCGATTTTGGTGATGTAATCAAGAGGATTTAGGGCATCAGCAGCCACCGGCGGTACATTCTAGTCAACCTATTAAACGCTGGTATTTTCATTGCCTTCAACAGCATGGGAAGTAGTAGACTTTTCTCTAGCCATGGCTAATAGTTTCCATTTAAATCTTCTCTAAATCTGAGTAGAAACAGAAAGTTTTTGATAGAAATCTTGATCTATCTCGCGAATATGGAAATCCACAAGTAAACGATGAGATCCAATCAAGCTAAGAAGTCATTCTCAGTGAAAGCACCAAAATGTTTGCACCAGAAGTTGACACATATGCCCAATAGATTGGCTGTAGAGAAATAAAGTGAAGAACTAAAATTAAAATAGAGGAAACAAGTAGAAAACAAGAACATGCAGATTTATAATGGTTCGATGTTGATTGCCTATGTCCACTTTGATGAAATTGCTTTATCAATCACTTGTTTTTCTTAGTAGAGGGGGATCAAATTGGATTGATCCTTGATTACAATGGATATAAGTAAAACAATAGCGTAAATATCCCTCAAATGAAAAATAAACTATGTATTTATAGGGATAGACGACCGAATATCTTCTTGAAATTTCGATGGCGAAATCTCATGATGTAGATGAGGTCAACCAAAATGTTTCATGGAGCAATTCCCAATATTTGGCGATCGATGCCTATCGGTCCTAGGAGCTACATGGCATCATGTGATCGGTCATGTAGGTCCCCTTCCATGCTACCTTGATGTTTCCAAAGTTGTTTGCATGGTTTCTTACGTGCTTATGGAGGTATCAATCGATTCTTGTTGAGTTGAACTGCGGATTCAAGTTGTTCATAGCCATAGTGATATGGTTTAATCCCCTCTCATTCTGGAGGGCTTGTCTCTTGATCTCAAATGACCATTGCTTTATACTATTGACCATGCTTGATCTCTGGACTCCATGATCACCTCTATGGGTTGCTTGTCTTATCTATCATTGAGTCTAACTCATCCATTCAGTCTGGATATAATTGCGTCAAAAAGCTGGCTAATATAAGTAAATGATACAATAGCTATAGATTAAATGAGAGTAAAGAATAAGTAGGGTATGATTTTTTTTAAGCCTTGTAAATTTTTTACTTTTGGACAGGCACGCTTTGAGGATACAGTAGCCAAACAATTTGGTTATTCAACGGTGAAAGAATAGAACGATATATATATATATTTAAAATAAGTTATATTTATACATACATATAACCCAAATTCTAATGATTGAACTTATTTACTATAAGATCTAAGGTTCTTCCTTGGAATATACAATGACAATTGTTAGCGTCGTTGGTAAACTGAATGTTAGGATATTGTAAAGGGTTGTCGGCACACATCAACAATCATAGGACAAAAATAAAGTATAAGTAGGAAAATAAAATAAGAAAACAAACCCCATGATTATCCAATCAATCCAAAACGAGTTTTATTATTTTATAGGGTTACTTTTTAAATAGTAATATTCAATCTATGTTTTTAAATGGATACATTCGAATACAGATAATGCTATATCTGTATTCACGTCAACATTCAAAATCATTTTTGAATATCGAATATCTACATCGGCGGGCACGGATGGATATCACATAATTATCTTATCCACCAACGATCTACAAATCGAGAAAATAAATAGAAAATTATGGTTTAGCATAATTTTTCTTCAATTCAATTGATTACAAAAATGTGAAAAAATAAACAATAGAATGATTATAAATAGTTTTAAGCAATTAATATGCACTAAGCATCATAAAACACAAACTACCAGTTAATAAGAAAATAGACATATGTCTATCGTTGTACTACATAAAATATTAACTACAATCTTGACAAAAATCTGTTGGATAATTTTCAGATGTGAAAAATAAACAAATAGAAAATTCTGTATCCGCATCCGTATTAGTTTTTTAGGTATTGGATATTTATCCACCTTTTGGATTTAGATGCATACGGATTTCGAATATTTTGGGTATCCATTATCTTCAATCCTAGACCTCCTTTTTATACTCCTTTTTCATTAGGTTTTAGTGTTTTTAAGTAGTGTTACGAGAGTTTATCGAATTTTGTTTCATGGTTACTTCATCTTCTCTTTATTAACTTGATAAACACTTATTTATTTCACTCTTTGAGAACTCAAACTCTCCAAAATATAATTTTGTTTCCCTTTTCTAATAATTTCAAATCTATAACATTAAATAATTAAGAAAATTTCTTGTCTAATTTTTTGTAGAGTGAATATTTTGTTTATTCATTTTTATTATAAACCTAAATTTATTGTTGTAGAAGACACTTAAAAAGTAGAAGAACTAATTTTGAGTAAGTGTTGACATACTATGAATCATCTCGTAAAAATCAATCAAAACCAAAACTGGCATTGTTGTCACAATTGTTTTCCTCGAAACCCCATCTGTGTTTTAAAACTCTAAGGGGAGGAATGAAGTTCAATTCTCTTGTTAGAACTTACTACTATAAATGGTCAAGTCATGTACTTCGTCATTTTCTTTAAGACGATTCGCAACCTAGTCCTAAGATAAAAGACTAGCTATCAACCGCTCCATCCCTAGGATAAGATAGCAAAATTTGGTTGGTTTGTTGTTTGCATAACAAAAAATCATTCTAAATTTAGCAGTTTCTATTTTGAATTCCTGGAAGAATTCTACAGAGAGAGAAATGACAGATGGAGAAGAAGAAGAAAGAAAATAGTCGTAGCCTTATTTTTTTCCTTCAGCCCTTCTATCATTTAAATAGGCAAAATGGAAATTGTATGCGCTACTGAGATGAAGAATTATTGATGGATCTGAAGTTATTGTCATTTATTACGAATTTTGTTTCCATTAATTTTTTCAAAATTAATTCACTTAATATTCCAACAAACCTCCACTTTAATTATTAAAAAAATTATTTCCAAACTATTTCTGAAAATATAGGATTATTCATAAAAAAAGTTATCTTTTGATTTGAACTTTTGTATAGTGAGTAAGATTCATAATATACTAAAGTGATACGTAGTCTTGAACTATACCTCTGAAACTAAACCCTCATAACTTTTCTAAAGCGCTTTCAACTAGCTTGTGCACTAATGGTCATGCACGTCTATCCTAGTTTAGTGAATGCTCTAAAAAAATTGCCTTTGAAGCTTCCATAGGAAACGGCCTCATTCCCACATTCACAAAGGCGAGTCTATCCAAAGTACTCCTATAACCAAGTACCCTACTCTACATAAAGCTGACTAAGAGTTTCTATTACCTCATCCTTTAGTCTATACAAGAATAGATACTTCTAAATATTTTATAATATAGCATGTTCACCTCTTATCACTTCAAAACTTGTTATTTACCAATTGAACCTAGTTCTTGGGATCTCCATTTATATAGGTTAGGTTACCATTGTAAGTGTCTAAATGCAATAGTCCCATCCTTTTGGATGTTTTATGGACTTTCTCTCTGGCCATCCTTTCGTCAAAGTATTTGCCAAATTTTCATCAGTGCAAATATGATCCACTCCAACAGCAACTGAAAGAGTAACTCCCTTATGGTGTTGTGCTTACGACATATCTGTTGTCTCTTACCATTATAATATTGTTTCTGATTTTTTGCAATAGCTGTTGCACTATCATAATGGATCAACAAGACTGGTATCAGCTTTTCTCATAAAGGAGTCTCGGCTAGGATATTTCTTAACTAATTCGATTCTTCACTAGCTGTTGCTAATACTTTCATCTCAGACTTGATAGTGGAATGAGCCAAAACAGTTCGTTTCTTGGATTTCAAAGAAACAACCTGATTGTTATGCTAAAAATATAACTGTTGGTTTTCTTTAGAATCATGGGATAACGTATTCCAGTCTACATCAGTGTATCCTTCAAGTACAGTTGAAAACTTTCCATAATGTAATCCCACATTCTTGTTTCATTTAGGGAATCTTATGACCCTTTCAATAGCACGTCAACGCTCAATACTACGTCTACTAGTAAATCTGTGTAATAATCCCATAACGTATGACATGTCGTGTCTAGTATAACCAGTGGCATGCCGCAGGCTGCCAATGATGCTCGCATAGTCAGACTGTCTTACACCTTTAGTCATATTCTTAAATAGTTTAATTCTTGGATCATACGGTGTACAAACAGGTTTACAGTCAAAATAATTGTATTAGTATCTTCTCAATATAATGAGATCAATCCAAAGAAATTTCGTTATACCTAATGATCCTAATACCAGGGATTGCACTTGCTTCTTCGAGGCCTCTCATATAAAAGTTGGCAATTAAAATATATTTAACTATATTAATAGCTTAAATGTTTGAACCAAAAATAAGTAGGTTGTCTACATACAAACATAAAACACTGCAACTATAGTTTTCATATTTATAATAAATACATTTGTCACTCTCATTTACTTTGAAACTATGTGAGATAATCAAGTTGTCAAATCTTTCATGCCATTGTTTAGGATCTTGTTTTAGAACATATAAAGATTTATCTAACTTGCAAACCTTATGATCTTATTCGTGTATTAAAAAACCTTTAGGTTGATTTATATAAATTTCCTCTTATAATTCATCAATTAAAAATGCAGTTTAACATCCATTTGGTGTATTATTTAATAATACATTGAAGCAAAGGAAATTGATAATCTAATAGATGTAATTCTAGTTACAGGTGAAAGGGTGTCAAAAAAGTTTACATTTTCTCTTTGCTTAAAACTCTTAGCTACTAGATGGGCTTTATATGTGTAAACTGTTACATCAGGTCTTAATTTCTTTTAAGTGCCTATCTACAGTCTCTGTTCTTACAACCAGGTGGAAAATCAACTATGTGCCAAGTCTTGTTAGATTCAAGAAATCCATCTCATCATTTATAATCTCTTGCTAAAATCGGCATCTAATGAAGATAAAAATTATTTGAGGTTTTAGGGGTCCTCCCCTAAAATGTAAGCACAAAAATCTGAACCATAACCTTTTGTAATCCTAGCTCTTTTACTTATCATAGGTTTATTTTCAAAAGAGTCATTTTTTTCATTTCTTATAGGAATAATATGACTAGTTGTGCCCCCACTATTCCTTAATTTAAAAGGAAATTTCAGTTTATAAAAATCAATGTGGTTAGATTCTATTATAATATGTGCATGCATATCATAAAATCTATATGCTTTGTTATTAATAGCATAGCCAACAAATGCACATTCATATGCGCTGCTAATTTAATTATAAACAACACCAAGTTCTAAAATATGACACACTTGGTTTATGATTATGCAAAATCTTATAAGGAGAAACTTTGCTCTTACATTTAGGAATTATGTTCAACACATAACATATAGTTAATAAGATTTCCCCCACCACTGTGATGTTGTGCTTTTATTAAGTAAAATAGTTACAACTAATTTAGTTAAATTCCTATTTTTTCTTTTAGCTTTATCGTTCATTTCATGTGAGTACGATGTGGTTTGTTCATATATTACACCATGTGATATATAAAATTCAATAAACATACTAGATTCTTATTCAATACCTCTATCATTATGTAGTCTTTTAACTTTATTAATAAACCAATTTTCAATTTCAGCTATAAAATATTTAAACATTTCAAATGCATCACTTTTACTTTTATTTAGGTACACACAAGTAAAATCAAAGCAGTCATTAATAAATGTGATAAAATAGGAATGTCCATTCTAGTGAAAATTTCATTTGGTTCACATATATCAGAATGAATCAACGGTAATGTTTTAGATTCTCTAATTACGGATTTATGTGGAGTTTTTGTAATTTTGGCTTGACTATAAAAATCATATTTTTCAAAATCTTTTAAAGACATATTATGAATTAAACCTAAGCCACTCATACTCTTTGTCATATGTTTTCTAACATGGCAGAGTCTACCATGCCATATATTAAATGAAAACAACACATAAATAGAAGGAGATACTTTATTACTTTCAACATTCAACTTAAACATGCCCTTAGTAGCATGATCCCTACCACACAAACATATCATTCATAGTGATGGTGTGCAAATCAATTTTATAGTTTGAGTAAAGACAGCCTTATTAAAAAGACAACCCAAAACTAAGTTCTTTCTCATCTCTGGAGTATGCATCATGCCTTTCAATGTGATAGTTTTGCTAGAGGTAAAATTTAGCTATATGCTTCCAATCCTAGCAATAGTAGTCATGCAAGAGTCTCCCAGCGGCACTTTCTTGTCCTCAATATCCGTGTATGTTTTGAACATAGCATGGTCATAGCAGACATTGCGTGTAGTGCCAATATCTACCCACCATCCTTTTGACGCTCCTATAAGGTTGATCTTTATAATCATAGCTGTTAGTGGCTGCTCTTTAGTCATGTTTGCCTGAGGAGTAGGACGAGGCCTATTCCGACACTTCCATACCATATAACCAAGTTTGTTACAATTATAACAAATAGGATGACCAGAATCATTCTTTAAGGGTAGTTGCTGTTATGGTGCAGTACGGCTCCTTTGAAGGTTCTCATTCTAGTTGCGGTTCTAATTAGGCTTACGGTTCTGATTTTTAAAACTTTCGAGATTCGGTTTCAGGATCGCAACCTTCTTAATGTTGCTAGAAATAGAAAGCACTTCCTCTTCCATATTTTGTTTCGACATTTCACCTCAATTCATAGGCTAGTAATCAAACTTTCAAATGAAAATTCTTTGGTTTTATGCCTAAGCTTATTTTTAAACTCTTTCCAATTAAGGGCATTTTATCAACAGTATTGCAACTTGAAACTATTCATTAATAGTCATACCTTTAGAGACAATCTCATGAGTTATTTTCTAAAGCTCATGAGGCTACATCTCTACCGACCTTCATCGGACATCTAATATTTTAGTTAGCAGCTAACTACGTATTTCTTTGCTCCGGCTTCCTCCGTGTCATACTTCTTCTTCAGCGCCTATCGGATCTCCTTAGCCCATTTGTCTTATACATTATAATAGTCATATAGTTCATCGTCGAGGCTATTTAGAATAAAGTTTTTGCATAAGTAGTCATGCTCGATCCAGGATTCCTACTACTTGCCTTCTGTTTCGGTGGGTGGATTAGCTAGTGGCAGTTTATTAATGGTTAGGACATAGACCATCTTTTTCATTGTCAAGAAAAATTGCATCTTCTGGCTTCATATTTTGAAAAGCAGACCCTTGAATTTGAAGTGCAACCCCCTTTTATATGCGAGTACTAGTATACTTACAAATGATGCATTCTTGTGTAAAACATAAGCATGTAGTGTTAAGAATTTTAAATTATTTTCTACGGTGTATATTTTTAAAGTTTAAGTAAAAAATAATTTTTGATTTCATTTATGTTGTCAAATATAAAAGTAAGAAAAAACCGTTCATGGAATCAATTTTTGAAAAATTCATTTACTTAAAAGAGAATAGGAAAGCAATAAAGGTTGAAGATGGATAAAGAAAGCTAGAAATTAAATTGAAAGAACAGAATTAGAATTATAATACGAAAATCAAATTAAAAAACAATTTTTTTCATATATTGCAACCATATT
This sequence comes from Allium cepa, assembly GCA_030765085.1. NCBI lineage: Eukaryota > Viridiplantae > Streptophyta > Magnoliopsida > Asparagales > Amaryllidaceae > Allium > Allium cepa. The sequence continues at coordinate 675,109,165 of CM060943.1, read as the reverse complement.
TTTTTAATTCTAAAATTACTTGGCTAAATAACTATATTCTAAAAATTCACAAATATTATATTTATGTAGAAATCCAAATCAGAAACATAATAATGGTAATTTTCAAAATGTATAATTCACTATAATAAATCAATCGTCATTTCTAAGTCAGTAAAAAGATTAGAAAAAAAGATTTATGTTTTTTAAATATAATTTTTTTCTTTGAAATTACATAAAAAATAACAACAAGTTATATTCAAAATATGGACGAGTTAATTAATATTTTAATAAAATGACGAACTAAATATCAAAATAAAAGATTTTAAATTATAATAAAGAAAATCAAACTAAAAAAACTAAAAATTACTACACACACACATAAATAATACTAATATATTGAAACCATGTTTTTTTTTACAATTCTAATGTTATTGCGTCAATAGTCTAAGAATTCATGATTACATTTTTAACGAAATTCAAACTAGAAATATAACGGGTGATAATTTTCAAAAATGCACTATTTTATGCGATAAATTTATAGCCATCTAGTTCAATATCAAGTTCTAAAGAAAAAAAGGCGACATAAATCTTTTTATTTTTTGAGAAATATCCATTTTCAAAATTACATAAAAATTACAAGTGTTATTCAAAATATGAACTTGTCAATTGTATTTTAAAATTGTTTACATTTAATAATTCATTGAAAAAACATCTGAGAATCAAATTTAAAAAAAATGGAAGTCAAAACTTTAATGTGATTATAAATTAATGATTCATGATATTACGATTAGTTTTTGGTTAATTCGATTTAAAATTTAGTTTCTACATTGCATTTTGAAGTTAAGTATAAGAAATATTGGTTATAAAATATGAAAATGATAGTACAATATTACATTTAGTGAAATGATACACACTCTCTCTTTCTCTCTCACATATTACATTTAAGCACTTAGGTAGAAAAGATAATATAATTTAAGTTTTTCATACAATCTATCTAATCTAATTTCAATATTAAATGTCTATTAGTAAAATAATAAAAAATAGCAATATATATTTTTAGCCATTATAAAATTTTTATGCATCTATTAACAAATCTTATTTTATATGCGATCTTTGTTATGTTGCTGCCAACATGTGTTATCATTTTCTTTCTATTAAAGAATCAATCAAATTTTCTTAGAAGTTGTGTTATCTTTTTTTAAGAGAAATGTGTGATCTTGTAAAGTAGAGGAGAGCACACATGTACACACACATACATATATATATTTATATATATGTATATGTATAATTGATAACAAAGGAGCTACCAACATGTCTGGCATGTGACAAATCATAATACAGAAAAGTCAAAGAAAACAAACTCAGGTAACTTCTTGAATGAGCTTCGGCAGGGCCCATGTCCGTTGCACCTCAATATCAAACTCCGACAAGGCCATCGCTCGATAATGAAGTGTTAGAAGTACCTAAAAAAAATCCATGGTATAGCTAAGTGCACAAATAAGATCAGCTTTTCCCATATTCGGAATCCATAATGAAGTGTTAGAAGTACCCAAAAAAATTGATTTATTCCTGTTTATTCAAAAATCTCTTTTCCCTTATTTGGAATTAGTTTATTAATTTTTTTTTAAAAATCAACTTTTATTCCTTTCCAATTCATTCTTTAATTTATTCAAATTTTCTATATTTATTTACTTAAAATCTTCTATTTTGTTTTCCTTTAAAAATTAAATCTTTATATAGATCTCATTTTTCCTCAAACATTAATATCTATTCAATTAAGCCATAACATTCAATAATTTCAATTCCAATGTAATCAATATAATCCATCACAGATTTATCAGATAAAACATAGAATATAAAAATAAATTCCACTACTTTGAGGAATCCAGTTGGATCCCTCCAACCTGTTTCCCTGCATCCACAGATGTTAGCACAATATTTAAATACCAATCCCGCTTCAAGACGGGATATCGCGGTATAAAAGGTCATCCGCTGTTATGCGGAGCGCATAGGGTCTCATCCGCTATACAATGCGGAAAATCAATCACTCTAATATATATATATACTATTATATATAATATCACATCCAATTCAATCATTCATCCAATCATTTAAATTTAACTATTAAACTTAAGTGGTATCCAAATGAGTGAGATTAACTCACCTTGGATTTTTTCTTTGTAAACCGACCAAAATCAGCTATTTCCTTCATGATTTTGGACCTTGTATCAACCAATTCATATATTTATTACTCACAGAGGTAATTAAATTTTGTTTTAAACTAAAGTTGATTTACAAATTTTAAATTGTCATAATATTTTAAACTTCCCCTTGAAAACCACATCCGATATATCAATGGTCTATAAGATTTCAAAAATACAAATTTATGTACTTTTCAATTCAAACATTTAAATCCTTGTTCTTATAAGTCTTATCCATACTATATTCTGGTTTAAACATGATTACCCAATAATAAACAACTTCATTTTATTTTTATTCCTATCCATCCATAATTTCAAAAAAAAATCATGCTTTTAGACTTTATACATTTTCTTTTCCCAAAATCTTGACAAAATATATATTTTTCCTTTCCCAGAAACCCTAAAAAATAAGCATTTACTTTACTGTTAACAATTTATTTTTTATTTTCTTTGAATCAAAATATTTATAAAACTACTATAAAAATCTTCATATCATATACATTCCCTGTTTACCTATAATATGTATATATACAAATAATTTAATAAAACAAGTAGAAAATACCCTCACCTCGCCGCGAGCAACTATCTTCATCAATAAATCCAAATACTACAACATCAACAACCTTAAACAACATCGCAGATTCAACTCCAGCATCTCTCATTCACGCACAAGTAGTGGAACATAGAGTTAACCCTGCCTTCGTCGTATACCAACCGGGAATTTTAGGTCTTGATGCCAGCAATATCGGCCGCATCGAGTTATCGAAAGAGGTAGCGAGGTCCAAAATCAGACTAGATCTAGAATCACAGGCGAGTGGAACAGATAGTTCTTCACGACGATTTCTACTGGAATCCCAAATTTCAAGGGTTTAATTATTTATTTGAGAATCTCGCATTGCTCTAGAAAGAGAGAAACTGGAGAGAAAAATCGATTTGGTTATTTGGCTTCCTGCTCGATTTGTTTGGGATGTTTTTTTTGAAAAAAAAGGGCCGCAATTTGGTTAGTGAATGGATTTTGAAAGGAAAATGTGAGACGAGATCTTTTTTTCGGCCATTAAATTTTGTTTCAAGCAGCTGTTTTACTTTAAATGCCAGGCTGTTCTACGTTTTAAAAAGAAAATGATGCGTGTTATATCAAATGAACACGTGTTTGGAAGGCAGGACACGTGTCCCTAGAGATGAAGGCTAAAAATTCTGATGTTAATATAATATATTAAATTCAAATTCAAATTATTCCGATTAACGTAGCTTAAAATTACGAACCCCTATCGAGGCGTGCCTCTAGGCATTCGTAAGGTTATACCCCAATTCCGAACGAAATGGAAAAGGTTTCGAGGCCTAGTTCGATCGTAAGGAGAAGATAGCTTTTTGGACCTAGTTATAATATTAAATTTTCCAATATAGATTCAGCGCGTTTACTAATCGTGCGATCATACGATAACTCCAAACATTACGAAAATTGAAATCCGATAATAATATACTATTACGGATCCAATGGAATTGGTTTCATCGAATTCCGATACTGTGCCTCGAAAGGCTACTTTAAATATCGTTTTAAACGATAAATTTTTAAAACTGAACAAATCACCTAAAAGTTCAATTTAAAAAGTTCTATTACCTTCAGTATTATCAATATGAATTTTCTAAGTCTTTAAAATATTTTTAGCAAGTCTGGAACATCTAGATTCAACAATTTTACCCAATTTCAAATTATTAAATTCAATAATTTAATTGCCAAATAAACTATGATATTTGAAGTTCAAGTTAAACTAACTTTCAAATATTTAAAACTAATTAAATATTTCAATTTCAAATACCCAAAAAATTCAGGTCGTCACATATATGACCTACACTACATTAGACTTCCGAACTCTCTCCGCCCTTGATTCGAAACCATGTTTGTAGGTTGTGCAACTCAATGGTGCAATGGATTCCTTTATCCAAAAACAATATCATCAATTGTCTATGGATAGACAATCCCTCTATGAATAGACAATTTGGATTCAAGCTACTCAATGGACACCCTTCCAACACTATACATAACACTGAAGCATTATCGTCTCCGTGTGGATTTTGATTCGTTTTTGAATTGCCTTGCACTATCCGTTAACACTCTGTAATTTTTAAGAATAATTAAAATATTAATAGGGAAAAAGTGTAAATTTACATAAAAGGATAAAATTGTAAATTTTTATAAATGAAGGAATTTGAAAATTTTGACTTTTACATTGTGTCAAGTAGATTTTTCAAGCCTAAATTCATACATAATTTATTGTAGCGAGCATTTTGCATTTTATGCATATTTTAGAAGTAAGATTAAAGATTAAAGAAAGAGTTAAGAAGACTAATTTGTTAATAAAAAAAGTTGAATATGTGCTAGTAGACTATAAGAAAAGAAAATGAAAGTATAATGATGAGTATACGTTTAAAAAGAAAAAAACGAAAAAAAAAAGCATGAGTGGCACAGTGGTAAGACGTGCATTCCAGCCAAGTGACTTGGGTGCGAGTCTTAGAAATTACATTTTTTTATGAGCACATTTCAACCATAAATAAATGTATAAGAAGGTAAAAGACTAACATAAAATAAGTATGTAAACAAAATAAAATAAATTATATACAAAACTATTTTCTATTTTATTCCTTATTCTGGTTTCTCTTCCTCTTCTATATTTTTGTCTTCTTCATAAAATAAATTATGTATAAAATAAAATAAAGTTAGAAGAAGGTTAGTGAATTGCAAGAAGGCTTGAAATGGAGGAGTTAAGTACGCTTATATGTGTTGCAAGGATTTAGGTGAGTGTAATCTAAATTCTTAAAGCAAAAGTTTAATATTTAGATTCAAATCATCTTCTACTTCTTCTAATCTAAAAATCTATTCTGATTTTCACCTTTATTTTTATCTCTAATTTCAAGTATAATGAAGATTCCTCTCATATCTAAATTATAAGTTGGTTAATTTAGAATTGAATAAAATGTTGACTTGGTTTATATTAAATTTTGGGTAAAATGTATAGATCCTTAGAACTCTAAAATAGATGTAAACATATCAAAGGAAATTAGTTATAAACCATATAGGTAGAAGAATGTGGACTTAATGATTGGTGAATAGAATAAGGGACAAATGAAATTAAATCTGAATAAAAAGAACTTGATTAGATCCTCACTTTTAATTGTTTGTAAATCAGAAAAAGGATGGCGAAACACAGCGCCAACATAAATAAAAGGAATAGATTAGCCTAATTCTATTATTAGCTAACTTATGGATGATTTTAGCGTATATATTTATCTATTTTTGTGAATGAATCCTCCTACGAAGTTAATGGGCTGAAAAGAAAGTTTATGCACTTAGAATTTATACCTATACGCATTTGGCAGGCCAGGTTGTGTTTTCTTATACGTGTAGGCATTTGGCGTTCTATATTGTGTTTTCTTATACCAGTAGATATTAGGTGTCCGGGCTACATTTTAATACTTGTACGCATCAGGCATTCTAGGTATCATTGCAGAACCTATAGGCATCAGGCGGTCCAGGTTTAGGGTTTTACGGGATATAGTTTGGTACTTCGCAGTATATGCATAAGGCGGACCATTGGCGGAGTCTGCAACATGGGCATCAAACGGTCCGTTGCGGAATACATGATGTAGGCGAAAGGCGATCCATCATGTTTGTGGGGTTCTTTTTTGGTTGGATGTGATGTAGTAATTTGGCGGTCTAGGTTATACCTGTAGGCATTTGGCGGTCCATTGGCAAAAATCAAGGGTACGTTGATAGGAGTCCAGTCTAGCGGTGTTCGCACAATATTGTTGTGAAACCTGGGTAGAGATAGGAGAAATTTAGTCACAGTATGACTAGAGAAGGGTATGGTTTATGTGTGATGATCCCTTGGGTATGCTTTCTCACATGCTCTTATCATAGTAGCAACGTGGATAGGTAAGGACAGTAGTTCCGGTAAGCTGATCTACGTTTAAACAACTTTGGTTTGACCTTTTTAGTAGGACCTATATTACAGGCTCATTCTTATTAGGAATTATATCTAAGATTGATACTCATATTATTCCTACTTTATAAAGTATGGAGCAACTTTGGCTCTAGATGGCTTGCTATTCTTTTCAGTTTAGCTTCCATTCACCAGACTTTATATTTGACCCATTCATATTTTTCCCGTCCAAAGAGGGCAGGGTCGATTCTTCTTGAGTTGTTAAGCTTGGGCGATTTTAGGGAGTTTATGGACTTAGTCCATTATCATGTATTCCAACACTTTTACTTTCAATACCTTTTTCTTTTCTATTAAGAGGGACTCTAAACCTTTATACTACGATGTTTTATTTTGGTACTGATGTTGTTTGATACTTTGGTATTTCTATCGGTGACTGTTGTATTAAATTTGAGACTATGGTTTTTAAGCACTATATATTTCTGCTATGATTATTTATTTACACTTTTTTACTGATGCTTTAGTCTCTATATGCTACTGGGTTGGTTTTCTCTATATGTTGTCATACTCTCTGCCAACTCCGAAAACCACTTTAACAACCGTACGCGGTGGAGATCCCAGAATGAAGTAGGATGGTGGCGGTGTTTCCTTTAAGGTAAATACGTGGACCCAACTCCCGTAAGTTGGCATAAGGTGGCTAAAACAGGAGCGATTCTTGGGCCAATTGAGGTAGCACCTTTGAACGGACACATCCCTTCGATTTTGTACTTTGACTTTTGGATTGATTTGGTGGCCACTTTTGATTTTCTTTTTGGGGGTGTGGCTCGAGGTGGGCGGTAGCTGCGGCTACGCGTTACCACCAGCCCGGATGCGTAAATGGTATATCTACCCTGGCATTGCCTAGTTGTGCCGTGTCACCTACCCTAGCGCGCCTTATACGATTTTGGTTTTGTACCATACCTATGGAGTGCCCTCTGACGACGCCCAGTACGGGGGAGATTACAGTACTGTATAGACTATGGGAATATATTATTTGTTAAGGTGGAAAATGTAAAGTCTTAACGCTATTTAAAAATAAGTTTATTTTACAATTAGACACTATTATAATAGCGAAATATTACTACATAGTAAATAGTTTAACGGATCCTTAGGAGATGTGAATCCCGAGCATCTCTTAAGTTACTGCACTCATATTTATTTCTGTTGATTTAACTTACATAAGATCTTTTAGTTCTGAATCCAGTGTTTTGTCTTTTCAATTCGCTCGGGTCAGTCAGAGCATTTCAGAATCGAAGACTTTATTTCTGGAGGACGAAGACGAAGATTTCACTATTATTATTATTATATTATATTGTTCCACTACACACTGTATTCCGCTGCATCGGTTTTATTCGTTGGTATGTGCAACTCTGATATATATAAGTAAGATTAAATATTTTGTAACAGCTTCAAGAACTGTATATTTGATTTATTATATTTTATCCTTCCACTGTGAGATTCTGTTTTGTTTTATTTCTTTTTCATTTTTCTTATTTACCCCATAACAATCCGCCCTTCCGTATGGTTTGAATTGGCACGTGTGTCGATTTAAAAGCATACGAAAAGGCAGGACGTTACATCTAGTATCAGAGCGAGGTTTAGCGATAAGCCTTAGCTTTGTGGGGTTTGACTCTTTATTAATAGGATAGTAATACCCTATGGGAGTCGCTGAGTGTATATATATGAGAGAGCGTATTTGTTAGTGTTATAAAAAGATTTTAATATTGTGTTAATCTGTTCCGTTTGTATTTATAAATTCCGGTTGGTGCATGGGACGCTGTGACATCAATAGGGATTTCTAAACACTTAATAGGACAGACCGGCATAATATTTGTTTTTAATATAGGTGAATGAAATAATTTTGCCTATTATATTTTCTATATATAAAATAAATTTTTATAAGAAAGATATATATTTGGTTGTTATATATTGGTTGTTAGGTAATGAAAATATAAATAATTGTTCAAATAAAGTTGAAAATAAAATAAACATAAAATTTGAAATTTAGAACTTAAGTTCCGGGTTTGAAAATTCTTTTGAATAGTTTTGAAATATAATAATAATATTATTGGAAGTATTTTCTGATATAGATATTTCAATAAGATAAAAAAAATTGTTTCAAACGAGATTTTGGAAGAAATAAGTTATGTACTCCCCCCTCTCTGTCGCTGGAAAATAATTTCGGTGAAGAGTGCACGCATCATCGACATTCATTTTCGAGTTTCGAAGTGGGAAGGTCACTGTAGTGTGTTACTGCAGAGTTGTTTTAATAAACAAATATAAATTTTAAATTGTTTAAATATAATTTGATATACATAAATTTGTAAGTGTATATTTATCTGTTATTTTAAAATGATTTGAAATTAAACCCGGCATTAAATTCTTAAGTTTTCGATAACTAATAGTTCTAATTAGGGAAGTGAAATGGTAGTTAATTAATAATTGGAAACTTTAAATAAAATAAGAGATTAAATGCCTGGTAATAAATGAAATTAAATGAAATTTGAAATTGTAATCTATAAAACAAAGGATAGGTTTATTGAATATTAATTTAGTTAAAGAAAATGAGAAAACTTGTACAACCTTCAATTACAGTATCAAAGGCATATCTATAACTTACTACAGATTAAAAGCTGAAATGTTTAATAAGAAAATGTAAAGGGAAATCTTACAAGTAAAACTTGAGGTAATTCAATGAATTTGCAGTTATAAATAAGAATTTAATGTTATGAACATAAGTATGATGGAAAGGCCACTAATTAAATATAATTTAAAGGTTAAAAAGAAATGATAATAAACTTAAGTAAATGTTGAAGTTATTTATTTTTGAAAATAAGCAGAAAAGTGAACACTATAAATAAAAGGGAATTAAGCAGTGAATAAATGAATGCAATAAAATAAAAGAAAATTTTCATGAGATGAATAAGTGAAAATGAGATTTTGTTAGAAATGAATAAAAGTAAATGAAAATTTGCAAGAAATAAATGAAAATTTAAAAGATAAATCATTATATAAATGAAACGAAAATCAGACAACTAATAGTATGAAATGAAATTGATAAAAATGAATGTAATCTATTGGTTGAAATTGTTGTTTGTTTGGTTTATGGTTGTTTGGGCAAAGATACTTTAAATTTGTTTGGAGGTATAAATAATCTATTTAGTTTCATCTAAGACTGTTCAGTAATTGATTCACTTAGTAGTTTATTTTCATTCTATACAATTTGAAGTCTGAACCCATACAATTATTTGTTTTGTTTGACATGAATGAATGATTGATGTGTGTTGATGAGATGGTTGTTTGCATTGTTGTTATTGATGGTTGTTTGTATTGAATTGTATGTTGGTTGAAACCACTTTAATATTTCATTTTATATAATAGTAACCCTTTTAGATTATATAAGTGAAATACAGGTTATGGAAGCAATTGCTACTGCATTTGGTTTCATAAATTAAGCGTTGATTGCCCGACAAATAGGTACGTTTCGGATACGGTTCATAGCGTTATTATATTTTTCCCGTGTTGGGATTTATATTATTTTGGAAAATATATGTTGTATATTATTATAATTGATATTACATTTTCTCCTGAGCCTCCCCGTACAAAGGAGACTTTGCCGAAATTTTCCGTAAATTTCGGACTTAGAAAATTTTGAAATGTTTCCCAGACTTTATTAATTTAAGTATAAAAAGGTCTATTGTCTATAAATTTGTATATTTTATATAAATTAATTAATTTTTAAAAGTGAATTTGTCTATATATTAAATGTTTTAAGTAAGATATATGGATTTCCTAATTCTTCTTTTTCCCTTCTTTTCCTTTTCGGGGACGAAAAGTTTTGAGTGGGGGAGAGTGTAACGACCCGTAAATTTCGACCATTTAATTTGTTATTTTAATTTGATTTTTGGTAATTTAATGAAGAAAGAAACGAAATTCTCATAATGTATATTGGAGCGAATGTTAGAAATTAAATATGATTGTGTAATTAATACGGAAAGAAATAAAAATTTGCAATAGTATTAATGGAAATAAATCTAAATGCATGTTTGGATAGAACATAAGTAAATGAAATTGTAGTATGAAAAAAAAATTAAGGATAGGATAACAACTATTATAAATTACCTAAATTTATTTTTCAATGAATTTATTGGAAATAAAGTCCTCTTAAATGTTAAGTAATTATAATGTTGTTATTGAGAATAAACGTTACTTTAAAAATTATTAATATAGTAACGGAAGTGTGAATGTAAATTTATAGAAGCGTAAATTTGATTTTAAGAAATAACTGGTGGATTGGGAAATAAGTTCAAATTATGTTAATTGAGAAATTAATACGAAGAGTATGTAATGTAATTTATAGAGTATAAAGTATTTAAAGACCTTAATTAATATGTTCAATTGAAAGAAATTACAACGTTTGTTTGGAAATGATTTGAACTTGTGAGAATGTGATTGATAGCCGATGATATCAAAATTTTATAAGTTACCTACTTTGATGGAGTTGAAAATTTAATTTTTATAAATGTAAATGAATGTTACATTTATGTAAAATGTAATACCATGTTTAAGAGATTGTTAAATTGTATATATAAAAGGAAATTTATTAATTGTTTTAAAACCTTAATTAATATGGGTAATAAATTTAATATAAGAAAAACCAATGCCATTTTTGGATTAATCAGTGAAGCAATAATAATAAATAGTAATTAATTCAAAGTTTGTAACTTGGGAATAATGTAGATTAATATACATTAGTTATTTAGGGTAGTGACTAAAATTGGTAATACATTTGCAATTAATGATAATAGTGTTGATATAAGCTAATAAAATTTTAAATGTCAATGCAATACCAATTTATGAATTTAAGGTGATTACGAAATTGGAATTTGATAAATGCAGTAACTAATTAACTTGGGGAAAATAAATTTTATGGAATCAATACTAGATAGGTAAATTTAATGATTGTTAGTTAGTAATTTAAGCATGAATGGGAATAAATTGGGCAATAGTGAGAATTTTTAATTAACACCCATTCCTTTAATTTATTTAATTAGAATCTTAATCAAATGCAACATTCGTTGTTATTAGTAGCTTATAGGTGGAAATAACGTAAACTTTATTCAGAATATTATAATTTGTTAAATTAAAAGAATGGAAGGCAGGATGTATGGATTTATTTGAGTTTAATTTCTGATAATATGATAATCGCAATTAAATGAAATTGAAATAGCTTATTTGAAATTTAGCTGGAATATGAGAATATTTAATGTAATAGTTGAATCAAATGGTAAACCAATCTATTTGACAATTATGAATGTAATAATTTTTGGTAAACTAAATTAAATGGAAATTTTGGTAATTTTATTTATAATTTGAAAACTTAATGAAATTGGAAGTTAACATTGAAATTTATAAATTAATCAACTGTACATTTACATCCGAATTTGTTAAAACATTTTAAAAGATTAAGGAATCAAAGTTGATAAAATTTATCAATTATAGAAGTGGAATTAAAATTTGAATTATTTATTTAATTTATTTTTAATTTATTTAATTAATATAAAAATAGCCATTTGGGCCACTAACTCGGATTTCGATGAAACCAGTTTCATCGGATCCGTAATGGTGAATTATTGTAGGATTTCAAGTTTCATATCGATCGGATTTGTCGTTTGATCGTATGGGCTTGAAACGCCTTGAAATCAATTTAATTGAAATCAATTGAAATCAATTTGAAATTATTGATTTCAGCATAACTTCTTCATATGATGGAATTTGGACGTGAAACTTTTTCCATCGCGTTTAAAATATTTTAAAACACCTATTTTGATATATGAGTTTATCCAATTTCGTTGAGCATGTTTATAATTAGGATCCATCTGTCTATTCCAACTTTATCTATAAATACCCTGCTAAACCCTACCCTCCGCCTATTCTCATTTATTTGCGCGTAAAATTTCATCAGCTCCTCTTCTTCTTCAATGGATGCAAACCCTAGATCCAATCATAATTCAAAATCAAAGTCAAAAATTCAAAGTCCTCGGAAAAATTTGAAAAAAATATATGTCGTAGATCTCATCGATACGAATCTACATCAAATATTCGTTTCTGTAAATGATGCTCGAATCGTCCTGAAATCACGGTCAAAGTTCAAATTGGGGGTTTTCAATCAAGTCAACGATTGGCGAAATTGAGATATGGGTTTGATAGAGATTGTCGAGTGGAGCCGTACGATGGTGGTCGTTTGGGCAGAATCGGTGTGTGGTGGCCGGAATCTTGCAGTTAGGGTTCCGAAGTTCACGCATTAGGTGGCGACGGCGTGGCTCAAAGGGGGCGAGGGTCGCGGATGTGCCGATGTGAAGAGATGGTGATGGGGAGCTCGTACGCGGTGGAGGCGCGGCGTATGGTTGTGGCCATTGACGTGCGAGAGCGGTCAACGGTCACGTATTGGGTTCGTATGGTTGCGTTGCCTGTAGTAGACGTGGAGAGAGATGATGGTTTGGGTGACGTGGAAATAGAGGGTAAGGTTTTGTTTTCTGTTTTTATTTTAATTTTGGTTTCAATACGTTCAAATCTATATAACTTTCTCACACAAACTCCGTTTTACGCGCGATTTTTTTTGTTAGGACCGTAATAAAATTTCGGACATTTTTACGCTGGTTTGGACAGATTCATAGGCTATTGAATTTTTGGGTTTAAATTGGATTTGAAATTCAATTTAAATCCAAAAGGTGAGTGTTTTAACCCACTCACAACTTCTATGATTTCTTATGTTTGTTAAATTCATTTATGATGTGATTTGAAATTTTATTTATAGTTGTTTGGCATATATTTCATCATTATCTCAGTTAATTTGCATTTAATTAATTAACTTGTTATTTAATTCATTATTGCATATTAACTGTCAGTTAAATTGTTATTTATTTTATTGCATACAAATTGCCAGTTAAACAGTTACAATTTATTTCTGAATATAAACTGATAGTTGATATCTGTTATTATCACCTGTTATATATTGATGTATTATTGAATTTGGATGATGATTGTGATAAATGGTTGATGGTTTATATTGGATGAATGGATGCTGTACTTATATTATTATAAACTGCAAGTTAATACGCATTATCATTTCATTCGGGATTGCGGTTTGAAATGATATATAGCCGTAATTTTTATTTTTAAATTACGGATTGAAATGATAAATATCCGTATCACCTGACCATGGGATAGAAAATTTTATACAGGCACCACGGTATATATATATATATATATATAATTATTTTTGGAATGATTTTCTATGGTTTTGTAAAGAATATGGTTTAATGAATATGGATTTTGATAATTTTAAATATTATTTTTATATATAGTTAAACGCTTATGTATAAATTTGGTTTAAAGAATAAAAGAAGTTTAAAAATAAAAGTTAAATTTTATTTAGATATAATACGGTTAAGTATTTATTTACATTTATTGATGGACTTTATAATGTCTTAAATAAAATAAATGTTGAAGATAGAAATGAATCTTCTTTGAATTAAGGTATTTAAGAATTATCCTCAAATAAAATTTATTTGAAATATAAATTAATTTGGGGTTTTAAAAAGGTATGATCTTTATAACTTGATTTTTGGTTTAGAGGACTTAAATGAATATCAAGTCGATTTAAATGAATATTATCAAGTTAATTTAATTGAGAGAATATCCTGTTATATGAAGTTTAAAGGTTTTACTTAAATGATATTGATTTATTAAGTAAACATTTCAAATCTAAATAATAGTAATTAAATTTGATATATATGAAATTATCAAAGAATAAGTTTTGAAATGGTGGAATAGTTTAAGCTTTGAATATATGGAAATTGAATGGTTTATTTGGGAATTTAAACCTATATTTGGGATTTATTTGTGAAATTTAAAAAGCTATTTTGTTATGCAAAGCGGTTTAATACTTAATCCATTTAAGTATTAGAAATTTTGTTTCAAAGCTATGGGGTTTAAGATATATATATTTGAAATTATTATGATTTTGGGAAAAGGGATATTTATAAAGAAAAATGATATCATATTGATTTGGGTTTAAAATATAAATGATATCGTATTTATATGGTTTTGAAAGGGATATTTTATTCTGCTTTTAAAGTATAAATTATTTTGAAATAACCGCGGTGTTATAATAACGATTGGTTGTTGAAGGAACCGGGATTGGAAGTTGTCATACTCTCTGCCAACTCTGAAAACCACTTTAACAACCGTGTACGCGGTGGAGATCCCAGAATGAAGTAGGATGGTGGCGGCGTTTCCTTTGAGGTAAATACATGGACCCAACTCCCGTGAGTTGGCATAAGGTGGCTAAAACAGGAGCGATTCTCGGGCCAATTGAGGTAGCACCTTTGATCGGACACATCCCTTCGATTTTATACTTTGACTTTTGGATTGATTCGGTGGCCACTTTTGATTTTCTTTTTGGGGTGTGGCTCGAGGTGGGCGGTAGCTGCGGCTACGCGTTACCACCAGCTCGGATGCGTAATTAGTATATCTCTCTGGCATTGCCTAGTTGTGCCGTGTCACCTACCCTAGCGCGTCTTATACGATTTTGGTTTTGTACCATACCTATGAAGTGCCCTCTGACAACGCCCAGTACGGGGGAGATTACGGTACTGTATAGACTATAGGAATATATTATGTGTCAAGGTGGAAAATGTAAAGCCTTAACGCTATTTAAAAGTAAGTTTATTTTACAATTAGACACTATTATAATAACGAAATATTACTACATAGTAAATAGTTTAACAGATCCTTAGGAGATATGAATCTCGAGCATCTCTTAAGTTACTACACTCGTATTTATTTCTGTTGATTTAACTTACATAAGATCTTTTAGTTCTGACTCGAGTGTTTGGTCTTTTCAATTCGCTCGGGTCAGTCCGAGCATTTCAGGATCGAAGACTTTATTTCTGTAGGACGAAGACGAAGATTTCATTATTATTATTATATTATATTGTTTCACTACACATTGTATTCCGCTACATCGATTTTATTCGTTGGTATGTGCAACTCTGATATATATATAAGTAAAATTAAATATTTTGTAAACAGCTTCAAGAACTGTATATTTGATTTATTATATTTTTATCCTTCACAGATTCTGTTTTATTTTATTTCTTTCTCATTTTTCTTATTTACCCCATAACAATCCGCCCTTCCGTATGGTTTTAATTGGCATGTGTGTCGATTTAAAACGTACGAAAAGGCGGGACGTTACAAGGCAAACCTTTTTGTGGTACCAAGTCTTATGTAGAGGCAAGAGTATGGATGATGTGGCGAGTAGGTTGA
The DNA here is from genome assembly GCA_030765085.1 of Allium cepa. Lineage (NCBI taxonomy): Eukaryota > Viridiplantae > Streptophyta > Magnoliopsida > Asparagales > Amaryllidaceae > Allium > Allium cepa. The sequence continues at coordinate 675,093,678 of CM060943.1, read as the reverse complement.
TGGCTACTTGGTAGCTGCAAGGAGTGGCTCTTTGTTGATAGGAGAGATTTTAAAGGCAGAGGTAGATAATTTGTCATGGAGTGAATTTTGGGAAAGGTTTTAAAGGAAGTTTCTATCGCAAGCAAAGGAGAGTGCGCAATTGGAGAAATTTAATTAGTAAAAGAGTAAAAGGACTAGCGACTGCACTAGAATTGTGAGAAGTTAATAAGTTAGATAGAAAAAAATGTTTTTATTTAACAAATATTTTACAAACTTTAATTAATTGGAATGAAAGGAATAACGACATAATTTCTTATGAATCAAGTTACAAATAATGATATTTTGTTGAAATTATAAGCATATGTGAAAGAGATGTATAAGATATGGAAAGCATTATATTTTGTATAGCCTATTTCAAAAGAGAAAAAAAAAATTCCTTGTAATTTCACATAAACACGAATCCTCTCTCAAAAGATTCATAGAAAATATTAGCGTTAAAGATTGCTTGTAAGAAAAAAGTAGTTTCAATGCATTAAAGTATAAACTCCTTACGTAAAATAAAAAGTGCAGTAGTTAGAAGTAGTGTTAGTAAGTTTAATAGAGGTACTATAAGGATAGGATGTAATGTCAGCAGCCTTCCCAATCAACAGTTAAGAATAGCAAATCAAGCTTTTTGGAGCAGTTAACAGTAAATTTCTACCATGTCTGGGATTCTAAGACCCTTATATAAGATTTGAAAGTTTTATCTGGTTGAGCGTATTTCCAAGAAAAGAGATGGTAGGAGCAGAAAGTTTTTTAGTATAAAAGGAAAGAGGACCAATGTGGGTCTACTTCAATCCTTATAAGGATGTTGAGTGACAAATGGATATTTGATTGATTACATTAGGCAGTCTAATTAGGAATAGGAATTGTAGGCTTGACACTTTGACTGTGAGGTTGATACCATATAGGTAAGGCTAATATACCTATAAGCCACGGGCAGTTCAGTAATTATGTTACTCCCCTAAAGGCTTTAGACGGACCAGGTAGACATGAATGGGAAAGTATACCTTTTGGTTTTTGTTGTTGGTTTATATCGGTTTAGGTGTAATCCATGTATGCCTAATGTAGGTCTTGAAAATTTGTAGTTAAATATATCATATATTGAGATATTGAAAATAAGGAAATAAGTAATCCCTAAAATGGAAACTTTTATAAAGGAAATATGATAAATCTCATATTTGTTACCCTACCTGGTTGGATGAGATAAAAATATAGAATGAATCATTCTAGCAAATGTTGGATAATTGAGGTGGCACGGTAAAAGAAACCAAATCAGAAGGATTATAAAATGGATGGGATTTGAATAGCATTTTAGTTCGTTGGAATGAAATATGTAGCAATGAAATTTTCCATAAATTATCCAGTTTCAGTATAAAAGTGTATCATTAGAAATGACAAGGAATACACTACAAAGAAAGAGATGTACAAAGTAAGGATGTTACTATATTTTATACAGTCTATTTCAAGAAAGTAAATAAAAGAGATAATTCCTTGTAATTTCAAGTGTAGCTTAAATCTTCTTTTAATGATTTCTGGATAAAGAGTCACATTTCTTCTTAGGAAAAAGATGTAGTTTTAATGCATTAAAATGCGAAAGGCCCTAAATATAAACTTGAATTGTTGATAAGGCAGAAGAAGAGGTTTTTGAGAATCTAGAATGGTATTAGAATATGACTCTAATCAATTTTCGACACTTGGATAAGTGTCCGTCTAGGATGGTTACCCTAATTTATCAACTTTGGCTAGAAAAGCATAGATTGTCATTGAACTTAGGATTTCCTATCCACATCATTTTGTTTGTAAGTTTTCTTTTGAACATCCTATCTTTGATCTTTTCCTAATTAGGATCCTTCGATATATCTTTTAAAGTGACACTTTGTGTTGGTAGGGATGTTTGTAAACATGCCATTAGGACATGTGATGTTTGATGGTTGCTTGTAGTTGCAAGTGGATGCTAGTGGTTGCGGAAGGATGCGTTTACACACACTAGGCACTCATTCTATCCTATTTGATCTTATCTTAAGATCGTCCACCTAGGAGTGCATGTGCATATGCATATGGATGTGTGCTATATTATAACAACTCAGGAATTCGTAGCAATTAATTAACAACATTAGGTGCTTAAATCGTTTGCTAATTTCTATTGGAATTCTATTGGGTTAAAATTCTTTTAAAATTTGTTTAAGCATTATATGGGCTTGATTATCTTGGCCCATGTTTCTACCGTGTTATCAAAAGATTGTCGTTCCCTTTCTTTTTTTGTTCGACCCAATCCCCCCTTCTCGATTCATTCATTCGAAACTAACCCTAAAAACATTCGAACGAGAATAAAAATGGCGGCTCGTATTCATTCCTCTTCGTACCAAACTAGCGCTTGGATAAATCGAAGGCCTCGACTCCTCTAGCTCGATCGAGCGTTGATCTTCAGCCTTGCTTCGTAGATCGATGCTTATCTGCTTGCGGCTACTTCGATTCGTGAAAAAGGTGAGTGATTTAAGCGTCACTCACATTTAATTCAAACTTTATCGATTTTCAGCTTGTGATTTCATGATTACTTGGTTTGTTTGGATTTTGCTGTTGATTTCGTTCTCGTTCTTGTATCATTGACTTGGTTCGATTTCTGGTATTCGACGTCAGCCATACTTGTACTACCTGAACTAGTTTGCTTCTTTGATTTGTAGTGTCATGTTGTTTAATTACGGTACATTGGTAGTTGAGCTTTGAGTATGTTCATACCTGAACTGGTCTGGATTGCATTTGCAGTTCGCATTGTTGTAGTTTCGAGTTGTTCATAGCTTTGTCAATTTGCAAATCAGGTTACACTGATTTTTTATTGTATAGCCTAGTTCACTGGTCGAGTTCATTTGCATTGTGCATTCACTCTGTTCAGTACATTACTGCTTCCTTTGATCTTTTGTTCACTGTAGTCATTGCATATATGATGGGTATTTTCTTGGTCGAAACTTGTTGATCCATATCTGGACAGGTGCTTTTTGAGTTGCAGTGCATTTGCTCTGTTCAGTTTATACTTGAGGTCTGGATCTTGTTTCTCGGTTTTGAACTTGGTTTTGAATTTGGTCTCTCGACTATGAATTATTTTGCGATACTTTTGTTGATATTATTTGGAACTGCTATTCATTTGAACCACTGTCACTTTCGGCTATTTGATGCTGGTATTCATCTGAATGTTTTGTGTTGTTTTACTTTGGGTCTGTTGCACATATAGATTGCAGTTGCATTTGTAGTGAAGTATTCTTTGAGTTTAATCATTCATTGTAGCTGTCTCGACTAGTTGAGACAGTTTGCAAACCTGTTCATTATAGTTTGGTCATACATCATTCGACTCTGGTCATTATTGTGTTCATCTCTGAGCATTTTTGACCTGCTGTATGCACACTGCTCTCACTACTGCCACGCACACTTGTGTACCTTTTTCTTTTGACATGTCCATGTTCAAACTGTTGTGATAGTTTGTGTAATATTACATCACTTGTTGTTGCCTCTGTACATCCACTTGAATTCGAGTTTTGATTTCTTCATTACTGAGGCTGGTGTTGTTTCTTTGATATTGGGACTTGTTGGCACTAGTTTGCATTCGTTTTGAGTCAGTTTCATTGGTACCTTATTATGTTGTGCCTTCTGGAGTTTGCATTGTTATTCGAACTGCTGTTTTATGAGCGGTTTGTAATTTGTCGAGCATCATTTTTATGCACACATATATATGCTCCATTGCTGTTTCATTTGGTATGTGCATTTAGGTCATGTGGATGGCCAGGCTTTGTATTGGTTTTTTTTTGTATTCACGCTTCATGTTTTAGTTGAGTCTGATTCGGTCTCGACCTGAGCCGATCAATGAAGTGTTGCATTGTATTCATGTTATATGTCCCAGTGTATTTACTTGTGTACATTGTAGTTTTCATTACACTGTATATTCATCATGGCAATTGTTCATGTGTCTGCACATCTGAAGTATTAACTGACCTGAGTGTTGCATTGGTTATCCACTTGATACTTGAGTCTTTAATTGGTCTTCAGTTCGACTTTGACTTGGTGATACTAGTGACCATTTGTTGTGTTTTACCTCTGACTGATTTACACTGTCTTTGGTTTCACTTCATAGTCATGTGTCTAGTTCATTTTGATGTTGGATTCAGTCTTGTACTACTTAAGTCTGCACTTGCATTGTCTCTGACCTTTTGGCACTTATGTTGCATTTCATTCTGTTGTTGGTTGGTCAACACTTATTGTTGTTGTCACTGCACAGGGCACTTAGTCTCCTTTATGTTGCATAGCTTGTTCTTTGGTGTTGAGCATTTGCGTCTGCAGTTTTCACTGCAACCTTTGTCTGCATATCGCGTTGTTTCACTGATGCATTCATTTGCACATCACTTGATTGCCTCTTTTATTGCCTGTTCTTTGAGACATGTTGTCCAGTACACTTGTAGTCTTCATATTTGTTTCTAACCATTCTTTGTGCTACCTGACTGGAATGGATGTACACTTGTGATCTTGTGGTGGCTGCAGTTTTTGGTTGCAGTTGCCCTTGTTGTTTTGCATTGCATTGATGCAAATGGATTATTTTTCTAACTACACTTGTGTTGAATCCGGTATTCGGGTTTGACCTTATGTTCGTTTGTGAATTTTCATTGTGTACATACGTGCACATTGTCCATGTCTGTCCCCTTTGACCACTGAGGCCGTGGCATTAATATTTGAATCTTCATTGATTTTGGTTCGTTGATCTTTTGTGTACATCATCACTGTAGTGGCAAGGCAGTGCACGCAAGCGTGTACTGCAGCCACACGGTATTGCTTTTATTGATATTCAAATTGCTTTTGATTTATGGATCTTTTGCGTATTTCCATATGCCGTAGTGGTGAGGCAGTACACGCGTGCGTGTACTGCAGCCCTACCCGTGTTGACCTTTTAATTGATGTTTCAATTGTTTGAATTGTTTCGTGTGTCCAATTCAATAATTTGAATTTTTTGATTTGTTGTTTAACACCGTTATGTGTTATATTTACCGTTATCTGATTTCTTTATTTAAGAATCGGATAGGTAAATTTATTGTGACTGTCGTCTATTTGATTATTTAATTATTATTGCTTCTACGCATTAATAACTGAGTTTGAATTAGACTGACCCGTGTATTATTTTCTTTTGAATGTAATACTCGGGTCAGACCGAGTATTTCAGGTTGTAGATTTTTAGCTTTGGGTTGCTGCTTGAGATATGAAGTCACTTCATACCTTTTGGAGTAGTCGTCGTCATTTTATAGTAGTCAGTGTATTTGTATAGGATGTTGTATATTCAAGTATATTATTCATGATAATGAACTTGTATATGTAACTTCCAGAGTCGACAGATGTAATTGTATCATATGTATTGTATCACATGTATATCAACTGACTTAGGTTATATATATATATATATATATATATATATATATATATGTATGTATGTATGAGACTTTTGATTATCTGTGTTCCGCATTTAGCTTGTCTGTATTATTATTATATATATTGTCCTAAACTATTATGAACCATCGTAGTTAGTTTTATACTGAAATTGGGTATGTCGATGGGAGTAAATAAATAAGAGATGAAAAATTAAAAATATATACCACTCCTATCGAGATAACCAATACAAGTGTAAGGCCTAACTACGGATGGCCGCTCCTATCCAGCCTTATTCTTCATAATAACGGACGGTATTTCTTTTAATATTCTTTGTTATTGTGAGCATAGAGGTGGGGCATCACAGTTGGTATCATAGCTTGGGGTTTATGGGCATAATATAAAACATAACTTAGATGGAACATGTGTTACAACTAATTGTCGATGTTTTAGTTGTGCTTTGAGTCAAAACTAAAGTTTTGAAAATGTGTTGAAATTTTTAAATATATTTATTTAAAAATTAAAAGTGAATTGTGTTTGATGATTAAGTAATTTGTGTTTTGTTTATCAGAGTGCGCAGTGGAAACAATGAGACTGTCTTCGCTGAGTACGGTTGATAACCTTTTTGATTTGAAAATCAAATTATGAAATTGAAATAAATTTCATTTGTTGTTTACATAGCTGTGTTTATTTTGTTTTCTTTGAAATTTCGAATCCGATTGAGGATCCGAAGCGATTGCAGTTATGTGATTTTGTTGAGATTTTGCTGTTTTGAATTATCTTCCTTGAAGATATATTGAATGATTTCTTTGTTCATTTTGTGGTATACGTGCAAATTTATGTTGCATGTTACTGCATTAATTTTACGTAAAACCGATGTTTGGTTTTGAACGTATTTTGTTGCCGTTATTTTTATAACGGGATTTTTACATCGGTGCTAAATTTTTGAAGCACAGTGTTTTGTTGATATTTTTTTATGAATGGAAATTCACTGGTGTTATATTTTGGTGCGAATTATTTTGATGAGATTTTGACGTATAAAAATTACTGTCGCTTTGGCTTCAGTAACCGTCGAATTTTAAAGTAATTTTTCAAGCGGTTGTCCCGCAATGCTGATTTTGTTGTCCATTTTTATGGTATTTTGAGAAGTGCAATTTCCTTGTTGAAATTGTCACTAATGTTGCTTTTTTTATCACGGATTTGCAAATCGTTTTAAAATTAAAATTGTTTTCCAAAATTTATATAGTTTACGCTTTCAAAAGAATGAGGAAGCGATTTAAACGATTCGGCAAAATCGAGGACTATGAACCCTTTCTTTTACTGATTCGCTTAATTCCGGACTTGTTCGTTTGAGAATGTAAATTGTTGCTTTTATAAAATAAATGAAATAGTTTTCAAAAGTTTTGCAGTTTGCGCTTTTAAAAGAATGAGGAAGCGATTTAAACGATTTAGCAAAATCGAGGACTATAACCCCTTTCTTTTACTGATTAGTTTAATTCCGGACTTGTCCGTTTGAGAATGCGAAATGTTATTTTTGGAATATACAATTTTGCACTTTCAAGGAAACGATGAAGAGATTTAAACAATTTAGTAAAACACGTGGTTATGGGACATGTGTGTTTGCTATTTTGGTTAATTCCGGACTCGTTAATTGAAATATTTGTTGTTTGATGATTTTACACTTTCAAGGAAACGATGAAGAGAATTAAACGATTTAGTAAAACTCGTGGTTATGAGACATGTGCATTTGCTATTTTGGTTAATTCCGGACTCGTTAATTGAAATATTTGATGATTTTCGTGTGCTTTCGAGCCACTATGAGGACCTTCGGGTCATATAAGGACCTTCGGGTCAAATACCAGTACCAGACCTTCGGGTCATATGTTGGACCTTCGGGTCATTTGTTGGGCGCCAAAATTATGTTGGGTACTTGGTAGGCTTCGGACATATGTTGATGCACGTGCGGCATAGCTAAAACTCGCCATCTGATGGGATTGATCCAACCTTTTATGTTGATTTTCTAGATTATCTTAATTGTTTTCTAGATATTTGTTGTTTCCAATTATCCGCAGGTAATTGGATATTTGTTGATATGAGTTCTTATTATCGTTTTTGATAATCACATATTTGTTGTTTCTGATTATCGCTTGTGATAATTAGATATTTGTTGATATGAGTTCTGATTATCGTTTTTGATAATCGGATATTTGTTGTTTCTGATTTTCGCTTGTGATAATTGGATATTTGTTGATATGAGTTCTGATTATCGTTTTTGATAATCGGATATTTGTTGTTTCTGATTATTGCTTTTGATAATTGGATATTTGTTGATTTGAGATTTGATTATCGTTTTTGATAATTAAATATTAGTTGATTTGAGATTTGATTATCATTTTTGGTAATTGGATGTGTGTTGATATGAGTTCTGATTATCGTTTTTGATAATCGGATATTTGTTGTTTCTGATTATCGCTTGTGATAATTGGATATTTGTTGATATGAGTTCTGATTATCGTTTTTGATAGTCGGATATTTGTTGTTTCTGATTATCGCTTCCGATAATTGGATATTTGTTGATATGAGTTCTGATTATCGTTTTTGATAATCGGATATTTGTTGTTTCTGATTATCGTTTTTGATAATTAAATATTTGTTGATTTGAGATTTGATTATCATTTTTGATAATTGAATATTTGTTGATTTGAAATTTGGTTATCGTTTTTGATAATTAAATATTTGTTGATTTGAGATTTGATTATCGCTTGAGATAATTAAATATTTGTTGATTTGAGATTTAATTATCGTTTTTGATAATTAAATATTTGTTGATTTGAGATTTGATTATCGCTTGAGATAATTAAATATTTGTTGATTTGAGATTTAATTATCGTTTTTGATAATTGAATATTTGTTGATTTGAGAATTCTGATTATCGTTTTTGAAAATTAGACCTTTTATGTTTTTTGATTACCGTTTTGGTAACTAGATATTTGCGGTTTTGCGATTTGCAAATTGGGTTTTATAATTACCTTTGTTGATAATTAGATTTTGTTGTCTTCTAATTATCGTATCGATAATTAGATATTGCTATTTTGCGATTTCTGTATTCTAATTATCTATTTGATAATTAGATTGTGTTGAGAATTTACGAATTTCTTTTATAAAGTTAAAAGATTTTTTTTGCTGTTTGTGTTCTTGACCTTTATTTTCCTAGCTTAACCGGTTTATGTTAGAAAAATAATTGTTATTGACACCTTTAATTATGAAAATTGCGGGGACGCAATTTCTATAAGGAGGGGAGTCTGTAACAACCCAGGAATTCGTAGCAATTAATTAATGACATTAGATGATTAAATCGTTTGCTAATTTCTATTGGAATTCTATTGGTTTAAAATTCTTTTAAAATTTGTTTAAGCATTATATGGGCTTGATTATCTTGGCCCATGTTTCTGCCGTTTTATCAAAAGAGTGTCATTCCCTTTCTTATTTTGTTCGACCCGATCCCCCCTTCTCGATTCATTCATTCGAAACTAACCTTAAAAACATTCGAACGAGAATAAAAATGGCGGCTCGTATTCATTCCTCTTCGTACCAAACTAGCGCTTGAATAAATCGAAGGCCTCGACTCCTCTAGCTCGATCGAGCGTCGATCTTCAGCCTTGCTTCGTAGATCGATGCTTCTCTGCTTGCGGCTGCTTCGATTCGTGAAAAAGGTGTGTGATTTAAGCGTCACTCACATTTAATTCAAACGTTATCAATTTTCAGCTTGTGATTTCGTGATTACTTAGTTTGTCTGGATTTTGCTGTTGATTTCGTTCTCGTTCTTGTATCATTGACTTGGTTCGATTTCTGGTATTCGACGTCAGCCATACTTGTGCTACCTGAACTAGTTTGCTTCTTTGATTTGCAGTGTCATGTTGTTTAATTACAGTACATTGGTAGTTGAGCTTTGAGTATGTTCATACCTGAACTGGTTTGGATTGCATTTGCAGTTCGCATTGTTGTAGTTTTGAGTTGTTCATAGCTTTGTCAATTTGAAAATCAGGTTACACTGATTTTTTATTGTATAGCCTGGTTCACTGGTCGAGTTCATTTGCATTGTGCATTCACTCTGTTCGGTACATTACTGCTTCCTTTGATCTTTTGTTCACTGTAGTCATTGCATATATGATGGGTATTTTCTTGGTCGAAACTTGTTGATCCATATCTGGACAGGTGCTTTTTGAGTTGCAGTGCATTTGCTCTGTTCAGTTTATACTTGAGGTCTGGATGTTGTTTCTCGGTTTTGAACTTGGTTTTGAATTGGTCTCTCGACTATGAATTATTTTGTGATACTTTTGTTGATATTATTTGGAACTGCTATTCATTTGAACCACTGTCACTTTCGGCCACTTGATGCTGGTATTCATCTGAATGTTTTGTGTTGTTTTACTTTGGGTCTGTTGCACATATAGATTGCAGTTGCATTTGTAGTGAAGTATTCTTTGAGTTTAATCATTCAGTGTAGATGTCTCGACTAGTTGAGACAGTTTGCAAACCTGTTCATTATAGTTTGGTCATACATCATTCGACTCAGGTCATTTTTATGTTCATCTCTGAGCATTTTTGACCTGCTGTATGCACACTGCTCTCACTACTGCCACACACACTTGTGTACCTTTTTCTTTTGACATGTCCATGTTCAAACTGTTGTGATAGTTTGTGTAATATTACATCACTTGTTGTTGCCTCTGTACATCCACATGAATTCGGGTTTTGATTTCTTCATTACTGAGGCTGGTGTTGTTTCTTTGATATTGGGACCTTGTTGGCACTAGTTTGCATTCGTTTTGAGTCAGTTTCATTGGTACCTTATTATGTTGTGCCTTCTGGAGTTTGCATTGTTATTCGAACTGCTGTTTTATGAGCAATTTGTAATTTGTCGAGCATCATTTTTATGCACACATATATATGCTCCATTGCTGTTTCATTTGGTATGTGCATTTAGGTCATGTGGATGGCCAGGCTTTGTATTGGTTTTTTTTTTGTATTCACACTTCATGTTTTAGTTGAGTCTGATTCGGTCTCGACCTGAGCCGATCAATGAAGTGTTGCATTGTATTCATGTTATATGTCCCAGTGTATTTACTTGTGTACATTGTAGTTTTCATTACACTGTATATTCATCATGGCAATTGTTCATGTGTCTGCACATCTGAAGTATTCACTGACCTGAGTGTTGCATTGGTTATCCACTTGATACTTGAGTCTTTAATTGGTCTTCAGTTCGACTTTGACTTGGTGATACTAGTGACCATTTGTTGTGTTTTACCTCTGACTGATTTACACTATCTTTGGTTTCACTGCATAGTCATGTGTCTGGTCCATTTTGATGTTGGATTCAGTCTTGTACTACTTGAGTCTGCACTTGCACTGTCTCTGACCTTTTGGCACTTATGTTGCATTTCATTCTGTTGTTGGTTGGTCAACACTTATTGTTGTTGTCACTGCACAGTGCACTTAGTCTCCTTTATGTTGCATAGCTTGTTCTTTGGTGTTGAACATTTGCGTCTGAAGTTTTCACTGCAACCTTTGTCTGCATATCGCGTTGTTTCACTGATGCATTCATTTGCACATCACTTGGTTGCCTCTTTTATTGCCTGTTCTTCGAGACATGTTGTCTAGTACACTTGTAGTCTTCATATTTGTTTCTAACCATTCTTTGTGCTACCTGACTGGAATGGATGTACACTTGTGATCTTGTGGTGGCTGCATTTTTGGTTACAGTTGCCCTTGTTGTTTTGCATTGCATTGATGAAAATGGATTATTTTTCTAACTACACTTGAGTTGAATCCGGTATTCGGGTTTGACCTTGTGTTCGTTTGTTAATTTTCATTGTGTACAAACGTGCACATTGTCCATGTCTGTCCACTTTGACCACTGAGGCCGTGGCATTAATATTTGAATCTTCATTGATTTTGGTTCGTTGATCTTTTGTGTACATCATCACTGTAGTGGCAAGGCAGTGCACGCAAGCGTGTACTGCAGCCACACGGTATTGCTTTTATTGATATTCAAATTGCTTTTGATTTATGGATCTTTTGCGTATTTCCATATGCCATAGTGGCGAGGCAGTACACGTGTGCGTGTACTGCAGCCTTACCCGTGTTGACCTTTTAATTGATGTTTCAATTGTTTGAATTGTTTCGTGTGTCCAATTCAATAATTTGAATTTGTTGATTTGTTGTTTAACACCGTTATGTGTTATATTTACCGTTATCTGATTTCTTTATTTAAGAATCGGATAGGTAAATTTATTGTGACTGTCGTCTATTTGATTATTTAATTATTATTGCTTCTGCGCATTAATAACTGAGTTTGAATTAGACTGACCCGTGTATTATTTTCTTTTGAATGTAATACTCGGGTCAGACCGAGTATTTCAGGTTGTAGATTTTTAGCTTTGGGTTGCTGCTTGAGCTATGAAGTCACTTCATACCTTTTGGAGTAGTCATCGTCATTTTATAGTAGTCAGTGTATTTGTATAAGATGTTGTATATTCATGTATATTATTCACGATAATGAACTTGTGTACGTAACTTCTAGAGTCGACAGATGTAGTTGTATTATATGTATTGTATCACATGTATATCAACTGACTTCAATTATATATATATATATATATATATGAGACTTTTGATTATCTGTGTTCCGCATTTAGCTTGTCTCTATTATTATTATATATATTATCCTAAACTATTATGAACCATCGTAGTTAGTTTTATACTGAAATTGGGTATGTCGATGGAGTAAATAAATAAGAGATGAAAAATTAAAAATATATACCACTCCTATCGAGATAACCAATACAAGTGTAAGGCCTAACTACGGATGGCCGCTCCTATCCAGCCTTATTCTTCATAATAACGGACAGTATTTCTTTTAATACTCTTTGTTATTGTGAGCATAGAGGTGGGGCGTCACATATATATATTCATTCATTATGCATTTATTACATATTACTTATATATATATATATATGGTTGTATATGAATGGATGTTGGACATATGGGTAGATGATGATTGGAGCATGCATGTAGAACTAATAGTTTTATTTAGGTTTTTGCATACATATGGTTGCATGGCATACACATATTTGCATAACAGTAGGCCGACTGTATCAATGGACCGCTACCTTTTTGCATTAGATAAGTTCATATGCATTTCACGTTGCATAAAGTCATAGTTTGCATTATATAAATCTATGAACAATGGCTACGGTGTTTAAGTAGATGATTGTACATTTGAAATCCTTTAAGAGGGGAAAATGTAACACCCACGTAATTTTTAAGAAAAAATTAAATTAAAATGTTAATAAGGACAAAAATGTAAATACATAAAAGGATGAAATGGTAAATTTTTAAAAATGAAGGAATTTGAAAAATCTGACTTTTACATTGTATCAAGTAGATTTTCTAGCCCAAATTCGTATATAATTTATTAGAAACAGCAATCGTACGGAATCGATACGGAATGTTTATTGTAGTACGCATTTTACATTTTGCACATATTTTGAGAGTAAGATTAAAGATTAAAGAAAGAGTTAAGAAGACTTATTTGTTAATAAATAATTTGAAAATGTGTAAGTTGACTATAAGAAAGAAAAAAAATATAATGATGAGTATACATTTAGAAAGAAAATAATGAAAGACAAAAGCATGAGTGGCACAGTGGTAAGATATGTGCATTCCAAACTAGTGATTAAGGTTCAAGTCTTGCAAAGTATATTTTTTTATGAGCACACTTCAACTATAAATAAATGTATAAGAAGGTAAAATACAAACATAAAATAAGTATGTAAACAAACATATTAATTAATTGGGGTATTTATTACCAAAAACAAAAAGTTCATATGTTTATGAAACATTGATTAAAAGAAGAGAACGAATATGTGTCAGCTTATTCACATATATATGTAGGATTCTCTTCCAGGTTTAATAATTCAAATGTGATTATGTATTACTAATTAACGGTAGAAAAAATAAAATTATGTATAAATACATATAGTTTTGTGTGTGTGTGTATATATATATATTTATTTACTTATGCTTAAATGGTTAGCAACAAATGTTTCTAAATGTATAAGTTAATTGGTTAGGAAGATATAAACTAAGATGTAATTGACTAATTAAATTAAGGAGGATTTAATATCAATTAAAAAGGGTAACATTTATGTGAATTAGGGAAGCTAATTAATTCCGATCAATTCCAAAATTGATTGCGTAGTTAGATAGTAAAGAATATGGTCAGTTATACACCCATGTGTATGTTTGATACGAATTAATTGATTTATTAATAGACTAAATTAAAAGCTTTAACATGTACATACTTTATTTAGAAAAGTGTCTAAGTTCAAAGTATCTTATTCAACGCCCCTAATTAATTCTCTCCACCTGAAGCAATTATCCAGTGACATATATGAATTTACAAATCCTATAAATTCAGCCTAAATCTAACCTAATTCTCATTCTAGAAACTATTCTCTATTCTATTCCCTATTCTAGTTTCTCTTCCTCTTCTAAATTTTCATCTTCTTCATAAAATAAATAATATACAAAGTAAATAAAGTTAGAAGCAGATTGGTAAATAGCAAAGAGGCTTGAAAAGGAGGAGTGAGGTACGCTTATATGCATTGCAAGGATTCAGGTGAGTGGAATCTAAATTCTCAAAGCAAAATTTTAATATTTAGATTCAGATCTTCTTCTGCTTCTTCTGATCTAAAATCTATTCTAATTTTCATCTTTATTTTTATCTCTAATTTCAGGCATAATTAAGATTCCTCTTAGATCAAAATTATAAATTGGTTAATTTGGAATTAGATAAAATGTTGACTTGGTTTATATTAAATTTTGGTTAAAATGAATAGATCCTTGGAACTCTAAAATAGATCCAAACAAATCAAAGGAAATTATTTATAAACCTTACAAGAAGAAGAACGTGGACTTAAAAATTAGGATTGGTGAATAAAATAAGGGACAAATGAAATTAAATGAAATAGATAAGATCCTCACTTTTTAATTGTTTGTAAATCAGAAAAAGGACGGCGACTGTTTTTAACACGGCTCCAATATAAATATAAGAAACATATTAGCCTAATTATGTTATTAGGCTAACTTATGGATGATTTCAGCCTATATATATATATATATATATATATATATATATATATTTGTGAATGAATCCTCCTGTGAAGTTAATGGGCTAAACAAAAAGTTTATGCACTTAGATTTCATACCAGTATGCATTTGGCGGGCCAGGTTGTGTTTTCTTTTACCTGTAGGTATTTGGCAGTCCAGTTTAAGTTTTCTTATACCAGTAGGCATTAGGCACTCCAGGCTACGTTTCAATACTTGTAGGCATCAGGCGGTCCAGGTATCGTTGCGGAACCTATATGTATTAGGTGGTCCAGTTTTGGGTTTTTATGGGATATTATTTGGTACTTCACAGTGCAGACACAAGGCGGCACACTGGCAGAGTTCACAACGTAGGCATTAGATAGTCCGTTATGGGATACATGATGTAGGCGAAAGGCAGTCCATCATGTTTGTGGGATTTTTTCTGTTGGCTATGATGTAGGCATTTGGTGGTCCAGGTTATACCTATAGGCATTTTGCAGTCCATCAGTTGAAACCGAGGGTACGTTGATAGAAGTCCAGTCTAGCGGTGTTCACACAATATTATTGCGGAACCGGAGTAGACATATGAGACATTTGGTCACTGTACGACTAGAGAAGGGTATCGGTTGTTTTCGATGATCCCTTGGGTAGGCTTCCTCGCATGTTCTTCTCGTAGTTTTAATGTAGATAGGTAAGGATAGTAGTTCTGACAAGCCGATTTATGTTTTGACGACTTTGGTTTGACCTTTTCGGTAGGACCTACATTAGAGCTTATTCTTATTAGGAATTATATCTAAGACTGACACTCGTATTATTCCAACTTTATGAAGTATGGTGCAGCTTTGGCTCTAGATGATTTTCTTTTCTTTTCAGTTTAGCTTCCATTCACTAGACTTTATTTATGACCATTCATATTTTTCTCACCCAAAGAGGACAGGGTTGATTCTTATTGAGTTGCTAAGCTTAGGCGATTTTATGGAGTTTGTGGATTTACTCCATTATCACGTATTCCAGCATTTTTACCTTCAATACCCTTTTCTTTTCTATTAAAAGGGACTCTAGACTTTTGTACTCTAGTGTTTTATTTTAGTACTGATACTATTTGAGACTTTGGTATTTTTATCAGTGACCGTTGCATTAAATTTGAGATTATGTCTTTTAAGCACTATATGTTTCCGTTGTGATTACTCATTTACACTTTTATACAGATGCCTTAGTCTACTTATGCTACTTGGTTGGTTTTTTCTTTACTTACCCAACGACCCGTATTCCTAGTCATGGCCTATTTAGGGATGCCTAGGGTTGCAAGTTGTTACAATGAGGTTGCCCCAAGTTAGGTATACTAAACCAATATATATAAACCTTCTGAACCATGCATCTGTAATTATATATATGTATGTATGTATACATACACACGTATATATGAATGTATATATAAATCACTTGAACTATATATTAATATATTTGCATAATATATTTCGTCCACTATTCGGCAACCCCAAGTCGGACATACTGAAACTATACATATGCTTAAATTGCATATCGATAAATCATGTCGAATTTTCATTAGTTACAAAAGCGACCTATTAATAGACATAACTATATTATGGACTCCCCTAAAAACCAACACCTCAAAAAAACTTGGCTTGAAGGTCCTATCGCAGCACCCGTCCATGCAACGCAACCATATATGACATTCTTTAGATTGGCATCCTAGTCTCTCTCCGCCTCTGCTTCGAAACTGCATCTGCAAGTCGTGACTCTCAATGGTAAAACGGATTTCTTGCACCAATCAGTAGCCCCAAGGTAGATGTACGAAAATTTTATATAAATGCTATAAATCGCATATCAATAATTATATATAATTTTCCATGCATCTCGCAATAACCTCAAGTCGAATATACCAAAATTATATTTATACACATAGACATATATAAATCACTTAAACTATATGTATGTGCACACACACACACACACACACACACACACACTTATATATAACCAGTCAGACTATATGTAACTAATAAACACATATCATGCACATTTACATACAAAAAGGAAATACACAACTAAAGTTACAAATCTATCATCTCGATATCAACAACAATTCAGACATACAACCATATAAACAATTCAACAACATTGCATCTTATTTAGGAACCAATCAAACAATTATATCTTCTTTGTATTATTTTATAGAAGTCTCAAACTTATATAAAATAATATACTTGCCTATCATTTAAACTATAGCTTATGTTCACCCAATTCTTCTATTTAATTTAAGTTTAGCTATTAATAAGACCTCAAAATATTATATAGCTTATGTATATAATCCATGTACATATGTATACACATATAACTCAAACCAATCCTTACAGTGCGAAGATAATAAATAATGTTATTACACTATTCGAGATTTTATAACCTTAAACAAGCCTTATTAAATAATACTATACTTCTTTGAAAGTTCTAACTTGAAACCACCTTTATAGAAATTCACTAGTTAGTTAATTATTCATTTAAACTATAATAAACCTATATCAAGGCTAGATGAAATTCAAAGCCATTTTTAATACAAGTTTAACCTGCCTATATCATTATTTTACCCTTGCAGCTTATTTTAAAGGCAATACTTCTAATTTTTTATTCGTAATAGAATATATATAATATTTCTATCATTAATATAACGACAATTAGAGTTTAATTAATTTTTAACCATATTTTAAATTGATATCAACTCCATCTAACTCTATTCAATATGAATAGAACATAATATATATATATATATATATATATATATATATGATATTTTAACTCGTTAACCTGAATATCAGCAATAAAATATATAATGATCTTTCTATTGCTAATAGAACCATAAATTGAATTTTAATTAATTTATAACCACGGTTATAAATTAATATCGACTCCATCTAAATGTATTCAGTATACATACAACACAGTATTTATATATATAGTATTTCAATAAATTCTCCTGAACGTTGCAACAAAAGGACCATTTAATGCGTTTAAAAACCGCTATAAAAGGCTATGGTAGCGTTTTTACAAACGCTGTATATGAACATGTTGTAATAAGTCAGGAACCTATAATAGCAAAATAAAAAACTTGTGATAAACGATGTTAAAAAGGACCTTTGATAGCATTTTCAAAACATAGCGAAATGATTTCTGAAGATGTGTTTAAAATGCTATCAAAGGCTCATTATTACAATGACATGCAGATATACAACTTTCAAAAAACACTATGACTTCCTTTAACAGCATTTCTAAAACCCTGTTACTGCCATTAACAGCGTTTTTCAAATGCTATTTTAATCCTTTGATAGCGCTTTTCAAATGCTATTAAAATCTTTAATTGCACGCTACTAAAAATCATTTTTGTACTACATACATATCCATTATCACACTATAATCGATAGATTTACATAAACACAATGTAACATTTCACACAATCATATAGATCACATTAAACCAAAAATAACTAACCATTCAATATTCATACAAAATAATGCATAGTATGATATAAATTTTTATGAACAGTACATTAAAAGTGTAAATAATACAAGTGATAAAATACCGTACTACACATGATGATTAAATATGGAAGCCAAAAAAGGTATTACATCAAAAGAACTTCAAATCACTAAAATATCGCAGCATGTTGCCATTTGTACGTACCATAGACATGTAATTACCTATGAAAAAGAAATTTAACAATTAGAAATTTTAAAATATATCAAAAAACAAGTAAATGGACTTAGTTAGCTTGGTTAATTATTATAGACTTAGATAATTTTTATAAACCTAGTTAATTTTAATAAAAATTAGTTAACTTAGTTAAATTTAATCAATTTATATAAACTTAATTAATTTATATAAACTTAATTAACTTAGTTAATTTTGTAAACTTTAGTTGATTTATTTAAACTTAATTAACTCGGTTAATTTTATAAAATTTATTTAATTTATATATATATGGAACAGATGAACTATAACATATGGAATTTTCTAAAATGGATGTAAATTTTATTTTAAATACTTTATTCAACAATTGTGTGTCTATTGTTATAAACTTATTAAGTTTTGTAAAACTTAGTTAAACTTCATAACTTATTTAATTTTTAAAAAACTTAGTTTACTATTATTATAAAACTTAATTAATTTTATAAAACTTAATTAACTTACTTAATTATTTTAAACTTGGTTAATTTTTATAAAACTTAGTTAACTCGGTTAATTATTGTAAAAATGAAAATTTTTATAAAACATGGTCAATTTTTATAACAATTTAACAAAGATTTCAAAATAGAGAACACAATTTCTATAAAACTTAATTTTATTTTTCTTAGTTAATTTTTATAAACTTAGTTGATTTTAATTATAATAAAACTTAGTTAATTTATATAAACTTATCAATTATTTTATAAAATTTAGTTAACATAGTTTTTTTTTTATAAAACTTAAGTTGATTTAATTAATTTTTATAAGACTCGCTATTTTATGAACATAGTTAATTTTCATAAATTTTAGTTAACATAATTAAAATTTTATAAATTTAGTTAATTTTTTATAAAACTTAACTAACTTAGTTAATTTTATATAATTTAGTTAATTTTCTTAAACTTACTTAACTTAGTCAAATTTGTCTCAAATTTAACATTATAAATAAATGCAATACATATTAATTGAATGCATAAATGCATCCATCCTAGTTTGAGTTCTAGTTTAAACACAATAAATGAATAAAAAAATAACTCTTTGATGAAGGGAAATAGTTAGAGGATACCTTTGTAAGCATAAAATCTTTAATTGAATACTCATCAGGAAAACATCTAGAAGATTATCAATTATGACCGTAGCTGTAATACATATTAATGGGTAATTAATGGAGAAACCTACAGATTTAGAAGGTCAAGCAAATTGGATCAACAACATCCACTGTGTATTCTCATGTATAGTGTGACAAGGGTTCATAGAATAGTAATTATTTCATGTCGATGACAATATGTTTCAGACATTAAATTTAAGAGATAAGTTTCTGATTGTAGTAATCGAAGCAAAATGTAAGAATGCACTGTACTATTTTCGGTTCTATTCTAATCAAGTATGAGTATTATGAATTAGTCTTAGATATGTAGTTGGTAGTTATACAAAATAAATAGAAGGCATGATATATTTGTTATGACCCATTATATTTCTAAGGAAGGACAATCGTGGATCCTAATGGGTGACAGAAATGCATAATTGCAAATTAAGGACATTGTTAACTTGCATATTATGATGCAAACATTGTAATATTGATCAAGTGAAATAATATAGTATGAAATTGTAAGTATGAATTATAAAATGCTTCGACAAAGTTGTGCGTTCTTATCTCTAACTGCATCTCGGCTACGCGTCGTGCATGTCTCAGCATCACGCTTATCTCTAGTTGCAATAAGCCTCACTTTTGCTGCATATCATTTGCACTTTTAGTTTTAGTTTTAGTTCAATCGATTTTCTACTTTTCTAGCTTTCTTATTATTTATTCCACATACTTATTAACATTATGCTGCCAGAACTATGCATAATATTTCGTACAAGTTTTCTTAGCTTGATTTCGCTGCTCTGTCCATACTACTCTGTCCATGTTCATGTTCACCTTCTCTCTTATTCCATTTGTCTTGCTTGTCAACGAGACATTTGTTACATTCTCATATTTGTCTGATGATTTATCTTCTGTTGTGCCTCATCGCTCTAGAATGCATATTGTTCTTTGCTGCTTCTCCATTACTCTAGAATGCATGTACGTGGATATGAAAATGCATATTCTATGCTACTTCAAAAAGTTGTGTATTAGGATATGAAAATACATATATTACTAGGACTTGATTGTTTTTCCATTACTTCAAAAAGTACACTTTTGCAACTATTCTATAGCTGGTTAGATATACTAAATCTGATATATATTCTAAATATCCCGTGTCAAATTGAAATATACAAAAATGGATCTCATAAGTAAAGAGTTGATGAGTTACTTATCTTTTAGAAGGGAGTAAATAAGGACAGGTGTTAGCACCAGAATTGGTCACTAACACCCTTAAGAGAGATTGTGTAGAGAGATTAATGAAGAAAGTAAAGTTAAACAGAGAACGGTACGTAAATTTAAATGCAGAAAAAATGAACACCAGATTTATAGTGGTTCGGCGTAATTGCCTACGTCCACTTTGAAGTAGATCTTTATTGCTTCTCTTGATAATCGATTACAGATACAATCCGTATATCAATTACTTAAATACAATTGCTAAGCAAAAAAGATAAATCTTGAATGAGTCTTGAATGCAGCAGAGTCTCCTCGGTGTTCTCGAAAAAGGTCTCTTTCACTATACCCCTGCCTCTCTATTTATAGACGAAGATGGATTGGACTTCCCTGGTGGGCCTGGTAGCTAAATATCTCGGCCCAAGAAGAGTGAGTTCTGTGTGCCGATCCATAAATGCCGAACGGCAAAATGTCGAATGATATCTTCATGCCGAACGAAGTGATGTGATGAGTGGAGAGTGCAGCCCGAGCAATAATCGAAGCCGGTCGAGATTGGATGAATGCCGAACACCTTTAGATGCCGACCGATCTCGAATGCGAAACAAGGCATGAATGTCGAACACCTCTGGATGCCGAACGATCTCGAATGCCGAACAAGGCATGAATGTCGAACACCTCTGCATGCCCAACGATCTCGAATGCCGATCGAGATTTATGCCGAACCGGGTTGAGTGCCGAACAAGGTCTGGATGCCGAGCAGTATGGAATGCCGAACGACTCTGCCATACTGAACGTCCATAGATGCCGAACGACACTTAATGCCGAACGATATGCAATGCCGAACGCTCTTGAATGCCGAACGTCCCTGGAAGCCGATCGAACTTGAATGCCGAACGAACCATTTGTGCCGAACGAACCTGGAAGCCAACCAAGTATGTTGTGCTGAACGCTCGGGATGCCGAGCGGTATGCAAATGCCGAGTGCCTAGTTGCTTGGTCAAATCTCCAGGTAACAACAGGTCCTGCAAATTCTTTTGGTGGAGTACTAATCATTAATAATTCTTTAAAGTTATTTATGCCTAATTTTGGCACAAATAAATTTGATCAAAGATGTGGCACATCCAATAATTCTTTCTTTTTCAAACTAACTTCCTCCATTGTCACTCTATTTAGAAAATCATAATATGCTGTATCTGCACTATAAATTAGAGGTGGCATGCAACTCATCATTTTCAAAATTCCATCCGCAACCTAAAATTTAACCAAAAAAAATAAATTTATGGATCATCCAATAAGAAGAATAAATTTTGTGTTTTCAATTACTTACTTGATCAACATTGATTTCTTTGTGCTGATAGTCATGGACTGCAAACTCAATGCAGCAGTCAAATTTTAAACTATCATTTTGAAGCTTAGGAAAGAAATGGAGATGAGAAGGAAAAGCAACGAACTACAGATAGATTGCTCATTTATAAACTTAGTTAATTTTAACAAACAAACCTAGTTAACTTAGTTAAATGTTTGCAAGACTTGGTTAACTTTTATAAAACTTAGCTAACTTCTATGAAACTTAGTTTTTTCATGAACTTAGTTAACTTTTTTGAAACATAATTAATTTTCTAAACTTGGTTATTTTTATAAACTTTTGAACTTTTATAAAACTTGATTAACATATTAATTTTTATAAAAAATAGTTAATTTTTATAAATATAGGTAATTTTTGTACAACTTAGCAAACTTAGTTATACTTTTATAAAACTTGGTTAACCTTAATAAAATTTAGTTATTTTTATAAACTTAGTTAACATTTTTGAAACTTAACTAATTTTTATAAACTTACTTATATCTATAAACTTCTTTAATTTTAAAAAAAATTGAAAAACTTAATAATTCTTATAACTTTAGTTCATTTTTGTAAAAATTAGCTAACATAGCCAAATGTTTACAAAATTTGGTTAACTTTTATAGAAATTAAATAACTTTTATAATACTTAATTATTTTTATAAACTTTTTTGACTTTTTTAAAACTTAATTAATAGTATAAACTTAGTTATTTTCATAAACTTTTTAATTTTATAAAACTAAATTAACTTAGTTAATTTTTGCAAAAGTTAGTTAATTTTGTAAATTTTATTAATTTTTATAAAAATTAGCTAATTTATTTAAATATTTATAAAACTTGGTTAATTTTTATTAATATATTTACTTTTTATAAAACTCGGTTAACTTAGTTAATTTTTATAATGCTTAGTTGATTTTTAGAAACTTATTTAAATTTTCAACTTACTAAAAGACCTTATACATAGAAAAACAAAATTGTCTATTTTGTGGAAAACTAATTAATACATATTTCTATGATTGACCATATAATCTTCCATATCAGTATATTCATTTTAAAGCCATTCTCCATGTATTTTAAACCTAATAGCATTCATTTTAAGCTAATTAACAGGTTTTCTATTAAAATTGATTTTCAAGTTATTTTATATAATTAAATTTTTTCTTTCTACAATTGTATTTTGTTGACATATGTTATCCCATTTTTTGGTCAAAACTAGGATATCCATGTTGTGTGTGTTTCCACCACGACCGGAGCAAAAAGAAGCAAGCAAGCATACATAAGTCAAGAGTTTCACTCAAAGTTCACATATAAAAGTTCATTCGGCGCTCCAACACTCAAGCCCATTCGGCGTCTACAACATATGGTTCATTCGGTAATCATCACCAGAGTCATTCGGCATATCTTGAATAAGGCTTTATTCGGCAGCGTCATCCGGCATTCCCAGTGCCAAAGTACATTCGGTATTCATTCATTCGGCAGTATGAAGCAGAGCCTCATTCGGCATTTAGAGTTTCGGATCTCATTCGGCCAAACATGCCTCCAAACTCACCACCGAACCAAGCTCCACCGGTCCACTCCTTTCCTACCACCGAACCATCCCCTACCTATCACTACCGAGCCATGCTATCACCGGACCAAACCCACCATCACCGGTCCAAAATCCAACGAACCATCTCATCCTTCATCCTCCTACCAAACCCAAGCTCCACCGGTCCACTCCTTTCCTACCACCGAACCAGGTGACCACCGAACCGAAGCTTCTCCATCCTTCTCTCCAAGCATAGCCGAACCAAGGAATGCCGAACCAAAGTTTCCAGTCCAGATTGCTTCAGCCCAAGCCCACCAGCAGCTATAAACATCCAAGACCCCTGGCCCCAGCCTCACTCTATAAATAGAGGGGCAGGGGTACAACAACTGGGGACAAGTTTGAGAGCTCAAGCTTGGAAGGAACTCTCAAACAACTTTAGATACTTGTAATCAAAGCTTTGTACTTGTAATCTAAAGAAAAAAGGAGAATAACATATAAAGTGGACGTAGGCACGTTCTGGCCGAACCACTATAAATCTGTGTGTCTTTTACAGTTTAGTCCCTGCTTTTTATATATTTGCATAAATCACCCAAATCACTAAATACAACATAAAATCAACCAACTCATATGACTTTGGGTGTTTGCGGCCATTTTTTACGCAAACATTTTGGTGCTTTCACTGAGAAGAACCAGCTCCCGCTACATCGGATAGAAGTTGAATTTGAAAATCTAAGAGTTCAGATCTAAGAGTTATGACGAGACAAACAAGTAGAAGGCAAAGGCCAGAGAGAAGTGAACACCAAGGAAGTCAAGAGGCTTCCTCAGGAGGGAATCAAGCGTCGATCTTCATCACTAGGGATGAGATGGAGGCCATGATGAGAAGACAAGAAGAGATGATCCAGAACTTACTTCAACAAATTGGGCAAATTGGAGCACAAATCCAAGGAGCAACTGGGGTTCAGAACGGGGCAGGACCATCTGGCGCAGCACCAGAGCTAGGGGGCACTCACGCAGAGCATGTTGATCCGACCCCGGGAAGTGAGATGGGGGCATCCGAACCACCTGGTAGCAATAGAGGAATGAACGTTCAGCCAGGGAGGCATACACATGAAAACTCCCGCGGACTTGGGGGGAAGGTCGAAGACAGTGAACGAGGACTACAGCTTGGAGACAATGACAGATTAGCAGAGATGGTTAGAAGAGCTATGAGAGGCGGTTTAGTAAACAAAGACTTGGAAGATGTAAACAGGAGTCCTTTTTCTTCTGCGATTAGGATGGCTAGGAACCCACCAGAATTCAAGCTACCATCATTGGACATGTACAACGGGAAAACGGACCCCACGGTCCATCTAACGAAGTATATGAGACATATGGAAGTGCTGGGGGCATCAGAGGAGGTTATGGCCCGGTGCTTTCCACTGTATTTGACGGACATTGCAGCGTTATGGTTTAGGCAACTGGAGAGCGGCTCCATAGGAACATGGGCAGATTTAACTGAGAGATTCATGAGGCAATTCAGGGTTCATATTGCGAGACCCAAGAATGTAATGACTTTGGCAACCTTGAAACAGAAAACTGGAGAGACTTTGAGGAGCTTTCTAACGCGATTTAATGCGGCGGCAGCATCAGTGGATCGACCAGATCCATCTATGGTCATGATGGCGGCTGTATCTGGAATAGCTGGTAATACAGAGTTCAAGAATTCATTAACCAAGGACCCGCCTATGAATCTGGGAGAGTTCTATCATGAGGCTGAAAATTTTCTGCGTTTGGAAGATGCTAGTGCAGAAAGAGAGGAAGAAGATGACGTTTACGTAATCAAGAGCGGAAACCCACCTGGAAAGGGTGCGGAGACTAGCAAAGGAAAAAGAAAGGCTGAGGATAATGATGACAGGACAAAGTGGCTACGAAGAGAACCACGCTTCACCACCTATTCAGAGCTGAATGAGAGTTTGGAACGGAATTATCAGGATACCAAGGGGCAGGTTCCGTATCGTAGACCAATGCGAAGGGATCCAACCTCTGACGAAAGAAAATCAGATAAGTTTTGTGTATTTCATGAATTGAATGGTCATAACACTAATGATTGTAGGCATTTGAAGGACGAGGTAGAAGGGCATATCAGGAACGGTATGCTCCTTCAGTACGTGAGGAGGCGAACTCCAGCGGTGGAGCCAGAGCGACCATCCTCTGCGTCAGCTAGAGGTGACCCTGGATCAAGGCACCATTTGATTATCCATTGATTTCTTGATTAAAATAACGATGAACAGGTCGTAAGCTTCCACTAACGCAATTAAATCGTTTACACATGTACGAGATCGCGAACGATCTACAGGCATGCTCTGAATGATCATTGACTGCTTCGGAGTGGGAACTTACACTTTGACATCCTTGCTTTGCTTTTGTTTCGATTTGAACATTTGAATTCTTCCTGTTTGGACATTTCTGCTGTAAGGTACTATTGCTTTAACATTTACAATTCTATGAAAAAATTATTTACTTGTATGCCCGTTGGATCGCGAACGGTCCACGAGCACCTATTGCATGGCAACGAACTGCCGAAGTCTTTGATTCGAAAAATTCCCCCAAACAATGACTCCAACACTGATAATATTAAGTCCCCCCCCCCCCCCCGGGCACACTCATTCGCCTCGAACGGCACCCGACTTCGAACAGTCACAATTCGTCTCGAACGGCACTCGACTTCGAACAGTCACAACTCGCCTCGAACGGCACCCGACCGCGAACGGTCACAAACTCGCCTCGAACGGCACGACTCGCCTCGAACGGCACAACTCGCCTTACCTCAAATGGCTCGATCGCGAACGGTCGTCATTTGAGGTCCGCCACCTGATCACTGACTGTTACGCCTTACCTCAAATGGCTTGATCGCGTACGGTCGTCATTTGAGGACCACCACTTGACCGCGCACTGTCGCACTTTACCTCGAATGACTCGATCACGAACGATCGTCATTTGAAGTTAAGCGCTTGACCTTGAACGGTCTCCACTCGACCGCGCACTGTCGCATTTTACCTCGAATGACTCGATCCCGAACGGTCGTCATTTGAAGTAAAGCGCTTGACCTTGAACGGTCACATTTCACTGCAGATGACTCGATCCCGAACGATCGACGCACGGATTTATGCGCTTGACCGCGCACGGTCGCGCTTCACCTCAAATGACTTGATCACGAACGATCGTCATTTGAAATTAGGCGCTTGACCATGAACGGCCGCGCTTCATCCCAAATAGCTCGATCCCGAACGGTCGTCATTTGGGGCCATATAAAATATCAAGCTCTTTACAGGTTGTCAACAGGATACGAACATCCAGCTCATGGCATTACAAAACACGCCTTCCTACCGCAAGGCATATTTTGGGGGGCAAAGTGTTATCCCATTTTTTGGTCAAAACTAGGATATCCATGTTGTGTGCGTTTCCACCACGACCGGAGCAAAAAGAAGCAAGCAAGCATACATAAGTCAAGGGTTTCACTCAAAGTTCACATATAAAAGTTCATTCGGCGCTCCAACACTCAAGCCCATTCGGCGTCTACAACATATGGTTCATTCGGTAATCATCACCAGAGTCATTCGGCATATCTTGAATAAGGCTTCATTCGGCAGCGTCATCCGGCATTCCCAGTGCCAAAGTACATTCGATATTCATTCATTCGGCAGTATGAAGCAGAGCCTCATTCGGCATTTAGAGTTCTGGATCTCATTCGGCCAAACATGCCTCCAAACTCACCACCGAACCAAGCTCCACCGGTCCACTCCTTTCCTACCACCGAACCATCCCCTACCTATCACTACCGAGCCATGCTATCACCGGACCAAACCCACCATCACCGGTCCAAAATCCACCGAACCATCTCATCCTTCATCCTCCTACCAAACCCAAGCTCCACCGGTCCACTCTTTTCCTACCACCGAACCAGGTGACCACCGAACCGAAGCTTCTCCATCCTTCTCTCCAAGCATAGCCGAACCAAGGAATGCCGAACCAAAGTTGCCAGTCCAGATTGCTTCAGCCCAAGCCCACCAGCAGCTATAAACATCCAAGACCCCTGCCCCCAGCCTCACTCTATAAATAGAGGGGCAGGGGTACAACAACTGGGGACAAGTTTGAGAGCTCAAGCCTGGAAGGAACTCTCAAACAACTTTAGCTACTTGTAATCAAAGCTTTGTACTTGTAATCTAAAGAAAAAAAGAGAATAACATATAAAGTGGACGTAGACACGTTCTGGCCGAACCACTATAAATCTGTGTCTTTTACAGTTTAGTCCCTGCTTTTTATATATTTGCATAAATCACTAAATACAACATAAAATCAACCAACTCATACGACTTTGGGTGTTTGCGGCCATTTTTTACGCAAACAACATATAATCAAAATATATGACGAAACAACAAACGTAAATAGTGGCTGATGTTAATTATATGATTATAGGATAAGATACACAGGATACTAGCAAATTCCATTCTTTTAAAACCGTTATGTATCTATTGCTACTGACATATAATTTTAGAAGATGGTATTAATCTATTAGTTTTACAAACCACAATACTATGAGAATTTAATAGAATATTTTTACATCCTAGATTATTATAAGATTGTTTAGGCAACAATAACTAACAGTGAACAAGTTTATAAGAAAATTTGTTTTAATATGATGGAAGAGCTGAAAAGGGTAAGAGAAAAATAGACTCGTATAGATATGCAGACAGGGCAAGTAATACAAATGCTTTATGTGTCATGGAACGCCTTTCATAACTACGCTTGTTTGGATCATCTGTATTTTCAGT
Source organism: Allium cepa (assembly GCA_030765085.1). Classification (NCBI taxonomy): domain Eukaryota; kingdom Viridiplantae; phylum Streptophyta; class Magnoliopsida; order Asparagales; family Amaryllidaceae; genus Allium; species Allium cepa. Next base: position 675,065,386 of record CM060943.1, on the reverse strand, counting down.
TTTTGTACAATTTGAAAGCAACAGGTGTAATCTAGTTAATTCTTATAAACTTAATTACTTTTTATAAAACTTTGTAAATTTGGTCAAATTTTATATAATTTAAATAATCTTTATTAACTTAATTAATTTTTATAAAACTTAGTTAAATTTTATAAACTTGGTTAAATTACATAAACTTAGATAACATAGTTATTTTTTATAAAACTTAGTTAATTTGGTTAATTTTTTATAAAAAAAGTTAACTTTTAAAAACTTAATTATTTTTAAAATTTTATTTAATTTTTATGAAACTTATATAACATAGTTAATTTTTATAACACTTAATAAAAATTTGCAAGATAATTTTTGATCAAACCAAATCATATAAGGAAAACAATGTTAAAATAAAATTTAACATCATAGATTGAAAACTATATGTTAAATAAAATACATAAACAATCATATAATATATTTATACTGAACTGCATTGCTAGCAATAAACGCCTAGAAACTTGTTCAATATATATGTATAATAATTGTTCAATATATATGTATAATAATTTTGTAGCTAAAAAGTAATTCAAATTTTTTTTAGCTAAAACAATACAATAGTGCACCTGTCCAAGAATATGTGCACTAGAATGCCAAAAAGTACCACATCCTTCATTGCTATCAAACTTAAATAACTTCAGTTCATAATCTTCCTCTAATGGCTTGAAAAGTCAAAGAGATTACCATTAACCTACAAGTTAAATAAATCAGTAAAATTAGACAGATACATAAACTTTCAAATATAATTTCAAAAGCAAAGTACTTAGAAAATCAAAGCGATGAATATACTGAATGGCAATAAATTATTCTAAGCATATATATTTTTCAGAATAAGTAAGCACAGATTCAGGTTGTTGATAAGATGTTAAGAAAAATTTAAGAGTGGGATCATAATAAAATGCTTTACAAAGTATGCCAAAAAGATCTGTCAGAAGTGGGCATGGCCATGTGTGATTTGTTGGTATATTTTCAGTTTCATATATATGTAATTTATATTAATAGTGAAAAGAATGTCGCTCTGGCCCTATCTATGTCAGCATTATTTATACATAAACCTCGAGCATACAACAGCAAAAAAAATGATAACGTAGTAATATGACTTACTGGCACAAAAATGTGTCTGCTTCATCAATGAATAGAGGAAAACCATGGTTCAACTTCTTAGCCCAATCAAATAGTCAATGACTTATCATCATATTGGCGGTTACACCTGTAAGTTGTTTAATTCTCCTTCAAGGAGTAGGGTGGAGAATCATATCACCAAAACCCTTTACATTCCCTCTTGATGAGCTGTCATTTCCTTTAGTTGTGTTATGTACAATATAGTCATTATTGAAATTAATTTATTTGTTGCGCAAGCAATCTAACTTGCACCATAAAAGTTGTCTTCTATATTATATAATTATCTAATTGAACACTTCTCATTAAAGAGACTGAAACAATGCATCAATGCAAGACAAATTGAACTGTCACTATGCTGAGGTGATATGTATCTAGTCTCAATATGGTAGTACCAGTAAATATTACATGATCCTAGCATTATTTTAAGCTTTGGACTGACAATGCATCCTTGCAGACATGGAATGAAAAGATGAATAAGAAATTTATTAATTTTGCTTCGTAATAATTATTTTTAATTCTCTTTTAAATTAATTTTGATTTGAATAAAATATTTGATAGGTTTAGAAGCAAAATTATCTGTTAGTTCATTATGATCAAGCTTATCATTCCATTATCCACCTTTTTACTCTTTTACGTTGTTCTACATGTTTTTCATAATAGCATTTCATGGAGATTTATATATAATAATCAATATCATCATTTTAATAATTGACCTATACTTAGGAATTAAGAAGCTTAGGCTTTTAGAAATTACTCAATATTTATTTCAAAACTTCAAAAATATTTTTCTTACATTTTATTGTCAAAATATAGTTATAGAAATTAAATTTTTGCTTATACTAAAATGTTGGAAATAAATTTAAAACCTTTTTCGCTTATGCATATTCGAACATTCGCAAAAATGGTTTTTATTTTATATATCTTGCAGTTCTCATCATAAGGCAAATATAGTGACAAGATCGACTTCGAGTTCTCAGGAAATATAGTGGCCAAACATACACTTTGCATATTATATTTTCTCATACGGGAAAGGGGATAGGGAGAAGCAATTTTATTAATGGTTGAATCGTAGAGTAGATTCCCATAAAATACTTAATATTATGGAACAAACAGCAAATCATGTAAAGTATTGAACAAACACACTTTTGAATTTTTAAATATATTAATGGTTGCACTATTTAAAAACAAAGGAGGCATGCATAGATATGAGAACATCAAATAAAAGGTGAAGCCATTACTTACAGAAACATTCATGCAGCTTTTACATAGATAATATAGTGATCCAAGTATTTCAAAACGTTTAACCGTTAATAGACACCCTATACCCAAAGTCTCAATGATGCCTCTTTACTCAAGCTCGTGGGATGTAGAGAACTAGCAACACAAGGTGGTCGAGTCAAGATAGATTGGAAACCAGCACCATTTGTTGCATTATACAAGAAGTTAAGACAGATGCATGCTACTGGCATGTTGGAAAGAGCACGTGCCCCAAGACTAATGGTACTTGGTGGAACCAGTCTCTAAATGATACTGAGACCCATAGGCTCTGATATTTTGAAAGAATTATATGATTTACAATTATTTTCATGACTATAAGTGGTTTCCTCAAGGATTTCTACCTGAATGCTCAAATGAAATTCCTCGTTGATAAATTCATCAAATAATGTATATGTTAGATAGAAGTTATATAGTGCTTACATAGAAGGAAAATAATTTTTTTGATCCTGTAAACTTGAAAGTCCTGAGTAGCGGTGTGCTTATTGTACAATGTAAAAAACATATATTCTACCAGTAAATGTGATCTATGTACAACTGAGAGAAATAAAAAAAATTATGGGGGATTACCAGTTGGCAAGAAGCATCCATGATTACCAATTTAGCTACTACTGATAAATATGCATTCTTTATTATCAAATCTCAAATTCCTTAATTATAAAAAATCATATGTAATCTCCCTAATACTTTCTCATGCTTTTACCATTTATCAAGTTAAACACTATTAAACTTCTTCATAATCCATGAGTTCAGTTTCAAGAACTTTGTTTAGTAATAGTTAACGCACTAAAACAAACCACTCATCGAACCATTAGGAAAACAAAAATTGAAACATATACCTAAAGTGCCAAGTTCCCAAAGTTGATGAATCACACTTCAGCTTCGTTGAGGAATCGAGCTTTAGCTTTGCCACGGAATCGCGCTTAAGCTAAGTAGAGGAATTGAACTTCTTGCGTGGAATCTTGCTTAAGCGAAGTTGACAACTTGTGCTTTAGCTTCGTTGACGAATCGCGCTTAAGCGGAGGAATCGACGGAATCGCACTTAAGTGGAGGAATCGAGCTTTAATGGGTTGAGGAATCGAGCTTAGGGATTCGTGAGTGAGAAGGGATTAGCAAGTGAAGGGGGATCCATGGCGATGAAGTTTGTAAGGTAGCAGGTTTTCCAAAATTGGATGGAAGTGAAGGTGAAAAGAGAGATTGTTTGGGGCACGGAAACACCAAAGAGAGAAAATAAATTATACCACAATTTTTTTTGTTAACAATAGCGTGAACATAGGCTATGCTTCAAACTAAATGGCCACAAACACCCTAACCATGACAAGTCATGTTTCCATGCTATCCCCACTTACTATTAATAGATCCTTGTAGAATATCTACCCAAACAAGTGCAATCAAATTGGAGAAAGAATTATTTATACATATTATTCTACCTCACCTAGATAATATTTTTCAATACATATAATATCGCGAATTTGTACTGAAATATAAATTCAACATTACAATGCCACGACAAGCACCTTTGTCCAAGTGGTTAATTGATTCGGTTTTGGTGCAGAATGTCACAAGTTCGAAACTTGCTTTCGAACGTTTATTTGACATGGGATTTGTTGTCCCAATGATTTGTTGTATATAAAGTACCAGTTCAAAAAAAAAAACTTTACAATGCCACTCATCTGAATCATAAATTCTCATTCATCCAAATCCAGTTCAAGCCCATACCATGTCGCGAATAATCGCAATACGAGTGCAGCGGAGAAGACTACGTCTCGATTGGACCTCGTAAGTAAGAGAATGAATTAAATATGGAAAAAGATTAACTAAAACAATTAAGTTCACTTAATTATCTTGATTTGACTAATCCTCTTTCATAATCCCATCTTCCCCAATCCAAATCTATGCACAAAATGTTCACTAATGCACGTTTTCTTCCATTCCTTCTCTCTTCAATTTCTCCATGCACACACAACGAATTAAAGAACTGGCTGTTGCAACACATAATACTATGCGAGCTTTTCACGGTTGTCGTTTACTTGGAGCCTCTGACTTCCCATATCAAAAAGCGACCATCCTAGCCCTAGTTTGCACATGTCAGGTTGTGATGACCTATGCTACCCTGAAGCTCCATCGACCACCGCAAATGATCATCTCTTCATGAGACAATTGCCATCAACTCCAACCCTTTAAAAAAATCGCAGCATTGTAATCTTACCCATTGAAGAAAATATAGCGACCACTATAGACCAATCAAAGCTCCAACCAATGCGCTAAAGGATGCAAGCCGCTACGAGAAGCGCATTGGTGCATTCGACTCCGCATAACTCCTTTCCAAACTCAGATAAACCTTAACCATTGTTAACGGCTAGAGGAATAAAGCTTGACTATGTCTTACCGTGCCCTCTATCGCCACTATATATGCAAAGCACTCTCCTTCACGATCTCAAGATCCAACCTAATCCCTTATCACCGGCCGAAGCTCAATTAATCGAAGAGGACCCGAAACCAAATTCTTGACTAGTTTATTTTTTTCCTAAGAGAGGGAAAAAGAGAAAAGAAAAATTAAGAGCTGGAAAAATCTAAGTAAAGAGGATGTGTGTGAGTATTATTTATTTCTTCAAATAAATCGTCACACATTTTGAGCTGGTACGATCATACAACACTTCAGATTGCCATGAAACTCATCGGTGTACATCACCTTATTTTTCAATCCTGATGGATAAATTTCACTGCCATCCAAGATGGAGGTTCAAGATGATAATTTCATGCATTTTGAGATCATATTGGCCATCGGATTGCCTGATTCTAAAAATTCTTCAACCGTACGTCTCATAAGAAAGTCCTAGTCCTAGAAACAAAAGTCGCCAGTCGAGATCCCACTGGACCTGACTATGCATGTATTGTTATAAAATAAGTATAACAATACATATTGTAAAAATACCATAACTTTGAATATAGCAATATTGATATTCATGTTTATTCGTAATGTTGATTCGAACTCTAAAGAAGTGATCACAAGTCCTAATTCGACTCTTGTGAAAAATCATATTTTGGACCATCAATTTATTAACGATTCAATATTTAAATATGCTGTTGTTAAAAATGTAGGTTGTTACATTTTCCCTTCTTAAAAGAATTTCATCATTGAAATTCCTTTGAGTATGACACTGCAACCCGATTGACCAAATCCCTAGCATGGAATACAACTCATAACCTTTTGGGATCAAAATTCCCTTTCAGTTTGCAAAAATTTGGTAGCACATTTTCTGTCCGGCTCGTTTCAGAAAAGTCCAAAAACAACATCTTATATTTAAAGCATCCTATATCCGAGGCATCTCATTTTTAAGGACTTACAAGCATATATACATACATATATATATATACACACACACATATACACCATCTGCATTACATATTTTATGTACCTCTTTTATAGCAAGAATTTGCCAATTTAGATGCAAATTTGCACCCCAATAGTTCATAGCTACCTTCATACCTAATCATGGACTCAACAGATAGAATTAAAGATAATTACAACATTGTATCATGAACTTGAGCATGCTAAATCATATATAGTAATCATCTCAAATAAATATGCTATATCAAACCATGCAATGACATCTCAAATAAAAATGTTATAACAAATAGTGCAATTGGCATCTCTACAACGATCTGAAACTTTTAACATTTCGAATAAGAATATTTAATTTATTTAAATGTTTGGATTTGATTCAAATTTAATAAAGAGTAAGAAAATTAATTATAAATATAAAGACTGGAATTTAATGATGTATTTTTAATTTAATTTATTTGATTTTTACATAATTTTTAATTTGGAAATTATTTAAATTACCATTTGTTGATTTTTTTGGTAAACAGCGTTATTTTTGCAATTTTACCAAATAAGATAACACGTGTATATTATTATTGTTTTGGAGTCATGTTGCATTTTTGTATGTGATCATATTTTCTTATCGTCCGTGGCCTACAAACGAAAAAATTTCAATGTGCCGACGTACTGGGTATTGAGTAATAAACCAAAACTAAGACAATGCAACAACCTTATCTCTTTTTCTCTGTTACTGCTCTATTCATCATCTCTAGTAAGTTCAAAAAAATGAAAGCCATTTTTGAAAATTCAAAACAAACTAAATACTTATTGGAAAAATCAAAAGCTCAAATCTTCGAACTCTTGGTGAGTAGATCTACACTTCTATGGGTGGTTGGAGAAGCTAGGTTGGCTTTTTGGGTGTTTGTCCTATTCAATCGTAAAGCGTTTGAACTAAGGTTGTGTAGCGACCCGTAATTTTCGATGTTTAAAATTCGTTAATTTAATAAGATTTTGGAAATTAATTCTGGAATAAACAAAAATTTGAAATTTGTTAATGAATTTAATAATGGGAATGAAATGTAAGAATGTTAATGCAAGTTAATAAATAACTAATTTAGTGCAATCCCAATTAATTGAAACAATTGTAAGATCATAATTGGTTATATTTGGTAAATTGGGAAATTAATTTCAATAAGTGTAATTAAATATTATGCTAATGTAAATTAAGATAATATTTGGAAATAATGTTAATTCTATTTGTAATATGACAATTGGTTGATTTAAAGAATGGAAATCATGATTTATAAATTTATTTGAAATTTAAATTCAATAATTGGATTAATTGTAAATAAATGAAATTAAATATTTAATTATTACGTTAATGGAGATTAAGATGAAATTTGAGAATATTGATGTAATAAATATTGGACCAATGCTAATTTCACCCATTTGATAACAACAGATTGAATAATAAGAAGTGGCCAATTAAAGGAACTATTGAAATTTTAATTCAAAATTATGTATTTATTGAAATTGAAGGTAAACCTGATAATTAGTGAAATAATTAGCTTTGGATCAACATGTAAACTTGTTTTAAGTTATTATAAATGTTTATGAAATCAATAAATGAAAAAATTGGTTGGTTAATTTATTTGTATTAAAAAGTGATATAAGTAATTTAACATTTATTTATTTAATTAACTGAAATATAGCCATTTTGGCCCACTGACCCAGATTTGACAAAATCAGTTTCATCGGATCAGTAATAGTGAATTATTGTAGGGTTTCAAGTTTCGTATCGATCGGACTTATCGTTTGATCGTACGGACTCGAAACACCTAGAAATCAATGAAATTTAAATCAATTGAAATCAATTTGAAATAACTTGATTTTAGCATAACTTCTTCATACGATAGAATTTGGACTTGAAACCTATTCCATTGCTTTTAAAATATTCAAAAACATCTATTTTGATATATGGGTTGATTCAATTTCGTTCTGGAGTTGGAACAAGCTTTTCGAGCCATTTATCGTTCAACTTTCGACCCAAATCAATCCAGTCCGTTCTGATTTCAGCTGTATATATATATACCTCGTTATAAACCTTAGCCTATTTCTTATGTTCACTTTTCTGTATGTACAATTCCAATTGCTCCTCTTCCTCATTTCAATGGCAGGCAAACCCTAATTCTAATTGCAATTTCAAAATCAAATTCAATTTCAAAATTTTAACCTCCTAAAAAAAAATTCGAGAAAAATATATATCGAAGATTTCAATGACACGAACCTATGTCTGCTGTTCATTTTTCGAGACAGTGGCCGGATCGATCATAAATCGCGGTCAATGTCAGAATTTGGGCGTTTGATTTCGGCATCAATCCGTGAAATTGTTTTCGTGGTTTGTCGTGCTCGATGGCCAGAGTGGATTGGAGGTGGTCGCATGACCAGATCGTGGTCGTGGGGGCCGTAATCGGTGACTTAGGGTTTTGAAAACCCTAAAGGGCGGCGGCGGCACTGCCGTGGGAGGCCGCGATGGTGCCGGTCGACGCGTCTCCACGAGGCGAGGGGATTGAAGGTGGTCGGGGACGTCCTGATGGCCTGAGGTGCGTGGATTTTGTGGTCAAAATCGAAGTTTGACTATTCTTATTTGGGTTCAGTGGTGTGAACGTACGTGCCTGGTGATGATGAGAGATAGGTGACATGTTATCTTAATTAATATTTTGTTAATTTTCTAAATTAAATCATATATCTTCTAACAACTATAACTTTCGCATATGAGGTCTAATTCATGCGCGGTTTTCGCCACTAGGATCGTATTGAAATTCTGGACATTTTGACTATATTTTGGACGGATTCTGAGAATGTTCAATTTTTGGGTTTAAATTGGATTTAAATTCAATTTAAATTCAAAAGGAGAGTGTTTTAATCCACTCACAACTTCTAAAATTTCTTATGTTTGTTAAATTGATTTATGATGTAATTAGAAATTTATTTATGACTGTTTGGCATATTTTTAATCATCATCCCAGTTAAATTGAATTTATTTGAATTAAATTGTTATTTAATTTATTATTGCATATAAACTTTCAATTAAATAGTTATTTAATATATTATTGAATATAAACTGCGAGTAAATGCATGGTATTTATTATTTGCTCTATATTGATGTTATTGATTGAATTGGATGATGATTGTGATAAATATTTGATGATTGATATTGGATGAATGGATGCGTATTTTAGACTGTTATCAACTGCAATTTGTTATGGATTTTATTTCATTTGGGATTGCGGTTTGAAATAATATACAATTGTATTTATATTTTAAATTATGGACTAAAATAATAAATATCCGTATCACTTGACCACAGGATAGAAAATTATATAAAAACACCATGGTCTATATGTAAAAATATTTTGAAATGATTCCTATGGTTTTTGTTATCCCTCTTTTTGGCAAAGCCGTGATTCCAAAAGATCGGTCAAAAACAAAAGACAGTTCGTCTCAGAGAATGGTTGTGCTTCACTTCGCTATGGATATCGACGAATTTTGTCCAAGCCCGGATCAGGCTACAATTGATAAGACATGACAAGCAAGACCATGAAAGCCAGTGTTCCAAATTTCAGGTTAATCGAAGGTCGTATGAACGAGATATGATCGATGCAAGTTAGCCAAAGTATGTCGTTCGAACCCATCAAAAAGTTGAGGAGATGCTCATTTCGAATCCATAGGACTCGTATCCATCACTGTCTGTCAAGTTCGAATACATCAGGCTCCATGTACTTCGAATCGATCACATTTGAATCGATCAGCAGGATATTGATCACTTCGAATCGATCGGTTCGAATCCATCAGATGGGCATCCCTTCAGCACGTTCGTATCCATGCTAGAGCGCAGTTTCGTATCCATCGAGTCCAGAGCACTTCGAATCCATCACCATCGGTATACCCTACTTCGAATCAATCGGTCTCGTGCCCATGCACTGCTTCGTATCAATCGCCTTCGCATCCATCAGATTCGAATCCATGGACAAACACTCGTTCGTGTCCACCAAGTCAACTAGCTTGGATGACGTGTCATTCAACGATACAAACGAGGCGAAGATCATGGATGCGAAGCGGTCGACTCGAAGAAAAAGTAGGATCAATGCGAGGAGTACGCGCCACATCACCAAAGAACCACGTGACAAGGTCGATTCGAAGGTATCGGTTCGAACTGATGGATTCGAACCAAGCAGCCAACCGAAACATATCAACTCGAATCGGTCGTATCTCCCAAACCACGAGGCCAAATGCAATGAAATTTTCACAGTAGCTTCCATACAAGGTAAAGATTGTTCCTGCCAAGTTTTATCTCGATTGGATCATTTTTTGATGGATTCAAAATCACTTCGTATCGATCTCAGATCGATTCGAAACTTGGTAGGGTCGGTCGCGTGGTCCCACTCACGTGCCAGAAAAAGTCTCCCTAAATTTGAGCGAGATCTGGGCCTCCTACACCTATAAATAGCACCCTGAAGCCTTCAGAAAAGAGGATCTTCCGCCATTCAACGTCCAGACCCTGCCGGATTCAGTTCCGTACTTCATTATCACTGTTGTAATCGGATTTGAAAGCTATCAGCAATTGTAATCCGCTGTAATCGATTGGAATCATCAAGTGAATCAATAAAGACATAAGCTTCAGAGTGGACGTAGGCAAGATCGTCGAACCACTATAAATCCTATGTTTGTGATTGTTATTTGTGAATTATTGTGATTGTTATTGATTAGATCTGAGTTCTTGATTGTTGCTGATTTGTGTTCATAAACGGGTGCTTTCACGATATTGGGTGTTTATGACTAATTTTGGCGCAAACATTTTGGTGCTTTCACTGAGAAAAGCTGATTCAGGATAAGTTGCATTTGAAGACTTAAGAATTTAGATCTAAGAACCATGACGAGACAAACAAGTAAGAGACAAAGGCCGGAGAGAAATGAATATCAAGGAAGTCAAGAGGCTTCCTCAGGAGCGAATCAAGCGTCGATCGTCATCACCAGGGACGAGATGGAGACAATGATGAAGAAACAGGAGGAGTTAATCCAGAGTTTATTCCAACAGATAGGGCAACTTGGAGCGCAGAATAGAGAAGCGGATGGAGTTCGAAACGGAGCAGGACCATCTGGTGTAGCACCTGAACTAGGGGGCACGCGCATGGAGAATGTTGATCCAGTCTCGGAGAGAGAGAGAGAGAGAGAGAGAGGAGCATCTACGCAACCTGGGAGTAGCAGAGGAGTGAACGCTCAGTCAAGGGGGCAAATCCCAGAGTTCCCTCGTGAACTCGAGGGGCAGGTTGAAAGTGGTGAACGAAGATTGCATCTCGGAAAAAATGACAGATTGGCAGAGATGGTTAGAAGAGCTATGAGAGGCGGTTTGGTAAAAAAAGATTTGGAGGATGTCAATAGGAGTCATTTTACTCCAGCAATCAGACGAGCTAGGAACCCACCGGATTTCAAGTTACCATCGTTGGATATGTATAACGGGAGAACAGACCTCATGGTTCATCTGACGAAGTATATGAGGCATATGGAAGTGATGGGGGCATCAAAGGAGGTTATGGCCCGGTGCTTTCCATTGTACTTGGCGGATATTGCAGCGTTATGGTTTAGACAACTAGAGGGTGGATCTATCGGAACATGGAATGATTTAACTGAAAGATTTATGAGACAGTTCAGAGTTCACATTACAAGACCCCAGAATGTGATGACTTTGGCAACTCTAAACCAGAAAGCCGGAGAGACTTTGAGGAGTTATCTAACGCAGCAGCTTCGGTGGATCGAGCAGATCCATCTATGGTTGTGATGGCAGCTGTGTCCGGAGTAGCTGATGGAACAGAGTTCAAAAATTCATTAACTAAAGATCCACCTGTGGATCTAGGGGAATTCTACGACGAGGACGAAAAGTTTTTACGATTAGAGGATGCGAATGCAGAAAGAGAAGAAGGAGAGGGAATAGAGGTTTATGTGCTTAAAGACAAAAAGCCTCTCGAAAGAGACTTAGGCAAGGATAAAGGAAAACGAGAGGTTGAAGATAGTGGTAACAGGTCAAAGCGGCAACGGAGGGAGCCACGATTCACCACTTACACTGAGCTGAATGAGAGTCTGGAACAAATTTATAAGGATACCAAGGAGCAGGTTCCGTATCGTAAACCAATGCGATGGGATCCAACCTCTGACGAAAGAAAATTAAATAAGTTTTGTGTATTTCATGAATTGAACGGTCATAACACTAATGACTGTAGGCATCTGAAGGATGAGGTAGAAGGGCACATCAGGAATGGCATGCTGCTTCAATACGTGAGGAGGCGAGCTCCAGCGGTGGAGCCGGAGCGACCACCGTCTACATCAGCCAGGGGTGGCACTGAACCGGGACACCGTATGATTATCAATTGATTGAAATAACGATGGACAAGTCGTAAGCTTCCTACTAACACAATTAAATCATTTACACATGTATGAGATCGCGAACGATCCCCAGGCATGCTCTGAATGATCATTGACCGTTTCGTAGTAGGAACTTACACTTTGGCATCCTTGCTTTGCTTTTGTTTCGTTTTGATTTGGACATTTAGACTTTGTTTGTTTGGACATTTCTATTTTAAAACTCATCAGTTGAATGGATATTTGGTTCGGATAATTCTGAAATGGCTAAGCTACTTACACATGTACGGGGTCGCGAACGGTCCTTAGGCATGCTCTGAGATGGCGATATGCCGCCCTGACAAACGATCCAGGGACCCACTCGAACGTGAACCTGGTATCAACAATACCAAGCCCCTCCGGGCACACTTATTTGCCTCCAATAGGCACACAAACGATCCAGGAACTCACCCGAACGTGACCCTGACATCGATAACACCAAGCCCTCCCGGGCACACTTTCTCGCCTCGAACGGCACCCGACCGCGAATGGTCACAATTCACATCGAACGGCACCCGACCGCGAACGGTCACAATTCGCCTCGAACAGCACCCGGCCTCGAATGGTCACAACTCGCCTCGAACGGCACAACCCGCCTCGAACGGCACAACTCACCTCACCTCAAATGGCTCGACCGCGAACGGTCGTCATCTGAGGTCCGCCACTTGACCGTGCACGGTCGCACTTCAACTCAAATGGCTCGATCCCGCACGATCGTCATTTGAAGTTAGGCGCTTGACCATGAACGGTCGCACTTCATCTCAAGTATCTCGATCCCGAACGGTCGTTATTCGAGGTCACATAAAACTGTAACTTCCTTTGCAGGACATCAATAGGATATGAACATCCAGCTCATGGCATTACAAAACACACCTTCCTACCGCAAGGCATGTTTTGGGGGGCAAATGTTATCCCGCTTTTTGGCAAAGCCGTGATACCAAAAGATCGGTCAAAAACAAAAGACAGTTCGTCTCAGAGATCGGTTGTACTTCACTTCGCTATGGATATCGATGAATTTAGTCCGAGCCCAGATCAGGCTACAATTGATAAGACATGACAAGCAAGACCATGAAAGCCAGTGTTCCAAATTTCAGGTTAATCGGAGGTCGTATGAACGAGATATGATCGATGCAAGTTAGCCAAAGTATGTCGTTCGAACCCATCAAAAAGTTGAGGAGATGCTCATTTCGAATCCATAGGACTCTTATCCATCACTGTCTGTCAAGTTCGAATCCATCAGGCTCCATGTACTTCGAATCGATCACATTCGAATCGATCAGCAGGATATTGATCACTTCGAATCGATCGGTTCAAATCCATCAGATGGGCATCCCCTCAGCACGTTCGTATCCATGCTAGAGCACTGTTTCGTATCCATCGAGTCCAAAGCACTTCGAATCCATCACCATCGGTATACCCTACTTCGAATCGATCGGTCTCGTGCCCAAGCACTGCTTCGTATCGATCGTTTCGCATCCATCAGATTCGAATCCATGGACAAAAACTCGTTCGTGTCCACCAAGTCAACTAGCTTGGATGACGTGTCATTCAACGATATAAACGAGGCGAAGATCATGGATGCGAAGCGGTCGACTCGAAGAAAAAGTAGGATCGATGCGAGGAGTGCGCGCCACGTCACCAAAGAACCACGTGACAAGGTCGATTTGAAGGTATCGGTTCGAACTGAAGGATTCGAACCAAGCAGCCAACTGAAACATATCAACTCAAATCGATCGTATCTCTCAAACCACGAGGCTAAATGCAATGAAATTTTCATAGTAGCTTCCATACAAGGTAAAGATTGTTCCTGCCAAGTTTCAACTCGATTGGATCATTTTTTGATGGATTCGAAATCACTTCGTATCGATCTCAGATCGAGTCGAAACTTGGTGGGGTCGGTCGCGTGGGCCCACTCACGTGCCAGAAAAAGTCTCCCTAAGTTTGAGCGAGATCTGGGCCTCCTACGCCTATAAATAGCACCCTGAAGCCTTCAGAAAAGAGGATCTTCCGCCATTCAACGTCCAGACCCTGCCGGATTCAATTCCATACTTCATTATCACTGTTGTAATCGGATTTGAAAGCTATCAGCAATTGTAATCCGCTGTAATCGATTGGAATCATCAAATGAATCAATAAAGACATAAGCTTCAGAGTGGACGTAGGCAAGATCGCCGAACCACTATAAATCCTGTGTTTGTGATTGTTATTTGTGAATTATTGTGATTGTTATTGATTAGATCTGAGTTCTATATTGATTGTCGCTGATTTGTGTTCATAACGGGTGCTTTCATGATATTGGGTGTTTGTGACCAATTTTGGCGCAAACAGTTTTGTAAAGGAATATATGGGTTATATAAACATTGTTTTCAAATGTTATATAAATTTTATTTTATTATTGATTTTTAGCTATGTGTAAATTCGTTGGAGATATAAAATAAGCCAAATAATAAAGTTTGATTATTTTATATAATATGGTTAAGTATCTGTTTAAGTTATATTGTATATAGTGTTTATAACGACTTAAATAAAAATTAAGGCCGGAAGATAACTATGAAATTGATTTGAATTAAATTATTTAAGAATTATACTCGAATAAATTTGATTTGAAATTTAAATAAAATCGAGGCTTTAAAGTTTATAATTTTTATAACTTGATTTTGGTTTAGAGTGATCTAAATGAATATATCTAGTTAAATAAAGTGAAAAATATCCAGTTATTTGAAGTTTAAAACTTTTACTTAAATGATATTGGATTTATTGAGTAAACATTTCAAATCTAAATAATACTAATTGAATTTGATATATATGGAAATATCAAAGAATTAGTTTTGAAATGGTGGAACATTTAAAGCTTTGGAATATATGGAAATTGAAATGGTTTATTTGGGGGTTCAAATCTGTATTTAGAATTGATTTGTGAAATTGAAGAAGCTATTTTATTTATAAAGTAATTTAATATTTAAGCCATTTAAGTGGTGTAGTTATGTTTCAAGGTTATGAGTTTCAAAGTTAAATTGAGATTAATTACATAAATTAATTGATTATCCTGAACCCTTTCCCAATCTCAAGATTTAATTCTAGTTTGAATCCACTTCAAACTTGTCTTTAATTTAATTTCAATTTGGTTGTAATTCTATTACCACTTAATTCTTAATATTACTTTTAATTTAATTAATACTACAACCAATTTCCTAAATATAATAGATAATCTATTTCTTATATAAGATTCATTTACTTTTGAAATCATTTAAAAACCTTTATATAAGAAAATAACAAGTACGCTCTCTCATATTTATACACTTAACTCATTATAGGGTACTACTTACCCTATCCTAAATGAGTATACCCCCCCAGAGCCAAGGTTCTCGCTTAACCTTCAGCTCTGATACCAAATGTAACGGCCCGGAATTTTCGATCCCGAAAATTCCAGATAGTTAGAGAAAAGATGAAAGAGATAGAAGAAGAAGAACAGAAAAGAAACACACAATCTCACATTCGCAGCGGATAAAATATAATAGCAAATAGTAATAACAGTTATACAAAGAAAACTGTATCTGTCAATTTTACATTTATATACATCAGAGTTCAATATCCCATACAAATTGGATAGTTTAACAACTTGTCCGGATGACAAAAATACTATATCAGAATCCTCTCCATACGCTCCTGCCATCTAGCTCTCCTCCTGGGCTCCAGAACGTTCTTACCTGAAAATCTGTAATACTTGGTCTGACCCGAGCATTACATCAAAGTAACACCCGGGTCAGGCTGGAAACCAGCGTGAGTAAACCCATCTAACATGAAATACAAAATCATATAACTGATATGAACCCGGGGTAGCTTATGTAAAATTTCAAGTTCACAAGTTGTTAAAGACACTACTCATTTCACACATCAATTTCTAAGTACCAAACCTTAGATTAAATAGTTCAATTCTTTCAAATCATTTCATTTCAGCATATTGAATTTCACATAGCAATTTATATAGAATCGAAGTGGTTTCGGGTGTTTATTAATACCCGACTCCGGTCTCTTCGAATTCAATGCCATTTAACCCATGTTATTCAAGTGAAAAAAAATTCAACCTTAAATATATAATGTTACTTTCACACAACAATTCATTTTAGATAGTCACATTATCAATGTACGACCCAACATTTCATATTACAATACATTTCGTATTTCATAACATCACCATCACATACTAGGGATACAAATAAGTCAAGCAGTCAATACTACTCTATCATCTAAAAGCAAGGTCAATTAATCGTACCCTTTCTAATGGATTTAATTAATTACCTCCATCACTACACATCCTGCTTACTCAACCATAAATTAATTTCAATTCAATAAATTAATTATTCCTTAACTATCCACTTAAATCAACCTTCTTTAATTAATTAGATATTCTTAGTTAATTATCTTTGGTTGATTATTTCTTAATTATATTTAAGTAATTACACAAATTAATTAACCTTATCATTCACAGTAATTATCCTCAGTTAATTACTAAAAATTTATTTATCTTATAACCACTTATATTGATTAACTATTCTTAATTAATCACACTCATAAATTTACTAATTCTTAATTAATTTTCTTAATTAATCAATCAATCCTTTAATTAAGTAGTCCCTAATTAATAAATTCCTTGATTTATCAATCCTACAATAAATTACACCAAGTAATTAGTCCTCAATTACTCCCAATAGATAAACCACCTTAAATTATTTCCATTCAGAAATTTATTCTTTTGGTTAATTATCCTCAATTAACTAATCATCTAATCATTAATTAATTAACCTTTAATTCATAATTAAATTAATTAACTCCTAACAATTTATCCTTTAATACTTACATTAAGTAATTAAATATTTAATTAATTTATCTCTAACTACTTATATTAACAGATTTCTAATTACCAATTAATTAATCTTATTTAATTAATTCATCACCCTTAATAAAATTATTTTCCTTTTTATTCCTTAATTTCTATTAATCTTTAATCACCAAAGTCTTAAACTTACTTTAAAGATAACCCATTTATTCACTTAATCTTTGTTAACACATAAATTAACTTCTTAATTACATACTTAAGTAAGTTTAAATAAACTTCAAGAATCAATTTAATTTAAGTAAACTTATTATACAACTTCTTACACTAAAATTAATAACATTATTATACAAAGAAAATAAACTTTAAAAGAATAACAGTTAAACTTGATTACTCTGAGTTTAACACAACCTTTGTTAAAACAGTTGAACTCGTAACCTCCCTCCTCTTATTTTCTTCTTTTTCTTTAAAACTTAGTTAAAGACAAAAACTGTAAACCACTACATACGCAAACCCGAAGTCCAACTCGAGTAACCACTGTACAAACCCGATGTTGACTTCGAGACAAAGACTCTCCCCCAATTCCAGCTCTGACACAAACGAAACCTTCGTGCACGTGCACACGCCATGGCCGCCACTCCGGTCATCGTCACCCCTGCCGACGAGTCAAACCTGACCTTCCCACTCGAATATGACCACCAGAGCTTCCATTCAATCGCGAAAACGAGAACGAGCTACACAGAAACCCATCACGAAAAGTTCATTCATCCTCAATCACCTCTAACTGTCATCGCCGATTCACTTGAATTCACGCAACTACCCATAAAAGCTCGCTAGTCCATCCTTCCCCTAATTCACTTGGTCCGATCCACTCAGATTCACAAACGTCGACGATATTCTCACTCAACTATTCGACGTTCCTCCCTGACCTTAAACCCTAATGTAGCCTCGCCGTGCCACCACGGCGAGAGGAAACCTGTCAAATTATTTTTCCCATACGCCTCATCCCCCAAGGCTACTTCAGCCCAAACGCCGAACAACCCGACGCCACCAATTGCCTCAAATCGACAAAAATGTCGAAAACAGTCTACTCTAAAATTCCCATGAATTAATTCACTAAAAATCATGAAATGAATGTTAAAATTCATGATTTTCAAGCACGAATTCATTCATGCAATCCAATCAGATTTTAGGATTTGTTGATTTTTATCACAAATGAATATTTTCCCTGTTATTCCTATTTTAAAAATTATTTGATGAATTAAAAATCCTAAAATTATTTGTAAAACCATCATTATTCATTAGCAAACAACTTCCATTTGAAACTCGAAGTAAAATGTTGATTAAATTTAAGGATTTGAATTTTTTTGTAGCCAAAACATGGCCTGTGAAAACAACAGAGAACAGAGAATGAGTATATAGGAACATGATATTCACAATCTAATCCTCATTCACAAATATCTTTAATTTATGCATTCATGCATCATCACATTTCAATCTGTCACATGTATTCAGGTTGACTCATAGATATTTAACTGTTTATAAATATAAATTTACTTACATACATATTCAATACCTTTATTCCACATGCAGGCATCATAAACACAGCGATCTCATAAGCAAAATAAATTATCAACTTAAACTTTTAATTTAGAGATTTACTCACCTTAATTTAGGCAGACAGATATCCTTGTCCTGCTTTTGAAATTTGAAGTGATGATGCTTTGTTTGCCTTTAAATCTGAGAGGATTTGTTTTATATTTTGGGTTACAAAATCTTACAGGCTTTGATTGTATCTTCATGTGGTCTGTAAAAATGTTTTACAGTCGATTCTCTTTGCTTTTGATGTTGAAGTTCTTAATTCCAGGTTGAGTTTGAATTTTTTTCCTGCTAGCCTTACTTGAATCATGCTTTATTTTGTTTTAGTTTTCAGTGTGGAATTTCTTTTAATTCTTAGATTTAGAGAAGAAGCTAAAAGAAAGTCTTCTGTATACAGCTTATTCTTTTCCCTTTTTTTTCATTTTACTCATTAATTCTAAAAAGAATAAACGACACTTGTTATTTAAATGTCACTTAGGCTACAAGTGCTGCCTTTATGCATTAGAGAGCTTACAAATGTAAAAGACATTTGTTTTATGTTTTTAAATTATATATATAAACTCTACTTAGCACATATGTAATTAAGAAAGAAGAATATTAACTCTTAATAAATTCTTGTTTAAATTTTATATTTCAATGGTTACACTTGAATGTTTTTATGTTGAATGATTTACTTTTGTCAATTTGGGTGTTAACATCTTAACACTTGCCTTCATTCAAAATGTTTTTATAAAGCTTTGGTATTTATTCCACTATTTAAATCAAACTATATATAAGATATACTTCTTTTAAATCTTAAATTTGATTTCAAATTTAAGTTTAATCAAATTTAAGAATCAATTCAAACAATTCATATATATTTAAATAAACCCAAATTCAATTGGTAATTAAAAAAATTACTTAAAAATTTATTTATCTATATTTAAACAACCCATCATCATTATTGTTTGAAGATAACAATTTGTCAAATATAAATAATTTATAACGGAGATTATCACATTATTTTTTTTCAATCTATAAATCAGTATTTTAATTTATATTAGATAATTATTCAATTATTTCATGCCCGAAAATCCGGGTTATCACAGAAGTAATGAAAGTATTCAATGAATTTGCTTTCATAAATAAGAATTTAATGTTATAATTGTTGTAAACTTAAGTATGACTGAAAGGCCACTAATTAAGTATAATAGAAAAGTTAAAAATAAATGATTAAACTTAAGTAAATGAATTGAAATCCTAAGAAATTTAATGGAACATGAATATTATAGATAAATGAATGAAATTAAATGAAATTGAGAAATGAATGAATGTAATGCAATAAAAAGAAAATTTATATGATATGAATAAATAAAAATTAAATTTATGTAAGTATAAGTGAAAAAAAGTGAAATAAACACTGAATCAATGGATGGAAATGAAAATTTGCAAGAAATAAATGTAAATTAAAATATGAATCATTATATGAATGAAAGGGAAATCAAACAACAAACGTTATGAAATGAAATTGATAAGAATGAACTTGATCTATTGTTTGGAAATGTTGTTTGTTTGACTTATAACTGTTTGGGCAAAGATACTTTAAATTTGTTTGGGTGAACGAATAATCTGTTTAGTTTCATCTAAGACCATTGAGTAAATGGTGCACTTTGTAGTTTATTTTTCATTCTGTACAATTTAAAGTTTTTGAACCCGAACAACTATTTGTTTTGTTTGATATGAATGGATAATTGATGTATGTTGATTTTATGTGATGGTTGTATGCTTGATGCAAGTGATGGTTGTTATATTGAGTTGTTTGTTATTCATTGAAATGACTTTAAATATTTCATTTTATAATGATTATTAACTCCTTTTGGATTATATAAGTGAAATACAGATTATGGAAGCAATTGCTACTACTTTTGGTTTCATAAATAAGCGTTAATTGCTCGACAAATAGGTACGTTCTCGGATTACGGTTTTATAGCGCTATTATATTATTTTTCCCGTGTTGGGATATATTATTTGGAAATAATATTGTATATTTTTTATATTTGATATTATATTTTCTCCCGAGCCTCTTCGTACAAAGGAGACTGTGCCGAAATTTTTCCTAAATTTTGGACTTAGAAATTTTTTGAAAAATGTTTCAAACTTTATTAATTTAAGCATAAAAGGATTTAATGGTTATAAATTGATATATTTTATTTAAATTGTCAAAATTTGTAAATTTATTTGTTTACAAAATTAATATTTTGAATAAGATGTATTGGCTACTTAATTCTTTCTTTTCTCTTCTTTTTCCTTTTCGTGGACGAAAAGTTTTGAGTGGGGGAGAGTGTAACGACCTGTAATTTTTGATGTTTGAAATTTGTTACTTTAATAAGATTTTGGAAATTAAATCTGGAATAAACAAAAATTTGAATTTTTTTAATGAATTTAATAACGGGAATGAAATGTAAGAATGTTAATGCAAGTTAATAAATAACTAATTTAACACAATCCCAATTAATTGAAACAATTGTAAGGTCATAATTGGTTGTATTTGGTAAATTGCGAAATCAATTTCAATAAGTGTAATTAAATATTATGCTAGTGTAAATTAAGATAATATTTGGAAATAATGTTAATTCTATTTATAATATGCCAATTGGTTGATTTAAAGAATGGAAACCAAGATTTATTAATTTATTTGAAATTTAAATTCAATAATTGGATTAATTGAAAATAAATGAAATTAAATATTTAATTATTACGTTAACGGAGATTAAGATGAAATTTGAGAATATTGATGTAATAAATATTGGACCAATGCTAATTTCACCCATCTGATAATAACAGATTGAATAATAAGAAGTGGTCAATTAAATTGAACTACTGAAATTTTAATTCAAAATTTCTGTATTTATTGAAATTGAAGGTAAACCTGATAAGTAGTGAAATGATTAGCTTTGGATCAACATAGAAACTTGTTCTAAGTTATTAAAAATGTTTATGAAATCAAAAAATGAGAAAATTGGTTGATTGATTTATTTGAATTAAAAAGTGATATAATTAATTTAATATTTATTTATTTAATTAACTGAAATATAGCCATTTTGGCCAATGAACCGGATTTCGATGAAATCAGTTTCATCGGATCCGTAGCAGTGAATTATTGTAGGATTTCAACCTTCGTATCGATCGGACTTGTCGTTTGATCGTACATGCTCGAAACGCCTAGAAATCAATGAAATTGAAATCAATTGAAATCTATTTGAAATAACTTGATTTTAGCATAACTTCTTCATACGATGGAATTTGGACTTGAAACCTGTTCCATTGCGTTTAAAATATTCAAAAACATCTATTTTGATATATGGGTTGACCCAATTTCGTTCTAGGGTCAGAACAGGCTTTTCGGGACATTTATCGTTCAACTTTCGGCCCAAATCAATCCGGTCCGTCCTAATTTCAGCTTTGTATATATATACCTCGTTATAAATCCTAGCCTATTTCTTATGTTCATTTTTCTATACGTACAATTCCAATTGCTCATCTTCCTCATTTCGATGGTAGACAAACCCTAATTCTAATTGCAAATTCAAAATCAAATTCAATTTCAAAAATTTAACCTCCTCAAAAAAATTGGAGAAAAATATATATCGAAGATCTCAATGATACGAACCTATGTCTGTTGTTCGTTTTTCGATAAAGTGACCAGATCGATCAGAAATTGCGGTAAAAGTCAAAATTTGGGCGTTTAATTTCGGCATCAATCCGTGAAATTGTTTGTGGGGTTTTGTCGTGCTCGATGGCCGGAGTGGATTGAAGGTGGTTGCGTGACCAGATCGTGGTCGTGAGGGTCATAATCGGCGACTTAGGGTTTCGAAAACCCTAAAGGGTGGTGGCGGTGCCGTGGGAGGCTGCGATTGTGTCTGCCGATGCGTCTCGGCGAGGCGAGGTGATTGAAGGTGGTCAGGGACGCCCTGATGGTCTGAGGTGCGTGGATTTTATGGTCAAAATCAAAGTTTAACTGTTCTTTGTTGGGTTCTGTGGCATGGACGAACGTGCCTGGTGATGAGGAGAGAAAGGTAACGTGTTATCTTAATTAATATTCTATTAATTTTCTAAATTAAATCATATATCTTCTAACACCTATAATTTTGCAAACGAGGTCCAATTCACACGCGGTTTTCGTCACTAGGATCATATTGAAATTCTAGACATTTTGACGCTGGTTTGGATAGATTTTGAGACTGTTCAATTTTTGTGTTTAAATTGGATTTGAATTCAATTTAAATTCAAAAGGTGAGTGTTTTAACTCACAAATTCTAAAATTTCTTATGTTTGTTAAATTGATTTATGATGTGATTATAAATTTATTTATGAATGTTTGGCATATTTTTAATCACCATCCCGGTTAAATTGAATTTATTTGAATTAAATTGTTGTTTAATTTATTATTGCATATAAACTGCCAGTTAAATAGTTATTTAATCTACTATTGAATATAAACTACCAGTAAATGCCTGGTATTTATTATCTGTTCTATATTGATGTTATTGATTGAATTGGATGATGATTGTGATAAATATTTGATGATTGATATTGGATGAATGGATGTTTTATTTTATATTGTTATCAACTGCAAGTTGTTATGGATATTATTTTATTCGAGATTGTAGTTTGAAATGATATATAACCGTATTTATATTTTAAATTACGGATTGAAATGATAAATATTCGTATCACTGGACCATGGGATAGAAAATTATATATAGACACCGTGGTCTATATATAAAAATATTTTGAAATGATTTCTATGGTTTTGTAAAGGTATATATGGGTTATATAAACATTATTTTCAGATGTTATATAAATGTTACTTTATTATTGATTTTTAGCCATGTGAAAATTCATTTAGAGATATAGAATAAGCCAAATAATAAAGTTTGATTGTTTTATATTATATGGGTAAGTATCTGTTTAAGTTATATTGTATATAGAGTTTATAATGACTTAAAAAAAAATTAAGGTTGGAAGATAACTATGAAATTGATTTGAATTAAATTATTTAAGAATTATACTCGAATAAATTTGATTCGAAATTTAAATAAAATTGAGGCTTTAAAGGGTATGATTTTTATAACTTGATTTTGGTTTAGAGTGATTTAAATGAATGTCAACTTGATTTAAATGAATATATCAAGTTAATTAAAGTGAACAATATTCAGTTATTTGAAGTTTAAAAGTTTTACTTAAATGATATTGGATTTATTGAGTAAACATTTCAAATCTAAATAATAGTAATTGAATTTGATATATATGGAAATATCAAGGAATTAGTTTTGAAATGGTGGAACATTTAAACCTTTGAAATATATGTAAATTGAAATGGTTTATTTGGGGGTTCAAATCTGTATTTAGAATTGATTTGTGAAATTGAAGAAGCTATTTTATTTATAAGTAATTTAATATTTAAGCCATTTAAGTGGTGTAGTTATGTTTCAAGGTTATGAGTTTCAAAGTATGATTTGGGTCTTTATAAAATGATATCATATTGATTTGGGTTTTACAACGGAAATGATATCGTGTTTATATGATTTTGAAATGCATATTATATTCTGGTTTTGAAGTATAAACTATTTCGAAAGGACGGCGGTGTAATAATAATGTTTGGTTGTTAAAGAGACCGGGATCGGAAGTTTTTATGCTCTCTGCCAACTCCGAAAACCACTTTAACAACCGTGAACGCGGTAGAGATTACAGAATGAAGTAGGATAGTGGTGGCGTTTCCTTTGAGGTAAATACATGGACCCGACCCCCGTGAGTTGGCATAAGGTGGCTAAAATAGGAGCAATCGACTGGCTAATAAGGTCATTCCTCTAATCGTACACACTCCTTTGATTTTACATTCTGACTTTGAGATTGATTTGGTGGCCACTTTTGATTTTGATTGGGGGTGCGGCTCGAGGTGGACGGTTGTAGCTGCTACGCGTTACCACCAGCCCGAAAGTGTAATTGGTATATCTACCCTGGCATTGCCTAGTTGTGCCGTGTCACCTACCCTAGCGCGCCTTGTACGAGTTTGATTTGTGTCGTACCTATGGAGTATCCACTGGTAGTCTCCCGATCAGGAGGTATTATGGTACTGTATAGACTATTGACACTATTACGTGTTAAGGGCTATATGGGTAACCCCTTAATGCTATTTAAAAGTAAGTTTATTTTACTATAGACATTATTATAATAGCGAAATATTACTACATAGTAAATAGTTTAACGGATCGTTAGGAGATGTGAATCCCGGGCATCTCTTAAGTTACTGCACTCACGTTAGACACTGGATAGGAGATGTCAAATCCCGTAAACATCTCTGACGCTGTTCCACTCATATTATTTACTGTTGATTTATCTTACATAAGATCTTTTAGTTCTGACTCGAGTGTTTAGTCTTTTTAATTCGCTTGGGTCAGCCTGAGCATTTTAGGATTTGAAAGGCTTATTTCTGGGGGACGAAGATGAATATTTTTGTACTACTATTTATTATTATAATTCACTACATCATGTATTCCACTATATTATTTATTATTTTGTAGTATGTGAAACTATGATATGTATCATATAAGTATAATCGAATATTTTGTAAAACAGCTTCATGAACTGTTTGTTTGATTATTATATTTTATCGTTCCGCTGCAAGATTCTATTTTTTTTTCTTTCTCTACTTTTTCTTATTTACCCCATAACAATCCACGCTTCTGTATGGTTTGAGTTGGCACGTATGTCTGCTTAAGCGTACAAAAAGGCAGGATGTTACAGGTTTGATATTTCTTTTGCTTTGGTGGTCGATTAATGATTTGGAGGATGTGGTTGCATTTCCCTTGTGAAATAGCATCTTGGGCTGGAGTTTTAGGCGTTGCATTGGCTTAGAGAAGAACGCAGCATGAGGGATGTCATGTGCAAGTTGGCTTAGTCGTGTTCTAATAGGGTGTGTTGAATTGATGATGGTAGTGGAATGACAAGAGGTCTCCTAGAGGATTTGGTTGTAATTTTCGGTTATGATTTCATGTAGAAACGACTAAGAAAGTAGGAGAGAGGCACGGTTGTGGTTGGTTTATCTCCAGGAAGAAGCGGGTGTATTTTTGTTTTAGGGAAGATGATTTTGGATGGTATATATGATTTAAAACGTAATTGGTTGAAATAATGAAGTATTTAATTTTAATAACTTGTAAAATGTATAACTTTCTCATACAGGTCCACCCGAGATGCGATCTTTTGCGTTGCGCTCGTAATGGTGGGAGTCAGGTCTAAAAAACTCTGTCCATTCTTTTTCCGGATAGTAAGTCATTCTCATTCAACGTCATTGTAGTTTATTTATGCATTCTCCGTTTGATCCAACAATTCATTTTGATCTTTCTTCAGTTAGGTTCTTAGTGGAGCATTGGTTTGGTCGAGTTTGTAGCTAGTGAAATTTGAGCTAAAATTAAATGTCGTTCGATTTCAGTTCAAAATGGAATGCCTAAGTGTCCGTTGGAATTTCGATGAGTTAGACTCACTTTTGAATTATCGGTATGATATACATTATATAAAATTTATTGTTTGTGTTTAGGCTAGTTATTAATTGGTTTGATTAAATATCCGCTTTCTAAAAAACAAGTGTCAGTTAAAATGAAATACAGGAATTTTTTTTAGGGAAATCTAGATTTCTCATCGGCGTGATTTTTAATTCAGATATATACCTGTTGATTTTTAATTTCAGTTATATACCAATTATCTAGGTTATGCTAAAATTTGATAGTTTAGCGATATTGGATGTGACACTGGCATATGTTAAAAGTTAAACGTTTTTGATGATGAAGGTAGTAATAGCATTGGTTAAGTGCTATATAACCATTGGCCTTGTTATAGTATTTTGAAAGTGCCATAAATTGTTGCTTGATCCAAAATGATTTTAATTTGGAAAATTGAATTTTTAATCTGACTTTTTTGAATATTCTAAGATATTTTATTTTAAAAGGGCGGTTTTTTGAACTTCTCTATTTTACTTCAACTTCTTATATTATTCTTTTCTAATATATGTATATATGTAAATATTTAAAATTATTCCAAAAATTATTTATCTTATAGAAAAGATATAAATAATGAATGTTTATTTTAAAGAAATTAAAGTGGTTTATCTTTATATTTTAAGTTATTTTTTGTTTTTTTGAAGAAGAGAGAATTATTTTAGAATATATATTTGGTAAGCATTTTATTTAGACAGTTGTGATAAAAGAACAGATTTATAAGTGGTATTTTATAAATAAAAGAATAGGTTTATCAATGGTATTTTATAGAAGGGAAAATATTACCATTTGATAAATTGGAGAAATAAATCGAAGAATTTATTATAATAAATGGAATGATCATGTTATGGGAAGTATATGATATTTATAATTATAATTAAAATTTTGGTTTATATTTGGAGTTGTTTATAAAGGAGTTTTGCAATTATATTATGAAATTTATATAAGGAGTTTTTATAAATGAATTTGGAGTTTTTATAAAAGATTTACAAATAAATTTGGGAAATTTTAAAATGAGTTTTATAAATGGCTATTTTATTAAAGAAGTTTTATAAAGAATTTTATAAAGGTATAAAGGATATTTATAAAGGAGTTTATTAAATAAGTTTGGAGATTCATAAAAGGAGGTTTATAATTATATTTAACAAGGGAATTTTATAATTTATAAATAATGTTTTATAAAAGAAGTTTGTAAATATAAGGAGTTTTATAAAGGCATTTTACTAAGACTCAATTTCCATAAATGATCATTTTAAATTATGGTGGTATGAAAAATATTGTCTTCATACTTAACATCAAATTCTAAGGTATGGAAACTCATGCCTATCTTGAGAATTAAGAATGTGTATTGAAGCATGAATAGTTTTCTAAATTGTCAGATTTCATTGTTAATCAAGGGATGGTACTTTTTGAAAGTGAAAAGTGGTGTTAACTATATTTGGTATAGTTTTTATAAGATCTATTTACTTATACCAGAAGGAAAGGGTTTGGGTTTATTATTATCAATTTTTAAATGACATTTGTTTTAACCTAATTAAGTGGTTTTCGAAAATGAAATCTTTATTAAATATGTAAATATACTTATACCCTTGAGATAAGTATATGAGTACTTTTTTATAATATTATAAATGTAATGTTTGTGAATATACTTATACTATTGGTATAAGTATACGGCAAAGTTTCTAAATATTTAGAAGGAGAAATGTTTTATGGGTATACTTATATAGTTGAGATAAGTATAAGAATAATTTCTAAGTATTGAAAAGTGTAAAGGAGACTTGTGAATATATCTTTGTAAAAGTATTTTTATACAAGCATTTGATTTAATTAGTGAAAGGATTAATTAAGGAGGCTTAGTGGTTGCTTATGTACTTAGCCAATGCTGGTTTTCCTACGAAAATAAATCTTTGACTTGATTATTGTTTATTTGATAGTTAAACATCGAACTATCAAATGATGGCTAGTTTTTGAACTGTCATTGTCAGTTTAGAGAGGCCAAGATTGGATAAATGTGAGTTATTCGTAAACCACTTCGAACCGGCATAAGCATTCGAATTGAAAACATCTTAAAGTTGATGAAATCGAAGATGGAGTTCTTTGAAGGGCGAGGGTTACTTGCTACTAATCCTGAGGATGTAGTAAAAGTAGTGCCTTCATTTTGTTTAGTGCCAAAACAACTTGTATGGATGAATGCTAGCATTGCATTCTTACCTGGAAGGAAGTGTTAGCATTCCAAGTGGGATTGCTATATAAAAGGCAAGGCATAGCCTTAGACCTCACAGCCAAAAATGACTTAATTATGGACGTGCAGCAGGGTATGTTTCCATTAGGTTATGATCATCACTTATATCTAAATCGAAATTTTATGATTATGTATTCTTGTCGCCACGGAACACGGAAATGGTTTGTCAAGTCGATAGCCTAGGGGGTGATCATATTCGATACTATCTAGGAAGGAGTATGCTGGTCCTGAGTAGTAGAGGTGCAATAAAGTTAGCCTCGGTACATTTTCTCTGGAGGTGTACCATACAAAAGGTAGAACCTTACCTCGTGATGTTGGAATCCTTTCTCCAATAAGTGCCTTTGGTCGTAATTATATACCTGCTACACTAGAATTTAAATAATGTAACAATCTCAGCTATGATTCCACATTTATTTTAAACCCTAGACATTATTGTAATATCAGAAGATTTCTTACGAAATGCTGGTTATCGTAAGGTGAAAACCCGTCTGTGTTTATGTGTGGCGTGATCTTATGATATACCTTTATTTTGAAAGGTTTTATAACATTAAAATCCATTTGAGCTATGTTTGCTCACCATTGTTTACCAGACTGATCCGGATGTTATTTTCTACAATGCCCGAGTCAGACCGGGCATATTTTCAGATATAGTTTTAGGTGCTTTGGAGTTTTAGAGATGAGATGGATCCCTCCAAGATGTACTTATGTATATTTTATTTTCCTCTACATGTGTTGGTTGTAGTTATCAGAAATCGTGAGGACATGTTGTTATAGCTGTCATGACTGATGATTGGTTCGTTAACTCTGATTTCTATATGTATATTACAACTTTTCGTTTATATAGATCTGTTGTATATTATATACTATTCGTCAATATGAGATTTTGTTGTCTTTTCTTTCTATTTCTCCTAACAATCTATCTTTTCGGTACTTGAAAGCTCGACACATGAATACCATGAATGTATTAGTATCAACTTTTAAGGGTCGAAAAAGAAAGTCGTTAGAATATCTAATGCATGTAGCATCTCAAATAAATATGTTATATCAAACCATGCGCCAAGCATCTCAAATAAACGTGTTACAAGAAACAGTGCAACATACGTCTCTAATGCTACTAACATCTCATATAAACATGTTGTAATAAACTATGCAATGGGAGTCTCTAATGCAACATGCATATTTGATAAACATGTTATAACCAACTATGCAATAGACATCTCTAATGAAATGGGCATCTTCGGTAAACATGTAACCATCGAAAATAACTAGCACATTTGTAAATACAAGCAACAACTAGGGCTAGCAATTAGAACCGATAACCGCAAAACTGAACTGACCTAAAACGACCCAAACTCAAACTGAACCCAATGGATCTCGGGTTGGGTTTGGGTGATTGAAAATACAGTAAATACCCATCAAACCGGACCCGAACCGACCCGATCTAAACCAAACTCGGGTCAGGTCGGCTAGGGCCTGGTCTAGGTTTTTAAAATTATAATTTGGACCCGACAAACCCGACCCGCCGGGTTGGGTATAATTTCCACCCCTAGCAACAACAAAGCAGCCACTACACCGTGCTTTCTTATATATTAAAAAAAGGAAAACAAAAATTTCCTTAATTAATTAGAGGCATGCCAATACAAAGCTCCATCGAACATGGACAAGCTTAACCCCATTGGTCTCAACCCATATAGCCTTATTCTCAAAAACATAAATAGATGTTCGAGGTCTAAAGCATATTTAGTTCACATCCACATTATCTAGTCAACTCATCACGATGATGTCACTAGAATTACACACTTATACAAACAAGATTCACGTAATATGCTAGTAAAACAATCAAAAATGAGCAATCAACAAGCAAAAATAATAAATAACGACCAATAAGGAGAATTTAATAAGCAACAAAAATCAATCAACAATCAAATAATAAAAATAAATAATCAATTAATTTTCAATAAAATAAAATAATCAATCAAAAATCAAGCAACAACAAGTAATCAACGAGCAGCAAAAATCAATCAACACTAATAAACAATCAATCACAAGTAACTACAAACAACCAACAATGATTGCCATGCCAACTTCCAATCATTTAAAAGGAGCATACAAAAACATGCACGGTAACCCATAATAGTCGTAATGTGCGTAACGCTATAAACTCACACGAGTCTGTTCGGCATCCAAGATGAACCAAATGCCTAAGTGGTGCTACTCCTATCATGAATACAATACATGAATGAAATTACACATCTCGCTCTGAAAAAGAAAACTTATATGATATACCGAATTCTCGATTTTTAAGTCTCTCAAATAAACCCATAAATCTAAGTGTTAGCTTTTCTATTCTTTCGAACGAACTCATTTTCAAAGGATAAAACTTTGCTATTTAAATTATTATTAAATGACAATGTATAAATGATTGGGCTCGCTCAGGTTTAGACTCACCATAGTCGCACAATGTTAATAAGGGAATGTACTAAGTACATTATGATGCTTGTGATGACCGCCCAATACCTCCGATGCTTATATAATCGAATAGGTGCTCTCTTGGAGCATTCTACCGATGTAGGAAGACTGTCAAGGGAAAGAAAAGAAATAAAAAAGAGGAATATAAGATAAACGGAGAGAAAAGAAGAGAAGAAAAGAGAAAAACATTACACAATCACATAACCTGTCGTATATCTCATAGCGCATCAGGTAAAATATAATAGTCATCACAGATATAAAACAGTCGAGATAGAAATAATTACATGAACAATAGAATCGGAGTCCATTGACTCACGCAGTTATACGTAAAAGTAACAGAGTTTATATAACTATTAAATAAACTCAACTGATAAACTATCTCTAATAATAGCAAGTCAAACATAGTTAAGGCTCCAAAGTGTCACACAGCGGAATAAACAATAATAAGTTCAAAATATAAGTATAAGAAAGAGTCACCACCTGCTAGCCCATCTGCAGAACTCCATGTGTTGTTTACACCAGATATATTGTCTACTCATTCAAGAGTACATGAGATAATAAGAAGCAAAGCGTAAATCTCAAGTCAGATAATAGTCTATTATAAGCGATAAATAATCTCAAAACAATATAAAATTCGGTGTGTATATGGAATAAAGGGTATCTAGAATCATACCTAACCGGTCTTAGCATCCAAAGAGTTAGCCCATAACGAACATAATATGCTACTTTGCCAATATCATGAGGGGTACTCCATACTAATTACAATATCAGGGTGCCTAGGTATCCCTATCCATAATACCTACATCATGTGAAATCCCTAGAGTGATAGGTAGCTAGTGAAGCGACCATAACAAACATAACATCTATCAAAAAATAATAACTTTCACTCATTATGCTTTGGATATATGATAACTCGTATGACCTTTCAGCTGTAAAGGATTAATGGTTAGATCTCAATTTTTAGTTGTATAGTCATATCTCGTTGCCCAAAGCTAGATACGTATCTCGTGGCCCGAAGCTAGACACTAGACCCAAATCAACCGGTCGAGGGTATAAGGATCCAATCAACAGACCCGAGGTAACCGAACAAAGTTCCATAGGCATCCCACAATACCCCTGCTCTAAGTACAATAGAAAACACTCCAAGTATAAATAATCCTTTAGAACATGTGTCCAAGTTGTTTATTACTTCATCCATTTCCACGATAGAACCATTCAACATTCTATCCACGGGTCACCTTCATAGAAACCAACCATGTGGAAAACCATCATGCGTCCCTTCGACATCAAGCCTCCAACTTTGGAACCTAACACCATGCACCAATGAGCTACCGTCCAAGTCCTAAAAGTGTCAACCTTGGAACCTAACTCCATGCAACAATGATCTAAATCCAAAGTCTTGAAACTGATGTTGAAACGTCACATGGTCATGATCATCAAAATCACTCATTATAAAGCAATAACATCAAGACCCAGAGTCGACCACACAAACAAACTATCATATCATGCTCATCGAAGCCTCCTCACCATCCATGCCAAAGATCGGCCAGATCATCTATCAATAATAATGATAGGCACTGATCACTCCACAGTGGTCAATACCAACCACTATGGTCCTACTATTGAACAAAAATGTATAAGTACAAACCAAATGAAACATCTGTTATCCATCCTAAAGTCTATACAAGTCTATCGTCTTCCTTCTTCAGGTCATTGGCATGCATCCCGGTACTCTTCTACAACATATCCAGTTCATTTAGATTTCTGATCAATAGGCACGAAATCGTAATGTGTGGAATACTCCCTAACACTAATTTGCAAATAAATCGAAACCAAAACAAGCAAATATGCGTACGTGCAACCAACAAGCATAAATACATCTAATATATTATACTTACAATAAGTATAATGCGTTTATATCAACCAACTGGGGATTCATATCAAAAATGGCTAAAACTAGCAAATTCCTAAAATAGCATGTCGGTGGAAAATGTATGATATTCGATTTAAAACCATTTTAAAATACTTTTAATCTCTTTTATAAAATAAAGTGGATGTTTATATATATATATATATATATATATATATATATATATATATATATATATTAAAGTCACATTTTTAAAGCTAGAAACCATTTCAAAATACCGTTGTTATACGATACCTAATAATCATTGTATCGCAAGAGACAATATCACTCATCTAACAAAAGTCATCTAAACCAACGCCAAACCATAGAGCTCTCCATCATGACCGCAATACAAAAATCTACATCCAAAACGGACTTCATATGCAAAAGATATGAATTATATTAGAAGCAAAATTAAATAATTAATTAACTTAAACAATTAACTATCTCCTTAATTATCTTTTGTTAATTCTTCTTCCTTCATAATTCCTTTTCCTTACATGCATGAACAAAACCCACTTCCTCACCATACATGCACACCATGACACAGAGCTTCGCTCTATAAAATTAAATGTCATTCACACCATTGCACTTCTCTTCGAATACTCGACCTACCGACACCAATCTGGCATCCTCCATCAAAACACGTCTTCCATCTCCAAGTTGACCGAGCCCAGGTCGTGATTCATATAAGGTGATGGGACCCACAATCAATGATGTAAGAAGGAGCGTATCACAAAGAAAGTCCAAGGTAATCTGCATTTGGCCTAACTTGCCCTCGATTTTCGACCAAGTCAAACCTTAGATCGGCCGTTACAGATGACTATCACCTAGAACATCATCACACACATTAATTTCCATGTAGATGAGAATCAATCTTCGATACAAACTCAATGGGCTTAATTTATGATTTTTAATTGAGTGAATATCTCGATTTTGATTTTTGAATGTATTTAGAGGAGGCGCTCATGTTTTCTGAAGAGGTGTGTGGAGATGTAACGGGTTGATTAGGAGAGAGGGTTTTGGATAGGGTTTAATTTTATATTATTATATTATTATTTATTTGATTTCTCAAATAAATACTCACACGTTTCGAGATCGCACAAGCACACGACACGTCCAATCATAACATAACTCGTCTATGCACATCACTTCATTTTTCCATTCCCAATGGTATAAATTTCATAGCTATCCGAGACGATGCCCAAGGATGATAAATTTTCTCTTTTCGAGATCGTTTTGGCCATCAGATTGTCAGATCTTTAAATATAGTGATGCTTACACTCATTTTAATTCTTAATGTCGATCCAAAATTAATGGAAGTGGTCTTGAGTCATGATTCGATCTTATGCGAAAAATCATATTTTGGACCGTTAAATAAATTAGTGATTCAATATTTAAATAAATAATTTAAATATACTATCATTAAAACACATGTCGTTACTACGCTCCTTTAGGCACGTTTTATATTGCCACTTAGAAAATTATCTTAATCTTTACAAAATTAGTCAAGAAGTCCTTCCTCGAACTATCATAAGCTATCTTAACTATATTATACTATAAATAATTTTACAATGAATAGAGACCATCCAAAATAAATACCATATGCGGTTTAATCCTTTGTTTTCTTTCAAGGTTTCTTCGTTAAGCTAGGGTAGGCCACTTGATTCCTCTCATGGGAATTCCTATCCAGTTCCTTGCTCTGGCCATCGAAATTGCCTCGTATGACTACAGTCGCGCTTAAGAATCTCTAATTCATTTCAAGAATCCGACTTAAGTACTCACCTTTGAATATCGGAGAAAAAACCTTTGCCCAACTGGTGCAAATCATCTAGAAACCTCGCACTTAAACTAAGGATTAGGAACTAGTACATGAGTGGACTGATCCCTAGAAGTATTTCTTTGGTTCATGGATTAAACGCCACCAAAAGTTTACTAACATAAAAAAAACAACTTCTAACACAAATGACTCCATGCAAGATGCATATAAGCAATTCGTTCGATCTTTGCTCATTATTAGGCATCCATTGAATCTTACGTGGATGAAAATCCAAGTCACACTTCATCTATCGATCCAACTCAACTTGAATGCTCATAATCGAGTTTGAATGGCAGTACTCTTGGTTGCTACACCACCCCTAGCACCCACTACAACTACTAAAATGTATGTAGGAGGCAGAACATCCCTTGCGGCATCCAAATAGCCCCTGAACCTATAAGGTACCTTAGAATATATTATTCGCAATCGCTCGTGCACCCTGTCAACTCATATTGATACCCTTAACGAAAGTTCCTTAGTAACCAACGATTGAATAAATCTGATTTTTGGAGGTAAAATGTGTATGCAGTATTATATAGTACAAATATATAGGTATGCTCTCTCAATATATCTCCATCTACCAGGTTGCTTAAATCAAACTGGTCTACTTAGTCCTAAGTGTTGAGCCTAAGCTCTGATACTGACTGTAATGACCCACGCTTCGGAACCGCTAAATCAACGTATAATGATAATGTTTGACTCCTGAATACCACAAAAGACTATCCATCGAGCTACAATAAATAAACAGAGCACCAAACCAAGGCCTGATGATAGAATCTCACAATGGATTGACAATATAAAACATATTCAATATACACGGGCATAACTGGATAAACAATATGTTAGAGATCGTACTAACGGAAGTATTTGATAAATAAATATTAATATAGAAAGTCAGAATGCAAAATCTGTTACAAAAATTCTCATATAAAAATAGCATATCTATTATGACCCATGTACTACTACAATATCAAGTTTATATGCAAGGAATCAACATCACAAAGTGCTACAACTACCCTGAAAGCATATCTCTAAAAGCACCTAGCTCCCAAATTACTCAACTGAGTACTCGAGAGTCGTCATGACATAAATAGACAAGGACAAAATGAGGACCAAACATAGATCTAGTTGTGAGGGAACTAACTTAAAATCTGGTATATCAACAAAATATACAAATAAAACAAGAAAATTCGTAGGTGCAGCCATCCTCTCCACAAATGAAACACCCCGCACCCCTTAGTATTCCCAAAATGGGCATACCAAAGGATGTGTACATTATATGTATAGCTAAAGCATCATAAGACTAAGATTCACAAGACAAATACGTAAAAGAAGCGGAAAACATTTAAATAATAACTTATCATTTAGAATTAAACTTCATCTCAAAATAAGTCATAAAAACATAACATGTCTCAAAAACTCAAAATCTCTCATGTCTCATGAAAATACATCTCAATCTCACATAATCAGAGTACAAAAATAACAATAATAATCCCTCTCACAAGTGCTAATCCATCATAAGCCAATTGAAAAGGTTGAAAAGTAGAAGGATGCATCTAAAATGAGAAAATTCCAGAAATGAATCTCCAAGCAACCTAAATCAACTATCCTCAACTCTGCTGCCCTATTGGGGAAAAAAGAAAGATAGAGGAGTGGGTCAGACAATAAGTCTGGTGAGTGAAAGAAATTACTAGCATTTCTAAGCAAGATAAATTTATTGGACTAGCTAATAGTTCTAGCATGAAAGGAAGGTACAGAAAAGATAAAACTTGCATAAAATACTGTTTCTGATTCTATTTGACTGTTTGCTTTGATTGTTTACACTTGTCTTAAACTGTTGTGATTAGGCTGAAACCCTAATCCTATCTCAAATGCTAACTTGATTAGGCTGAAATCCTACCAATTGATCGACCTTTCCTATCCCTGTTGTGCCACTGTGAAACAATCCTGTCGGTCCCACAGCTCTCGGTCATCGCTGGTGCACACTAACTGTCGCCCCTTATATGACCCTTTATTTACCCTAATCAACATATGTGTGCCAAGCCTCACCCACATGCGAGACCATCAATCCTTGACCTGAAAGGGAATGCTGTCGGTACTAGTCCTAACAAACAAATCTTCTAACTTTGCGCCCTTGCCCAAATCCTCAAATTTGATCTTCTGTCGATTGGCCACTTATTTACCGTAATCAGCATATGCGTGCCCAGCCTCATCCACCTGTGAGACCATCAGTCCTAGACCTAAAAGGGAATGGTGCTGGTACGAGCCACTACCGCTATATTTTCTTATTAACTTAATCCAAGATCTAAGTTTTAAAATAACCCCCTTCTGTTATTTCTTTCTTTCTAATTATAACCTACATGTTATAATGGTTCTTGTAAATGTTACTCTTCTATTTTATCTTTTTAGATACAACCACTTTTTATGATCATGGTTGTAAATATCTCAAATTTTCCTATTTTAGTCCATCTCCATTTTATTTTAGTTATCATTTTACACCTGATTTCTGTAAATTTAGTGTTTTTGTATTTTAATCATATTTGCGAATTCTTCTCTTTTTAATATTTTATTCACGTCAAAAAGGATTAAATCTCTACAAAAAGAAACTAACATTTACAAGCTAAATTCCAACTTAAAAACAAATGTAAATAACTGCAAATAACTGAATAAAATAGCTAAATAAAAATAGACTTAAAAGAACTTCTGAAATTTACTTAAAAACTGATTGTAATAAACTTACATAAAAACTGTCTCAAAATTGTAGAAAAACTACAACTATTGAGAACCCTATTATTTTAGTTGCTTACAAATCTATATCCTAGGCCTTCCTGGATCCACTTCTAGGGTGTAAAGTATTTTTATTAAAAAACTTCCTCATCGGAAATATTTTCTATTTAGGGTTCAGCCTCAGGCAATTAACCCAACTGGGAGAAAATATGAATAAGAAAAATAGCTAGGCTATGGTTCTATTTATAGTGTGGCTTAGGGATCTCGGACCATCAGATTTGAAGATTTAATCCGATACAACCACGTTCTAGGCTCACTAGGAACCATCGGATGTAGCGAGGAACGCACAGGATTTCACCAAAAATCAGATTTACAGTTTCGGCTTGCACCTGGATGAAAAATCATCCAGGGAAGGTTGTAGATCGACCTAGCCTATAGGCAAGTTGACCTATAGGTCGACCTAACTCAGGCGTGGGTTAACCCATGACGGGTCTTTTTTTCATTTTTGTTTAATTATATATATAATTCTGATTTTCTTTGTTTCTCTCGTAACTTCTCCATACCGACTCGGATTTCAACAAGTTATATATTGCTAAGAAAATTACCACAGACCCAATGGTCAACTCCCGTGGCTCAATTCTGACAATTTTCCAACCCTATTTTATTATTCAATTAATTTGTTAATTAATTATTATTACTATAATTTTTTGGGCTGTTACATGATTCTCTGCTTAATGGATTTGGCCCCCGAAATCTCTAAGGACAGCAGAATGAAATAAATATTTTCATCCAAATTCCACAACCACATATTCAACCATCATCCATTACATCCATTGTCCTTAAGCTTTTTAATGAAATTTATGATATATGCAATAATGTAGTATCAATGTCTCTAACTAATGCAAAAGATTAAGCAGTCTACTGATTTAGTCGACCTTTTTTTATGCGCTCATGTCCATGCCATGTATCCAAATGAATGCAAATTCCCTAATGACAACTGATAGTTCTATATGCGTGCTATAATCATCATCCAAATGCAACAATCATATGATAATTACCCATTCATAGAAACCATGAAATAAAAATGCAAGCGCGCACACATCCATATGCATATGCTTTAGTGACCTACTTAGGCCGGTCTCTAAGAGATGATAGTGCCTAGTGTGTGTATTTGCGTTCATTTGCATCCACTAGCAAACACTTGCAACCACGTGCATCCAACATACATAACATGATCTACCAACATGTTTACATTCAGTCCTACCATCCATAGGTTAAATTCTAAGATCTACCCTCTCAAAGGATACTAAAGGAAAGCACTTATTCAAAACTAAAGATAGAAAGAGGAAAGTCAAGATGCACCATCAAAGAAATGCGGATAAGAGATACGTATTTTCTCCTTAGCGTCCTCAATACTATCTCCCCACTGCACCTTAACTAAAGGGACTTTCTTATTCCTAAGCTTCTTGATATCATGTCTAACGATCTTGGTAGTAATGCGACGAACCGATGCTTCTCTCTCCACTTCAACTTCTTCAAGTTGGCTAGGTTCCACTACCTCTGCTGAATCATTTAAGCACTTTCTTAGGTGAGAAACAAGAAAAACATCATGAACTTCCGTGATCCTCTCCGGTAGATTTATCTGATACACCATCTTCCTTACCCTTTCCACAATAGGGAACGGTCCTACGAATCTGGAAGCAAGTTTCCTACTTGATCCAAACCTCACTACCTTTCTTAGCGGAGACAACTTAATGAAAACCAAATCTCCTATCCCTTCTTCGCTTATCTTCATAGGATTTTGGTCTATCGTAGGTTGTCTTCATTCTTCTTCTAATCAAATCAATCTTTCCGAAGTCTCTCAAACCATGTCAGGACCAAGTAGCAATCTTTCTGTAGACTCCAACTAACACGAAGGCGACTTGTAAGGTCTTACATAAAAGGGATTCAAAAGGATCCATCCCAATGCTAGCCTGAAAACTTTTGTTATAAGCCAATTTCACTAAAGGAAGATGCTTCTCCCAAGTCCCTCTAAAACCAAGAATGCACATCCTTAACAAATCTTCAAGAACCTCTATTAACTCTCTCCATTTGGTCATCCATTTAAGGGTGATGTTAGGGATGCGGATTAAGGATCTTAAGGCAGAAATAACACTAGATGGGGGGGGGTGAATAGTGCTTTAAAGAATATATGAACTATATGACTAAATTAAAACTTTCGACACAAATCTAAACAGAATTCTAACACAGAATGATCACAGAACATATAACAAATGCAAATAGTAAAGTAAAGCAAGTAAAAGGAAAGAACACACCGGATTTTATACTGGTTCGGAATCCTCCTACATCCAGTCCTGCACCAAGGCAATATCCTTGTACAGATGTTTATAAGCCAATATCCAAATTACAACCCTCAATTTCTAAGGCCTTGAGGAACCCTCCTATCTCCGAGTCTGGGGTAAACTCTCTTGATTTACGGGACACAAGATCACCCTAATACTTCTTAATAACAATCCTTTTGAATGGATAGACTTTATGGACTTTTTGAATACAAATTAATCCTATAACTCTGAATAGCACTTTGATCTTTAGTAGAATGATGGAGAATCAAATAGAGAGAGTATCTAAATGATTTCCTATTGAGAATTTGGCAGAATGATGGCATGATCTTGAAAATATGAAGTTTTATGGATATGGAATGGTGGAGAAGAAAGAGTGAAGAAAATAAGAAACTAGTTGTTAAAAAATTCATTTTGGAAGCCTTTATATAGATGCACAAAAGTCATAACCATTGGCAAAAGGTTTTCGAACGAATGGACACTTCTTTTGAAAATTGAATTTTGAACCCAACTGTCACCATGTCGACATGGGGTATCCCCTTATGTCAACATCCCTTAGTTCAAAATTATAGAGATGTTGTTTTGTAAAGACAATTGAATTTAAAACAAGTTGACACTTCTCTGAAGCAAAGTAAAGTGTTTAAACAATATTTTGAGATAGTGAATGAATATAAAACATTATTTTAAATATACATATATAATTGATATAGACCGTCAATTATATAAGTAATATTTAAAATAAGAATAAGTTTTGATGTTTTAAAAATAGAAGTTTTTAAAATCAGAATAGAGGAATATTTCAAGGCTAAGAAAAAGTTTGAAAATATTTTTGAAAACATGATTTTGAAAGCTAAAACATTTTGAAAACAGATTTAAAAACATTTTGAAAAATCTATTCAAACTGAAATTGCAATAACCTTCCTACAGAGCTCCTCCATAGGACTCGAGAACTTATACAAAGTAGTTTAAATGATTTTGATTTTCGTGGGTTTGTAAGCCACTTGTCGTAGGTTTGTAAGCTACTTGTCGTGGGTTTGTAAGCCACTGGTTTCGATAGAAATTGGGTTCCATCCCAAAAGAAAATTAGAAGAAAGATGAGAATGCTATTATGAAGTTTTAACAAAATACTAGACACTTATCTTGAGATATTGAAATCTTGATTCTCTAGAGTCTTGAATCTTGAATCTCTAATCTTTATCTTGATGCTTGAGTCTTTATACTGATCAGTCTTCGATGATACCTGGATATACTTCCTATATACATATATATATATATATATCTATATGGAAATGTTAGTATATAATTTATAAAGTAAAGTATAATAACTATATAAGGTTGTTGTCATCAAAACATCATCAACTCAGTTCCTAACAATCTCCCTCTTTTTGATGATGACAACCTTTATTTATAAAATATTCTTACCATAACATAACTCCCCCTTACTCCGTGATTTCTTCTTAAAACTACAACTCCCCCTTACTCCATGACTTCTTCTTAAAACTACAACTCCCCCTTACTCCATGACTCCCTCTTACACCAAGCACATATATTTTTATGACTTTCTCCCCCTTTGTCATCAACAAAAACTATTAACTACTTAAGAATTCAAGAATGATTAGTATGAACAAATAATATGTATAGAACAAGCATGAAACAATGAGTATAAGTGAACACATTTTAGTTATTACAACATATATAAGAACATACATAAACACGAACAAACAAAACAATTTAAAACAAAGAATAAAATGAAAGTACGCTTAATGGCGATCCTTAACTATAGGAGACTTATGAATCGAACAATTGGGGTGGTGGAGATAAAAGTTTCCACGTTGTTTAATTATGTTTCCATTAGTATCAACAAGGATCTCACCAACGCAAATAATGCTCTCGTCCGTATTCATAGGGACTTCGGGTTGAGGTAAAGGTTGATCTTCCTCTTGGTCTTCTTGTGGTTCTTCCATAGGTTCTTCTTCCTCGGATTCCATGGCTTGTGAAGAGTCTTCAATATTAATAGGATTTGTACGGTTATCCATAAGGAATTTTTGTACATTCCTAATAATATTCCCTTGCCTTTGTTGTTCTCTAGCCATCCTATGTTGACTTACTTGAATTTCAGTCATCAATTTAAGGATATCTTTCATCTTCTCTTGCAATTTGATCACTCGAGCGTGCGTAGTTCGTTGAAATGGACCAGAATAAGGAGACGTAGGTGAAGTGGGTTCATTAGTAGAAGAGGATGCCATTATTTTATTGTTTCAGAAGTTATTTACAGAGAATATAATGAAGAAAGAGGAGAGAAAACGAAATAAATAGATAAATAACCAAATAACTAACTTTGGAGGAAAATTCAATTTTCAAATTTTTGTTGGGTATGTCGACATCATGAGATGGGGCATGTCGACATGTTCTTCAAAAAAAGTGTAATTTTTATTTTGAATTTTTATTGATTATTATATTATATTATTTTATATTTCAGATTTTGAACAAATACCTAATTCTCTTCTAAATTTAGTAAAATTCTGTTTGGATAATGGTTTAGTTAATATATCAGCAATT
This sequence comes from Allium cepa, assembly GCA_030765085.1. Taxonomy (NCBI): domain Eukaryota; kingdom Viridiplantae; phylum Streptophyta; class Magnoliopsida; order Asparagales; family Amaryllidaceae; genus Allium; species Allium cepa. The sequence goes on along the minus strand of CM060943.1, from coordinate 675,023,149 downwards.
TGTTTTTCATTATTTATATAATCTAGAGTTATTATTTCTTTAGTTATATTATCTCTAAGAAAATGTTGTCTTATATCAATATGTTTAATTCTAGCATGATGAGTTGGATTTTTAGATAGATTTATTGCACTAGTATTATCACAATATATTGGTGATTTACTTATGTTAATTCCAAAATCTTTTAAAGTTTGTTGCATATATATGACTTGTGAACAGGCCAGAGCAGCAGATATATACTCTGCTTCAGTTGTTGACAAGGAAACAGTATTTTGTTTCTTGCTGAACCAGGAAACCAGTGAATGTCCTAGAAAGTGACAAGTTCCACTTGTACTCTTTCGGTCTGATTTACAACCAGCATAATTAGCATCACAATATGATATTAAATCAAAAGTATTATTTTTAGAATAAAATAAACCATAATCTAAAGTGTATTTTACATATCTTAAAATTCTTTTAACATCTTTTAAGTGAGTTTCTTTAGGTTGTGATTGATATCTTGCACAGAGACAAACACTATGCATAATATCAGGACGACTCGCTGTTATATAGAGTAGCGAACCAATCATTCCCCTATAAAGTTTGATCAATATCTTTTGATTTATCTTCTTTACTTAAACCTACATATGTGGACATTGGAGTTGGTTTCCCACTAGAGGTGCTTAAACCAAATTTATTGATTAAGTCTTTAGCATATTTTTCTTGACTTATGAAGATTCCATTTTCTAGTTGTTTAATTTGAAGCCCTAAGAAGAAACTTAATTCTCCCATGTGACTCATTTCAAATTCTTTAGTCATTATATTTGAAAATTCTTTATTCATTATGTTATTAGTTGATCCAAAGATTATATCATCTACTTGAACCAGTTGAATATCTTGATTATTTCTTTTAATAAAAAGTGTTGTATCTACTTTACCAATTTCAAAACCAGATTGAAGTAAATAAGATCTTAGTCTTTCATACCAGGCTCTAGGAGCTTGCTTTAGACCATATAGAGCTTTCTTTAACTTGTATACATGGTTTGAAAATTTATTATCTTCAAAAAGTGGAGGTTGTTCAACATAAACATCTTCTTTTACAAAACCATTTAGAAAAGCACTTTTAACATCCATTTGATATAATTTGAAATTATTATAATTAGCGAAAGCAAGTAGAATTCTTATAGCTTCTAATCTTGCTACGGGGACAAAGGTTTCATCATAGTCAATTCCTTCTTCTTGACAATAACCTTGCGCAACTAAACGAGCTTTATTTCTTACGACCTCACCGAGTTCATTCATTTTATTTTTATAAACCCATTTAGTTCCAATTATACTTTTATCCTCAGGTTTAGGAACAAGTTCCCATACATCATTTCTGGTAAATTGATTCAATTCTTCTTGCATAGCAAGAATCCATGAATCATCAGACGATGCTTCCTTTGGATTTTTAGGTTCAATTGTTAATATAAAGGCTACATTATTCATACTACTTAATTGATTTCTAGTTCTTACTACAGATTCAATATTTCCTAAAACATTTTCTATAGGATGATCTTTTGATATTTTAAATCTCTTATTAGGTTGATTTATTTCACTAATAGTTTCATTAGATTGATTTAAATTTATAAAATCTTCTTCATTATCTATTTGTACAATATCTTTAAGATTTTCATCAAAAGATACATGCATAGTTTCTTCAATAGTATTAGTTTTCAAATTCAAAACTCTAAATGCTTTGCTTCTATTAGAATAACCAATAAAGAATCCTTTATCAGCTTTTGGTTCAAATTTATCTAAATTATCTTTTGTATTAAGTATAAAACATTTACTCCCAAAGACTTTAAAATAAGTAACTATAGGTTTCTTATTATAAAGTAATTCATATGGAGTTTTATTTGTTAATGGTCTAATTAAAATTCTATTTAATATATAACAAGCTGTAGCGACTGCTTCAGCCCAAAAATGTTTAGGTAAATTACTATCAGAAAGCATTGTACGAGCACACTCTTGAATCGTTCTATTTTTACGTTCTACCACTCCGTTTTGTTGTGGAGTTCTTGGAAATGAAAAGTTGTGAGTAATTCCCTTTTGAGTACAGAAATTCTCAAAATTTTCATTTTCAAATTCACCACCGTGATCACTTCGAATATATTTAATTTTGAAAGAATGTTGTTTTTGAATTCTTTTAGAAAAGTTTTTAAATATTTCAAAAGCATCACTTTTATGTTTTAAAAAGATTGTCCAAGTATATCTTGAATAATCATCTACTATAACAAAAATATATTTACTATGGTTAATTGATTGAACTTGAGATGGACCAAATAAATCTAAATGAAGTAATTATAGAGGACTAGAGGTAGAAATAACATCTTTTAATTTAAATGAACTTTTCTTAAGTTTTCCTAATTGACAAGCATCACAAATACTATCTACTTTAAAGTTTAACTTGGGTAGACCTCTAACTAAGTCAAGTTTTGATATCCTAGATAATAATTTGAAATTCAAATGGCCAAATCTTTTATGCCAAATCTAAGGGTCACTTGTATTAGCCAAAAGACATAGATTATCATTTGAAATCTTCATACTAAGGATATAAATATTTTTCTTCCCAATACCTTCAAAAATTATATTAGACTTATCATCTTCAATGTGACATTTATCTTTTCCAAATTTAATTTTAAAACCTTTATCGCAAAGTTGACTTATACTAAGCAGATTATGTTTTAAGTTCCTAGCTAATAAAACATCAGAAATAAGTAAAATTTTAGAGTTACCGACATTGCCGACACCAACCACATATCCTTTAGAGTTGTCACCAAAATTGAATAATCCACCATCTTGATAAGTAATGTCCTTGAGTATCTCGGAATTTCCAGTCATGTGCCTTAAACAGCCACTATCAAGTATCCATTTATCTTTCTCAATTTGCACAATTTGTCCATTGGGTGTCGATTTGTCAAAATCCATATAACATGTCTGTCCCTGCATAACACACCAATTCGGTAGATAACTTGATTTTTCAAAATAACTATATGCAGACTTATGATACTTTGATGAAATGCATAGATTCAAAACAGTTTTAACACAATTTTCCAAAAATGCCATTTTTATATTTTTCAAGTTTCAGATTATGAAAACAATGAAAACCAATGCTCTGATACCAATTGTTAGGGATGCGGATTAAGGATCTTAAGGCAGAAATAACACTAGAGGGGGGGTGAATAGTGTTTTAAAGAATATATGAACTATATGACTAAATTAAAACTTTCGACACAAATCTAAACAGAATTCTAACACAGAATGATCATAGAACATATAACAAATGCAAATAGTAAGGTAAAGCAAGTAAAAGGAAAGAACACACCGGATTTTATACTGGTTCGGAATCCTCCAACATCCAGTCCTGCACCAAGGCAATATCCTTGTACAGATTTTTATAAGCCAATATCCAAATTACAACCCTCAATTTCTAAGGCCTTGAGGAACCCTCCTATCTCCGAGTCTGGGGTAAACTCTCTTGATTTACGGGACACAAGATCACCCTAATACTTCTTAATAACAATCCTTTTGAATGGATAGACTCTATGGACTTTTTGAATACAAATTAATCCTATAACTCTGAATAGCACTTTGATCTTTAGAAGAATGATGGAGAATCAAATATAGAGAGTATCTAAATGATTTCCTATTGAGAATTTGGCAGAATGATGGCACGATCTTGAAAATATGAAGTTTTATGGATATGGAATGGTGGAGAAGAAAGAGTGAAGAAAATAAGAAAGTAGTTGTTAAAAAAAATTCGTTTTCGAAGCCTTTATATAGATGCACAATAGTCATAACCATTGGCGAAAGGTTTTCGAATGAATGGACACTTCTTTTGAAAATTGAATTTTGAATCCAACTGTCACCATGTCGACATGGGGTATCCCCTTATGTCGACATCCCTTAGTTCAAAATTATATAGATGTTGTTTTGTAAAGACAATTGAATTTAAAACAAGTTGAAACTTCTCTGAAGCAAAGTAAAGTGTTTAAACAATATTTTGAGATAGATAATGAATATAAAACATTATTTTAAATATATATATATATATAATTGATATAGACCATCAATTATATAAGTAATATTTAAAATCAGAATAAGTTTTGATGTTTTAAAAATAGAAGTTTTTAAAATCAGAATAGAGGAATATTTCAAGGCTAAAACAAAGTTTGAAAATATTTTTGAAAACATGATTTTGATAGCTAAAACATTTTGAAAACAGATTTAAAAACATTTTGAAAAATCTATTCAAACTGAAATTGCAAGAACCTTCCTACAGAGCTCCTCCATAGGACTCGAGAACTTGTACAAAGTAGTTTAAATGATTTTGATTTTCGTGGGTTTGTATGCCACTTGTCGTAGGTTTGTAAGCTACTTGTCGTGGGTTTGTAAGCCACTGGTTTCGATAGAAATTGGGTTCCATCCCAAAAGAAAATTAGAAGAAAGATGAGAGTGCTATTATGAAGTTTTAACAAAATACTAGGCACTTATCTTGAGATCTTGAAATCTTGATTATCTAGAGTCTTGAATCTTGAATCTCTAATCTTCATCTTGATGCTTGAGTCTTTATACTGATCAGTCTTCGATGATACCTGCATATACTTCCTATATACATACATATATATATATATATATACATATATATATATATATATATATATATGGAAATGTTAGTATATATTTTATAAAGTAAAGTATAATAACTATATAAGGTTGTTGTCATCCAAACATCATCAACTCAGTTCCTAAAAGGTGATAGGCAGTACTCAATCTAAGCTGTGTCCCTAAAGCCTCTTGCAAGCACCTCGGAAACTCCCTCGTAAAGATAGGGTCTCTGTCGCTCACTATGCTTCAGGGAACTCCATGAAGTCAAACTATCTCACGAACGTATATGGATGCCAAATAAGGTGCTATCCTCTTGCTCTTGACCGAAATGAAGTGGACGCTCTTAGTTAAACGATCTACAATCAGCCAAATATTGGTATTCCCCTTCCTAGATCAAGTTAAACCATCTATGAAGTCCATCGAAACACTATCCCACTTCCATTCGGGCACCTCTAATGGTTGAAGTAATCCGTCAAGCCTCTACTACTCCGCCTTAACCCTTTGGAACACAAGACACTTAGCCACAAACTCTGCTACATCCTTCTTCATGACACTTCAATAAAACACTCTCTTCATGTCCCTATACATCTTATCATGACCCAGATGAATAGTCATCCAAGAATGGTGTGCTACTGCTAGAACTTAACATTAGTGCGGGGGAAACAAATTTTTCCATCTCTCCTTAGCCATCCTTTACTATCGATGAAATAGATTTGGAGATATCTAGAGACCTCTCCTTTGATAATCCTATCCAGAATATGCACAAGCTCTAAATACTCTCGCTGCCTTAAGCCAACCTAATCTATGAGGGCAGGCTTAACCTCAAGTGTTGCCAATAATCCAGGAGTAATGTATGTAGAGGGCTTAAAATCAAAGGTGGAAATAAACTCTAGGCTTTTCCACTTCATGAACATTGGGCTAAGGGTTGTTCTCTTCCTACTTAACGCATCTGCAACTAGTTCCCCTTGCCAGGTATGTAAGTTGTCTCAAAGTCATATGATGCCAGAAACTCCATCCAACTCTGCTACCTCAGGTTTAAATCCTTTTGTGAGTATGTGTACTTTAATGATTTACGGTCAGTGAAAAGCTCGAACCCCTCTCCTAGCAAGTAATGTCTCCAAGACTTGAGCGCGAAAACAGTAGCTGCCAGCTCCAAATCATGGGTGGGGTAGATCTTCTCATGAGTTCTCAACTGTCCACTTCCATCGTGCACTACCCTCCCCTCCTGCATCAATACCACCCTAAGCTAGTCCCACATGCGTTAGTGTATACTATAAAAGGCTTAGCTCCGTCGAGGAAAACTATCACTGCTGCATTAGTAAGGGCCCTTTTTAGCATCGTGAAGGAATCCTCATAATCCACATTCCACATGAATGCCCAATTCTTCTTAGTAAGGCGAGTTAGCAGTGTTGAAATCATAGAAAAATCTCTAATAAACTTCCGATAATGACCAGCCAAACCTAGGAAGCTTCTATCTTCGGTAGCGCTCTTGGGTGCCTTCCAATCCTGTACCGCTACTACCTTAGCGGGATGCATAGCTAGACCCTCTCTTGAGACTACATGCCCCAAGAAACGCACCTCCTCATGCCAAAAGTGACACTTCGAGAATTTTTCTTTCAACTGATGAACATGTAGTGTACGAAGAACCTCCTCAAGATGAATAGTATGCTTTCTATACTCTTGGAAAACACCAAAATGCCATCCACAAACACTACAGCGAACTTATTTTGGACATGTCAAAAAACACGGCTCATCGGACCTACAAAATAGGCTAGGGAATTGGTTAGCCCAACCACTCAAAGAATCCATCGGGTGTCCTAAATGTTGTCTTATCGATGCTATTGTCTACGATCCTAAGATGATGAAATCCAATGGCCAAGTCAAGCTGAGAAAATACTGAAGAGCCAACCAAATGATCCAAAAGATCGTCTATCCTAAGAAGTGGGTGACAGTTCTCCTTCATGAGCTTATTCAACTCTCTATAGTCTACACAAAGTCGAAGGGAACCATCTGCCTTTATAGCAAAGATGACTGGCGCCCCCATTCAGATATGCTCCATTTGTTGAAGACTTTCTCTAATAGCTCACTAATCTAATTAACTCCTGCCTCTCCCTAGGTGCCATATGTCATACTGGCAATGCCACTGGCTTAACATTGTCATTCAGATAGATCCTAAATTCAATCTCTCTCTTAGAAGGTAGCCCCCTAACCTCATAAAAAACGTTTAGGAAATCTCTAACAAAGGGAACTGAATCTAACTCTCCTAGTGATGAATCAAGGAAAATAAAGAAAGCTCAGCATGATTGACCCCTACGGGTCGTAAGAAACCTCGAGAGTCCATCCACTACATGTCCCTAGCCTGAAGACTCTCCTTTCGCAGTCCAATATCGCACCATAAGCGGATAACTAGTCCATCCCCAAAATCATCCCATATCCCGAAAATCTCAGTACATAGGCATCACAATCAAACTACACGCCTAGTATAAAAAATTTCAAACCCCCACAAATCATGGATAAATATGCCGATCCTCATATGGGGTTTGAAACAACTATCTACAACTAGAGAAATATCTAAGTGCAAATGATCAACTAAGGAACTAGAAATGAAAGAATGCGATGCTCCGAAATCAAAAAGAGTCCGAATAGGAAAATCTGAAATAGAGATCAAACCTTCTACAGAGACTTTCCTACCTTAGTCCGGTCCATAACTAGAAGGTGCTGCATCCAAAGCCTATACTTGCACTGTAGGTGCACCTACTCTTTGCCCTGTCCTCTAAAGACAAGCTCTACTAAGGTATCTAGGATGCCTACAGATGTAACACCTCCCCTTCATCATGTCCTTCTTAAACACCTTTGAGTAATGTCCAACCAATCCACAATTATGACATTTCTCGCCCTTCTTGATCTGTCCCTTTTGAGGTCCTCCTCCTTTCTTCTTGTCCTTATCCTTCTTATTCTTCCACAACTCCTTCTTAGAGTTTTCTGATTCAGGGACACCCTTAACCTCTTCTTCTTTATCGAAATCTGATATGAGAGCCATTACCACTAGTGACTCATACGTCGCTCCCATAGATACATGTGTAAATGCAAACCCTTGGAGGGACTGGTTCAAATCCTTAGAAAACTTGGTGGCCTTCTTATGTGGTGTATTAACAAGCTCCATCTCGAACCTCGATAAATCGATAAATTGATTTATATACTCTTTCACTGAATAACTCTCCTGCTTCAAACTAATGAACTTCCCCAACTGCATGTTTTGCTCGGCTTGCGACAAGAACTCTCTCTCTCTCTCAAACCTTTCCTGAAATCCAACCCAACTAATGTCTCTACCCTCCATCTCTACAATCTCCCACCAGTAATAAGCCTCTCCCTTCAGCAGCCAAGATGCAAGCTGAACTCTCTGTCGGTCCTCTAATCTAGTAGCCCAAATATTCGGTTTGTATTCCTCAACCAAGTTCGTGCCTTTAAGAAATCCTCCATGCCAAAAAACGTCTTGCCTCCTAGATTAGCAAAGTCCTTGCATAGCTTAGAAAAATTGGCTGCTGTAGGTGGATTGACGGGACCTCCACCCGCCGATGATGCATTAGGCGCTTGCCCTTGCACCACAAGTTTTGTAGCTTGGATGTTACTACGGAACCAACCAGCGACTTGGACACCCTCGGGAAGACTTAGGGCATCCGCCATTCTATACAAAGAAAAGAAAATGTAGGCTCGAAAGAATCGAAAGAAGGGTGAACTGGACTTTAAGGGGATTTTTATAAAAACTCTCTTATACTTGAAAACTATTTCTGTAATAAGAGTTTCTTCCTGAAAAATACTTTTAGTTTGAATATATAACCTTTGAAAAATACTTTACTTTTAAAACAAGTTTTTAGGAATCCTGTAACCTTAGGCTCTAATACCAAATGAAACACCCCACACCTCTTAGTATTTCCAAAAAGGACACACAAAAGGATGTGGTGCGTTATAGATATAGCTAAAGCATCATAGAGACTAAGATTCACAAGACGAATAAGTAAAAAGCAGCGAAAAACATTTAATAAAAACTTACCATTTAGAATTAAACTTCATGCCAATATAAATAATAAAAACATAACATGTCTCAAAAACTCAAAATCTCTCATATTCCATGTAAATACATCTCAATCTCACATAATCAGAGTACAAAAATAACAATAATAATCCCTCTCACAAGTGGCAATCCATCATAAGCCAAATGAAAAGGATGAAAAGTGGAAGAATACATTTGAAATGAGAAAATTTCGAAAATGAATCTCCGAGCAACCTGAATCAACCATCCTCAACTATGCTGGCCTATTGGGGAAAAAGGAAAGATAGAGGAGTGGGTCGGATAATAAGTCTGGTGAGTGAAAGTAATTACTAGCATTTCTTAGCAAGGTAAAGATAATAGACTGGGAAATAGTTCTAGTATGAAAGGAAGGTACAGAAAAGATAAAACTTGCATGAAATACTGTTTCTGATGTTTGCCGTTTGCTTTGATTGTTCACACTTGTGTTAAAATGCTGTGATTAGGCTGAACCCTAATCCTATCTCAACTACTAGCTTGATTAGGTTGAAATCCTAATCTTACCCATTGATCGGCCTTTTGAATCTCTGTTGTGCCACCTGAACCAATCATATTGGTCCCACAGCAATGGACACCTCTTAGCAATTAGGACCCAGTAGCGAATTATTTACCCTAATCGATGCCGCATGCTCAGTTATCGTCGATACACACTATCGCCCCCTATTTGACCCTTTATTTACCCTAATCAGCATAAGCGTGCCCAACCTCACCCGAATGTGAGACCATCAGTCCTCGACCTGAAAGGGAATGCTACCGGTACTGGTCCTAATAAACAAATCTTCTAGCTTTGCGCCCCTTGTCCAAATCCCAAAGTTTGAGCCTCTATCTACTGACCACTTATTTACCCTAATCAGCATAAGCGTGCCCGACCTCATCCATGTGTGAGACCATCAGTCCTAGACCTAAAAGGGAATGCTGCCAGTACGGGCCACTACTGCTACATTTGCTTATTAACTTAATCCAAGATCTATGTTTTAAAATATGCCCTTTCTATTATTTGTTTCCTTCTAATTATAGTCTACATGTTATAATGGTTCTTGTAACTGTTACTTTTCTATTTTCTTTTTTTAGTTATAACCACTTGTTATAATCATGCTTGTAAATATCTCAAATTTGTCTATTTCAGTCTATCTCCATTTTATTTCAGTTTTTATCATTTTACACCTGATTTCTGTCAATTTACTGTTTTTCTATTTTAATCCATATTTGTGAATTCTTCTCTTTTTAATATTTTATTTGCGTCAAAAAGGATTAAATCTCTATAAAAACAAACTAATATTTACATGCTAAATTCCATATTAAAACAGATGTAAATAATTGTAAATAAGTGCAAATAACTAAATAAAATAGCAGAATAAAAATAGACTGAAAAGAACTTCTAATGTTTACTTAAAAATTTATTGTAAATAAACTTGCATAAAAATTGTCTCAAAATTTTAGAAAAACTACAACTATTGAGAACCCTATTGTTTTAAATGCTTACAAATATAAAATAATTACAAAACACTCACCCGTGGTCCTTTTCTTTAATCCTAGGCCTTCATGGATCCACTTCTAAGGTGTAAAATATTTTTATTACAAAGATTTCCTCGAAAAATATTTTTCTATTTATAATTCAACCTCAGGCAATGAACCTAATTAGAAGAAAATCTGAATGAGAAAAATAGTTAAGCCTAGAATTCTATTTATAGTGTAGCTTACGGATCTCAAGCGGTCGGATTTAAAGATTTAATCTTGTGCAACCACGTCATAGGCTCACTAGAAACCAACGGATGCAGCTATGAAAGCATAGATTTCACCAAAAATCATATTTACAGTCTTTGTCTTGCACCTAGATGAAAAATCATCCAGGGAAGAATGCAGATTGACCTGGCCTACAGGCGGGTCGACCTATAAGTCAACCCGACTCTAGCTTTGGTCGACCTTTAACAGGTCTTTTTTTCATTTGTTTAATTTTATATATAATTTTGATTTTCTTTGTTTCTCTCGTAACTTCTCCATGCCGACTCAGATTTCAACATGTTATATATGAAAATTGCTCAGAAAATTACCACAGACCCAATGTTGCAACTCCCATTTCTCAATTCAAACAATTTCCCAACCCTATTTTATTATTCAATTAATTTGTTAATCAACTGTTATTACTCTAATTTTTCAGGTTGCTACAACAAACGTGGCTCAAGGATAATCCTGACTGCCTATAAACAAGTAAAGTAAACCCAATGCAAAGATAGGGAATCATACCATAACCCGCTCTTCTCCTGTAATCAATGAATCATCATAACTTATATAGTGTGACTGAAACGTAATAACATGTTATATTAAGGGTAATCCAATGTAACAATACAAGACTAATATAAATATAATAATATAAGTCTAACATAATGTTTAATAATATAACATGCACAATCATAATGATAAGAGACGCATAGAGAATAAGTTGATACAAATCGTTGTTGATGGGGGGAGTCTACTGTGGACAATAATCGATTCAATGATCTACATCGAAGCATCTGAAATGAAAAATAGATACAGTAATATAACAATGCTACTAACATAGCTTGTCCATCCCCAAAACCAAAATATGGGTATTTATAACTGATACTCATCCCGAATTACCATTAGCTACCAAAGTGACCTATCGAGATCCACAACTATATTGTGGAACCCTTAAAAACCAACACCTCAAAAGAAGTTGGCTTCTAGGTCCAACTGCATAACCCGTCCATACAACATAATAGTATATGACCTACTCTAGATTGGCTCTCAATCTCTCTCTGCCCATGCTCCTAATTGCTTCTGCAGGTCGTACGTCCCAAAGGTACAATGGATTCCTTTTTTAAAACCTGATATCACCTGGTTGTCTATGGATAGAGAATCAAGATTCAAGCTACCCTACATACGTTGTAACATTCCCCGCTTGCAGGCCCAAAACTAAAAGTGACGGATGCTGCAATCATCCATAGTAATTAATACTCGACGACCAAATACGGTAAGTTAGATACATTAATATGACAAAAACATATGGATATGTAAAAAAAATTAAAATCACAAAACAACTTTCACATTCCATTTCAAATTCATTACATAATCCCAATACAAGAACCATGTTTAGAGAAAATACACTTATTACAACATGCGCCAAGAGCGACATATGAAGATTCCCCTTTGGATGATCAGTGTATGTATAGAAAATTTAAAGCTTTTCCATTACATCCAAATACACATAGCAGAAATAAAAGAACCCTTATTAACTAGCTTGCCTCCTGCACGTCTTCGAAGGCTTTCTTTCAAAGAGGTACTTGGAAACCTTAACTCTCAAACTACTCAAAATCAATTGAGTTCCCGAGAGTTTATAGGGAAAACATAAATTTAGAGTCAGACATAAAGCCTTATACAAAGAATAATTTAAAATCTCAAATCATTTAGATATTTAATGAGACCACATTGCTTAGAGGAACGAGTTTTCACCTCAATAGTACCCTAAAAACTTTACAAAACCATATACCGTGCTCCTACATCCACAATGGTTAAAATATCTCGAGATAATATGATGATATGCAAACAAGTAAATCGATTCTTGATTTCCCTTCGCCATTCATTTATGATTAGCTGTCTCGTATATAGTTTCTAGGGTCACTATTAACCAATTAGTTTTCTTGGGCTTACAAATAACCGGTTTAATGTTTAAGGATTTCCTGTCCTGTTACATAGTTTCCATGGGATCACTAAGAAACTATTGGTCCCTGCCAATATCTTTACAATTACACGAGTTCCCCCTGAACCTATTGGTAACTCTGATATCTTTCCTCTTATCCTAGTTTCCATGGGTTGACTAGGAACCTATTGACTTTTGTCAATATCTTGATCCAGATATAGTTTTCAAGGGTTCACTAAAAACCTATTGGTCCCTGCCAATATAATATCACAGTTTTTATGGGCTAACTATGAACCTGTCTTCCTAACATCTTTGTTTATACATAGTTTACATAGGCTTACTATGAACCTATTCGCCCCTGCCAATTTCTTCTTTTAATATTTTAGCATGTTGTACTATGGTCCTCCTGACCTCTTGGATGCAATTCAACTCATTCAAAAGTTAATTTAATTTATGTTCACTACTGGGTCAACCTAACTAGTTATTCTATCATTTCCCAAATTACCGTTTTGGGTTCTTTACAATGTGAATATATTCAAATACATATATGAAGAAGCAAACATAATAATACCAACCCTTGTGGTTTAATATCCTTGAAACCAATATACATAAAACCAGATTAATCCCTTTAACCCATTAATCAAGGAAAACTTCTTCATAAACTCCATTTCAAAGCACTTTATTTATGCCATGGTTTTCCTCCAAAATGAGATTGGGCTATTAGTTCTGAAAACTAAGGCTTTCAAAACTTTAAAACATTACTATCGAAACCCTTGGATAACCTCCTTCGAAAGAATTGAAAACTTCATTTCAAAACGTTAAATATATACCTATCAAAGCTCTTTAATCTTCTCTTTGAAAACCAAAATATACCTTTTGAAAGTAGTAAAACATTACCTATTAATCCTTAGAAACATAGCTTCAAAACTAGTGAAAGTACTCCTTTCGAAACTATTGGGTTTTTCTTTAAAAGCATCTTTTGGGTCAAAGTGAATATATACAAAAGTATCCCTTTTAAACCTTTAATCATCATATAAAATTGTTACGGAAAGTTTTATGGCGTCGACGCCATCCTTTTGAAAGCTTCAAAACATTTAAGCAAAACATTAAAGGTTAGCTTCGAAACCACCTTTCGAAGCGATTGCCTTCGAAACCCTTGAACCCTTTCGAAAGCGTTTAAGAAGCAGCTAAGTACATCTTAAAACAAAAGCTACCCTTTGAAAGCACTGATGACTTCAGTACACTCGAAAGGCAAAAGAACGGCAGTAGAGTTTCGACAAGGTCAGAACCACCATTTTCTAAAGCATTGTTTTATAAACAAGAAACTCATGCTGAAGCTTATAGTTAAAATTGAAGGATGGCAACCTTCTTCGAAATCTTTGTTAAAAAAACCCTTTCGATTCCAATCCTTGGAAAGCTTTGGTAAAACAAAGACCGGTGCTAACATTTTAAAGCGAACCAAAGGTTTCAACCTCATCGAAAGCAATGCTCTCGACACTATGCCATTAGCCTTCCTCCGATCCACTTCGTACCTTCTAAGTGACACCTTGTGTATTGGTTTTGACTTTGTAGGGTTTTGACTTGATTGAAGGCAGGTGCACAAGGTCGAAAAGTTCTTCTAAAGAGGCGGAACCCACTTTTCTGGGTAAAACTGATTTATTGCCAATTAAAGCCAATATTTTCTAACTAACTTTCTCACTTGTAAACATGTGATTGGCTGTCACAGGTTTTCCAATTCTTTAAAAAAATTATCTACCGCTTAATTTCATATCTAAACCAAGATTGAATTAACAAATAAGCCCTTCCATTAAGCAAAAAGAATAATGCAAATAAGTCCCTCCTTCTAAAACCATTTAGTTTCCATGGTAAATCAATTAGGAAAAATCCTCAAAAATTATAGAATTCACTTTCATCATATTATCTAACATATCTAAATTTCAGACCCAATTTCTCGATATAATTTCTAAAACAAATTTCTAAACCCAATTAACCATATTTTCCTTTGAAAATTCATAATAATCTTTCAATAGCTTGAAAAATTATCAAAATTAAAACCCAATTCCAAAATCATGTTTTTCATAACATAAAAATTTTCCACCGCATTCAAAGATCATGTACAATTAGTTTCGCCCTAAAATCGTATAAATCCTTATTTAAATATTTTTTATTTAAATCGAACATATTCTAGTTCAGGCATATGATCATCAAAACATCAGAAAAACAAATTTAATCTTAAATCCAAAAACATATGATCATAAAACAAAATATAGATGGTATAAATTATTATTCACCGTGATTAGGATAAAGAGATTGGATTGAGATTTAGGTTTATTCCCCTTGATTTGATTCCTTATCTTGATTTGAATTTTCTACTCTTTTTCTTCCTAGTAATGGTCATCTCCTCTTCTTATGTTTGCATTTTACTCTGTTTTTGCAAAATGACGTGAATAGGAATTGAAACTATAATGAATGAGATTATATAAGGGCAAGCGGTTATGTGCGGCAATTTTCCAATATACATTTATGCAAATTTAATTAGCCTATAGCCATTCTTAAGCCCATTTAATTAATTAATTAAGCATGTCCTACTTATAATTATTCAAATCTCGATCTCCTTATCGCTCTAATTATTTACATATTCTACTTAATTTATCTAATTAAATCTCCTGAATAATGTTATTTAGAATTAGGGGTGTTGCAGGCTCCCCTCCTTAAAGAATTTCATTCTCGAAATTCTATAAGGACTAAATACTAAACATGGCAATCACTTGTGACAACTCTTAACAACCATAACAGCCTATCTGATTAGCAATTATCTTTATAAATCTAGTATATACCTACCCTCAAAGCAAATCAGGATAAGTATCTCTAATCATGTCTTTTATCTCCCAATTACAGTCCTTCTCGTTGTCGCTTCAATGAACTTTCACCAACTTGACTGCTGTATTCCTCAATTTTTTCTCATCTCTCGCTACAACCCGAACTAGTTGTCTAACAAAAGTCAAATTAGGCTCTACTACCAAATCTTCCAACCTTGTCGGAGGGATAGTACTCTCTAGATCATGCACATACTTGAGTAGAAAGGACACATAAAATACATTATGGACACCCACCATACTGCTCGGCAACTTTACTCTGTATGCGAGCTTTCCAATCCTTTCTATAATCTGGAATGGATCAACATATCTTGATTCCAGTGTCTTCGACATCACGAACCACACCACACCCTTCATCGGTGATACTTTAATGAAAACCATATCTCCAACTAAGAATTCTAGGTCTACATGCTTCTTATCTGCGTAACTTTTCTGTCTGGATTGAGCTTACTTCATCCTTTCTTGGATCAACTCAATCTTCTCTTACGTCTCTCTAACCAAATCTGGAACTAAGACCAATCTGTCTCCAGCCACCAACCAACATGCTGGTGATTTGTATACCCTTCGATACAAAGCTTCAAAAGGCACCATTTCTATACTAGTATGATAATTAGAATTATATGAGAACTTAACTAAATGTAGGTGATCTTCCAAAGGTCCACCAAAGTCGAATACACAAGTTCTCAATAAATCCTCAAGTACCTTATTAACTCTCTATATCCGCCCATCCATCTAAGAGTGATACATTATACCCATTTTGAGCTGAGTGCCTCATACATCCCGTAGACTTCTTCAGAATTCACTAGTAAACAAAGCATTTCTGTCGCTGACTATAGTACTAGGAATCTCATGCAGTCTAACTATGTTCTACATGAAAAGCTTAGCTAAAACAGTTATCGTCTTGGTTGACTTTACTGGATTGAGATGGGCACTCTTGGTCAACATGTCCACTACACTTTCATTTCCTCTATTTGACCTTGGCAACCCGTCTATTAAATCCATAGATATTGAATCTCATTTCCACATTGAAATCTCTAGAGGTTGAAGCAATCCACTTGGCTTCTGATATACGGCCTTCACATGTTGACAGTTTGCACACTGCCTAACCCGCAAGCCAACATCCCTCTTCATACCTTCGCAGTATAAGCTCCTCTTAATATCTTGATACATCTTGGTTCCTGCAGGATGAATCATATATTTGGACCACTGACATTCTCCAAGAACTTCTTTCCTTAAGTTCCTCAACATTTGGAACACACAAACATCCCTTCTTTCCCAACCATTCTCTCTGGTAAAGACCAAAATCCTTTTGATCATCGATTTGGGTTCCAACCTCTAGATTTCTAATCCCCCCAGCTAATACTAGATGCTCTTTCTACTTAGAACCAATCCTTTCGGTCAACATTGGTCGAACTTCTAAACATGATAATATGGTAGTACTCTGACTAGAACTAGCAGTCAATCTTAATTGCACACTACAAGTAGTCAAAGCTTCCAAATCTTTCCACTCGTCCAACATAGCTAACACTACATTCTGATGTCTTCTGATAAGATCATCCGCCACGTTATTTCCTTTCTTAGGAGTATACTCTATACCAAAATATAAGCAACCAAAAACTCCAGCCACCTCTGCTATCTCATATCCAACTCCTTCTGAGAGAATTAGTACCTTAAAGACTAATGATCTATGTATAGTTCAAATCTCTCACTTAAGAGATAATGCCTCCAAATCTTCAATGCGAAGATCATCGCAGCCAACTCCAAATCATGAGTAGGATATCTCACTTCACGCGGTCTAAGCTGTCGTGAAGCATAGGTAATAACTTTACCCTTTTACATCAACACGGCTCTGAATCTAGTCCCACATGAATTATTATACACCACCAACCCTTGATTTCCATCTGGAGCTACTAACATAGGTGCATTGGATAAAAAATGCTTTAACTTAAGGAATGATTTCTCACATTTGTTGGACCAAAAAAATTCACCTTCTTCCTGGTTAGCTTAGTCAATGGCGCAACTATCCACAATAAATCCTTAATGAATCTCCGGTAATAGCCAGCAAGTCCAAGAAAACTTCTAATCTCAGTCAACGTCTCTGGTCTCTTCCAGTTATTAACAACTTCAATCTTATCTAAATTGACTGACAACCCTTTCTCCACAACCATATGACCAAGAAACTTAACCTCTTTCTTCCAAAAATGACACTGGAAAAACTTCGCATTTAGGTGATGCTGCCTCAGTGTCTCAAGCACAACTCTAAAATGATCCTCACAATCTCTATCATCCATAGGGTGTACTAAAATGTCATCAACAAACACCAACATGAACCTATCCAAATACTATCAGAAGACTCTGTTCATCAAATCCATGGAGAAAGCACATTCGTTAACCCGAATGGCATTACTAACCACTCATATGAAGCATACCTAGCTCGAAATGCTAACAAAGGAATATCGTCCTCTGCCACTCTTAACTGATGGAAACCTATTGCCAAATCCAATTGGGAAAACACTCTGGCTCCAACAACTGATCAAATAGATCATTGATTCTCAGTAAAGGATACTTATTTTTATTTGTCCTCTCGTTCAACTTATGATAGTCGATGCACATCCTCAATGACCCATTTAGTTTCTTCATAAACACTATCGCCGCTCCCTAAGGCGAACTACTTGGTCTAATAAAATTCCTTCCTTCTAGATCCACTTGCTGCATTCCTTCATCTCAGTCGGTGTCATCCTTCTAGATGGTCTACTTACAGGTTCAGCTCCTAGTAAAAGATATATCTGAAACTCAACAACACATTTCGGTGGTAGTCCTATGACTGGCTCAAAGACATTTGCAAACTCTCTTGCTACTCGAACCTGACTTAACTCTTCTCCCACTTCCATAGCACTTAACAAAGCACAACTACTCCGGTCATAATTCTCCACTGAGAATATAATTCAGTTATGACTATCAGGGTTTCTTTAATGATATCTCTCCATCTTGGCGAAATATCCTAGCCTCGTACTTTCTCAACCAATCCATACCCTAAATGATTTCAAAATCTACAAGATCGAAAACATACAGACCGCATGCAAACTTATAACCTAACAAATCAAGTTCTAATTGGTCACATCTCATCCCTAGAGTTGCCTACGCTCCTATTAGATTCGCAACCCTTAAGGAAGTAACAAGCTATGTGGGTTCAAAGCATAACCTATCAACCAAACAATGTGATATAAATGAATGTGATGCACTAGTATCAAATAGTATCATAACTAGCGTACTCTGAATCAAAAACGTACCTTCCATCATAGTCACCCCTTTACCAGTTGCAGTTGGTTTAACAGATGATGGCCCAACAGCAAAAGCCTTTCCGTTGTCTGCCCTAACCAGTTCTGGACACCGATTCTTATAATACCCAACTTAGTCATAGTTAAAGCACTTCACATTGTTCTTATCTGCAAGCTTCTTCTCCTTGCCTTACCAGTGCTCGTGTGCATAGCGACCCTTCTTATCACACTTGTAGCAAACTAAATCATCCATTGCCTTCTTGGCAGCATCTTCCGTCTAAGCTTCCTTCTTCTTAAAGAATTCCTTTTTCTTTCCCTGAGAACCTTGGGTTTCAACTGGCTTCTCTCTAGCACAAATAGCAAGCATCTCCTCGTGGCCAATTGCCATCTCCACTATTTCATTACTAGGATCACGAAGTTGTCATCCTAGCAATTTCAGGCCTCGGTCCACCTAATGAACCTCTTATTCCTCCCGATGATGATGTCTGTAGTTTTATATCCATAACGAAACAACTCATCAAACTTAGTGGCATACTCAACAACCGATATCTCGCACTGCTCCAAATCCAAAAACTCCTTCAGCGGTGCTGATTTAGCAATCTCAGACATAAACCTTTACTCAAATCTCCTTCGAAAATCAGCCCACGTCAATTCCTCCTCTGGAGCTCCAACAGTAACACTGTTCCGCCAACGAAATATTGACCCTTGCAACTTCCTACAGGCCAACCTTCTCTTCTGCTCATTATCTAAACCCAGATCAGCAAATATTCTCTCACAATGCAACAGCCAATTCTCTACCTCTATGGCATTCTTCATCCCCATAAATGGTTTCGCACCAAGACTAGTGTAATCTCTGCTCAACTTAGCAAAATTATTCCCAACTGGAGCCACAAGATTTGCTCCTCCAACATTTTCATTAACACCAGCAGCAATTCCTTCTTACATCATATTGATGAAGAATTGATACATCGCCTCCATATCTACTTGTGGATTTGCAGCACCTACATTGGCATAAGCATTTTGGTTTGCATTAGTCTGTCAACCTTGGTTCCTCCTAGTATTAGGTAGAACATTTTCATTAGTTGTGGTGCTTCCTCCACCGATATTCCCTCTTCCGTTTCTTGCCTCCGTATCTTCTTTGTCATAAATCTGCATACAAGCCTTAGTAAGATGCAGAAGAACGGTCTAAGAGAGAGGAATACGTACTTATATATATCAAATACAAGTATGTTACTATAACATTATCCCAAACCCCAACCTTATTTTCTAATTTATCGGATTATGTTTGAAAATATTTTAGGTTTAAATTTCTATTAAGTTTCATAAACCTATGCTCCGATACCAACTTGTAACATCCCTTTCTTGGAGGCCTAAAACTAACGGCTACAGATGCTGCAGTCATCCATAGTTATTAATCATCAGCGACCAAATACGGTAACGTTAGATACATTGATATAACAGAAACACATGGATATGTAAAAATTTAAAATCACAAAACAACTTCCACATTGCATTTTAAATCATTTCAAATTCATTACAAAATCCCAATACGAGAACCACGTTCAGAGAAAACTACTTATTACAACATATGCCAAGAGCGACATATAAAGATGCCCCGTTAGACGATCAGAGTATAAATGGGCAATTTAACAACTTTTCCATTACATCCAAATTTACATAGAGGAAATAAAAGAACTCTTGTTAATTAGCTTTCCTCCTGCATGTCTCCAAAAGCTTTATTTGTCGAAAGTGGTACCTAAAAACCTCAACTCTCAAACTACTCAAAATCAATTGAGTACCTGAGAGTTTAAGAGGAAAACATAAACTTTAAGTCAGACATAAAGCCTGGTATGAATAATAATCTACCATCTCAAACCATTTAGATATCTAATGAGACCACACCGCTTAACGGGATGGGTTTTCCCCTCACTAGTATCCTGAAAACTTTATAAAGCCATAGACTATGCTCTTGCATCCACAATGGTTAAAACATCTCAGAGAAAACAATGATATGCAAACAAGTAAATTGATTCTGGATTTTCCATCCCCATCATTTCTGACTAGTTGTCTTATTAATAGTTTCTAGGGTCACTATTAAGCTATTAGTTTTCATGGGCTTACTAATAGTCGGTTTAATGTTCAAGGACTCCCTGTCCAATTACGTAATTTTCATGGGATAACTAGGAACCTATTTGCCTCTGCTAATATCTTTACTGTTTCATGGGTTCTCCCTAACCCTATTGGTAACTGTAATATCTTTCCTCTTATCCTAGTTTTCATGGGTTGACTTAAGAACCTATTGACTTCTGTCAATATCATGATCCAGATATAGTTTTCATGGGTTCACTACAAACCTATTGGCCCCGCTAATATCAAATCATAATTTTTATGGGCTAACTATGAACCTATCTTCCTAACATCTTCATTTATACATAGTTTCCATGGGATTACTATGTACCTATTGGCCCCAGCTAATATCTTTTTTTAATATTTTAGCATCATATACTCTGGTCTTCCTGACCTTTTGGATGCAGTTCTACTCATTCAGGAGTTAATTTAATTAATGTTCACAACTAGGTCAACCAAACTGGTTATTCAGCCCTTCCCCAAATCACCGTTATGGTTCATTACAGCATGAATATATTCAAATACATATGTAAAGAAGAAAACATAATAATACCAACACTTGTGGTCTAATATCCTTGAAACTAATTTATATAAAACCCAATTAATCCCTTTAAACCATTAATCAAGGAAAACTTCTTTAAACAGTCCATTTCAAAACACTTTATTTATGCCATGGTTTTTCTTTAAAATGAGATTAGGTTATTTTTCTGAAAACTAAGGCTTTCAAAAACTTAAAACATTACTTTCAAAACCCCAAGATAATCTCCTTCGAAAGCATAGAAAACTTCTTTTCGAAGCATTAAACTATACCTTTGCATAGTCTTTAATCATCTCTTTTGAAACCAAAAATACCTTTCGAAAGTATCAAAACATTACTTAGTAATCCTTAGAAACATAGCTTTGAAACCAATGAAACCCCTTTTGAAACCATTGGGTTTTTAAAAAAAAATATATCTTTTGGGTCAAAGTGAATATATATGAAAGTAACCCTTTCAAAACCTATAATCTTCATATAAAATTGTTAGGGAAATTTTGATAGCGTCGGCACCATCCTTTCAAAAGCTTATAAACATTTAAACAAAACATTAAAAGTTAGCATCGACACCCCCTTTCGAAGCCATTACCTTCGAAACCCTTGAACCCTTTCGAAAGCATTTAGGGAGTGGCTTCGAAAGCATTAGTACATTAAAAGCTACCCTTTGAAAGCATTGATGACTTCAATACACTCGAAAGGCAAGAGATCAGCAGTAGGGTTTCGACAAGGTCAAAACCACCATTTTCTAAAGCATTGTTTTATAAATAAGGGACTCATCCTGAAGCTTATAGTTAAAGATGAAAGATAGCAATCTTTCCTTTTTATTCAACTCCTTCAAAAAAATTTGGTAAAAAAAGGCAGGCGCTAACATTTTAAAGCAAAGAAAATGTTTTGACCCCATCGGAAGCAATGCTCTCAACACTATGCCTTCCGTCTTCCTCCAATCCACTCGTACCATCTAAGTAATAGCTTGTGTATTGGTTTCGACTTGATTGAATGCTAGAGCACAAGGTCAAAAGGTGCTTTAAAAGAGGCAGAAACAACTTTTATAGATAAAGCTTATTTATTGCTAATTAAAGCAAAAAATTTCTAACTAACTTGCCTACTTGTAAACACGTGATTAGTTATCACAACTTCTCAAATTCTTTAAGAAAAAATATCTGCTACTTAATTTCAGATCTAAATCAACACTAAATTAACAAATAAGCCCTTCCATTAAGTAAAAACGATAATGCAAATAAGTCCTTTCTTCTAAAACAATTTAATTTCCATAGTAAATCAATTAGGAAAAATCTCCAAAAATTATAGAAATTCGCTTTCATTATGTAATCTAACATATATAAATTTCAGACCCAAATTCTCAATATAATTTCTAAACCCAATTAACCACATTTTCCTTTAGAAATTCATAATAGTCTTTCCATAGCTTGGAAAATTATCAAAATTAAAACACAACACCAAAATCTTGTTTTTCATAACATAAAATTTTTCCATGGCATTTAAAGATCATTTACAATCATTTTTGCCCTAAAACCGTATAAATACTTATTTAAATATTTTTATTTAAATCAAATATATTCTAATTCAAGCATGTTATCATCAAAAACATTATATAAACGAATTTAACCTTAAATCCGAAAACATATGATCACAAAACAAAATAGAGATGGTATAAATTATTATTCACCTTGATTAGGATAATGAGATTGGATTGAGATTAAGATTTATTCCCCTTGCTTTAATTCCTTAGCTTGATTTGAATTATCTCTTCTTTTTCTTCCTAGTAATGGCCGGCTCCTCTTCGTATATTTGCATTTTTTTTTGCAAACTGATGTGAATGGGAAGTGAAACTATATGAAATGAGAATATATAAGGGTAAGGGGTTATGTGCGGCTATTTCTCAATATACCTTGTGTAATTTAATTAGCCAATAGTCATTCTTAAGCGCATTTAATTAATTATTTAATTAAGCATGGCCTTTTTATCATTATTCAAATCTCAATCCCCTTATCACTCTAATTGTTTACATTATTCTGTTTAATTTATCTAATAAAGTCTCCTTAATAATGTTATTAAAAATTAGGGGTGTTACATACATCTTTCTTATAAATACACATAGAACGGAAGCATTGTTGTCCTCATGTGTATCATGATTTGTTCTTAAAGTGCCTCGCACTACTCGATTGCCCCTAAACCTATATACATAAAGCGCCAAAACCTTGCATCTATAATTATATATATATATATATATATATATGTATGTATGTATGTATGTGTGTATGCATATCACTTGAACCACATATTTATATACATGTGAAATATATTTCGTCCATTATTCGGTAACCCCAAATCAACCATACCGAAACTATACATATGTATAAGTTGCACAATAGTGTCAACCATTAGCTATCAAAATGACCTATCGATAGCCATGACTATATTACGGACTCCCCTGAAAAGCAACACTACAAAAGCAGTTAGCCTATAAGTCTTATCATAACACTCGTCTATACAACACAACTATATATGACCTGCTCTAGATTGGCATCCCAACCTCTCTCCGTCTCTACTCCGTAACCACGTTTGTAGGTCATGCATCTCAATGATACAATATATTCATTGCACCAATCGATAGTCCTAAGTCAGATGTACCGAAACTGTATATAAATGCTTTAAACTGCATATCAATATATATATATATATATATATATATATATATTTGTGTGTGTGTGTGTATGTATAATATTCTATGCATCTCCAAATAGCTCCAAGTTGGATATACCAGAACTATGTTTATGCATATAGACATATATAACATAAATGGTATGCAAATATATATATATATATATATATATATATATATATATATATATATATATATAACTGGCCCAACTATACATAACTAATAAACATATATCATTCACATTTACATACATAAAGGAAATATACAACAAAAGTAATAGATCTATCATCGTAATATCAATAGAATTTACACATACAATAATATAAATAATTCAAAAAAATGCATCTTACTTAAGAACTAATCAAACAATTATATCTTCTTCATATTATTATATAAAAGTTTAGAACTTAAATAAAATAATGTACTTTCTATTAATAATACTATAGCTTATTTTCACTTCATTCTTCTAATTAAATTAAGTTTAGCTAACAATAAGACCTCAAAATACTATATAGCTCATGTATATAATTCCTATATATTTGTATACACATAATCTCAAACCATTCCTTAGGTCTGAAGTTAATAGATCATGTTATTACAGTGTTTGGGATTTTATAACCTTAATCAAGCCTTATTCAATAATACATACTTCTTTCAAAGTTCTAACTTCTCAAATCACCTTTGTAGAAATTCACTAGTTAGTTATTGATTTAGATTATAATGATCAAATATGAATGCCAGATAAACTTTAAAGCTACTTTTTATACTTAACCTGCCTAAATCATTATATTAGCCTTACAACTTATCTTAAAGTCATACTTCTAATTTTCTATTAGTAATAAAATACATAATAATATTACTATAATAATATAACTATAAATTAGAGTTTAGTTAATTATAACCATATTATAAATTAATATCAATGCCATCTAACTTCATTCAATACAATTAGAACACAATATTTATATATATAAAATTTGAACCGGTTATCCCGAATATCAGTAATAACATATATAATGATATTTCTATTGCTAATATAACCATAAATCGGAGTTTAATTAATTTAATACCATGGTTATAAATTAATATCAACTCTTTGAACTCTATTCAATATAAGTATAACATTATATTTATATATACGAGACCTCAATCAGTTATCCTGAATATTTATTCAAACCAATCCAATCAAAAGAAGGAAGAATTATCCATGTATTATTTTATCCATGTATTATTCTACCTCTCCTATGTAATATTTTTCAATATATATATATATATATATAGGGAAATATAAAGTCAAAGTTATTGTTCTGCTCACCTAAACCATAAAGTCTCAATTGTCCAAATCCAGTCTAAGCTCATACCATGTCATAGATAATTTCACTACAAACGCAACACAGAAGACTGCATCTCGATTGGACCTCATACAAAAGAGATGAATTAAATATGGAAAAGATTAATTAAAATAATTAAATTCAATAAATTACTTCAATTTTACTATCCCCTTTAATAATCCAATCTTCCCCAACCCAAGGCAATGCACAAAATGTGTACAGATGCAGCTATTGTTCCATCCCTTCCCTCTTCAATTTCTCCATGCAAACACAACTATTCGAAGAATCGACTGTTGCAACACGTCATACTATGCGAGATTTTCACGATAGTCACCTACTTGATGCCTTCGACCTCCTCTATCAAAAAGCAACCACCACAGCCCTAGTTCTACCATGTTAGGTCATAATAACCTATGCTCAATTGGAGCTCCATCAACCACCGCCAACGATCATCTCTTCGTGAGATGAGTCCAATGTACCAATCGCCAACAACTCCGGCCTCTTATAAAAAATCATGGAATTGCAATCCTACGCACTATAGCGAATGTCACAACCACCATAGCTCAACCGAAGCTCCAATCGATGCTAGTAAAGGGTGCATGCCTTTGTAAGAAGCACAACGGTGCAATCGTTCCACCTACCACCTTTCCAAACTTCGACAAACCTTAACCCTATTAAACGACAAGAGGAATGAAGCTCGACCATGTCTCATCGCACCCATTATCGCTACTACATATGTGAATCTCTCTCCTCCCCGAGCTTAATGGATCCAACCGCATCCCATATCATCGACTAAAGCTCCATGAATCGAAGAGGACCCGAAACCAAATTATTGACCCATTTGATTTTTTTCTCAAAGAGGGAAAAGGAGAAGAAAAATTAAGAGTTGGAAAAATCTAAGTAAAGGGGATGTAACCACCTCCACCTTAATGGGATCAAATTCCAACTAAATCAAAACCCATGTCCACTAGGGTACGGATCGTGGATTCTGGTAAATTATAGTAAACATAAGTTGAGCGGAGAGCTATCTATATAAACTCACAGCAGAATAGAAAACTATAATACAATATATATGCTAGACAAGCCAATTGCCTTGGAATTGATATTATTCCTTTAGTATCTGGTTGCCTTGTTAACGCCGAGCATGAATGGGAACACTTCACCATCTGCACTACCCGTCTTGCACCAGTTACTGTCCCTCTAAATCTATCCTATGGGTTGCAGTGAGGAGAGGACCAAAACGACGTTTTGGTGACTAGAATATTACATGCTTTATCCACAAGACTAGTTTATGCTAATTGATTTCTATTTAAGTGTCGTGTCTATTTTTCATGGCTATTCCATGTAATTATATCTACGCGTACGATATATCTAACCTTCTTCAAGATATAACTATACATACATACATATACACACACATCCACACACACACACACACATGTATACATACATATATATAGGAGCATTCAATGGAACCCAAAACAATGCAACACCCCTATATTCCTCTAATTTCCACCACACAGTCTGAATTAAATAACATGGCGAGTGAGAAGAGAGAGAAAGTCATATTATTTAATATGATTGTGTGGTGGAAATCAAGAAGCTAAAGGAGTGTTGTAATGTTTGGGGTGTTGGAACCGGACTAGCTCGTAGCGGAAGTTATGGGTGAATTTCAAACTTTTAACCCTAATGGATCTTTACTGGGCCTATGCATTTAGAACATTTCTAAATTTAATTTAAATAAAATCATATATTTCATTTAAATTTATAAATTGTTGATAGAAATTTATTCAATTAATTTTAAATTATAGACAAGTATATATATATATAACAAAAATATGTACAGTTGCGTGCATGTGTAACATGAAATACGTGCAATGTATAATATGCCCGTATATAGATGTTGGAATTTACGTTGCATCAGGCATGTTAACTCATCCTATATGTATTGTATGTTGTTCAAATATATGTATGTTTATAATTATTATATGTGCATATAAATATTTAAGTAATATATATATATATATATATATATTATTAGAAATAATATATAAATATATATATAAAATATTATTGTATATAAAAAAGGAACACACACACACACACACATATATATATATGTATGTATGTATGTATGTATGTATGTATGTATGTATGTATGTATAATATAATTTTTTTAATAAATATACACACATATATCTAAAAGTATTAAAGTAGCATAATTATATATATATGTATGTATGTATGTATGTATGTATCTACGAATGTACATGTAATTCTTAAACATAAATATGATTAAAATATTTATACAATTACAAAATTTTAAAATGAATAATTTTTTATTTCCAATTCAGATCGACCACATAGTATTTCCAAATTTAAATATAGTTTTATTATATTAATATATATTTTTTAAGAATGAATTAGTCAAACAAATATAAATAAAAGACAGAAAATATGTACATAACAAGAATTTCTAATTTAAAATTTCATAAAATCAAAAATACAAATAAATAGCGTAAGAAAATTGTTTGAGTTTTTAAGTTAAAATAAGATTTTTTTTATTAATTAAATTATTTTCCATCGAAAAAATAATGTAAAATAAAATATAAAAATTGGTTTAAAAATTATAATTATTTTTACCAAGAGCTTATAAGGTATAATATTAATTTTAAAAATATAAAAACGAATTTTCAAAACATAATTTATTTTATATGAATTTATTAATTCGTATAATCAATAAATAACCATAAAATATATTAAATAATTGCCAAATAATTATTTTCAGTTACTAAATTTTTTCCAATATAAATGTACCATTTTAAAATACTATTTCAATTATTTATAGGATATAGTTATATAGTTTAATATAAATCATGTAAATAAATTAGTTAATATATTTATATAAATATATATTCATAAAATATAAATAGTTAAAATTAATTATTTTTGTTCTATGTATTAGATCCTTTTGGAAATTATATTTTTATTTTATTTTATAAACATATACATATAACCCATCAATATGTGACAACAGCAATATCTATATGAATCTCACCTAACTTCCAATATAGTAATAGCAATATATGTATATAGTGTATATATACATGAACAATATACATTTATATAGAGGTAATACGTTATATACACACACTAAACACTTACCTAAAATTAATTCCCTTAAGTCCACCTTGCATTGGTGAGTTCTCTTCCCTTAGGCAACTTCTCGATTCGTCAAATTTCTAGTCTTTGAACCGCAGACCCTTTATTATCAAATAGCTTTTGATTTGAATTGATTTGATTTGTGTTTTGATGAAGCATATAGAGAAATAAACTTCATCCATAAAATGACAGAGGAGGAAACAAAAAAGTTCGTTTTGCATTAGGGTTAAGAGTCCTTTATAGTGGAAGGAATAGAGAGAAAGGCGGATCATAGCTCTTATAGTTTCTCCCCAAATCTAAGCCACATCCATCTAAAATACCCCTAGCCTATTTTTTAGCCTCCCCTTACATCCTTTTTGGTTGAAATTTATACCCGTTTCATTGGCTTTAAATCCATTTTAAGCCCAAATAAGTATTACTAATTAAGCCTAATTTAACTTCTTATCGATATCACATATCGATTGATATATATTTATAACTATTATAAATATATAATAATATCTTTCCTCATATCGTATTCAAATTTCATAATTAATATTTCATAAATATTAATTAATTTAGTATACTTATAAAATTATAAACTAGTTAAATCATTTGGTATAAAGAGAAATCATCATTTCGGTTGTGTGACTCTCGGTATAAATTCGGTTAGCAATTAACATCGAACAATTTGAATATTAACGTTCACACATAACTTAGCAAGTGGCATGACATTTTGACCAAATTTTATCGCTTATTTAGTTTCGATAAAATCCAATTTCATTTTATTAACCGTTGCTCGGTTGTGACATTTATTTATATCAATTCTCTTCGTCAAAACTATATTACTTTGGACTTATGGAATTTGGTAATGGTCAAATTCCAATATCATCTATATTTAACTCTATAGTCCAATCACACAGTACTTGGTTCAATAATAACAATTATTATTAACCGAAATGCTCTGGCCATAGACTTTAACTTTATGTTGACTTGAGTTGACCATGATACTAACCCCATATAACTAAGAAGACGAATCATCTGTTTAATAGTGCTTCACTTCCAATACTTCCTCTCGACCCAACTATAGTCACCTGATGGAATGCCATGCCATGATTTGATTAAATCAAAGCGGTGCTTTCATATTGAAGATTCACAGTATTCCAAAGTCGAAAGAATTGTGTAAATTAGTCACATCAATATTTTCTATTTAACCTTAGTTATATTAACCAACAGAAAACTATCGAGTGAGTCATTTCATAGTTATCCAATTATTATCAGTATATAACCCCTTAGTTCCCCCCCAACAGCCGTGATTAATACACTGCTCAACAACATTATGTACTATATTCTCAACAAATACACTTACATCTAGTCTTAATGTATCTTGACTAGGAACATTTAAAATGTTATATTTATTTTCATTGTGATAAATTACCCATGGTCACAATACTTTGTAACTACTATCACAAAATGTACCATCTATGAATTTTCAATTAAATATACTTTTAATTAAATTAATTAATTAATATAATGCATTACATTAAGTATGTAATAGAAAGAAAAACACCTTTTATTTTGAACAAGATTGATTACCAAGTTAGATATGTGTAATAAATTACATAATTGCCCTTAGGCATCCTCCTAACTCTATCAATCTTCCACTTGCACTTGAGTTTAATTATGGAATCTTATTTCAACTTCTCTAATTGGGTTCCTTAAAACCAATTGGGTCAATCTCTTAGTGAGCAGGTTTATCATTATGTTTTAATCATCTACTCTGTCGATTAACTCTCTCCGACGTTGATAAACTACCTTTATCATGTGAAGCAATTCTGGGTATATCTCTCGACTTCTAGTAAGCTCTTAATTCTGTTACGAACTATGTCATGACATTATTATCATATAAAAATGTTATGTAATTCTCAACATTTGGAACAACCCTTGGCTCGACTATAAATTTATTCATTTATTATATATATACACACACATTTTTTCATTATGGTTCTATTCAAATCAATGAATTAGCCATAATCTCTTTTATTTGGAACATTTCTAACTTAATATTCTTTACTTTAATTTATTATTGACATACTATACTTAATATCACTTATGAATTTGGAGTCCACATACTCCTTTATGATGGGTTTGTTGTTTCTATAAACAATTCCCTAGTATTTCGTAAACACATGAGAACACTCCAAACTACCATTAGTGATATCAATTTGGATTTGAAATTTTCTTCATGTATATATAAATAAATCATGACAACATAACAGTATGATAATTCCTATAGTCAATGCATAAGGATTTCATCTCATATATTCCGTATTAAACAATTTGATAGGGTGCCTTTACATACCGATTTGGGACATTCCTAATATCTTTTATAGTCAATATAAAAGAAATCATTTACACATCCAACATTAAGTATTAAAACAACTAATGCTATTTTCAATATAAGTACATTGTTAAAATCGACATAATGTCTTATTTACTTACAATTTAAAAATATCAATGTATCTTTTAACATTATTTCTTATGAACACATGTTTCCTTTGCATTTTGATTGATAATCAAATTATTTGATATTTCTGTCAAAATATTTGTTCAATTTTAATTCTTGTAAAATGATACCTTCTATAATTTTTTAGATCTTATCCAAAGATTCACAACCTCGATATCACTTCCATTGACTTCTCGAGACATTTTGTTTATAATATGTAAACAGCTTACGTTAAATCATTATTTAGAATTTTATATTTCAATAGATACAGAGCAAACATAAAGTCATACTGAGTGATAATTTTGTGAGTAAATCTGAATTAACTTGAGCATGTTGAATATTGAATCTATTACGCTAATTTCAACAATTGAAATTTGCAATGTTATTCTTATCAAATGTTGCTCATTATATTCCAACTGCATTAGTCTTGTTCTAGAAGACACATTCACAACTCGTTGATCATATTCTTTTTGGGTACATTGACCAAAATCATATTTTGATAATGTACTAGGAATCTATTTCGTATCTATGCATCATACCATAACATAGATTCAACACTCTTAATAGTTTATTTAAACGACTAAGGATTATGTATTTTCGACATTGATAAGAAACTCATAGTTTCTCTTCAATGTGCAAGAATACTTATTAGACACTCTTATGCGATGTGTTCGTTTAGGTTAGTTAATTCCATTTCATCTCATGTAATCAGTTTTATCATTAGTACATATCTAATTCCATTTTACTACCAATAATTTCTCAAAGAAATTCACTCACTATGAAGTTGGAGTTGGTATTTCTTGAAACAACAATTGTTTCTCAATGCAATGGAATATGTATTCATAAACACTTTACGAATTGCCTTTTATGTAAGACCAAATTATTTTTAGTTTACAAAAATTATGTTCAAAACATATATATGTCATCCAATGGTAGTTCTTTCCAAACTCCTTTTGGGGAGGTTCATAAAAGATCCTTCACGAACAATTATTAAGTGCAAACTTTTGGCTCGCATAACCTGTCAACTCCTTGACCTAAGATATATTGGGGTTTCTAATAAACCCTTATGTTATAAGATTTTCTAAACAATTATTTAGATTAAATAATATTAACCTTATGTACCACTCTTAAGTACAAGTCCTTATAGAAAGAAATTAACTCAACTTTACTCACACTTAATCGAACTTTGTCCAACAAAGTTCGATTACTCCTTATTGATACATCATTATGTATTATAGGGAGGAGTGTAACAACTCGCATATTTTACGATTGAATATCTAAATATTTTTGTTTAAATATTTTATCGTTAGTCGGATTTTAGTCCGAAAAGTTACTTTTCTGCATACGGTCAAATTAGGACTCGGGACCACTTCCATTGTGTTCAAAACGCCGTTTGCAATCTTTTTGAGTATAAACTTTGATATGTTTGGAGTTAGTGGAATTTTGCCACTTTTCACTTTGGGCTTTGGGTTTGGTTCAGCCCATTAGTCTAAACTATGAACTCTAGCTCAACCCCTTCTTCTCTTCATTACTTCACTTTCATTTCCTAACACTCATGCTTCATCAAAAATGGAGAAAGGAATGAGAAATTAAAACTCCAAGCCCTAGTTCATTTGCAAAATCCAAACTCTAGCTCCCAATTCTATGAGAAGCCATTGATTCAAGCTTCTTGTGTTGAGGTTGAAGTGTAGTTGATTCTTCCTTTGCTTTCAAGCTTCTCCTTCGTTGATTTTGTAAAAAAGGTGAGATTTTTATCTCACATCTAAGTCTATGATTATCTTTGATTGTTAGGTGTGAATTCCTAACACTTATTCATGTGTATTTGATTTTGATTTGGATTGATTTTGTTAATATTCCAATTTTTAGTGTTTTGGGTTCAAATCTTTAAAAATCATAGCTTTGTTGTTTGATCATGCTTTTGGTGATGCATCGAGGAGCATATAGGGCCGGGTAGTCGATTGGCATAAACCCTTAGCGTCGTTGCTTGACCGATTGCAAATTGAGTGAGAGTTTGCACTTCTGTTCCTTAGGTCGCTCGGCCTGCAATGTGTCGGCCTACAGTTAGGTCGTAACCACTTAGGTCGCTCGGCCTGTTTGGTCGCTCCAACTTAGGTCGCTCGGCCTGTAAGTCGCAACTATTTAAGTCACTCGGCCTGCTATAGGTCGCAACCACTTAGGTCGCTCGGCCTGTTAGGTCGCTCCAACTTAAGTCGCTCGGCTTATTAAGTCGCAACCAACTTAGGTCGCTCAGCCTGTCCAACTTAGGTCGCTTGGCCTGTAAGTCACAACCAACTAAGGTCGCTCAGCCTGTTAAGTCGCAACCAACTTAAGTCACTCGCCCAGCTTTAAGTCGCACCCACCTTAAGTCGTTCTGAGGATTAGGTCGCCTATGTCGCTTACGTCGCCTATTCCTTAGTTGCTTGTTTCTTATGCCGCTAGCTCCTTAAGTCGTTACTTATACCGCTATCTTCTTAACTCGCTCAGTTAGGCCGCATGCTATTCCTTAAGTCGCTGATCCCTTAGGTCGTATGCCGTGGAGTCGCATGAGTTGGGCCGCTGATTTCGTGTGTTGCATTGTTGTTAAGCCGTAAGTCGTGGCTGTTGAGTCGTAGGGGTATTTCCACCTGGATGGATTTGGAATCGAATTCTTTGGATTTTATTCACGTCTTCGAATGTGAATTTTTTTGTGATTTATTGTTTCTACAATCATTTTTGTGATTCGTCGCTTTAAAAATATAAAGGTTTCAATACTAGTAGTAAATATCAAAACTCTTTCATCAAAACGATTTCAACCCTATTTTATTACAAAGCTCGTTTCTTAAACCGTTTTCCAATCTACTGGTATATACAAACCTTTACCTCACTCTCATGAGAAATCTAATTAAACTACTTAGTAAAACAAGTGGTATGAAATGCTTGCGTTTACTTAGTTGGTTAATTCTTGGACTTGTTCGATTGAATCTCTTGTGACAATTTTCTAGTGGAAACTTACAATTTGTTCGTAAATGTTTAAGTTAAGCGAGTGGTTATGGGACATGAGGCTAAGCTCATATATTTACTAGCTTAGTGTAATTGACACTTCTTGTGATCGATGATGATCATTTTGTGATTTAGACTAGCAATGTGCGATGTCTCTTTGTCTGTGAGGGAGACTAAACCCCTCTTTTGTGGAGTTTCGGCTCAATTTGGTGGGGTAGCGACCCATGGTCTTCGGGCTGTTTTATGGAGCCTCGGCTCAAAATAAATGGTTAGCAACCATGGAATAGCGTTCCGTTTTGTGATACATGTGTTGGTGAGTTTTCATACTCCCGTTTTGTGATAGGCGTCCCCCTTTTTTTCGTGATTTCTGGATTTCCATTGATGATTTCTGGAATTTGTGTTTTCACCAATTTTCATGATTTACATTGATAAGTTTTATCAATATTTGTGCATTGGTGAATTTGTGTGTCATTAACTTTTGGTGATTGACATTGATATTATTGTCAATATTTATGGTTTGGTGAATATAAATAAAGAGTATGACATTCCTCTTGATCTTTGAGAAGATTCTTATGATACTGATTAATCTCTAGTTGGTTTTCAGTTGCATACTTATCACTGTATGGCATTTTGGTTATATTATACTATTTTGTCATATCTCTTATTCTATATCATTTCATCTAATATTTATAGCTAGACTGATCCGTTTATTATTTTCTTATTAAATAATACTCGGGTCAGACCGAGATGTTACAGGTGCTTCCACTTGACTCCACTTCTGGTGTTTACTATTCTGACTTTTGGCTAACTACATAGATTGGTAGTTTTTGGTTTTATACATTTGAGATATAGACTCCTTGATGTATACTTATTCTTTTTCCTAGCACTTGTATCTATTCTTTTGTGATATTGTGGATCTTGCTTGACCAAAACTCTGATGAACACTTTTATGTGTTATATATATTCATACCTATTTCCGCCTTTGTGATATGGATGTCTGTGACTGATTTGTGTTATGCTTATTTCTATATTTATTTCCAAAGATATTATAGCCACTGTGTAGTAGCTTTGAGTTTGTATCGGCATGTCGGATTCCCCCTTTGAATTCAAGTGAGATTTTTATCTGGCATATCCGTGCTCGCACAAAGCAAATACATGGATGGTCGCTCCTCAACAGCCTTATTCTCCACGCTAGTTGACGACATTACCCCATAGTGTCCTTGGCTAGCGTGGGTATAGAGGTGGGGCGTCACAGCTTGGGATAGAGCGAAACTTCGAAACAATGAAGAATAATCTAGCAAGGATCATCGTCCTAAGTCCTTCTTAGGAGTCGTGCTTTAGGATTTAATTCGAGTCTTCGTACCGATTCATCCTATTTTCTTTATGATTCCTTGTTTTATCTATCAAGATTGCTTGATATTCATTTGATGAATAACCTTATCATTCTTTCTTTCTTTCTAAAGGAAGTGAAATGGTTAGACCTGGCCGTCCCAGCGCCGGTCAATCAAGCGCTACTCTCCAAGATGGAGCACTTTTGTCGGCCCAGCAGCTTCTTGATCTAGTAATGAATGCTCAAGCTGCCGGATCTAATCCGGAGTCTACTCACCCTAAGTCTGGATTTGCAAGTTTGTGCAGCGATTATACCAATTTGGGTGGGAAGCCATTCAAAGGATCCGAAACTATTATTGAGGTCTAGGCTTGCCTGAGAATGTGCGATCGAATCTTTTCTCGCATGAATCTTATTGATCTTCACCGTGTTCAGATGGCCTCTAGTATGCTCCAAGATAGAGCATTAGATTGGTATGTGCTTTTGATTTCTGAAATAAATGAAGCGGATCTTACTTGGGAGAAATTCTGGGAACGCTTCGAGTTAAAATTTGTGCCAGAAGCTGAGAAGGTGACTTTGGCTCGTCGTTTCATAGACCTTGTTCAAGGTGAATCTTCCGTGGCAGACTATGTCGCATCATTCGAGTCACTTTCTAAATACGGGGTCGAGTACATAAACACCCCATTAAAGAAAAACAAAGATTTGTCTATAGCTTGAATAAAAATCTCAAGAAGCCATTACTTCTAAAATTAAAAGTTTCTTTTGATCAGCTCATTGATAACGCTCTTCGACTTGAAGAGGCTGATAGAGTAAGTGATGTTGAGGTTGGGAGTACTAAACTGAACTTCACCAATAAGAAAAGGCCTAATAAGTTCAAAGGTCCTTATCGCAACAATAAGAAAGGGAAGCAAGCCTCTCCAGCAACCAAGACTTCTACCTCAAGTGGTGGACAATGCTACAGCTGTGGTTTTAAGGACCATTATGCGAATAAGTGTTCAAAGCCCTATGCTTGTTGCTATTGGAAAAGCCCGGACCATTATGCGAATAAGTGTTCAAAGCCCTATGCTTGTCGCTATTGCAAAAGCCCGGACCATTATATATCTTCGTGTCCCAAACTTCAAAACAGGAAGGAGGGAAAGCTTAATGTGGTATAGACTCCTAGTAACACTTCTCGTGGTCAAGGTATTTCTCATTCTATCCTTGATGGCATTATTTTATTTCATGATCATCCTATTCGAGTTCTTTTTGATACGGGTGCATCCCACTCTTTTGTTTCAAAAGAACTTGTTGATACTTTTTCTTTGGATGTTATGTGTTTAATGACTTCTTTGAGAATTGCGAACCCGGTTGGTGGATCCGCAACAATCAGTTTATTGTGTAAAGATGTCGAAATTATTTATGTGATTCCTCTTTCCGTGCCGATTTGCATGTTATGCGTTACCTTGGCTTCGGAATGATTTTGGGAATGGATTGGCTTAACCGCTATGAAGCTCAAATCCTATGTCCTGAGCGGACTATTCATCTTCGACATCCTCAATCTGTTAAGCAGATTTCTATTGATTTTAAAGATTCGGATTCCAGCTTGGCAGCATCTTTATATTCTTTAAATCCTCATGATGATGATAATGATTATGAGGAGGATGTCATTTCTCTTATTCGCGTTGTTCGTGAATTCTCCGACATATTTGAGCCCGTTTTAGAATTACCACCTAAGCGAGCAATTGAGTTCAGAATTAATCTCATTCCTGGAGCTCAACCCATTACTCGTCCTCCTTATCGTATGTCCAATAAAGAAAATGAGGAGATGCGCAAACAATTATCCGAATTGGAGATGAAATAATTTATTCGCTCTAGTTCCTCTCCTTGGGGAGCGTCGGCTATTTTTGTGAAGAAATCTGACGGTACACTTAGGCTTTGCGTTGACTACCGCAAGCTTAATGATCTTACTATCAAGAACAAATATCCTTTACCTCGGATTGATGATTTATTTGATCAGCTTAGTGGTGCTAGAGTCTTTTCACAATTAGACTTAGTAACCGATTTTCATCATCTTCGTATTGCAGAGGATAACATTCCTTTGACATCATTCCGTACTCGTTATGGATCTTATAAATGGCTTGTTATGCCATTTGGTTTAACGAATGCTCCGGCTTATTTTGTTGACCTTATGAATAGAGTCTTCAAAGACTTCCTCGATCGGTTTGTTCTCATCTTTATTGAGGATATTCTTGTGTATTCAAAAACCGAGAAGGAGCATGAAAAGCATCTTTAGACTGTGTTGGAAACTCTTAGGAGCAATCAATTGAAAGCAAAATTTTCTAAATGCCACTTTTGGAAATCTCGTGTGAAGTTTCTCGGTCATATTATTTCCGAATCCAGAATATTAGTGGATCCTTCAAAGATTGAAGCGATTCAAAATTGGAAGAGACCGGAGAGTGTGACGGAAATTCGTAGTTTTCTCGAATTGGCGGGTTATTACCGTCGTTTTATCAAAGACTTTTCTAAACTTTTCATGCCTCTTACTAGTTTGACAAAGAAGGGAGTTAAATACATTTGGTCGGACAAATGTGAAGCTTCTTTCCAAAAATTAAAAGAACGCCTTTCCGATGCTCCTACTCTTGTGATTCCCGAGGGAAACCAAGGTTTTATTGTTTATACCGATGCTAGTCGTATTGGTTTGGGTGCCGTTCTTACGCAAAGAGAACGTTTTATTGCTTATGCTTCTACGCAATTGAAGCCAGCCGAGACTAGAAATGCCACTCATAATTTAGAGCTCGCGGCTATTGTTTTTGCCCTTCGAATTTGGCGTCATTATCTTTTGGGAGAAAAATTTATTCTTTACACCGATCATAAATCTTTGAAGTATCTATTTTCTCAAAAGGAACTTAATTTCCATCAACAACGTTGGCTCGAATTCCATGCATCTTATGATCTTGATATTCTTTATACTCCCGTAAAGGGAAATCGTGTTGCCGATGCACTTAGTCGTAAGCAAAAAGCGGTTGTTTCTATGATGATATCCGAATGAAATGATCTCGGAATTTTATCCACTTGTGAGATTCGAGATCGTGTTTTCGATTTATGTTCATCTCTTGTTTTATGTAGCCTTGAGGCTCATCCCTCTCTTTTAGACCGCATTATTGAAGCTCAAATGCAAATCCCGAATTGGCTCTTCTTGGCCAAAATTTTAGGGATAAAATTGATATTGAAAGTTTGAAAGACTTTGATATTAATTTTCGTGGCGGTATTCGAAAATTTGGTAGACTTATCGTGCCAAATATTAGTGATCTTCGTAAAGACATTTTAGAAGATTCTCATCGTTCTAAATTTACCATTCATCCCGGTAGTAGTAAAATGTACGCGGAGATGAGGCGCCTTTATTATTGGGAGGGAATGAAATCTGATATTGCTAACTTTGTTAAGTGTTGCATGACTTGCCAACTCATTAAGGCCGAGCATCAAAGGCCCGATGGGTTATTGCAACGTTTAGAAATTCCAATTTGGAAGTGGGATCAAATTTCCATGGATTTTATAGACGGCTTTCCCCGTTCTCGTTCGGGTCATGAAAGCTTATGATAGTCGATAGACTTACTAAATCCGTCCATTTTATTCTCGTTCGGTCCAATCGAACCGTGCCTCTTTTGGCCAAACTCTTTATTAAAGAAATTATTAAATTGCATGGAGTTCCTACTTCTATTGTTAGTTATCGTGATCCATTATTTACTGGTGGATTTTGGAAGAGTCTTCAAAAAGATTTGGGAACGAAGCTTAATTTTAGCACCGCTTATCATCCTCAGTCCGATGGACAGACTAAACGTGTGAATCAAACTCTTGAAGATCTTCTTCGTTCATGTGTTTTTGATTTTGGTGGAAGTTGGGAAGATCATATTTCTCTTGTTGAGTTTTCCTATAATAATAGTTTCCAATCTAGTATTGGTATGGCTCCTTTTGAGGCACTCTATGGAAGGCCATGCCGATCTCCTTCTTGTTAGCTTGAGGCTGGTGAGAAGCTGGCTTTAGGTCCAGATTTTATTCGTGATTCCACACAGAAGATTGACCTTATTCGTCATAGGATGAAAGAAGCCTAGAGCAGACAAAAATCCTATGCCGATAACCGGAGAAGGAAATTAGAATTTTCTGTGGGAGATCTTGTGTTTATTCGTGTTTCACTTATGAAGGGTGTTGTACGTTTCAGTCGATCGGGAAAATTAGCGCCTCGATATATTGGGCCATTTCCTATCACCGAACGTATTGGTTCAGTGGCTTATCGCCTTTTATTACCGGCTCAGTTTTCTGCTATTCATAAGTGTTTCACGTTTCTCAATTACAGAAATGCCTTCGATATTCCGATTCTATTCTTGAGCCCGGTGTTGTAGAAGAAATTAAAGTTTCGCCGAATTTAACTTATGAGCAACATCCTATTCGTATTGTTGCTTTGGAGGTCAAACGCCTTCGAAATAAAGATGTTCCGCTTGTTAAAGTTCAATGGTCCTCAAATCCTAAGGATTGCTCTTGGGAATCTAGAGAGTTCATCGAGCGAACACATCCGGACTTACTTTCCCGTGCCCTTTGAGGTGAATTTCTTATTTCTTATTTCAAATTTCTTTTGTGTTGATATGCTTTCATGGTTGTTACCTTATATTTTCTTCTTAAATATTGCGAGGACGTAACTTCTTTAAGTTGGGGAGTCTGTAACAACCCGAATATTTTACGATTGAATATCTAAATATTTTATCGTTAATCGGATTCTAGTCCGAAAATTTACTTTTTTGCATACGGTCGAATTAGGAATCGGGACCACTTCCATTGAGTTCAAAACGCCGTTTGCGATCTTTTTGAGTATAAATTTTGATATGTTTGGAGTTAGTGAAATTTTGCCACGTTTTCACTTTGGGCTTTGGGTTTGGTTCAGCACATTAGCCTAAACTATTAACTCTAGCTCAACCCCCTCTTCTCTTCATTACTTCACTTTCATTTCCTAACACTCAAGCTTCATCAAAAATGGAGAGAGGAATGGGAAATTAAAACTCCAAGCCCTAGTTCATTTGCAAAATCCAAACTCTAGCTCCCAATTCTATGAGAAGCCGTTGATTCAAGCTTCTTGTGTTGAGATTGAAGTGTGGTTGATTCTTCCTTTGCTTTCAAGCTTCTCCTTCATTGATTTTGTAAAAAATGTGAGATTTTTATCTTACATCTAAGTCTATGATTATCTTTGATTGTTATGTATGAATTCCTAACACTTATTCACGTGTATTTGATTTTGAGTTGGATTGGTTTTGTTAATATTCCAAATTTTAGGGTTTTGGGTTCAAATCTTTAAAAATCATAACTTTGTTGTTTGATCATGCTTTTGGTGATGCATCGAGGAGCATTTAGGGCAGGGTAGTCGATTGGCATAAACCCTTAGCGTCGTTGCTTGACCGATTGCAAATTGAGTGAGAGTTTGCACTTCTGTTCCTTAGGTCGCTCGGCCTGCAATGTGTCGGCCTGCAGTTAGGTCGCAACCACTTAGGTCGTTCGGCCTGTTAGGTCGCTCTAACTTAGGTCGCTCGGCCTGTAAGTCGCAACCATTTAAGTCACTCGGCCTGCTATAGGTCGCAACCACTTAGGTCGCTCGGCCTGTTAGGTCGCTCCAACTTAGGTCGCTCGGCCTGTTAAGTCGCAACCAACTTAGGTCGCTCTCCTATCCAACTTAGGTCGCTCGGCCAGTAAGTCGCAACCAACTTAGGTCGCTCGGCCTGTTAAGTCGCAACCAACTTAGGTCGCTCGTCCTGTTAAGTCGCAACCAACTTAAGTCGTTCTGAGGCTTAGGTCTCCTATGTCGCTTACGTCGCCTATTCCTTAGGTTGCTCGTTTCTTATGCCGCTAGCTCCTTAAGTCGTTCACTTATGCCGCTATCTTCTTAAGTCGCTCAGTTAGGCCGCATGCTATTCCTTAAGACGCTGATCCCTTAGGTCGTATGCCGTAGAGTCGCATGAGTTGGGCCGCTGATTTCGTGTGTTGCATTATTCTTAAGCCGTAAGTCGTGGCTGTTGAATCGCAGGGGTATTTCCACCTGGATGGATTTGGAATCAAATTCTTTGGATTTTATTTACGTCTTTGAATGTGAATTTTTTTGTGATTTATTGTTTCTACAATCATTTTTGTGATTCGTCACTTTAAAAATATAAGATTTCAATACTAGTAGTAAATATCAAAACTCTTTCATCAAAACGATTTCAACTCTATTTTATTCCACAGCTCGTTTCTTAAACCGTTTTCCAATCTACTAGCATATACAAACCTTTACCTCACTCGTATGAGAAATCTAATTAAACTACTTAGTAAAACAAGTGGTATGAAACGCTTGCGTTTACTTAGTTGGTTAATTCTTGGACTTGTTCGATTGAATCTCTTGTGACAATTTTCTAGTGGAAACTTACAATTTGTTCGTAAATATTTAAGTTAAGCGAGTGGTTATGGGACATGAGGCTAAGCTCATATATTTACTAGCTTAGTGTAATTGACACTTCTTGTGATTGATGATGATCATTTTGTGATTTAGACTAGCAATGTGCGATGTCTCTTTGTCTGTGAGGGAGACTAAACCCCGCTTTTGTGGAGTTTCGGCTCAATTTGGGGGGGTAGCGACCCATGGTCTTCG
This sequence comes from Allium cepa, assembly GCA_030765085.1. Taxonomy (NCBI): domain Eukaryota; kingdom Viridiplantae; phylum Streptophyta; class Magnoliopsida; order Asparagales; family Amaryllidaceae; genus Allium; species Allium cepa. Next base: position 674,981,352 of record CM060943.1, on the reverse strand, counting down.
GGCCGTTTTGTGGAGTCTCGACTCAAAATAAATGGTTAGCAACTATGGAATAGCGTTCCATTTTGTGATACACGTGTTAATGAGTTTTCATACTCCCATTTTGTGATAGGCCTCCCCCCCATTTTTCGTGATTTCTGGATTTCCATTGATGATTTCTGGAATTTGTGTTTTCACCAATTTTCGTGATTTACATTGATAAGTTTTATCAATATTTGTGCATTGGTGAATTTGTGTGTCATTAACTTTTGGTGATTGGCATTGATATTGTCGTCAATATTTATAGTTTGGTGAATATAAATAAAGAGTATGACATTCCTCTTGATCTTTGAGAAGATTCTTGTGATATTGATTAATCCCTAGTTGATTTTCAATTGCATACTTATCACTGTATGGCATTTTGGTTATATTATACTATTTTGTCATATCTCTTATTCTATATCATTTCATCTGATATTTATAGCTAGACTGATCCGTTTATTATTTTCTTATTAAATAATACTCGGGTTAGACCGAGATGTTATAGGTGCTTCCACTTGACTCCACATTTGGTGCTTACTATTCTGACTTTTGGCTAACTGCTTAGATTAGTAGTTTTTGGTTGTATACATTTGAGATATAGACTCCTTGATGTATACTTATTCTTTTGCCTAGCACTTGTATCTATTCTTTTGTGATATTGTGGATCTTGTTTGACCACAACTCTGATGAACACTTTTATGTGTTATATATATTCATACCTATTTCCGCCTTTGTGATATGGATGTCTGTGACTGATTTGTGTTATGCTTATTTCTATATTTGTTTCCGAAGATATTATAGCCACTGTGTAGTAGCTTTGAGTTTGTATCGGCATGTCGGATTCCCCCTTTGAATGCAAGTGAGATTTTTATCTGGCATATCGGTGTTCGCACAAAGCAATTACACGGATGGTCGCTCCTCAACAGCCTTATTCTCCGCGCTAGTTGACGGCATTACCCCATAGTGTCCTTGGCTAGCGTGGGTATAGAGGTGGGGCGTCACAAGGAGTGACTTTTGAGATTAAATCTTTATTCATTTCTAGGAATGTTGAGCACCTTTTCCAATATACTCATTCATTCGATCAAATCGAATCATTTCTGTCGCATGTTATATTATTTACTTTCGTTTTATAATCTACGAGTCTATCATAGACATGCAACATATGCATCAAATATGTATGTCCATGTTGGTGATAACTCATCAATGAATATGACGAAGTATGTGGAGCCATTTTGGTATTAATAGACTTACGATTGCAGTAATCTATATGTATCAATCCAAAGAATTCACCAACTCTTATGATGCTCCCATTGATTGGGTGTATAGCCTTTAATCGGTTGAGATATGATTAACTAGTATCATATGATTCATAATCATATAATAAAATTATTTCTCCAAACTATGGCTTAGTCTATAATTCCAAAATAACTGTAAATAATATTATATACTTCTGTATTTTTCAATGCATCACTTTCATTATGAAAAAAGTACCATATTATAGTTTTATTTCATAATGAATATCATAATATTCATATTGAAAATAGCTATTCATATCTTTCATTCAATGCCGAAAAATTGTCAATATTTCACAAATAATGTTCGATAAGTTTACATAAACAATATTTGTAATTTGATGCAATCAATAAGTGTTATATGACATACTCTTACTATTTCCACCATTACTATAATAGCATACTAAGTCTGGAGGCCCATTATTCACTTATTATGGTTTATTTATTTCATACACTGCAAGTAGTTTACACGGGAGATTTCTTTAATCAAATATCTTGAACTCAAAAAAATAAATCTAATAAAAAAATACATTTCTATATGTAAATACATTTTGAAACAGAAATCATGTTTCTTATTTAATTGTAAAGTATCAATCACTATTATTACATTTCTCGTTTCCCTTGTGTCTTTGTAAAGAAGGAATTACTAGTCACTCTTTTCACCCCAGCTGTACCATAAAACACATATATACTTATACATTTGTATTCCTTTCAAACTGCCAAACCATTCAAAAGAAAAATCTTGCTACAATATCATAACGAACTATTTACAAAATGTGTTCAATGATCCTTAACCTTTAAGGACATCAAATATGATGCACATTGCATAAGCTGATCAAACTAACATTTTAGCAGTTGAGTTCTTAGATATATCTGGTAGTTTTAGTCTATTGTTGCAGTTAACATAGTATAATCCTTTCTGTAATCAATCAAATTGAAAACTCCATCTCACGGTACTTTTTATTAGCTTATTTTCGAATAAACTAACTTCATCGAAGTATCGCACATTACAAATTGTGACCATTCCCCATATAATATTTATATGCAATATTATATGGATCAAACATCTATAGTCTTGTATTGCTTTTAAAGTTCGAAACTCATAGAATGCAATACACTGTCCAAACCAAATAAACACGTAAGTGACCAAATTACGAACATATTAAGTAGTTGTAAAATTAGGCATTTGCATAGGTATGGATAAATTCACATGCAATAGTCATTTATTAGTATATATATTTTATATTTCTATTTGTCAAATTTCAATTAAGTTTAGTTGTATATCTTAATGATAAAAAATTTATTAATCATTTCAAATGCATAAATTTATCAGTGTAGATTATTATAACATTATATAGCTACAATATTAGAAAGGTTAAATTTTATCATTTCATTTTCCTAAAGGTTCCACTGGTCTTTTATGTTTCACCAAACCCTAAGTGAAACATAGAAGTTTTTCGACTTCACTAGCGGGTGTTAGGACTCATCCAACTTGAGTTTGCTCAACAAATCATAGCTCCACAAATGATGGATAACTCCTTATCAATTGTATCACATACAACTCATAACCCATGGTTCGTTGTCCTAATCTCATTTCGACCTTGAGTTTGCTCAACAAACTGAAAGAGATTATTCACTCGTACCCACAATATCATGACAGTCGAAGTACATTATATGTACCTTGAGTTTGCTCAATAAATACATATAGTTATCTTACATCGTCTATTCGATATATTGGTAATACTATACATCACATCCCTAGCTTGAGTTTGCTTAACAACTAAGGAGTATGCAAGTAATTTAATAATATATATATATGGTAGAGGACAACATTATTTTGAAGGTTCATATATTAAGTGATATCAACTTATGGAATAATGTATTTCTTATGAAATACCCTCGTGATTCAATTGTCGGACACATTGAAATTCACGGTATACGTAAGTTTACGTATGTATTTATTCCTTAAGTCTATTTAGGGTTCCTTTAATGTTCCACCTTCAATTTGTACATTCATTTTATATAAGTTTTATATTTCATATTACTTACATAATAGTCTTATATATAATAATACATTAATTAAATCTTATTTAATCAATTTAGTTAATTAATATTTTATGTAATTGTATATCATGTTAATTCTAACATTTATATTAAATATTTATTACATACTATAACCTTTTATAGTATAACATATATATCATATATATGTGTATAGTACTTAATTATTCTTTAATTAATTTAATTAAAAAGTTTCAATTAAATTATATTAATTTCAAAAATCATATTATTTACGTATGTGTACACATATGATATCTTAAACATTTTAAAATATATCAAAATATATTATATATGTATTTTTTTATTAATTAACTTATTTAATTAATTTATATATTATACTATTCTTATTAATAAATTTAAATTTTTGAAATTAATTTATTCCATTTTTCAAACATTTTGAAATTTTTTATTATATTATAACTTTTATAATATATGTACATCTTATTTTAAATTTAACTTTAAAATTTAAATTCCTTTTTTCTAATTTTCAAACAATTTTGAAATTAGTCGAAGGCCCAATTCATATTTTGTCCTTTTCTATTAAGAACAACTTTTAGGCCGTGTACTTAATAGTTAACTCATGAATAATTTTGACCGTATAGACTATTGGACTCTGATACCATTGTCGGAACTGGACCAACCCATAGCGGAATTTATGGATGAATTTCAAATTTTTTACCCTAATGGATCTTTATTAGGCCTATGAAGTCTAATTCATTTAGAATATTTCTAGATTTAATTTAAATAAAATCATATATTTCATTCGAATTTATAAATTGTTGATAGAAATTTATTCAATTCATGTACTAGTACATATACTATCATATACATAAGTAAATGTGTGTGCATGTGTAACATGATACATCGTGCAGGGTATAACATGCTCGTATATTAATGTTGGAATTTACATCGTAACGGATACATTAGCTCATCTTATATGTGTTGAATGTTGACCAAATATGTGTATATATTTATAATTATTATATGTGCACATAGATATTGAAGTAATATATATATATATATATATATATTACTTGGAAATATCATATAAATAAATATACATACATACATACATATATATATGTAAAACATTATAATATACAAAAAAATTAACATATATATATAATATAAACTTATTTTTTTATAACTATACATGCATATATCTAAAATATTAAATTAATATAATCAAATATATATAAATTCGTATTTATAATTATAAATATAATTATTAAATATAAATGTGATTTAGAATATTTTATATGCTTATAAGAATTTAAAATAAATAATTTTTTATTTTCATTCCACATCGAATTCACAGCAACTCAAAATTTAAATATAATTTTATTTATATTTTAAGAATTAGTTAGTCAAACAAAAGTAAACAAAAGATAGAAAATATATGTAGGATTCTAATTTTAAAATTTCATAAAATCCCTAATACATTAAATAGCCTAAGAAAATTTTCTAGATTTTTCTAAGTCAAAATAATATTTTTAATTAATTAATTTATTTTTGATCGAATTAATAATCTCTAAAAATATTAAATATGATTTAGAAAAAATATAATTTTTTCCGAGAGCTTATGAGATATCATATTAATTTTAGAAAGTATAAAAAAATTATGAAACATAGTTTATTTTATATGAAATTATTAATTCATGTAATGACTAAATAATAGTATAAAATATTAAATAATTTGCAAAAAATTAGTTTTAGTTACTAACAATTATTTTTAATATAAATTTACATTTTAAAATATTATATCAAATATTTATGTGATATGGTTATATAGTTTAATATAAGTCACATAAATAAATCAGTTAATATATATATATACTAGTTAATAAAATATTAAAAATTAAAAATAGTAATTTTGGTTATGTGTATCAGATACCTATGGAAAAATTAATTTTTATTTTATTTTACAAACATATACATATAACCAATCAATATGCAACAACAATGATACATATAGGAATCTTATATAACTAACAATATAATCATAGCAGGATATGGATATCTAGGAGCAATATAATTTATACAGAGGTAATATGTTATATATGTAAACTAGACAATAACCTAATACTAATTCTCCCAAGTTCACCTTGCAATAATAAGTTCTCCTACCTTAGAAAACTTCTCAACTCGTCAACATTTGATTTGATTTGAGTTTTGATGGAGCATATAGAAACATAAATTTCGACCATAAAGTGATAGAGAAGGCAACAAAAAAATTTATTTTTCCTAGGGTTAGACATCGTTTTATAGTGGAAGGAGTAGGAGAAAGGCGGATCATATCTCTCACACATTCTCTCCAAATACGGGCCATCCATCCAATATAACCCCTACCCATTTTTTAGCCTCCACTTACATTCATTTTGGCCAAAATTTGCAGCCCCTTTCAATAGTTTTAAACCTATTTTATGCTAAGATAAATATTATTAATTAAATCTAGTTTATTGCTTATCGATATCGCATATCGATCGATATATTTATAACTATTATAAATATAAAATATTATTTATTCCTCAAATTCTATTCAAATTTCATAATTAATATTTCATAAATATTAATTAATTTATAACAATTATAAACTATTTAAATTATTTGGTCTAAAGAGAATTTATCATTTCGGTTGTGTGACTCTCTGGTGTAAATTCAGTCAGGGATTAACGTCGAACTATTCCAGTGTTAACGTTCATACGTCGTTTAGTAGGTGGTGGATATTTTTGCCAAATTTATCGCTTACTTAGTTTCGATAAAATATAATTTCACTTTATTAAGAGTCACTCGGTTGTGACTTTTATTTAGACCGATTCTCTTCGTTAAAACTATACCACTTTGTACTAATAGTATTTGGTAATGTTCAAAATTCCAATATCGTCCATATTCAACGCTATAGTCCAAACACAAAGTCCTTGGTTCAATAATAAAAATTATTATTAACTAAAATGCTCTGGCTAGAGACTTTGACTTTGAGTTGACTGTGATACTAACCCCATATAACTGAGGAGATGAATCATCTCTTAAATATTGCTTCACTTTTAATACTTCCACTCGACCCAACTATAGTCACTCGATAGAACGCCATTCCATGATTCGACTGTAATCAAAGCAAAGCTTTCATGTTAAAGATCCCCAATATTCTCAAGTCGAGAGAACTGTGTAGATTAGTCACACTGATATTTTCAATTTGACCTTAGTTATATTAACTAATAGAAAACTATCGAGTGAGTTATTCCATAGTTATCCAATAACTAGCAGTAGCTAGCCCCTTGTTGCCCTCAGCGGGCATGAGTACTACACTATACAATATTTGGAGAGCATTATGTACTGTAAACTCAATGGATACATTGATATCCAGTCTTATGCATCCTGACTAGGAACCTTTAAAAAATATATTTATTTCCATTATGATAAATTACTCATGGTTACAAAATTTTATAATAACTATCATAAAATGTACCATTTATGAATTTTCTATTAAATATACTTTAAATTAAATTAATCAATTAATATAACACATTGTATTAAGTATATAATAGAAAGAAAACCTCTTTCATTTCGAACAAGATTGATTTCCAAGTTAGATATGTAACAAATTACATAACTGTCCCTAGGGCATCCCTAACTCTATTATGGAGTGCCATTGAACGCTCCTTACACACACACATATAAGGTGTACCATCCAAAAGAAAACCTTGGCCGCTTAATTCTTCTTAAATAGAGAGAACGCAAACTTATTGGTCATTTAGTACCTTAATATTGAAGCGGGCTCTCCGTAACATTGTCATAATCACTAGTTCAATCGATTCTAGTTAGAATGACAAATTACCTCCTAATTACGGCTTTATAATTTAATTGTCGTATTACTAACGCATTTCAAAAACTTATCTAAAGGTTAACTAGCCTACCTTCAATGAGCAAACAACTAATTAAATAATGAGATCATTGCGTATCCTATGTAGATTCTACATTAGTAGAAAGCAAAATCCGTCAAGGCATAAACCAAGTCTTTGCTAACAACCGCTTAGGATCGTCGATGGTCCAAGCCTATATGTTATCTCCCCCACTAAATAACGGTCCAACGACAATGCTGACAGATCCCGTCGACCTCTTACAACCAAAATTTCGTTTAGACTATCCTCATGTAAGTCAAGGAAAATACTCATCCTAGTTACTTAATACCACTTGCTAGAAATGAAACGGACTTCATTTCCCTATTAGGTACCATCATAGATTATTTAAGACTTCTTATATAGAGAAAATGAAGACCCATCAGCCACATAATATCTTCCACCTCAAAATAAACCCCTTGACATCCCTAGAGGTACCGGGCCATTAAATATTTCAAGTCCAAGGCAAACCCTTGGTATATTTTCTCATGCCTACACGTAAACGCGCATGCCTTCTCCACGGGTCCTATGGTTGGATTGTCCCATATCAGTAGTAAGTATACATAACCGCTGATAGATTCTAAGTAAAGGAAAAGCTTTTTTGTGCAACCCCACTGACCTCGCATCACAATCCATTCTAAACCAAACCAATTATCGTAAGCCTAAATATTGGGCTAGGTCCACTAATCCACATCCATAATAAACATATTACCGAGGCTATATAATTTCCTACTATGGAAATTATACTGGCTCCTAGCGTTTTATTCCTATCATATGCTTATTACATATATTATTTAGTTCCCTCTTACGTCCCATAAATGTCAATTCGTGATAAAAAGGCTCGTTATTATTCAAATTGATCAATCACTAATATATTTATTGGTTCTAATTCAACTTATTATGTCTATTTCAATTCCCCATAAATGCCATGTTAAATTATTTAATCGGTCTCACAAAGCGCATTTATGTTCCCATTTAATTCCTGTAACTCAGAATTAATTGCATATTTATTGCCTTATTTATTTTTGGAGTTACAATCTCTTTTCCATTTCAACTTTCTAGTCTATGGTTTACTACACTACTAATAACTAGTCGTCCTGATCATAATTAATACGAATATCGATGTATATTGCGATATATATACATACATACATACATACATACATAGATATATATATATATATTTGTATTTTTACTCGATAGATGTGGTTATACATGTGCGTGTATCTATTTCTAACATATTAATTCCTATGCTTAGGAATTTCAGAACATACACTTATATGTACATTCTGTATGAAACATTTATTTCCATATTTTAATATGTTAGAGCTATCCTTGTCCAAAAGGATTATAGTTATAACTTTCCATGTAACAACCTGCACCTTAATGGGCCTAAATTTCGATAAAAATCAAAACCTAAGTCCATCAAAGCACATATTGTTGGATTTGGTACCTGCAAATAAGCATAAGAATTAATAGAGATTGATAGAAATCTAAACTCAGGGTGGAAATAGTAATAAGATAAGAATACTGACTATGACTACTACCTTGGAATTAATGGTATTCCTTGGATAACAGATTGTCACATCAGCATGGAGCATGAAAGAAAGAAGACTCTCCAACAACAAAGCACATCCATCTCTAATGACCCATTCCTCTAAACTATCATGTCGGCTGTAATGAGGAAGGGGTCAAACCAATGTTCTGATGACTGAAATAATATAAACTGTCTATAACATAAACTTATACCGATAGGTCTCTGTTTAATTTCTATGTCCATTAAGGTTAGCAATTCTAATCTAATCTTGTATTGCACACACAATTATTTACTTACCCCTTCCCAAGGTATGAAATACTAAGGAAGCAATATCAACCACCCAATACTTCCAAACCCATTAGTTACTTAGTACTTTAAATATGAAACGGGGTTCTATAATGCTTTTAAAAATGAAATAGGCAGACTCTGTCATTTATGACCTTAATTGAGGTAGACTCCATCATTTAAGACCTATTCCTAAGGTGGTTTCCTAACAATGTTGTCAGTGCTAAGTGGATCCTAGCTACAAGACCTTCAACCACTATTTTAGGCTTCTAACATTTAATGTCCAACTATTACTGTATCTATCGCCGATAAAATCATAGTCATGTAATAAACAGTATCCAAGACACTTAATACCTTTTATTAGAAAATAGGCAGACTCTGGTCATTTAAGACCTTAATAAGGCAAACCCCATCATTTAAGACCTATCCCCAAGGCGTGCTTCCTAAATGGTACTATTATTATTTCGGCTTTAGTAATGTAAGTGGCTATACCCAAGCCACTTAATACTTCCCAGTGGAAAATAAGTAGGCATCGGCATTTAAGACCTGCTTCTAGATGCATGCTCCTCAATAGAACTATCTAGCTGTCATTGCTTGGAAATCTCATTGTGCTACTTAATACTTCTTTCATACGAAAGAAGATGACTTATAATCACTTAAGACCCCAAACCAAAAGCTAACCCTTCCCGAGATATCTATTCTCACTCTTTAATTATAAATATGACATCTCATTAGGTTACTTCTTTCGATAGGGAGGTGGACCCTTCAGCTACTTAAGACCTCAACACTGAAGTAAACCCCTTTTTAGAGACATCCTTATTTATTTATTTATTTAGAATCTCACTAGGTTACTTAATGCTTACATTTAGGAAAGAGGCAGACCCTTCTGCCACTTAAGACCTCAAACCAAAAGCAAACCCCTATAGAAATATCCCTCACTGTTTCTAATTCCAAATTTGGACCATTTAATACTTTCCAATTACGAAAGGAAGCCCAATCTATCACGTCATCATGGGTTCTAGGATTAATGATATCTCACATCAGTGGTAAGTACACCCGACTATTGGTAGCCTCAAAGTGAAGGGTAGTCTTCCATCGAGTGACTCTACTAACCTTGCATCACTAACCTACTAAGTCCAATTAACCATCATTTTCTTTATTTATATTATCTTAGGTAGGCATTGGACTTATTTTACCAGTTCCCTTTTATTCAAGGCAATAAGACTTACTTTAGATATTTTTCTATCTATAAATCCTCGTTTAATGCTTATAAATGTCAATCTGTCCATAAAATCCTAATGGACATTCCTAAGACATTTATATATGATTACTAATTTCAAATTAGTAACCTTTTATATCTATTCCATTTTTATCAGTCCCATTGATCCATTTACCCTATCAAACTATTGCAACTTCCATATTTATTACCATTTATTAGGGATACGTCCTTTTAAATTATTTTCTTATTAGTTAATTATCCTAAAAGTGAATATTAAGTGCAAGCATCATTATTAGCTTTTTATTTAATTATTATAAGCGCAATAATTACGTACAAACATTTACTTTTATTAAATGTGTTCTAGTTATATATCTTTACTAGAATATATTTTCTATGTTAAATTGTTGGAATCATATCTAAAAAGATTATCCGCTATAATTTCCATAAATTAGCCAAAACAAAAGATTTAACTTTACAATATAAAAGATTATAACATTTTAAATTACAAGGAATAATTTATTTATTTTACTGAAATAAACAGTGTAAAATTCTGAGAATTCATACTTTACACATCTCTTTATCTTTCTATTTGCAACTATTCTTTGTTAGATCAAATGCTATATCATTCTCAAGGGGAAAGAAATCGAATTAATTTACAAATATTAAATGGATTTAAATTCCAACAATTCCAAATATATAATTGTTTATATTTTAACAAGATTAGGGTAATAATCCAAATTTATAACATTATATACAATCTATTTCCGATCTAAAATTAATTTCATTTAAATCAATATTCTAAATTCATATTTTTGGAATTGATTTCTAGATCAGATTGTATACAATGCTAAATCAATTTATAAACAAGAATATGTAAACGATATTTGTTATATACATATCATACTCAATTCATTACCTACAACTCGAATACAATTACCCAATTAGGCATAAAATCAAATAAACACCAACGAGATAATTTTAATATTAGAACAATCTATAATAATTCCCACTCACCTTTTAAAAGCAATCCAAATCTCCAGATCTAAAGTAGAACATTTTATTCATCTTCAAATCCTTTTTAATCTAAGAGATGTGTATAAAAGAATATATACATACACTAGAATTACATATCTGAGTAGAGATTTGGGATAAAGAGAGAAAATAGATACAAAATATATATAAATATAAAATTTACCTCATACATGCATATGCTTGATTCACTTCTCTTCTTCTTTTTATTAAATTTCTACTCTTCTCCGATTTGTATGAGTATTGATATAAATATCTTATCTTTATAATTTAGAAAAAAAGTGAAGAAGAAGAAATGGCAGAGCTTCGCTACTACTTTCAAAAAATATTAGAAGAGAAGAGAGAGTTAGGCCCGAATTTATAGGCACTAGAATCAATAAGAACCGTTTGATCGAAATATATTAAATTCCGGCCGTTGCGACCTAGGTTTACTGGAGCTGCCAAGTCGCCACCGGTTGACCAACCTTGGGGGACCGGTTAACCGCCCTAGGGAGATCGGTTGACCGCTAGTGGTTGACCATCCCCAATGAAAGGTCGGCATGTGGTCTTAGTTAATCAATATAAAAATGTTAATTATTTCTTATTTAATTATTTTTTCAAATTGGTTTTTCGTCCGTAACTTCTTTGTTTAGACTCCGATGGCAAAACTCCAAATATGAAGGTTGCATAAAATTTCACTACTAACGCAATGGTGTAAGTTTTGTGGTCAAATTTCTTCATTTTCAAAAATTCCATTTTGGAGCCAAATTATTTAACTAACTAACAAATTAAATACCTAATGCCAAATTACGGGTGTGATAACCCAGATTTTTGGACAACTGTTAATTTGTAATTAACAGGATTTAATTTATTAAAACATTGATTTATTAATGGAACAAATAAACCAGATAAAAATATATATTTGGATGTGTATATAGATGAATTAGAAATATAATAAATGCTGAATTATAAATATCTGGATAAATATTTAATTGATAATCTCCTAATATAATTATTGAAGTTTGACAAAATTAGTTTAATAGTCTTCTTTATAATTATTTAATTGGGTAAAATTTATCTTTTCAAAATTAATAAAAATGATTTTCTAATCATAATATATAATATATTGGTGTATATATGTATATTATATTGGAAGTTATGTTTTTAATAGTTTTCAAGAGGTATTTGAAGTTGAATTCTATATTTTTAACACTTAGAGTAGTATTTATATTTATTTATTTTGAAAATATCATAGCCTAAAGATTTAAAATAGGATTTAATGAAGGATCATACTTTTTCCAAAAATATATGTTGTATGTATATGTATATATAGATATTAAACATAAAAATATAAGTGAATAAGTTTATATTGTTTAATTGAGTTGTATATATATAAACAAAAGAAAGTGAAAATATAAAGATATGTAAGTAAATTTAAATTATTATAAAATACATAAAAACATATAAAAACATGGATTCACAAATGTAAATAAGTTCTCTTTGTATAATTACAAATGTAAGCCTAATATTTAGCTCAATGACAAGTGTGATTAATTTTCTCTACAATTTATCAAGTGTCACATATTTCCTTTAAATTTTAGTTAATAAAATAAAATAAAAATAAAGAAATATATTAGCCTATGTATCCCTATACTCCCCTCTTTTCCCATTTTTTCTTTTATCACTTTCAAATTCAAAAAGAAAAAAATTGGATCATCTCAATGCTTTAGATTCAAATCACTAATCAATGCAAAGATTAACATCAAATTTCAAAACCCAGATCAGTTTTCAAGCTTCAAACCTGAGCGAAGCTATGCAAAGAATCAATCCTACTCAAAATCAATTCAGGAAAGATCTGATCTAATCAAGTGCAGCTCTGTCCTCTGTTCCATAGCATGTGAGTAAACATAAATTTTTAAAATCTAAATATCTGTAAAATTGGTACATGCAACAATCAAAACCTGAAAGCTAAAACCGAATCTAACTCAAATTATTCAATCTGAAAAAGATGAACTCAACTCAACCTACCGATCAACACCTACAAGCAAGATTTAAAGGCCAGATTTCTTCAATAATCTGATTCCAAATCAAAGGAATTGGAACTTGATCTTTGTTTATAAAAGGTGAGTAATCTTAACCACTTGGTCTTGAATCTGTGACATGTTTGGATATTTATAGTTGTTGATAAAATGTTGAAGTTTACATCTGCATGTTTATATGTATATATGAATATCTTATGTATATGTGAATTTAAACATGTATGCCAGGCATATATCCCTGTTTTTATGCTTACAAGCAAGAATACAGAAATAAAAATCATAATCTCGTCTTATAATCTTGTATAAGCTTTTGATGTATAAGTGGGAAAGGCTTGAATTAACAAAGTATTTGTGTTAAAAATAGTCTCAAGAAAAATATCAGGTAAATATCTTAAAAAATTAAGAATTTCAGTAAATGCACGATTTTATCAAAATCTCTATCCGATAAATTATATATTCGAATATATAATCTGATGTATTACCTGAAATAATGATTTTAAAAATAAAATCATGAATTTTAGGTTTGTAAATCGCGTGATTTTGTGTGTTGAATGGAATTAGTGTTTTTGACTTTTTCTAGTGAACTAGGTGATCGAGGATGACAGGGTTGGGACCGGAGTTGGATTGATGTTCGATGATTGAGGGAAAAATAGTAGGAGGTGTTACCTTTTGTCATGGTGGCACGACGAGATGATTTTAGGGTTTTAAGACGTGTATGGGTTGGGGTTGATTGCAGGGTGATTGCGACTTCGAACTTGCATCGAGCGATGCCAGAAGAAGGAGATAAGATTGTGGGGCGCGGAGCAAAGATTTAGGCGTCGGCGCAAGGGTGCTGGTGACCAATGGCTGCAGTATGAGACGTTGCGTGTAGGGGTATTCTTTTCTGGTGGTGTCGAAAATCGATTTTTGGGTTTAAGCATCGGCGAGTTTTCTTCAATGGGAAGGGAAGATTGAGGAGGTCAGCGGTGATCAGGAGGTAAGGTCGATGGTGGTTGGATGATCGTCAGCGTCTTGTGCACATGCACGAGACATTTGTGTCTATGTTTCAGTGTAATGTTGATGAAGGAGTTGAGTTTTCCTCGGGTTGTGTTCGAAGCGGTATGATGTTTGTTTCGAAGCTGGGTAGTGCAGTGTGCATGCGAGAACTCGGGTATAGTTCGGGTATGTGTGGGTTTGCGTTCGGGCTTTACTTTGATGAATTTAGGAAGGGTCTCAGGTTGTTGTTTCAGGTTCAAAGTATGGGTTGTGTTATCAGGTAAGCAAGATGATTAAAGTTTTTAACATATAGGAATAGACCAAGCTTTAAGGCAAATTAAGTTCTAAAACAAGTTTTTGTTCAAAGTTTTAAAAGGTTTTAGAATTTGTTTTTTCAAAGATAATTATTATACTAGGTTAATTTCTAAATGTTTTCAAAAGTGGTTAAGTCAAGGATAAATTATTTAAGGATGGTTAGTTAGTTAATAAAATCAGTTAAGGGAGTAATTAGTCAATTTATTTATTAAAGATTAATTAGTTTGTGTAATAAATTATAGAATTGATTTATTAATGTGATTTATTAATTAAGGAAATTAACTAAAGGATGATTAATTTATTTTAGGCTAAATTACTTAATGTAATTAAGTAATGATAATTACTTAATGTAAGTAATTTAAAGGATTGTTAAGAATTAATTAATTTAATTAGTAATTAAAGGTTAATCACTTAATTAATCAGTGATAATAATGAAGGTAATTACTTAATGCCATTAATTAAGATAGGTAATTAATGGGTAATTACTACATGTGATTTATTTAATGGTAATTACTTAATGGGAGTAACCAAGGGTTAATTACTTAGTATAATGAGTTAAAAGATTGATTAATTAATGAAATTAATGAGTGTGAATTAATTAAAGGATAATTAATCAATGTGATTATCATATAATTAATTTGGGTAATTAAGTAAGATGGTAATTAAAGGTTAACTAATGTGATGGGTTTGAGAATAATTAATTTGTGTAATTAATTAAGGGCAAATTAGTTAATGTAACTAAAGAATGATTAATCAAGATGAATGATTAAGGGATGATTAATTAATTAAATATAATTAATTAATGTTAAATAAGCAAGATTTATAAGAAATAAGTAATTAATTTAATTCATTTGTAGATAATTAAATTAATTAGAAATGGTATGACTAATTTATCTTGCTTATGGATGATTGAATGATATTTGAATGCCGTGGATTAATTGTTATCCCTGGTATGTGATCGTGATGCTATGTGATATGAAATGTTTCTGTAATGTGATATGTTGGGTTGAACAGTGATAATGTGATTATTTATGATGAAATGTTGTGTTAAGTGCCATCCAGTGTTTAAAAGTAAGTTGTATTCACTTGAATAACTTGGGTTAAGATGACAATGGATTCGAAGAGACCGGAGTCGGGTATTAGTTAATATCCGAAACCACTTCGATTCTTTATAGATTGATATGTGAAATCAATAGGCTGGAATGGAATGATTTAAGTGAATTGGACCATTTAATCTAAGTTTTGGTACTTAGAAATTGATGTGTGAAATAAGTGATGTCTATAACAAATTGTGAATTTGTAAATTGATACGAGTTACCCCGGGTTTTAAGTAAGTCTTATGCACTAATTTTTCTTGTTAGATGGTTTTACTCATGCTAGTTTCTAGCCTGACCCGGGTGTTACTTTGATGTAATGCTCGGGTCAGACCGAGTATTACAGATTTTTAGGTAAGGACGTTCTGGAGCTCAGGAGGCGAGCTGGATGGTAGGAACGTATGGTGTATATTCCGCTGTGATATATTGTTTGTATTTTTAGGACAAGTTATTTTAATTGCCCAGTGACTGTGAAATATTGTAACTCTGATGTACTAAAATGTAATTGACTGATTCAGCTTTCTTTGTGTAAAGAATATTATTTGATATTATATTTTATCCACTGCGAATGTGAGATGTTGGTGTTTCTGTTTCTTCTTTTCTTCTATCTCTTTTCTTCTTCTATCTCTTTTCTTCTTTTCCTAACTATCTGGAGTTTTCAGGATCGAAAATTCCGAGTCGTTATATTTGGTATCAGAGCTGAAGGTTAAGGGAGAACCTTGGCTCTGGTGGGATTACTCATTAAGGATAGGGTCAATGGTACCCTAGAATGAGTTGAGTGTGTGTGTGTCTATACACACACACCCACACACACACACACACACACATACATGAGAGCGTATTTGTTATTTTCTTATATAAAGATTTTAAATGATTTTAAAGGTAAATTATTTTATATAAGATTATATTTTGATATATAAAGCAATATTTCTTTATAATAAATAATAAGGTAATTTGTTGTTAAATTATTAGAATTAAATTAAGTGGTAATAGAAATACAACCAAATTTAAATTGAATAAAGACAAGTTTGAAATGGATTCGAACTAAAATTAAAATCTTGAATTTGGATAAGAGCTTCAAAATAAGATAATAATGAATTGGTTTTCTTGGTTATTATCATAAATGATTGTTTTGTTTGATAATAAAATGTGTATTAATGAGTAAGAAAAATGAAATGTTTTTGGAAAGTAAAACATTTAGGTAAGCATGACTTATAAATTAGAATTGAAGATGATCTGAATTGTGAAGTCTTAAATCTGGGTCCAGAATTTAAAGAATATTATTTAATGTATTTGAATAAAAGGGTCATATTTCAAACAAGAGTTGTTCGAAAATCTAAAGGAATTTGTTTTGAATTGAAACCATGGTGGTTTAAAATTTGAAGTACAACTTGGTGTGTAATGGAAATTTATATGTATGTGTGTGTGTGTGTGTGTGTGTCGATATACATAATATCAAAGATGATTAGAGATAAACTCTAAATGTTGAGTTTTAAATTTTATCTTTTCAAAATTAATAAAAATGATTTTCTAATCATAATATATAATATATTGGTATATATATATATATATATATATTGCATTGGAAGTTATGTTTTTAATAGTTTTCAAGAGGTATTTAAAGTTGAATTCTATATTTTTAAAACTTAGAATAGTATTTATATTTATTTATTTATTTATTTATTTTTAAAATATTATAGCTTAAAGATGTAAAATAGGATTTAATAAAGGATCATACTTTTCTAAAAATATATGTTGTATGTATATGTATGTGTGTGTGTGTGTGTATATATATATATTAAACATAAAAATATAAATGAATAAGTTTATATTGTTTAATTGAGTTGTATATATATAAATAAAAGAAAGTGAAAAGATAAAGATATATAACTAAATTTAAATTATTATAAAATACATAAAAACATATAAAACCATGGATTCACAAATGTAAATAAGTTCTCTTTGTATAATTACAAATGTAAGCCTAAAATTTAGCTCAATGCCAAGTGTGATTAATTTTCTCTAAAATTTAACAGATGTTACATATTTCCTTTAAATTTTAATTAATAAAATAAAATAAAAATAAAGAAATATATCAACCTCTGTATCCTTATACTCTCCTCTTTTCCCATTTTTTCTTTTATCACTTTCAAAAAGAAAAAAATTGGATCATCTCAAAGCTTTAGATTCAACTCAGTAATCAATGCAAACATCGACATCAAATTTCAAAACCCAGATCAGTTTTCAATCTTCAAACCTGAGCAAAGATATGCAAAGAATCAATCCTACTTAAAATCAATTCAGGTGGTCTAATCAAGTGCAGCTCTGTCCTCTGTTCCATAGCCTGTGAGTAAACATAAAATTTTAAAATCTAAATATATGTAAAATTTGTACATGCAACAATCAAAACCTAAAAGCCAAAACTGAATCTAACTCAAATTTTTCAATCTGAAAAAGATGAACTCAACTCAACATCAAAAATAAGTACTGATCAGCATCTACAAGCAAGATTCAAACACCAGATCTCTTCAATAATCTGGTTCCAGATCAAAGGAATTGGATCCTGATCTCTGTTTATAAAAGGTGAGTAATCTTACCCACTTGATCTTGAATCTGTGACATGTTTGGATATTTTAGTTCTTGAGAAAATGTTGAAGTTTACATCTACATGTTTATATGTGTGTGTGTGTGTGTATATATATCTTATGTATATGTGAATTTAAGCATGTATGTCAGGCATATATCCCTTTTTTTATGCTTACAGGCAGGAAAACAGGAACAAAAATCATAATCTCATCTTATAATCTTGTATAGGCTTTGATGTATAAATGGGAAAGGCTTGAATTAACAAATTATTTGTGTTAAAAATAGTCTCAAGAAAAATATCAGGTAAATATCTTAAAAAAATAAGAATTTCAGTAAGTGCATGATTTTATCAAATCTCGATCTGAATAAATTATGTATTCGAGTATATAATCTGATGTATTACCTGAAATAATGATTTTGAAAAATAAAATCATGAATTTTAGGTTTGTAAATTGCGTGATTTTGTGTGTTGAACGGAATTAGTGTTTTTGACTTTTTCTAGTGAACTGATTGATCGAGGATGACGGTGTTAGGACCGAAGTTGGATTGATGTTCAATGGTTGGGGGAAAAATAGTAGGAGGTGTTACCTTTCGCCGTGGTGGCACAGCGAGATGATTTTAGGGTTTTAAGACGTGTATGGGTTGGGGTTGATTGTAGGGTGATCGAGACTTCGAACTTGTATCGAGCGATGCCGGAGGAAGGGGATATGATTGTAGGGTGCGGAGCAAAGATTCAAGCGTTGGTGCGAGGGTGCTGGTGACCGATGGCGACAGTACGAGATGTTGCAGGTAGGAGTATTCATTTCTGGTGGTGTCGAATATCGATTTTTCGGTTTAAGCATCGGCGAGTTTTCATCAATGGGAAGGGAAGATTGAGGAGGTCGGCGGTGATCAGGAGGTTGGGTCGATGGCGGTCGGAGGATCATCAACATCTTGTGCACGTGCACGAGACCTTTTGCCTGTGTTTTAGTGTGATGTTGATGAAGGAGTTGAGTTTCGCTCGGGTTGTGTTCGAAGCGGTAGGATGTTTGTCTCGAAGCTGGGTAGTGTAGTATGCACGCGAGAAATCGGGTATAGTTCGGGTATGTGTGGGTTTGCGTTCGGGCTTTACTCGATGAATTTAGGAAGGGTCCTGGGTTATTGTTTCAGGTTCAAAGTATGAGTTGTGTTATCAGGTAAGCAAGATGATCAAAGTTTTTAACATATAGGGAGTAGACCAAGCTTTAAGGCAAATTAAATTCTAGAATAAGTTTTTGTTCAAAGTTTTAAAAGGTTTTAAAAAAAATTTGTTCAAAGATAATTATTATAATAGCTTAATTTCTAAATGTTTTCAAAAGTGTTTAAGTCAAAGATAAATTATTTAAGGATGGTTAATTAGTTAATAAAATCAGTTAAGGGAGTAATGTATCAATTTATTTATTAAAGATTAATTAGTTTGTGTAATAATGTGATTTATTAATTAAGGAAATTAATTAAAGGATGATTAATTTATTTAAGGCTAAATTACTTAATGTAATTAAGTAATGATAATTACTTAACGTAAGTAATTTAGAGGATTAATTATTAAGAATTAATTAATTTAATTATTAATTAAAGGTTAATCACTTAATTAATCAGTGATAATAATGAAGGTAATTACTTAATGCCATTAATTAAGATAGGTAAGTAATGGGTAATTACTACAGGTGATTTATTTAATGGTAATTACTTAATGGGAGTAATTAAGGGTTAATTACTTAGTATAATGAGTTAAAAGATTGATTAATTATTGAAATTAATGGGTGTGAATTAATTAAAGGATAATTAATCAATGTGATTGTCGGATTATTAATTTGGGTAATTAAGTAAGATGGTAATTAAAGGTTAACTATGTGATGGGTTTGAGAATAATTAATTTGTGTAATTAATTAAGGGCAAATTACTTAATGTAATTAAAGAATGATTAATCGACAATGATTAATCAAGATGAATAATTAAGGGATGATCAATTAATTAAATATAATAAATTAATGTTAAATAAGCAAGATTTATAAGTAATAAGTAATTTAATTCATTGGTAGATAATTAACTTAATTAGAAATGGTATGACTAATTTATCTTGCTTATGGATGATTGAATGATATTTGAATGCCTTGGATTAATTGTTATCCCTGGTATGTGATCGTGATGCTATGTGATATGAAATGTTTCTGTAGTGAAATGTCGGGTTGAACAGTGATAATGTGGTTATTTATGATGAAATGATGTGTTAAGTGCTATCCAGTGTTTAAAAGTAAATTGTATTCACTTGAATAACTTGGGTTGAGATGACATTGGATTCGAAGAGACCGGAGTCGGGTATTAGTTAATATCCAAAACCACTTCGATTCTTTATAGATTGATATGTGAAATCAATAGGCTGGAATGGAATGATTTAAGTGAATTGGACCATTTAATCTAAGTTTTGGTACTTAGAAATTGATGTGTAAAATAAGTAATGTCTATAACAAACTGTGAATTTGTAAATTGATACGAGTTACCCTGGGTTTTAAGTAAGTCTTATGCACTGGTTTTTCTTGTTATATGGGTTTACTCACGCTGGTTTCCAGCCTGACCCGGGTGTTACTTTGATGTAATGCTCGGGTCAGACCGAGTATTACAGATTTTTAGGTAAGGACGTTCTGGAGCTCAGGAGGCGAGCTGGATGGCAGGAACGTATGGAGTATATTCCGCTGTGATATATTGTTTGTATTTCTAGGACAAGTTATTTTAATTGCCCAGTGATTGTGAAATTTGTAACTTTGATGTATTAAAATGTAATTGATTGATTCAGCTTTCTTTGTGTAAAGAATGCTATTTGATATTATATTTTATCCGCTGCGAATGTGAGATGTTGGTGTTTCTGTTTCTTTTTTTCCTCTATCTCTTTTCTTCTTTTCCTAACTGTCTCGAGTTTTCAGGATCGAAAATTCTGGGTCGTTACAATGGGGTGTTACATTTCATATGTTTTCCAAAAGTGAGACTTTTTATCCATTTGAAACTACAAGGAATTATCTTTTTTTATTAAAGTAGATGGTGCAAAATAAGGAGGAGTACATCCTTTACTTTACATATCTTTTTCTTTCCCGTATATTTGTTATTATTTCAAACGATGCACTTTTTATATATAGCTATGGAATTAGGTAATATATGAAAATTACATAAAAATAGATATAACTAAATTGTACCCACAACGCCCAATAAATTAAAATATAGAAATTCGTACAAGTCAAATTAGGCCAATCCAAACTAATATTAGCAATATACAACCCAGTTATCCTAAATCTTGAATCAACTTCTACTTTAAAAAAATTTAGGAACTAATTTCTAATTTTCAGATTTAGGTATATATATCATTCTATTCATGTTACCTAACTTACAGAATATGTAGGCGAGGTTGAATATGATTTTTTTAAGCCTACAACTCAATTGATCTTACATAGATATAATATTTAAATAAACTCAATGGTCTAAATACTAATGTTATGTATAAATCATATTTCCTACTCACCTTTCTAGCTTTCGAAATCTTCCAAATCCGAATTAATCCCTTTAGTTTGACTCATTCTCCTTCTAATCCAAAAATATATGTAATAAGATTTATGCATACCATTAGAATTACAAATCTGAGAAAAGATTTGGGTTAAGTGGAATATAAATTTATAATAATGAAATTTACTTTTTTCCACAGTATCGATTTGCTCCTTCTCCTCTTCTCTTTTATTTTATGCCCTTCTCTGGTTATACATATATACATATAATATAACATTTTATAATTAATAAAGATGGTGCAGAAGAAAAATGGCAGAGCTCCACTGCTTTGAGTAAAAAAACGAGATGAAAAGTGAGGGATTATCCCCATATTTATTGGCGCATGAATCAATTGTGTCCGTTAGATTTAAAATAATTAAATCTGGGCCGTTCGGCCAAGGTTAGTCCTAGCCGTCACTCAATAATCGATCGGCCGCTCCTTTATAGGTTGTCGACCGCTAACGATCGACCGACCTAAAGAGGGATTCGACCGGCGGGGTCCACGTAATTATTATTATTCATTTTTTTGTTCCAATTTAATTATTTTTAGTTCAAAAACTTTAAACGCTAACAACTTCTTCTTTTGAACTCCAATCACAAAATTTTATATATGAAAGTTGCTTAGAAAATTACCACCAAGGCAACGGTGCAACTTTCATGGCCAAATTTTGACGTTTTCTCAAATTTCTTTGAGACTTATTAAATAATTATTTATCAATTACTGTTTATTCTATAGGATGTTACATTCTCCTCTCTTAAAGGAATTTCATCTCCAAATTACTCAAGGGTTAGATCATGTGACGTTGGGCACAACCATTCTAAACCATCCAATCAATTAATGTACAACTGATTTTGCAATCAAGCATGTACAAGTGCATGAATGGATCACAAAATATATGATATTCACGTTGAATAATTCTAAATCAACGCTTCCTATATGAATGCGTTCTTTCGAAAACATTTTAAAAATATGATGCAAACAACCTACATACATATACTGGCAGTTCTATATGTATGCAAGTTTTCAAAAACAAAAGATCCTTATTTTCATACAAAAATTTCCATACTCTTACGAGTAGGAATATGGTTCAAACAATTTTGCATCCAATCCTTACCATCTAATTCCTAACACATAATTTCTAACATCCAAAAGTTTAAAAATCGACATTTCCTACAACTATTCTCCTATGCGAAAAAAAAGAAATTAGATGGGAACCTTTACGTTTCCATCCTTCTTTTGGGTTCTCCGTTGCGTACCTTGCAACTTCCTCTTTTGCCTCCAAATCATTTTCAATTTTTTCAAGTACATTTTGCATAGGGATGTTTATTTTTTGGATGTTAAAATGTAATTATTCTAAACGCAAGCTTTGTTCACTATCAGTAAGGTAAGAAAATACAAATTCTAAAGCTAGAACAACTTTTCCCTTGTTATTTCCCATGTTTTGTATACTGTCTCCTATGTCGGATAGTTACTCATATTCACTAACACATCGACTTTTCTTATACTAGGCATATGGCACTTGAAAATTAAAAATCCTCCTATTTTCCATAAAAGCCAATTTCCCATTCCACTCAAAAGCACTTAAAGAAAATTTACCATTTGAATTACAGAACAAAGAAAAGATTTGGGTTAATTCGAATATAGATTTATAATAATGAAGATTACCTTTTTGCTCAGTATCGTTCATTCCTTCTCATCTTCTTTTTTATTTTTTCAGACCCTCTTCAATTACGTATGTACATATAATACAATATTTATAATTAATATAAATTGCGGAGAAGGGATAATTACATAGCTCCATTGCTTTGATTAGAAAAGATCAGAAGAAGAATGAAGGTCTATGTCTGTATTTATAGGCACACAAATCAATCATATCCATTAAATTTAAAATAATTAAATCCGAACCATTCGGTCAAGTTTAACCCTGGCTGCCACTCGACAACAGATCGACCGCTCCATATAGAGGGCCAACCGCTAGCAGTCGATCGACCTAAGGAATGAGTCGATTGGTGGGGTCCATGAATTATTATTGTTTATTTTCTTTTATTCCTTTTTAATTATTTTTATTTCAAAAACTTCAAACTATGATAACTTCTTTGTTTAAACTCTGATCGCAAACTTTTGTATGAACGATGCTCAAAAGATCACCACGGATGCAATTGTGTAAATTTCGTAGTCCAATTTTGATGTTTGGTCAAATTTCATTTTTGAGCTTTATTAATTAATTGTTAATTATTGTTTATTCTACGGGTATTATAAGGGATGTGTACATATATACTAAAATATATATTATTTATTTTCTTAAATACACTATCATACGTTTTGGCTCATAAGATAGCATAGCACGTCAGATCACCACAAAACTCATCGGTACACGTCACCTTATTTTTTGGTCCAATGATATAAATTTCGTCTCCATCCAAGATGGTGCTTCAAAATGGTAATTTCATGCAATTCGATGTTGTTTTGGCCATTGGATCGCCCATGCCAAAAATTCTTCAATCTTACATCTCATAATAAATTCCTCATTCTACAATTCGTTGTTGTTTTGGCCATTGGATCGCCCGATACCGAAAATTCTTCAATCGTACATCTCATAATAAATTCCTCGTTCTACAAATATCAGATATACATTCGATGTTGTTTTGGCCATTGGACCCGACTAGCACATATTTTATAAAATACATAGCAATATGTAAAACGTAAAAATACTGTAACTCCAGATATGAAGATATTTATACTCATAGCAATTCATAACATCGATCCTAATTCAATGGAAGTGGTCTCGAGTCCTAATTCAACCACATGCAAAATATCATATTTTAGACCTTCAATTTATTAACGGATTAATAATTAAATTAATTAGTTAAATATCATGTTGTTAAAAATGCAGGTTATTGTGGTGTACTCTATCTTATTCTCTGCATGGCTTTGAAAAAAATTAAAGTACCTTCCAAAGATCATCACAACACCAAAATCTAAATAGTATGTTCCACCATTTTGTTATTCATCATTGCGCTTATCCAAGACCACTGCAAGCTTCGTTAAGTTTGTCATTACTAATCTTCTGCAATTGTGCATTGCCACTATGTGCACAATAACAACTGCATAAGCATAGTTTTGTAACTGCAGCAATGCACTGCTGCAGTTTATGTAGTTAATATTGAATAATATCGCCTATATATCATCGAAATATCTCATATCGCTTCTTAACTGATATTTTTAAACAAATATCGCTTAAAATATCCCAATATATCACCTGATATTTGCCGATTTATCGCTCGAATATTTAGCATAAAATTCTCGATATTTTTAAAGGATATTGTTCATTATTATATGTCTTGGACAAAATAAATTTATAAATAAATATCTTCACAATCTCAATATTTTTTTTAGTATATGGTGAATGACCATACATATAAATCCCAATAGATTTTTTTTTTGTTTTAACCACAATTCTTTTAGTCTATT
The DNA here is from genome assembly GCA_030765085.1 of Allium cepa. Lineage (NCBI taxonomy): Eukaryota > Viridiplantae > Streptophyta > Magnoliopsida > Asparagales > Amaryllidaceae > Allium > Allium cepa. The sequence goes on along the minus strand of CM060943.1, from coordinate 674,956,006 downwards.
TCATTTGTCTTTTAACAAAGAGAACACTATTTATTCTATTACTTTATTTATATTATTTCGTGTGAAGACTTCACTACTAAAAACAAGATAATTTAAGAGCTACTTCTATTTTTAGCTCTATTTTGGTTCATGGTTTCTAATTGGTAAGTTAGGTTATTAAATTGATTTTATTAGTTATTATTATGCACTATGAACTAAAACTTTGAAGAGTAGTAGAATTATATATTTGAAAATCGGTAAAGAACGAGCTAGAAGTTGTAAGCAATGTTAAATCAATATTGGTTATTTGATAAATTAAGTAAGATGAAAATGAAGAAACTATAAATATTGATAAATTGCAAATTAATATAGATTATTAGATGAATTAAAAAACGAATATAGTACAAAAATGAATAAAGTAATAAAGATGTACATTAAATGAATTTCTCGATTTTTGTAGGCTTGTTCTAAGTCTTGCGTTTAATAGAATATCTTGGTAAACGTATTGTAATCTCTAAACTATATGCAATCACTCTTTAATGGTAATTTGGCCATATTGATCTAAATAATTGAAAACACAGCCTTATTATAACATTATCAAATAGTACAATATGGTTTATAAAATTACACATGTCCGATATATAACTATATTATCCAATATTATCATGATATTTAAAATATCACTAAAACGACCCAGAATTTCAGTTAATTGAGTTTGAAATATTTAATTGATTTTAAAATATTGAAAAGTAATTTTATATGTTAAATTATTTGAATTTCAAATATAGCGATTTATTTGATAATAAATTATTGGATTTAATATTTGGAATTGTTTAAATAATTAAATCTTGAATTTAATGTGAATAAAAATGATTTTAAAGTTGACTTAAGATCTATTTAAATAAGAACAAAGAAATTAAATGCTTAATTTGAACTTAAAATGATTAAATTTGTTTTAATAATAATTTATTAATTAACATGTGGAAATCGCCTTCCGGGGCACTGTCTTGCATTTGGACGAAACCAGTTCCATTGCATCTGTAATAATAAATTATTGAATTTAGTGAATTTGGTGGTAATCGAATGTATTGTTTGGTTGTGCGAGTTTAAAATGTGTAGAGATTAATTAAATGAATTAGATTAATTCAATTTTAAACGCCAACTTCTGTAAATGATCGAATTAGGTCTTGAGACTAGTTCCATTATGTTCGGAATAGGGGTATTACATATAGAACGCCAAGTAGCACGTCTCGATAGGAGTTTGAAAATTTTCAAAGTTTAAAAGCTTGATATATAAAACAAAAAAAATGTTAGCCCATACCCTACCCGTGCTTTGTATTACTTAGCACATACCCTTCCCCACATTCTCCAAACCATACAATTCTGCCTTTATAACTCGCATCTCCAACAAGAGGATGGTTTGCTCGTTTAAAAAAAATAAATCGTCTCCATCCAACAGTTGTAGGCGATCCAAGCCACCACAGGCAGTTTCACCCTTCGACATCAACTACGTTTTTATTCACATCTGCACAATATAGAGATTCAATGGTAGAGATCGAATATGGAGATCCACAATGGTGGCAAATCGACGATGAACGTAAAATCTCTTCTCATGAATTCTGATGATTTGGTGATCCTAGTGGTGATGGCATGTGAAGGAGTAGCATAAAGGGGATCTAAGGGAGTTCGTCGATGGTTGGAGTGAGCTCCTAGGTGGTCGTATGGCGTAGTTAGGGGGTTGGATGGGTTTTATTTTTTTTGAATTGGTCGCGCACGGAGGCGAATGAGGGGCCGGCATTGGAGCGAAGCTCGAACGAGGTCAGTGAAGCGTAGGGTAAGGACGCGGCGGTTGTAAGATGGCCGAAGGGGGCCTGCGGATCGAAGAAGTCTCGTTTTTTCATTCGTGTGGCTTGGTGTTCGTGTGAGGGAGACGAAGTAAGGGGAGAAGGATTTGATTAGAGCAAGGTCATTAATATATTTAATCACTGTAGTTAGTCATATAATATATTAATTGATTGTCAAATCGTATTAATGCTATAATTAATTCATACGAGGTCAAAATCAAGCGCGATAAGTTACATTGTACTCGTACTAGCGAAATCTATAAAACTGAATTGAATTGGCGATAATTGGAGCTGGTCAAATTGCATGCTAAATCTAACATCGTTCGATTTGGAAGAGATCTAGAATGCCTCGACGATAACTAGAATATTGGTGAGTTGAACTCGTCTTTTTGGCTAACCAGTAAATATATAATTGATAAAAATTATTGATTGGATGTTTCGACAATTTACAATTTATCACTCAGTTTGGATTTATTCCCACCCCTGAAGTGGATGACCCATATCATATAAGTTTGTGATGTAGGGGGACAGGTTAGAGGGATCGAAAAGGATTCCTTACCACTGTTTATTTTTATTTTTATATATGTGTTGATATAATATATATATATATATATATATAAGTTGTGATGCGGGGTAACAAGTTGGAGGTATCCAACGGGATTCTTCGCTGTTGTTGATTTATTTCCAATAAAATTACTGTTGCATGAGTTATTGGATATGAAACTTGATTTATGGACACTATTAGTTATGACATTGTTTATGTTCAATATTGAAATCCAGTAATAATAAAAAATCCGCATAGATGTTGGTTAAGCGTTTGTTAGCTATTAGCCTGAAATTACTATTTTAAAAATACTATTAATTGTCCTTGGAATTGGGTTAAGTTTTGCGACAGGAGATGATTTTAAAATCTGAATTTGGGTTTCAAAAATATTTTATTTAAAAGGATCTAATTTATATTTTACTCCGACCTTCTTACATATCTTTCCTAAGTAATTTATTTAATATTATTTTAAGATTATTATTCATATTTAATATTGTTTTTAAAATTATTTATTTCTTTTTAATATTGTTTTTAAAATTTATTTACTTGCAATTAATATTTTTAAGATTATTTATATATATAGGGAAATTGGCAAAGGGAAGAAGTTACAAAAAAATTAGTCTAAGAGACAACAAGTTTGTTTTTTAGTCTGAATGACAATTTTTAATATGAACAGAAAATGACAGTTGCAACTATCATTTTGTGGTTTACACAAAAAGTGCCTTTCAACCTAAAAAGTAAACTTCTTATCCCTGAAACTAAATTTATCTCCAACTTTTTCCCTGAGCCTAAAAGCCCCTTATCTATATTTAATGTTATTTAAAAGTTATTTACCAATATTTTTAATATTTGAATAATTAATTACTTTAAAAAAACTATGGATTGAAATTAATAATAAGACTATTAATGTTTAGGAAATAAATTATTACTATTTATAATAAGGTAAAAATCAATTATTATAACTTATTTAACAGTGCTACGAAATTACTAATAATTATTTTAAGATGTTTAAAGGTTAATAATTGTTATTCATTTATTTAAAATGTTTATTAATCTTAAATATTATTATATAATGGCGATTTTTAAGTAAATGATCATTACTTATTTGTAAATGTTTCAAGATTTATAAATAAAGTTTTATTAATAGACTTGGGTTTATAAAGGGAGTTTTACAAAATGGTTTAAATGCTTAAAGAAAGATTATTTACAAGGCAGAGGAGTTTTATAAATGCTTAGATACTTATAAAATAATTTTGGAAAGGGGTTATAGATTATAAAAAGAGTTTTATAAATGAGTTTATGGATTAATAAAGGGGTCCTAAATGATTTTAGGAACGTATAAAGAGTTTTATAAATGGTTCCAGAGATTATAAGATAGTTTATAAATGATTTTAGAAATTATAATGGAATTTATAAATGACTTTTAGAATTGTATAAAGGAAATCCTCCTCAGTGTGTGGTGAGTATACTTATACCGGTGAGATAAGTATATAGATATTTTCTAAGTATTAAAAATATGGGATTTGTGGGTATATCTTTGGAAAGGTATATATATCCTGCTATTATAAAGTGATTTAATTAATGAGAAGATTAATTTAAGAGGCTAGTGTTTGCTTATGTGTTTATCCAATGTTTGTTTTCTATTTGGAAATAAATCCCTGATTTGGATGTTTGTTTATTCGATGGTTAAATAACCGACTATCGAATTTGAACCCAAACGTAGCTTTGAAAATATATAGGAGAAACACGTAATTTATATGGCACAGTCATCTTCGATGATGTTGTACTATGCGTACAAATCTTATTTCGTTCTCCTAGGACAAATGATAAGGAAATCTGTTCACTAATGGTTAGGAGGGGACCTCCGGTCTTATCCGTGACTGTTTATTTTCTAAAGAAATAGGGTTGAGTTTGCCGAAAATTATTAAAAGTTGTTTCGAAAAGACTGGGATCAAATATGTTATTGAAAAACCACTTCGGTCCAACTCCAGCCTTTCGAAGTGAAGATATCATAAAGATGATGGAATTGAAGAGGAGCTCTCAAGCATTTCTTTCAGTCCCAGAATGAATTTTTATGGATGAATATTGGCATTGCATTGTTTCCTAGAGGGCAGTTTTAACATTCCAAGTGGGAAGTGCTGTATAAAGATAAAATGTAGTCTCACCAACTGGAAATGACAAAAAAGAGGAGACCTAGCAGTGGTAAGTGAGTTGCTTCTAAGTAGGGTATGATTATCCCTATCTATAGTCGATATTACCTCTCATTTGTATGCTTTGGGTCCTATTAACGGTAGGGTGGTCATATTCAATACGACTAGTCAGGTGGTAAGTCGGTTCTATGTTGGTAGAGGATCCTAGCTTGATCCTCAGTGTTATTTTATCTAGAGATGAACCGTGCTAGGTAGTACCCCAACAGCCCAGTCAGTCTATGAATTCCATTCTCCAATAAGCGTCGTGAGGACTTAGTTATGCCCAACTATGTTGAAATGTGAGATGCAAGCATTTCATCTATATTCATATTTTACTTTGCCCGTTGACATTATTATAATATCAATGGATAGTCTATAGAAAATATTTTGGATATCATAAGGTAAAGAACCGTCTGTGTTTATGTGCGTCATGGTCTTACGACATACTTTTAATTTCAAAGGTTTTTATAAATTTAAAATCCAGTTGGGTGTATTTTCTCATGCAAGTTTGCCAGACTGACTTGGGTGTTAATTTGTTGTAATGCTCGGGTCAGATCAAGCATACTATAGATTTAGTTTGGATATGATGGAGTTTCAGGAGACAAGCTGGAGGCCCAAAGATATATTCGCGTATATGGTTATTTTTCCACTTTATTGTTGTATTTATCAGTAATTGTAAGGACAAGTTGTTATAACTATCCAGGCTAAAATAGGTTAGTATACTCATATTGATGTATGTATATTATAGATATCCTCGTGTAAAGATTTGTTATATATCATAGATTACTCGTTCCAGTGAGATTCTATGTTATTTGTTTTTTTTCTCTCTTCCTCTTCTTCCTTTTTTCCCTAATAATCGGTTTTTCCGGTATTTGATTACTCAGCATGCAATACAGTCGACGTACTAGTGTCGATTTTCGAGGATCGAAAATCCCGGCTCTAACAATCTCATATCAGTACTTGACCGATACTTTGTCGATATCGATATTAACTACTTTGGCTGCAATACGGTAGTACATGAATTGGGCTTTAGATGTTGATGACTCACTATTGTTCGCATGGCAATTTTATTTCAATATTTTGCGTATAGCTTGTATCCCAATGTGTAAATTTCAAAAAAAAATACGCGGTTCTAACTGTTTGATCAGTTGAACCATCAAAAACTATAACCCTGAGTTGTTAACTTTCGATTCATGATTCGGTTATGATAACTCTACTTAGAAGAAACTAAGAATTACGGAATATGATATTATGTTACTCATAGTTCAAAACTAGTTGGATATATGAATTGTGATGAGACTGGAAATATAAATGACGTGCAAAGTACTTTAGGCTATGCATTTAATCATGGTCTAGGAATATTCTTTTAGGTAATAAAAAAGCAAGTAATAATTGCACAATCATCGGTGTAAGCAGAATAAATCATAATAACATATCAAACTATTTAGTCGAAGTGAATACTTTAAGGTATGAGAGAGTTGTAAGAAGAAACCATAGAAATCCATTGTAGTGATAAATTAGCTATAACAATTATAAAATATTCACTTATAACAAATATGAAAAATCACGATTTTTACAATAGAATGAAGCACATAAACATCATGTATCATTTCATCATGGAAGTCAAAGCTGAAAAATAGGTACAATTCAAATATTGCAAAGGTAAAGATCAATTAATAGGTATATTCCCAAGGGCACCACCAAAAAGAAATTTTGAATTGCTGCGAAAAATGACCAGAGTCATTAAACTGTGCACCAAAGAATTCTTTTTAATACAAAAGGTTACGTACTGTTAAATTATTTCATTTAATATATAGATTCCTTATTCAGAAGTTAAATAATTTTGTATCTTTTAATATATCTATTAATTATATAGTCAAGTTGAAGAGTTTCGTATATTGCAAAAGTAATGTTCAAGTATAAATATATCATTATACTAGGCATACTCAATAAAGGTAGAAAAAAACTAGTACATCAAATAATAATACACTCTGCTGCCACCTTCTAAATAAGTTAGGAAAAATAGTTTAAAATTGCATGGGAAATAAACTTATAGCAAGATCTGCCTCAAATTCAAACATATTGCAGAAATAGACCTCATTTTGCTGTGCCTTACGCATTTTTGGAATGCATGAGCTATATTTTCTTTAAAAAAATTATAGCTTGCACACTCCATGAATACACAAATTTATATTTATTATTTGTGCATATATGGAATGCACAAATAATATTTCGGCCATCAAAATTACAGCAGCCTCATTTCCTTTATCATTTCCTCTTTTCCTCTCTATCTTCCCAAAACCCTCCTTCAATCTATAACCCAATCCCTACCTCACCCAATTTCATTTTCAATTGTTGATTACAAATCTAAATCAAAATAATCTGTAGTTCGAGATGCATTCTTCTTTGCAAGGTAAAAGAGCTAATCTTAGATAATTTTTTATGTTTGTTTAGCATAATTTCTTTATTGAATCTTGAATGTTATTGTTGTTTGGTTTATTTTGACGGTAGACATGGATAGTTGGAAGATTGACGACAAAACATTGATGAAACATTGTTGCGTATTTGAAGCACAAAGAGGTACAGCAAAGGAGAGTGACATTGACTTTGATGTTGACTATGTTCTGAAGACACAATTTGATCTAATATCTCCAAATTTCCATTTTGGAATATCATCCATCAATGCTCGTTTATGTAAAGTTGCATTGAGCCAAAGAGCGGGTAAAAAAAATTACGTTGCTGGAAATATAGCCGAGCGTCTACATCTTGTTCCTCCTGTTATGCCAACCGCGCCATATCAGGTTTGTCAGTGTGAAGATGAGTGTGTAGTTATCGTTTGCAGAACTAAAACTAATCCAGGGCGTAGATTTTATGAATGTAGTTCATATAAAGAACACAAGATGAACCTTGCTCAAGTTGAATGTTGTAATTGTATGACATAAATAGATCCTCTAATATGTGCCAAGGGACTTTAATATGCCTTAGAAATGCAAGGCAAAGTAAGATGTTTGGAAAATCTGATAATGAATTGAGGAAAACTAGTTGGGGGCTTAGATTTTTCTAGTCGTTTGGGCTTAGGAGAATGTCGTCACTTGTATGTTGTTCGATTTCACGTGATATTTGGATTTCATATTTCTGTTTAAATAAATGTTTGGGAACTAGTTGCGCTATGGTTGATCTTATTAGACATATGTTTATGTACGTTTTATTATGTGTTATTGCAACTTATGAAATGTTTGTTGCTTCATTTCATGTAACTGTCGAATGCCCGCATTGTTTATTGAATATAAATTTTTGGTACCAGACAATGTTGTTGTATTTGTAAGTTATTAGATTATTTTTGGTAGGTACTATGGTTTGTAATATGCTTTGAATATATTTGTTTGCTGTCTTTTATGTCCGTATTTGTAAGTTATCGAATATATATGATAAACAGTAGGCTAGGTGCTGTCTTTTTTGAAACAGTTCTGTTTTGTGAATATATTGGTGATATACGGATATACGTTGTTATATTAATTATATTCGGGATATAGGGTGTTTTCTTGATGATATATGGTGTTATATAGGTAGTAGGATGTTTTCATTTTTTAAAAGGATGAAAAGATGCCTATGCATTTAGAAAATGCACAAGCATTATTTTAAACTAAAGCTTGCGCATTTATGAAATGCGCAAGCAATAATTCATAAAAAAATTGTTTCCACATTTCATAAATGTGCAAATTTGTATGCTGTATTATCGAATTTATGGAATGTGCAAATAAAATTCCAACCTTGAAATTAACAGCGGCCTCTTTCCTCTCTTCATTTCACTTCTACTCTTTCCATTTCACCAAAACCCAATAAATTTATCTTTAAATTTTTATACCATTCTAAATTTCTCTACGAAATATTGATTTTCTTACTTTTGGTTGAAGATTACTTCAGGAAATATCATACTCTTCGAAAATAAAGGTATTAATTTAGTAAATTTTAGTTTAGGGTTTTGTGACAAAATCAAGATATCAATTTAGTGATTTAGTTATCTTTGTTGATAATGTCAACGGTTCCAACTACATTTTACTACGATGAAGAATTGTTGGTTGATGAAGAGGGTAAACCGAGTTATGTTGGTGGAAAACGAAAAGAATCGAGAATTCAAAAATATTACAGTTTTATAAAGCTTAAACAATGTGCATTTGATGTAATAAAACTCAATCCGCTCGAGTGTGATTTAAATTAATGTGAAATGGGTTAGAGATGATGGTTCATCTGCTATTGATTTTAACGACGATAATATAAATTCTACGTTTTCTTTTAGAATGAGAGTGATATAATTTTTTGTTACAAAAGAAGAACATGTTAATGTGGTAGAAAGACATCAATCTGTAATTTCTATCGACGAGCATGTACAAAGTTTCAGGACCCACGGTGGTCGACACATCCTTTGTACATTACAACTCATCATAGCGATGAGCTTACAAATTTATTGCATAAGTATAACAGAATGGTTGGAGTATCACCTAGTCAAGTACAACATATGAATCATACCTTTGTACATCCAAATCAATCTCAAATAGTTACAAAGTGAGTATTATTTTACCTAGCATTTTCATTATGAACTACCTTCACACGCTTTAGTCTTATTATTATTTTTTGTACTTGTAGTTTTCAAATGAATCTGATGGAAGAAGCATTCGTTGGTCTTGCTAAAAATTACATTGATAATGTAGATGATAACGAAGTGCAATTGGATAGTGTACAAGTAGCTTCTGTTGATGTTGTACATAGAACTTGGATCGACCACATGGATGCAAACAATAATGTAATCATATATGAAGATCATAAACAGGATGATGATGGAAATGCTGGTGAAGAGCAAATCACATATAAAGATTATCTAGCTGATGATTTATGTATTGCAACAATGATGGCGAAATCCATTATGGATAACTTTTAATCAGAAGTGGAAGTGTTTGGAAGAGAATGTGATGAAAAAGGACCTCGTGTTGGATTAATTTTTGAAAGTAAACATCAACTCATTGAAAAATTATGTGAATGGATAATTAATTGTTCAGTTTCTTTTAAGGTAAAATTGTGTGCAAGTCAACATATAATTCGTTGCAATGTGGATAAAAAAGTCCTTGGAGAGTGCAAGCTAGCCCATCGATGAGAAAATCTCACAATTAGTGGAGAAAAACAACAAATGGCAGAGATCACACTTTTTTAAATGCCACCATCAACTCAAACCATAAACAGGAGACATCAAAGTTTATATGTAGCAAAATACTTCTGTTAATTAAATCTGAAATAAATATGACTGCAAGAACAGTTCAGGAGATAATGTCGAATATGTTTCGTATAAAAGTAAGTTATTATCGAGATTGACATGGACTATGGGAAGCAGTTGCAATAATTTACAGAGATTGGAAACTATCATATGCAGAATTGCAAAATATCTTAGTGCCATGCAAAGTACAAACCTTAGAACTGTATATGATGTTATTCACGGTCGTGGTGTTTTTGATAGTGCTTTTGGGCTTTCAGACATTCAATCGATGGTTTCAGACACTATCGGCCAATATTTTCTATTCATGGCACTCATTTATATGGAAAGTATCTTGATACATTACTTATAGCTACTGTTGTAGACGAAATCAATATCTTTTTTCGTTAGCCTTTGCTATTGTGAAGACAGAGTCGTGGAAGACGTGGAGTTAGTTTATTCGTTGTATAGGGAATTATATTCCTTCTGTATGCAACTGATGTATTACATTTATCTCAGATCACATGAAAAGAATTC